>JAJOZX010002985.1:10000-620544 GCA_023014485.1 Bathynomus jamesi
TGCGGATAATAACGGTATGTAGAGTTATAGTAAATGATAAGCTTAAATCGGATGGTCACAAGATACATGGTCTGTCTTTTCAGACAGAAGTAATTTGTAATTTCAGGAAATGAAGTCTAGAGAAATTCTTTGTATTAATATCAAAACATTGTTCGAATGTAAACAACCTCTTCTCCCTAATCTCATTAGTGTTGTATAAAAAAGTTGAGTAATGGGTTCTCTGCAGATTAATACGTGCGGTCTCCTGGAAAGGAAAATTTTTTATTTATTTGCAAAGCTTTTTTTTTTCTTCATTGTTTGAATTTGATTCAAACGCTTTTGAGGGGGGGGGTGGGGGGGCCAAATACCAAAATGTTATTTCTGTAACATTTAAGAAGTCGTTAATTTATGTCATTTTTGTGTAATGTTTACATTCGCTGAGTGTTGCTTATTCTTTTTGGAAGAATATGTAATGGGTTTGCTTAGTATTTTCTCCTCGTGTTTACGTTATTCTAAACATTTGTTTCCTTTTCTGGTTTTGTTTAGGTAACGTGTACACCGCAGCTATTCTAGACTCGGAGGGAATGTTCGACAATTAATACTTATCGGTATCATCCCACTTGCTGCCATTCCCATTTCATTCTACCCCCAAGAGTGATAAATTGTCGAGTGAGAATCTCAAAACGACTTATTCCCATATCATGTCGTGCTCGGGTCACTGCCCACTCAATAGCATTCTCATTTTCATCCACGGTCCGCAGATGAAAATGTGCAAGTGAGAAATCCAGATATGAGAAAAGTTTCTCGATTTGAGAAACAATGCCACTCCATTTCCATTTGCGGTAAAACTCCAAATAGGAAGGCAAATATTTCCTAATCTACGAGTAATTTAATTTAACCTAATGTAACCTAAATTAACCTAACCAAACCTAACCAAACCTAATCTAACAATCTGGACCAAGATGAGAATGAGAATGGCATGAATTGGGAATAGACCGATTTGAAAATGCCTTCTTTGAAATTCTCACTCTCGGCTTTCCCACTCCTGGACGCGGATGGATACCCCGTTATCATTCTTATCCACGGTTTTCATTCTTAGGTCCAGGTTAGGCAAGTTAAACTAATGGTAAGTTAGGTTTAGTTCATTTAGGTTAGGAAATATTAGCCATCCTCGTTTGGCGCTTTTACCGCGAATGCGAATGGGACTCACATTCTTTCGCGAGTGAAGAAACTTTTCTCAAATGTGGATAGTTCACTTTATGGATTCACACTTGCGGACAGCGAATGGGAATGGGAATAACATTGAGTGGGAAGTAATTATACGTGTCCTTCGAATCAGATTAAAGCTGTTGTGGAGAATTTAGGTTTCCCTTAAAATGTTAGCATCGTTGACAGGAAGCATGAATGACATTTTAAAAATGAACCCTCTATAAACGCATTTATTATAGCATTCGTACCAAATCGTTGCGACATAATTTGAATTTCTTCGAGTTCCATTCTCGCTGACCATTTACATACTTTCGATTAAGTAGCGCCGTTATTTATCTCTGTTGAGCATTATTGTGTTTGCTATGAATTCATTTGAGTAGAGTTATCGTGTTTATATGAGCAATATTTAATACTAGTTAGATCAGTCATGATCAGGAAGAAGGTAGTCATGCAGTGACTACACCCGTAGAAATTACTAAAATGAAATCCTATGAAGACAATATGTGGTTCTTTTGAGTTTCGCCGCGTGAGAAATTTAGTTTCGATCAATCAGAGAAGGCAGTAAGATAAGAGTTTGAAGACCGCTTTCTTCTTCCGTTGTGGTATTGTTGGCTAGCTGCTTTGAAAAGAGTGAAAATCCTCGTTCATTCACCACGTATGGAAATACGCCATACCTTAATAAACGTGTTGATGCACGCGCGGGAACTTTGCTGTAGCACATCTGTTTATAGAGGGGCAGTTCTTTGAATGTTACGGTTATGCCTTGCGCAGTAACATCTTTTTTAATGTAACGGGAAACTCTTAAAATTATTAACCAGATCATTTCTCCCCTATTTCAGGTACAGCATGCGTACACATCGGAGACTGTCTGTGAGTAGAGCTAGTGTATACATTCTAAGAATTTTCAGTGCAAATTAGATTCAAAACCTAATCTCTTCATTTTGAGAACTCTCTTAATAGATTTGCTTAATTGAGTCTTACGCGATTTATACGCTCCAATATCAAATTTGTGTTATAGTGAATACGAAAGTTTTTATTGCAAGATAAATGTCGGAGTGAATTATATGACTGAAATTCAACCTATCTTTCATTACAGCGATAATTGGTTTATCAAATGACGATAAATTTGGCGTTTTAGGGACCTTTTGAAATACCAGAATTTTGACCGACCGACAAAATTCTGTTGACGTTCAAAATTTTTTCTTGAACGTAAAATTTATCCAGGAAATTGTTTGAATTTGCCCTAAACGAAGATAAAATACAAAATAATCTAACCTAATCAAACTTTACCTAGCGTAATCATACCTGGCCCTAATTTACGAGGGGACTGTTAGAAATTTGAGAGATGGTAAAACTGGAATAAAATCTTTCTCGACAAAAGCGAATTTAAAAAAAAAAAAAAAACTTGTTTCTGTCCTGTCGTTTGAAGCGCATCACATTTAGTTCTGATTCAGTTCTCTGTTCGATTTAACTGGAAATGTGTTCCTTTAGAGTTTAGAGGCTCGTAAAGAAATGGTTTGATTAATATACGGGATTTTTTTTTTTTTAACGCTGTTCTCCGTAAAGAAAATATTCACTTAATAATGGTGGAAAATGGAAATACTTAACGAAATTTTTAAACTGTTAATTTGTATAAAGACATTTTTATTGGTTTAAAATTATTTTTATTTTTTAAACTGTGTTGAAGACGTTTTTTAAAATGACGTTTTTTTACTGAGAGTAATAATAGAGAATTTTGAAGTCTTTTCACATTTTTATGTGGCTCCACTTTTCCCAAATCGTTTTCTCCTTCATAATAATTCATTTTCGTAAATTCGAGTCTGCTTCACTTCCAACACGAATATATGAAGAGTAATTTACGTTTTCAAATGTAATAAAAGCAGTTTAAAAAATTGCGTAAATTTTGGAATTCAGAAAGGATTTAGTCTTTTTTTTTATTAAATGTGTAGCTGGTAATTGCACTTTGAATTTAGTTGTTGGCTCCGAATGGCTCTCATCTTCTTCCTCTACATCGTGACGCTCACTCATCTTTAACTGGGTCGCCTTTGTCGGTGTACGGCAGTGAAGGCAACCTTTTCGGGGTGTGCGGCGTATCGATTCCGATTAGTGCGATAAGCCTTAAAATAACGAACGACGCCGTACGACGCTCGCCGAATTATTATTCGCGCATTGACAGCGTTCAGCTCGGATTCCACGAGGCGTCTTGGCCCAAACCAACCAACCAACGGCTTCGCGTGAGAGGGCAAAGGTTGCACCGAAGGTTACGCGCATTCTCCCTCCCCCTCCCCCCTGGCCTTTTCACAAAGCACGCATGCGCGACACAATCCACAACTACAACCTCAAAAAAAAATGCTAACTCGATGTTGTAGCTTGGCCTACAACTTTATAGGATTCGCTCCTTCACATTATACATAGTACATTTCCTTAATATATATTTTGTGTGTGTGTGTGTGTGTGGTGTGTGTGTGTGTGTGTGTGTGTGTGTGTGTGTGTGTGTGAGATTTATTGTTTAGTATGTGAATATTGGTAAGAGGGGCGTTTGAAACTGATTGTTATATTTGAAAAGGTCGATCGAAATAGTGCCATTTATAAATAGATTTAGTGCCAAAGGAGCCTCCCAAGTGAACGTGACAAGGACAAACGGTGAAACTACAACCTCTTCACTTTTCATTCCGTTCAGCGAATATGAAGTACGTGAAACAATAACAAACTTAGGCTCTTTATATACGAGTATATAATAATAACTGCGTCAACTGCATGAAAGTATGTGTGGCCACATTTATTTTTATATTTCTTTTAGGGTTCTACTTCTAGCTAGGTACTTAGAGAAAGAATCCGTAAGGAAAATTGTATTCTAAGCAGGTAATTTTCTGTCCTTCGGGTACCACCTGTAATATAAAGAAAACCCATCACTGATGTACTGGAATACGCATACGGATAAAGCATTGCGAAACTGTTTTAATATTTTTTTTTCTTGCATTAGGACTGCAACTTTTTTCGTGTGAGTGTGTGTGTGTGTGGGGGTGGGGTTGGGGGTTGGGGGTTGGGGGTCATAATTTTAGCAAAAAAAAATAAATTTAAATTTAAAATGAAAGAACCTAAAAGTGATCAAATAACACAAAAATCTTTCTTTTGCCAAATCTTAGGATTATATTAACTCTTACTCGAATATTAAGAGAATTTTTTTAGGAACAGTTTTTAATGTGCATATTGTGAAGATCTATAAAATTATATTTAAATGTGATTTAATCAAATACCGGATCAAGTATAAACCTCAAAGGGATCAAATAATGGGGAAATCTTTCTTCGACCATATTAACTCCGGTTAAATGTGATTAAGAGTAATTTATTAGTTTAATTTATAACTTTAAATGCGTATCAAGAAGTATTTTATTATAACCTGTCATGATATGGATGGGTTTTTGAATGTGGCACGCTTTCCTGTCACTCATTTCTCCTAATCTTTTAAAATGTAGAAGAGTTGAAAATATTGGATATACTTCAAGGTAGGGGGTTCTTAACCTGGTGCTCGCGAGCGTGAGAGAGCTCGCGAGATTTTATAAAGTGCTCTCTAACATAATCGAAAACAGTGCTCACGACTACCAAATTGCCTGGGGTGGCAACTAGCCTATTTTGTCTGTGACAAAATAGTAGTGCTCATTAATGAGAAAAGGTTGAGAACTCCTGCTCTCGGGCGAGGCCACCAGTAGTCGGACCACCGTTCGGATCCGGACAGCCAGGAATAAATCCATACACTGATTAGCCTTAGAGGCATTACTTTTAAAATGTAGGCAGACTTTGACATTTCGGAGGGATCAAAATCAAACTTTGTTTATTCTTTATGTAAAGTTTAAATTTAGTTTTCATTCAAGAGATTGAAAAGTGGAAATTTTAAGTTGATTTCAGTAAAATAATGTCGGCCACATTACGAAAACACTTCGAGAAAAAAACCCGTGTCGGTAGCGGACCTTGGTAGAGATACAGAAACGGTGCTATTATAGCGTTTACGCCAAACTGTGTTCGTATTCTATCTTTTTGTTTGAACCAAAACTGTGCCTTCCCGATTGCATTGCACTAAATTTTTTAGGTTCAATAAATCTACGTCGTAGTTCAACTAACGTATCTAACCTAACGTAACTTAACTTAAAAAAGAAATAAAAGGATTTGTCTTTTATTTGGCGAGTTAAATTTTGGCGCAAACGTTATACCCCGAAAGAAACACCGATGCGGAGCCCATAGAAAATAAATTGGTGACCTCCCATCTAGGGCCCAGGCCTAGTAGAGTATAAAGTTTTTATAATAGAGATAAAAGGATAACGCATTCATTTGTTTACTGTTGGTCAAAGGCGCGAGTACGGAACCCGCAAATTGATTCCAGGTTTGAAAATAGTCACGTTTTACATAAATTAAGAAAGTGAAAACGTTCTTTTGGGATTACTTCAGCGGGTGACTTATAGAAGAGTGTCCGAGCAATCACGAGAGGGAGGAGGCAGATTTGCGTTCGAAGCCTTTTTGATTTCTGGATTTTCCACCTTTCCTCGTGATATCCGTTCGCACTATTCTTCTACAGCCATTTTAATAACCAAGCTAATAAAAGTTTGAGTACTTAAATGCTCGAGGGTTGAGACTTCCCCGGATAGCGCCATTAAATGGAGTCCAGTCATATTTTCATTTTTTAGTATTTTGCTTATTTTCCAATGTTAATTTATTAATTGGAAAATAAGCGAAATGCTAATAATGAAAATACAAATTGGATATAATTGATTGAATGAAGAATATATAGGGCGTAAAATAATTAAGAGTAATTTTAACCCTTTAAGGACTGAAGATGCCAATTGGTAACGTTTCAAATACACGCATTCATAACTTAACCCTACAAAAAATTCAGGACTTAAAGGGTTAAGCGAAAAGATGATAATAATTAGAGGTGAACCCTTTTCATTCAAGAATACTTTCTTCTTTATTAAACCAAAAAGTATGGGATTTTAGTAAATTAGTTACTTAAATTACGAATATTTTGGGTTCCTTTTCTCGCAACACGACTAAACCTATATTAAACATTTCGAAGCGTTTGTAGAAAAGTTTTATCTTTGTGCAATATATAATAATATTTCTTATGGCACCCGAGTATCCAACTGTTATTTATTATGGGACCAGAGGGGCTCACCGTGACTGAAAAGGTTGATGTAAACCAAAATGGATATCCACGCAATTGTCGACGAGGTAAAAACGCTCCCCAATTCCCATTCGCCGTCCGATGGTCCTGACTCGGGGAAAGTTTCCCGATTTGAGAAAGGATATTAAAGAAGGGGCGTGTAGCAATTGCGGTACCGAGGGGTATTAATATGAAAAATGTAACAGAGTGGGAAGTCCTTACGTAGCGGAAATTAGAATGGATCGCTTTGAGAATTGCCTCCTTCGAGATGATTCCCACTTTGGGATTTCTCATTCTCGGACCAAGACCGAAATGGGAATAATCTCTCTTAATTAAGAAGATACTCGTAACTCGTCCTATATCCAGCCTAGAACTGAAACACCGTTCGTTTGAGAAGTCTTCAGTATAAATACAACTTTAACGAAATAAACATATTGGGCAATTTACGTTCGGTTTTAATAACAACCTCTTAAACAACTGTCTACCATTTTGGAATTTCTAAATCGATACTAATCACAAAATATAAACCAGAAATTAATTAACAAAGTTTAACGAATAGACGAGTCATTTAATAAACATTTTAAAGAGCGTTAATTTAATTGAAAGCCGTTAAAAGTTGAAAGTTTTACACTTTATATCTTAAGAGTTGCTTCATTTAAATTAAGAATTCAAATTTTACATTTATTACCCACAAGTTTGTGGAATTTTTATGATCTTCAACTCGCACCACAATTAATACTAATCTTGAAATTCCATTAACGGGTTCTTTTTATTATTATAAAGTTGTTCCGATATTTAACTCTGTAGGGACGGAAGTTATTATTGTGGGATTACGTTATGAAAGTGTTTGAAAATTTAGCATTTCGTAACACCTGTTCACGGAGGGTTAAAATCACATTCTTGATAATGTTTGTCGTAAGCGCATGAAACGTTCAGTAAATATTAATGAGGAAATTGCTCTCTCTTTTCTTATATATATACCGAAGATGAACCTTATACTCCGAAATTCGATGAAGAAGCGTTACTGGGAACGGTGACTAAAGAAATTGTGAAGGAAGTGTTAATTATATGCGGATCACGAATCTGAGAAGAATTAATTGGTCGCGCAAAGAACTTTAAATACTGGTGAAAGTTAAATTTGTGTTGAGGTCAGTGCATAATCCAGTGCGTCATATATATATATATATATATATATATATATATATATATATATATATACATACATACACACACGAGTATAATTGAACAGTAAAAATGGAACCCAACAAAACTATTCCGTACCAAAAACTCGTTAATTATTTTTAATTTTACAAAGTTTATTTCCTTATCATGCCATACACACAATAGGAACAGTGGCCCCCTCATGACATGCTGATTCGCTTGGTTACCAAACCAATCCCTTGAGATACGTCAGATTACCTAAATGAACAGTAACTTCGAAAGATGACCAAAAACCGAGTTCTTTGAACTCCACTTCGAGTTTTATTATATTTCCCGCACTTTTTAATGAATTTTAAATGTCTAACTACTCGTAACCTTCTTTCCACACTTTTAAAATGAAAGCAAAGAAGCCTTAGAAAAATAAACAAGAAATATGCATTTATCATTCTATTTTTTGATTTATGTAAATAATAATAATAACCCCATTCAGTATTATTATATTAATATACTAGGGGCACTCAATATAGTTTGCCCCACCCTTTTTTCTTAGCTAAATAATAGGCCATGGGGCTGAAATGTCTTTTTGGGCCTAAGTTTGAACTTTCTACGCTTCACATAACCGGATTTTTCCAGTTTGAACCTCCCCTCCTTGTATAAAACCGCTTTTAAACGCCCTTGTATAAAACCGATGGTTAACGCACTTTGAAAATGGCGTCTGGCAGTGATGTGCGTCGTAAACAGAGAGCTGTTATCGAGTTCTTAACCGCAGAGAAGGAAACAGTTGGAAATATTCACAAACGTCTGTTGATCGAAGCACAGTTGGACGCTGGTCTAAACGTGTGAGATCATCGGAGAGAGGGAGAGCCAGCCTCGATGATGAGCCACGCAGCGGTCGCCCTGCATCGGCTGTGACATCTCACACTGTGCAACGTGCTAACAGCATCATTCGATCAAATCGGCGCGTCACATACAAGGAACTGGAGCATCACTGGAGCTATGAATTAGTGAAGGAAGTGTAAATACGATAATTCAGCAACTGGGATACTCAAAAGTGTGTTCACGGTTTGTTCCTCGCCAACTGACTGAAGATCACAAAGTCCAAAGAAAAGAAATTTCTTCTGAGTCGTTGATTCGATACGAGACAGAAGGGGATGACTTCCTTTCACGAATTGTGACTGGGGATGAGACTTTGGTACACCACTTTGAACCTGAAACAAAACGCCACTCCATCGAGTGGCATCACGCAGACTCCCCACGCGAGAAAAAGTTCAAAATGGCTCCCTCTGCAGGAAAAGTTATGACCACCATCTTCTGGGACATGAAAGGGGTGATTTTGGTGGACATTATGAAGAAAGGACAAACAATCAACTCGGAGGCATATATTGCTACTCTACAGAGACTCCAGATACGTATAAAGTGAGTTCGACCGTAGAGAAAACTGGAAGACGTCCTTCTTTTGAACGATAACGCAAGACCACACAACAGTTTGCAAACAAGAGAGGCCATCACAAAAATGCGCTTGACTGTGTTACCCCACCCTCCATACAGCCCGAATCTGGCACCTTCAGACTTCCATTTGTTTGGGCCAATGAAGGATGTTGTTCGTGGAAGAAAGTTTCAGAGTGACGATGAGGTTGCTGTTGAGGTTAAGAGGTGGCTCGAGCGGAACCCAGCGGACTTTTACCAGTAAGGAATAAAGGCCCTTGTTTCGAGATGGAGGAAAAATAAAAACTTGTAAAAAAGGTATGTAACTACTTGTGTACAAAATTTCTGGAACTTACAAGGAAACTTTGAAAGAAAAAAAAAGTGGAGCAAAGTATATTGAGTGGCCCTCGTAGAAATCCCTTTCAGTAAATATAGGTCCATTAGCTTTCATCATCATACTGATGTTGGATGGATAGTGTGGAGTGGTGATTGTACGCGTACGTATAGAGAACATCTTTATAAATTCTCCGAGATAATGTACTATTTCTAGCACCTCTGAACATTTGGAATAGTTCTGAGATTTGGAAAATGCATGATGGCGTGTATATGTTAGGCCTTTTTGCAAAATTCGGCCTTTTGCAAAAGGGTTAAGTCGTGATATTTTCGTTAAGCAACGAAAATATCACGACTTAACCAATCGTCAAGGGCGAACAGTTGACCTAACCGGGCATTCAATTAATCTAAATCGGCCTTTTTTTTTTAAAAAAAGACCGTAACACATGCACTATCCGAATTAGAATTCATTACAAAACGTGATCCAGATTTGTTACTCGTTCTTGGCAGATAATCGCGTACTTTAAAGTTTGATTTTCGTTTTGTACTTCCTCAAGCATTCAATTTTTTCTAAGGAATGCGAATGTAGAATCTTTCCGCAGTATAAGGATATCAATCAAATAGGGAGATAGTTTCTAAAACGCACGAAACCATGAAAAGCATCTCCCGAATTGTGCCGTCACTGGCACTTTTCGAATGCCAGTGACGTCTGCAAGATGAAAAGACTGTAAATGTTTGATATTCAACTTCAGAATAGTAAATATAATAAGGGGTGGCAAACAATGATTCCCACCCCCTGCACAGATGAAACTAATAGAGGTACAAAAAAACTGATTGTTGCAGCTTTTAGACAATTTAATTCTACGTCTAAACAAAACCACTCAATAGTTGGTGTTGCCTCCTTGTGCTTGGCGGACGGCTTCAAGTCGGCAAGGGTAGGAGGTGAGGAGAGACTCGAAAAGGTCAGTGTCGTACTCAAGATTTCGGAGGAATGTTTCGATGTACTGCTCCATGGTCCGGCGGCAGAATCGGGTGTCTGGCGGTTCAGCAAGCATCAGGAATTCCACTCGGTCTTTCAGGATGGATCCTGAAAGATTCTGCCGCCGGACCATGGAGCAACACATCGAAACAATCCTCCGAAATCTTGAGTGCGACACGGACCTTTTCGAGTCTCTCCTCACCTCCTACCCTTGCCGACTTGAAGCCGTCCGCCAAGCACAAGGAGGCAACACCAACTATTGAGTGGTTTTGTTTAGACGTAGAATTAAATTGTCTAAAAGATGCAACAATAAGTTTTTTTGTACCTCTATTAGTTTCATCTGTGCAGGGGGGGGGGAGCAATCATTGTTTACCACGCTGTATATTTAAGATCATTAGTATTACGAATGTACATAGTATAAGTTACAAATTGTTTATTGGATTCTTTCATTATCTGGTAAGGGAACGAATCTTTGACAGTTAATTTACTCAAAACGTTTTAGTGAACGTCTAGCGGAAGACTATCATTAGACTTCCTTACTGGAATAGTTGAACGTAATCACGGTTCGAAGATACATTTTCTTTTGACGGAAATTTTATAATTCACTTTGTTTCGTTAAGTAATGAACTTTCATTATGTGGAAGGTATTTCTGTTAGTTTATAATTTTCAAAGAGAATCTGATGTTCTCTCAAATCACTCTCTTACATCATGATAATGTTGGATTATTATCTTTGAGTATTGGTCAGCGTACTCATTATTCTGTTTTTCTCTCCTGTTGTCAAATGGCAGCCATATGAACGAAGACAGGAGGGTTCGAAACTGGCACAGCGCTCATGCCAGACTAATGCGGCCCATTGCGCTAACTCCAGAATTATTATTATGACACCATCGCGAGTCGAACCTCCGAACTCGGTGCCTTCACTTCGTTTATAGAAACACCGTTTTTACCCGCTGAGCCACGGAAGCTGGCCAAGACGTTGTTTACACTATTGTTTTTAGTGGGCATTATAATTGCCTGAAATTCACATCCGTTTCATTAACTATTATTCATTTAACCCTTTATTTAATACACTTAGACAGTAAACACGCTATATAATAACATACGTGATGTTGCTTTCATAACTAATACATAAATTACGGGCTGATCCAAAAAGGTGTTAAAAAAATTTATGAAAAGTTTTTCAAAGAACACCTTTTTGCATCACCCTATATAATACTTTTTTACTCGCATAATGAATGTGAAACGTACAGCCAAAAATAAACAATTGTACGATCTTGGTTGGAAACATATATATATATTTAATTTTTATATATTATATATATATATATATATATAATATATATATATATATATATATTAAATGTGAAGTGAGAGAGTTTTCAGAAGTATTTGCTAAAGAAGCGTTTAATAAGTTAGATTGTTTGTTTAATCTTCATTCCGTGTGCGCTAATTTTGTAGCGAACTCGTTAGAGATTTTCCGTAACACGTTTATGGTTTAAATTTAGGTTAAATTAACGCTAATGTAGATTTTAAGTTGATAATGCGTTACCATGAAACGGGAATGAGTAATAAGTAAAAATCCCCAACTTTATGTCGTAATTTACTTCAATTTAAAGTACGTATCCGAATTGTGAGACCTTATTTATAACAGTAGTACGTTAGTGAAGGTCCGTGCCGAGCGAAGCTTTAAACCTTTCATCGTGATTAACGTAATAATACGTACACCCAATTTAAATACCCGCAGTGAAAATGTTAAAATTATTCAATGTAATTGGAATAAAATGACGTTTATTTGAAGGTAAAAATAGATTTTTAGTTTTTTAATTTTTCAATTAGGGTAAAGTTGCCAATGGTCGTGCGTCGGTCTTAACCTATTAGTGCCCATTGGTAGGATTTCCTACCGCCAAAATTGTTTGTTATTATTGCGTCACTTTTTCTCGTATTCACGCGATCTTCGGTACGAGTGATTGATATGACGCAATCTTTCAGATTACGTCATATCAATGACTCGTACCGAAGATCGCGTGAATACGAGAAAGAGTGATGCAATAATGACAAACAATTTTGGCGGTAGGAAATTCTACCAATGGGCACTAATTGGTTAATGTCGCGCATTTGACTTAATAAAAACTCCCACAAAATACTGTTACAGCGAGGAAAATAAAATTCGTGTAATTTCTAGTAACTTCGTTACTAGAAGTAATGTTTCACATGAATTTTATTTCCTTCCACTCTAACAGTATTTTGTGGGGAGTTTTTTTGCGAGTCAAATGCGCAATATTAGCACTGATGCGCAATTATTGACAACTTTACCCTACTTGGAACTCGTTCTTGCGATTGAAGTTTAAATTTAATTTATATCTTTCTAGAAGCTTTTACATTCCTCTCTAAAGTGGTATTTCTCAATAGTTACATTTATCGGTACTTTCCTGTTATCCCGGACCCCAGACTTAAATTGATAATTGGTTAGGTTTAGTCGTAATACTGTATTTTTGTTAAAACTAACGAAAATATTACAACTTAACCTAACCAATCATCAATATATATATATATATATATATATATAATTTGGTTCTACATAATTTAGGACTTTCACATTATTAGTTAGAATTTAGGACCATAAAATCGAGGATATCCTGGGGTCGGGATAACAGGACGTGACCCGACAATTCAGCGCAAAGACAATTCAGCGCAAAAATACCAACAAAGAAGAAGAAAGAACAAATCCAGAGGGAAGAGAGGCTTGCAACTGTTAGGTTAGGTTTCTAGTTTTTGAAATAAAATCTTAATTTTAACAATTCTAACAAATTTTGTTTTTTTAAATAAAATTTTAATAATTATACTCCTTTGAATTTTATCTCCGATTTGTCACTCCTTCGTTATGTCACTCCTTCGTTACGGTATTTATGTCACTCCTTTGAAATGTCACTCCTTCGATACAGACCCAATTTAGCATATATATAAATATACAAATTTTTCTCTCTTTTATTTATTGCGATTTATTTTTATTATTTTTAACTAAACTTTTAACTGTACTGACTTGCGCTGAATTGTCGGTGCTCCATAACAGGAAAGTACCCAGTGATCTTTCCAATCCCCCTTTTATTTAGTTTCACACAAACCGTTATTTATTTCAACATTTGTATCACCATTCCATTATCGGAAAGAACTAGTCTTTTGATTTCATTCCTGCTCGGATTAACCTTTATATAATATATATATATATATATATATATATATTATTATTATTTTTTTTTTTTTTTTTTTTTGTGTATGCGTGTTTCCAGTTTGAAATGTATTTGGTTTTTCATTATTGGCAAAGTAGTAGTTTGAACTCGCATTCACTTTTGAAACAACAACAACAACAACAACAACAACAACAATAAAAAAACTGATCACTAACAGATTTTCGTACGTGTAACATATCTACCTAATGAAGCTACATTGCAGATTTTCTTTTTATTTTGCAAATATCGTAAACTATGCAACTGCAATAGAGCTTGTACTGTCTTTATAATAATATTTATAAAGGCTGTACTCTTCAATCTTGACGAGTAAATTTGGGAAAAATATCTTCTAATTTAGACTGATTGTATCAATTTAATTCCAGATATTTTGTATATTGTTCGTTTATGCTTATTTGCGTAAGTCTCTTAACTAAAGTATTAAAATGAAAAATAGACTTACAGATTTGGTTTCGCCATTAACTAATGGCTTCTTTAAACCTCTCTAAATATAGATTTCACGGCTTAACCGCGGAGTATGGCCGACGAGACGCGTCAACTGCCCTAAAAGCTTCCTGCATTTATTTCCCTTCCAAATATGGATCTAATACGAAAGACCATTACTCCCCGTTATATTGGTACTTACTCTGGCGAAAAATAACCTCCTAAGTAGAGAAAAACTGATCATTACCACGTGATCCAAGCGAAGTGAATGTTGTAGGAGAAAGGTATAAAGGCGTCCAGCTTCCATAAATTGTGAGAGTTGAATGATTTATATGTCGTGATAATATCGAAGCATTACGTTACATTTACCTGTACAGCGTGAAGCTACCCGAGCCTATCGAGGCTGTACGGATAGACTTTTGTTACCATTGTCATTACTACGACTGTTTCGTTCTATATTTTCGTCTTAACTTTGAATTAAGATATCCTCGTCAGGAGTTGCATATCTGATTTGGAGGTTAGAATCCGCGGTAGAATCATGACCAACGTAAAACTTTAGCGATGGGTCAAAAATGCGAGTGGAGCTAAACCTTCCGCTATGCTGTGCATATTGAATTGCCATAAAGGATTAGATGACGTCAGTAAATAAAATGCGTTGCGATTAACTTCTAAATTAATGAGCGAGCTGTCGAAAAGTAATGGATATGGCGATCTAAATAGCTTCGGGTAAATAAGAGAGAGAGAGAGTTGTATAATGAATAAAGGCTGTTTATAATCAATAAATGTGTGCACTAAGATATTCGTGTCTCGATCGGGCTCAAGCTTAGACGAAAAGTCTTATATAATGTTGCCGTGACATCCTGCGGTAACACATTTTCTAGTATGCAAAACATTCTCGTAAATTAGCGCTAAGTGCCTGGTATGGTAATAATGATGTTCGGGGTTGTTTGACCTTTGTAACGGCAAAGGTCATGTGACGGATGGGACGTGCGGCTTTACGTGGGATCCGAGCCACGTAAGGGTTACTACGTCTCCCAAACGCGCAGGACGATCACCCATCCAATTACTGAATAGACCCAACGGGAAGGGGTGTTGCAACGTATCTACGACGAAGCTTGGTAACCCGTAACACACTAGATAACTTAGGTCGGTGGTAGTCTTGCGTATGGTGAGTAGACTCCGTTGGAGAGTTGAAACATCCTCCCAAGTCTATGTAAAATGAGGAAGGACTGGTATTAATGGTTTTAGGGTAAAATTTATGTTTCTTGCCGATAAACAACCGATACCTTCCCCACAAAACTGACTGTAAAATAAAAAAATGTGAAGTGATTGGATGATGTTTGTTTGAGCAAGTAGACAACGAAGTTCAATCAATATCCCTTTATAGCGCAGTAACACGAATAGAACTTGGTGCAAAAGTTATTTAGTAATCGAGGTTAAATAGGCCTCAGTTATTTAATCAATTGAATAACGTAATAAAGTATCTTTTGGAATGTAAACTGGTCTGTGGGCGTAGAAAGTATTGGTGTTTCCTTATCATTTCAGTAAATTTTACTTCCTGATACGCGTTTTTTTTCTTTTCCCAACAATGAAACATCCGTCACCCATTATTGAAGTGTCTTAATGGCTAATTCGAATACCATCTAAAATATATCAGCGATAGAAATGATAAATATACAGTAGTTGCTTATATATATATATATATATATATATATATATATATATATATATATATATATATATATATATCACCTTTCAACCTTTCAAATGTTCCGTGCGATGATTCCTCATTTCACGAAGGTCAAGCTTGTCGCCTCCTCCTCTCGAGTTGGCCTGGTGAAGTAGAGAGTTGGTTTCTTGTACTCTCCATCTCACGTAGCCAGGTACGACCGGCTCATTAGGGATTGTTCTGAGCCAGGCGTCTAATCTTCTTTTGAAGATGTCCAACGCAACACCACTCGTGTTCCTTAGGTCTTTGGGCAGCTGATTAAACAGTCTTAGTTCTCTCACAACAAAACTGTTTTCTTTTAGGGTTAAGGATGTTCCCTGTCTAGCTTTTAATTTGGGAACACGACACAGTCTTCCTTTTCTACTTTCCATTGTTGTTTGGGGGAGTTACATGGTTCAGAGTAAGATTAGGGACTAGTTTCTCCATTATTTTCCAAGTGTAAATAATGGTGTATCTCTCTCTCTCCTTTCCAGTGAATATAGGTTTAATTCGCGTAACCTTTCCCAGTAATTTAGTTCTTTGCCCCCATTGCTTTTGGTTGTGAAGCTTCTCTGAATCCCTTCCAGCTGTCTAATATCTTCTTTTTTTATATGGAAATGTTAGGGACCGAGCAGTATTCCAATTTGAGTATGATCAGTGTTTTCAGTAGGGGAAGCATTATATTCTTATCCATTCGTTTAAAGGTTCTTAGTATCTGCCCTGTTATTCTCTTTGCTCTGTTTACTGCTATCTTATTTTGTGTTTCAAATTTCGCATCATCAGTCATTACAACTCCTAAATCTTTTGCTCTAGAATTTCTCTGAATTTCCTTTCCATTTGGGGTATAATATTCCATGGATTTTAGGTCTTCTTTTTTTCCATACCGTAACAGCTGAAATTTCTCAGTGTTAAACTTCATATTGTTGTCTTCAGTCCACTTGTAGATTCTGTTCATGTCGGTTTGTAGAGATCCTATATCTTCTGGGTTTCTTATTTTTCTACTGATCTTTGTGTCATCAGCAAAGGATGTTACTGTGCTGTCTCTGGTAACGTCCTCATCTATGTCAGTTAGCATGATTATGAAGAGTAGCGGAGCTAATACTGTTCCTTGTGGTACTGAGGTGAGGACCTCTGATTCTGATGAAGATATTCCTTGTACTGTAGCGACTTGCCGCCGCTCACTAAGGAAATTATATATCAATTTCCCTACTTTTCCTGTTATTCCCATATATTTCAGTTTATGTATTATGATTCCATGGTCACACTTGTCGAACGCTTTGGCAAAGTCTGTGTATATTACATCATAGTTTTCATTACTTTCAAGTGCATCAATAATGTTGTTGTAGTTTTCCATTAGTTGTGATAGGCATGATCTGCGTGACCGAAATCCATGTTGATTATCATTTAATTTTTTCTGAGTTTCCAAAAAGTCAAAGATTTTCTGTCTAACTATTCTTTCAAATATTTTAGTGAGATGAATGTAAGCGACACTGGCCTATAGTTTTTGGCCTCGGATTAATCTCCTCCTTTATACAGGGTATACATAAAGTCAGGATCTATTTTTGTGAAGCACTTGGAAATTATATGGAATTCAATCATAAAATGATAAAGTGGTAACATTTATTAAATAATTAAGAGTAGGATTCGACGTGACGCCCATCAGTATCCCTGCACAGCTCAAATCGTTCCGCAGCATTTCTAAACACATTCTGGAGCATTTGTGGGGTTATGTTATCTGCAGCAGTTCGTATACGTGTACGTAAGTTTTCAAGACTCGTAATCTTCGTCTGATAGACGTGCGATTTGATAAAGCCCCATGCAAAGAAATCTAAAGGGGTTAAATCTGGTGATCTCGCTGGCCAAGGTCTTTGGTTGCTTCCGCGTCCGATCCAGCGATTTGAAAAACGTCCATTTAGATAATCCTGAACAATTTTGGCATAGTGACAAGGGTTCCATCTGGTGGATTCTAAGGGGATAGGATTCGTGTCATAACATGACGTAAACAGAATCTATAAATAGACCCACAAATTGTTTAAACTTCATTCTCTTCATTGCAATTGCTTCGGATTGACGTGTATTAATTACTGTTCAAGATGTATCGTCGTGGTTACTTTCGTCATCATAATCGAAGAAGGAAGTTTGTTCGGACTTTTCCTCGAAAGATTTTTAGAAGGCGTTCAAAGGAGAAGATATTTAAAGTTTCAATGAAATTTGTTTTTTTGTCTAAAAATACTTTTGATGTTAATGCAGATGGATATTATACCTTGTGTTTGGATCTTTTAACTAATGAGGCTAAATCTACCATTTTAAAATTTAATTATTATCAAGTAACAGGTGTATCATTCCATAGTATTCCAGAATTGAATATGTCTGGATATGTTATTAATTATGAAGATTCATTTAGTCGTAAGAAGGAGGGTAGGGAAAGGATAGAGGGACCTAATGTAGGGATATCTCCATCTCCATATTTAATTGTTCCACATTGTGTTTTGTTTGAACCTAATCTTGACTCCACCCATAGTGCAAAGCAAGTAATGCATCATCCAAGAACGAAGTGGTACTCACCTTTTAAAGAGTTTAGAATGTATCGTAGACTTAAGCAGGTGTGTGAATTAGGTGAACAAGTTACTGCCCAATTCCCTAATACTTTAATTAAGATATCAACGAATGATTTATCTAAACCATTAGGTCGTATTTATGTTGGTAAATATACACCTGACGGATCTCAAAAAAATGAGTATGCATTTACATATGTTAATCGAATTGTATTTTATGTTAAGCTGTATGGTATAAAACAATAAAGAAATAAAACAAACATTTCAAATTTTTCATTTCTCCATGATGAGTCATATTCTATTCTTAATTCCCCATGAAGCAAATCTCGCCTAGTATTACCTAAGCGAGATTTGCTGCTGCTTCTGGTGGTGGGATAGATAAAACAGATGGCCTCATAATGCGTGGATGAGTCATCAGACAAAAATAGATTTTAAGAAGCTAAAAGTAAATAATATACCTCCCACGTTTAACCTAACCCATTAATTTAGACCATGTAGCCATTAATCTTTTGGCAGCCTCGCAGAGTTAGGTACACTGGCAAAACTGTATCGAGTTACGGGTAGATCAAAGTTTAATCTGGCTCTGTATCCCTGCACATCTAAAATCGTTCCGCAAAATTTCTAAACACATTCTGGAGCATTTGCGGGGTTATGTCATCTGCAGCAGTTCGTATACGTGTACGTAAGTTTTCAAGACTCGTAATCTTCGTCTGATAGACGTGCGATTTGATAAAGCCCCATGCAAAGAAATCTAAAGGGGTTAAATCTGGTGATCTCGCTGGCCAAGGTCTTTGGTTGCTTCCGCGTCCGATCCAGCGATTTGGAAAACGTCCATTTAGATAATCCTGAACAATTTTGGCATAGTGACAAGGAGCACCATCATGTTGATAGACGACGGGGATAGGATTGTTAGTACCGTCGTCTATCAACATGATGGTGCTCCTTGTCACTATGCCAAAATTGTTCAGGATTATCTAAATGGACGTTTTCCAAATCGCTGGATCGGACGCGGAAGCAACAGACCTTGGCCAGCGAGATCACCAGAGTTAACCCCTTTAGATTTCTTTGCATGGGGCTTTATCGAATCGCACGTCTATCAGATGAAGATTACGAGTCTTGAAAACTTACGTACACGTATACGAACTGCTGCAGATAACATAACCCCACAAATGCTCCAGAATGTGTTTAGAAATGCTGCGGAACGATTTGAGCTGTGCAGGGATACTGATGGGCGTCACGTCGAATCCTACTCTTAATTATTTAATAAATGTTACCACTTTATCATTTTATGATTGAATTCCATATAATTTCCAAGTGCTTCACAAAAATAGATCCTGACTTTATGTACACCCTGTATAATGGGACTATGTTTTCGCGCTCTTCAGGATGCCCGGTATTCGTGTCTAGTGATCGTCTCCATATCCAATATAGGGACTCAGCGATTGCATTCTTGCAGTTTTTGATCAGTGTGGTATTCCATTTGTCCGGTCCTGCCGCTGTGTGTGCTTTTAGTTTCCCTATAGCTCATGTAATATCATTTGTCGTAAAGTCGAAGTCCATCATACTTTCCTCTTGTAGTTCTTCTTCAAAGAACGCGTTTCTATCGCATATCAGTTTGTCAGTTTTTGGGATACTGAAAGATGATTCGTACTGAGCCCTTAATATTTCAGATACTTCTGTTAGATCATCAGATAAAGCACTGTCTTCGTTTTTCAAAGGTGCGATAGGCGTATGGTTTTTCGACTTCCTTTTTTGCAAAATTATAGAAGTACTTTGAGCAATGGTGTATTAAGGAGGGGGCAGGGGGGCCAGGCCCCAGGGCCCAGCTGTTTTAGGGGCCGATGTTTATAATGATATCAATGATAAATTTGAAATGCTCAACAATATCTCTCAACTAACTTCAGAGGATGCATCAAAAGCAACAAAAAATCGGACACTCGCCCATTAGGAGTACTACAGGAAATTCACAAATTGAGGGCTGTTTTCCCAAATGCTTTCATTGCTTATCGCATTTATCTGTGTTTGATGATGTCAAATGCAACTGCGGAGCGTTCTTTTTCTCATTTCAGCATGATTAAAAATGTTAAACGTCAAATGCTAACCTAAAAGAAATTGCAAAGTCTGTCATTGTTATGCATAAAAAATAATATTTTGCAGAATTTAAATAGTGAGCTTGTGATTAGAAAATTTAGTGATATGAAGCAGCTCAAAAAACTTTTGTATACTGGTGGTGAATGATTTTGTGACCAACTTTGGTAGATTAGTAGTGGACTCATAGTTGTGTAATTGTAGCAGCTTGGTATTTGTGTAAAACTTGCATTATTTGATTTAAAAATAAATGGTTTTATTAATTTACTTGACTCGAAGATTTGTTTTGTTGAGGGACCCCAAGAATATTTTGGCCTCAGGGCCCAAAAATCCTTAATACGGCACTGACTGTGAGTCAACCTTTATCGCTTCTATAGCGTCGTCGTCGTCTTTTTCTGTATGCTTCTCAATTAGTTCCTGTATGACGCAATCGATACTCTGCAGTTTATCATTTAATATTTTTCTGATGTTATCTTTACAGTTCCCTTAATTTTGCAGTCACTCTTTTTCTCTTTCGAAGCAATGACCTCTTTTGTCTCTCGAACCTGCTTCTCTCCTCTTTCTTGTATTTTTGGGACATGTCTTTCCACAATTTCCAGCGTCTTCTCCTCTAAGGTCATTAGCATCTCTTCCGTTGTCTTGGCCTCGAAGATGGTTTTCCAATCTATTACTTCCATGCTGGATGCAACATCTTCCCAGTTTATAGCTTTGGAGTGAAAATTACAAAATCGAATTTGCTTCTTTCTGTTGTTCGTGTTCTTTCCTTTCTTGTTGCTTTTATATTCGTTGTTATTTCAATAATGTTGTGATCCGATTATAGTTGGGGATATTTCGACATTACCAATTAGATTGCTGTTGTTTGCGAATACCAAATCTAGGCAGTTGTTTTTTCTTGTTTTCTGTTATTTCTTGTGTTACCATAAATTCATCAGCTAGAGCTAGTAGTTTTTTACCTGGTCCTGGTGTTCGCATATTTTTTCCTATCCTTTTATTTCATATATATATCTATATATATATATATATATATATATATATATATATATATATATATATATATATATATATATAATATAATATATATATAACGGGTGTGCCATAAAAAAAGGGTACACTTTAAAAAGGCTATAAAATCAACATTTGTCATTTAATTTTAATAAAACTTCTACACAATAAAACATACGTATTTATCTATGTTTTCAGACTAAAATATCAAATAATTCAAATTCTATCAACATTTAACGAAAGAGTATGATTTTTCTACTTAACATGCAAAAATTATTAAACCTTTTTAATATTTTTTTATAAAAATAATTTTTAACGTAAAATTTACCTGAAATTATTAAAAAAAATTGTTCGAAATGCTTTCCTTCCATTTCAATAACTTTTTTATTCTTGGTCGGAATTCATCTATGGCTCGATTTACTTGTTCAGTGTGGAAGCTCTTCCCATTTTTGAATGATGATCTCGCGTAAATGAGCGACATCTTTTATCCTAGTCCTGTAGACGATTTACTTGTTCAGTGTGGAAGCTCTTCCCATTTTTGAATGATGATCTCGCGTAAATGAGCGACATCTTTTATCCTAGTCCTGTAGACTCGCTCTGCTAAGTTCTCCATATTCCGGCTAAGAATAAAAAAAGTTATTGAAATGGAAGGAAAGCATCTCGAACAATTTTTTTAATAATTTCAGGTAAGTTTTACGTTAAAAATTATTTTTCTAAAAAAATATTAAAAAGGTTTAATAATTTTTGCATGTTAAGTAGAAAAAAATCATACTCTTTCGTTAAATGTTGATAGAATTTGAATTATTTGATATTTTAGTCTGAAAACTTGTTTGCATATAGATAAATACATATGTTTTATTGTGTAGAAGTTTTATTAAAATTAAATGGCAAATGTTGATTTTATAGCCTTTTTAAAATGTACCCTTTTTTATGGCACACCCGTTATAGGATGCAAACCCCCAAGGAAAAGGAGAAATGATTCCAAGGCTTTTCGTGTATTCAGACGTACACCTTGTTAGGGAATGAAGGGAGAAGGCAAGATGACAAAAATATTTACATATGTACGGCGGGACAGAAAAATAAAAAGATTAGCACATGATTAACAAGAGTTAATTAGAGGCAAAAGGTATTTTAACAGGATATTGTCAATTTTATACATTCCCGCACTGTTATTGAAATTATTTTTAAAATGGATAAAAGCACATTCTAGAATATTCCTTTTAATTATATCTGTGTTTTTAACGAGGTTAGAACTATCCCACTTGATACTATGATTACATCTATACATATGGTTAAACAATGCATCAGAATTATTTGGCTGTTCTACACGCATATTTATCTAACTTTTTACCCATTTGGCCGATATATACTGAGTTACAGTGTGTACATTCGATCGAATACACACAACCAACCGCATTATCAGGGCTATTCTATATTAGGCGTGATTTAACAGTATTATTATACTTAAAGTCAACATTGATACCAATTGCTTTAAGTAAAGTCGGAAGATATTGAAAATTAACATGGTAAGGTTGGCTAAGGATATTTTTACGCTCAAATTTTTAGATTCGGAGTTACGCAATATCATGAATATTGGTACGAAATTGTTATCCTATTTCATTTTTAGATAACTGTCTTAGGAAAGCCAAGAATAGGTATTAAATACAGGGTGTTTATAAAGTTCCTATTTCGGTGAAAACGTAGCAAAAAGAGTAAAATTCAATAATATAATAGAAAGCATACATTTAATGAATACTTAAGCATATGATTCTACATGAGCACCATCAGTATCTCTACAGAGTTCGAATCTGTCAGCAGCATTGCGGAACATATTTTGGAGCATGACAGGTGTTATTTTTGTAACTGCTGTTACGATACGAGCAGGTAAATCTTGCAGATCTGTAACCCTCGTTTGATAGACGTTTGATTTGATAAAGCTCCATGCAAAGAAATCCAAGGGCGTTAGGTCAGGAGATCGAGCCGCCCAGGGCCTGTTGCCTCCACGTCCGATCCACCGATTTGGAAATCGTTCGTTTAAGTACTCCCGAACAATGTCTGCGTAATCTCAAGGTGCCCCATCTTGTTGAAAGACGACGGTGTTTAAAATGCCATCTGAATGAAGCTGGGACATTTACGTGCTCGTATCGTAACAGCAGTTACAAAAATAACACCTGTCATGCTCCAAAATGTTTCGCAATGCTGCTGACAGATTCGAACTCTGTAGAGATACTGATGGTGCTCATGTAGAATCATATGCTTAAGTACTCATTAAATGTATGCCTTCTATTATATTGTTATTGAATTTTACCCTTTTTGCTACGTTTTCACTGAAATAGGAACTTTATAAACACCCTGTATTATAATAGCTATTCTTGGCTTTCCTAAGGCAGTTATCTAAAAATGAAATAGGATAACATAATTTCGTACCAATATTCATGATATTGCATAACTCCGAATCTAAAAATTTGAGCGTAAAAATATCCTTAGCCTACATTACATGTTAATTTTCAATATCTTCCGACTTTACTTAAAGCAATTGGTATCAATGTAGTTTTTAAGTATAATAATACTGTTAAATCACGCCTAATAAAGAATAGCCTGGATAATGCGGTTGGTTGTGCGTATTCGATCGGATGTACACAATGTAACTCAGTATATATAGGCCTTAGACATTAGGGTAAAGCAGCATAAATATGCGTGTCGAACAGCGAATAATTCTAATGCATTGTTTAACTATATGTATAGATGTAATCATAGTATCAAGTGGGATAGTTCTAAAGCGCCCGTTTAAAACACAAATATAATTGAAAGGAATATTTTAGAATGTGCATTTATCCATTATAAAAATAATTTCAATAACTGCGGGAATGTGTAAAATTGACAATAATCGGTACAGAATTTAAATTCTTTTTAAATTCTGTACCGATTCATCGATTTGTAGTACGTGGTATTCCATGCATTAATACCAAGCTCACCATCTCGTCTATTGTTAATTTCGCAGCCATCCCCTACCTAAAAGAAAAAACAGTAATATATTATAAGCAACACTGAAAATTCCCATGATGCGCGACTCTTGCGCCACGAATGGTTTGTTCTTATATTAGGGAAGCGTAGCTCAGCGAGGAATAGGAGGACGAAAAGATGGTACATGTTTATTAACAGACGTTTCGGAAAAATTCAATTTCCATCATCAGCGCTAAAAAGTTTAAAAACAAATAGAAATAAATAAGTATAATAAATAAAAACGAACAATAAATTAAAATGGCGCAACAATTAGCGAGAATTAATAGTAAGTTACAATATATATTAAATTAGAAGATTAAAAATTAAATGATATAAAGTATAAAAGTATGGACAATAAGTAAAATATAAAATGGTTTAGGTGAAACAGAA
Source organism: Bathynomus jamesi (assembly GCA_023014485.1). Lineage (NCBI taxonomy): Eukaryota > Metazoa > Arthropoda > Malacostraca > Isopoda > Cirolanidae > Bathynomus > Bathynomus jamesi. Next base: position 34,658 of record JAJOZX010002985.1, read on the forward strand.
TTGAAGGGTTTCTTACCAAATTGTTAACGTAATGAGAGACTAATTGTACAGAAGATTGGGAATGGTTGCCTGTTGAAAGAATTCCATATTAGAAAGATGGAGCCGGGAGGAGTGATGGTGGATTTCTTTTGAGTTTGAGAGTTTATTTGGCAATGTTTAAATTGAAAGCGGAACTGTAATCGTTGAGGGTTGGCTGGATACTGAGGATATAAAGCGACTCAAGTATGCGGAGGTCGATTAGTTGGTTGGCTGAATTAATGATTTTGAAATTGGAGGAAAGTAACGGGTGGTTGTGAAGGTGGCAGTGATCCCTTCTTGCTGATTTGGAGGGTTTGTTCAAGGGCTGTGAAGTTCTTGTAGAAATCCCACGATGCTCGTCCACTCTTGTTTGATATTGGCGGATGGTACTGCCAATATAGTTCGCTTTACAGCGAACACAATTAAAAGCGTAGATAGTGGACGAAGCAAGTGGCTGGGGTGTTTTTTCTTTATGGTTGAGGTAAGATTTGATACTATTGTTGTTGGTGAAAGCGAAATGAAATTTAATTTGGGGGTAAAGCGGGGTGAGTAAGAGACGGAGTTCTGAAAGTATTTTGTGGCTAATGTGGTCGTAATAGGGGAATGAAAAATATTGTACGTCTTTTTTAACAGTGGGAACTTTAAGGAGGGTTGATAAATATTATTAAGAAAGTTTTTGGTTAAAGATTGTAACAGATGTTTCGCGAAAGAATTATTAATGCTGAAGTTAAGAATTAACTCTATTTCATGGTGGAAGGATAAGTACGAGGAGCAAAGATGGTAGGCACGGTGGATTAAAATTTTAATACTGTTTATTTTATATAGCGAAGGGATGTGGCTTAGGAAATTAGTACCCAGGCCTGTGTACGTGGGTTTTCGATATATGTAAGTGCTAAATTTGTTTTGTTTTGTTTTGTTATTGTAATATCTAGGAAGAGAAGGGTGTTATTGGATTCGTCTTCTTTGGTGAACTTAATGTTTTTATGTTGGGAATTAAGGTAGTTAAGAAAAAGGGGGGCGTGGTTGGCATTGTGAAAAAGGAGAAAGGTGTCATCAACGTATCTTTTATATAGGTGCGGTTTATAATGATACAATAGTATCAAATCTTACCTCAACCATAAAGAAAAAACACCCCAGCCACTTGCTTCGTCCACTATCTACGCTTTTAATTGTGTTCGCTGCAAAGCGAACTATATTGGCAGTACCATCCGCCAATATCAAACAAGAGTGGACGAGCATCGTAGGATTTCTACAAGAACTTCACAGCCCTTCAACAAACCCTCCAAATCAGCAGTAAGGGATCACTGCCACCTTCACAACCACCCGTTACTTTCCTCCAATTTCAAAATCATTAATTCAGCCAACCAACTAATCGACCTCCGCATACTTGAGTCGCTTTATATCCTCAGTATCCAGCCAACCCTCAACGATTACAGTTCCGCTTTCAATTTAAACATTGCCAAATAAACTCTCAAACTCAAAAGAAATCCACCATCACTCCGCCCGGCTCCATCTTTCTAATATGGAATTCTTTCAACAGGCAACCATTCCCAATCTTCTGTACAATTAGTCTCTCATTAGTGTCATTACGTTAACAATTTGGTAAGAAACCCTTCAATTCTGTTTCACCTAAACCGTTTTATATTTTACTTATTGTCCATACTTTTATACTTTATATCATTTAATTTGTAATCTTCTAATTTAATATATATTGTAACTTACTATTAATTCTTGCTAATTGTTGCGCCATTTTAATTTATTGTTCGTTTTTATTTATTATACTTATTTATTTCTATTTGTTTTTAAACTTTTTAGCACTGATGATGGGAATTGAATTTTTCCGAAACGTCTGTTAATAAACATGTACCATCTTTTCGTCCTCCTATTCCTCATATATATATATATATATATATATATATATATATATATATATATATATATATATATATATATATATAAAACCTAGTAGTACCCAGTCAGTCCACGCTTCTATAAAATTTCATACACTGAGCTAGGTAAGAATAATCGCGTCGATTGGTCCAATGTTAATATGCAGCAGAGAATAGGATACAAAGACAGAACAAGTCACCTCTAATAATTTAGAAATTTTGCACTTCCCTGTAATAATCCTTGCTCAAATGATTCTCACTGTAAACTCATAGATAGGTATTATAGTAAGATAGTATCCCTGTTAAGAGAAGCAGGAAGCCCCCTGATTAAATCTTACGACTATCATACTAAGATTATTCCTGGATGGAATGATTTTATTGCCCCCCTGAAGAGGGAATCGAAAGACGCCTATGATTTGTGGTGCTTTCATGGTAGACCCAGATTAGGACCAGTATACATGAATATGTGTAGAAGTCGGGGTCAGTATAAGGCGGCCATAAGGCGATGTAAACAGGAAGAAGAGTCTATTCGAGCATCAAAAGCCTGTGAAACTCGCATAAATAACGATAATAAAAAATTTTGGAAATTTGTTAAGAATCAAACGGGTGTCAAAAATGTCCTCCCTCCGACAATCGATGGGGTGTCGGGGGAGGATGAAATTGCGAAGCTGTGGAAAAACCACTTTTCTAATATTCTGAACAGTGTGAGTAGGGATAATCTTAAGATAGATTGCAGCGAAACGATTGTGGGAGGGACAAGGGAAAATACTTTGATATCATTTTCTGAAGTAAAGAGGTTAATTAAAGAGTTAGACTGGTTCTGCGTCAGGGGTAGATGACTTGTCGAATGAGCACTTAAAATATGCAAATGTCGTAGTATGTTTGCATATATCATTGCTCCTATCAGCCATGCTTGCTCATAGCTGTATCCCTGCAGAGTTCATGAGGGTATACAGTATATCTTGCCCCTGGTCAAAAATATGTACGGAGACATTCTGTCCAGCAATAATTACAGGCCTATTGCTGTCGCTTCCTGCTTCTCGAAACTACTAGAAAAACTCTTGTTACTCCGATTAAATAATTTCCTATGGACATCATCTAATCAGTTTGGCTTTAAAAGGTCCCACTCAACTGACCTGTGTATCTATGTACTTAAAGAAACAATATCTAAATACATTGACAGTAATTCAACCATTTATAGCTGTTTCCTTGATATAAGTAAGGCATATGATAGCGTGAACCACGATATTTTATTTAAAAAACTAGAAGACAAGAAGGTTCCCATGTACATATTAAATTTATTGAAATTTTGGTATTCCCACCAATCTTTCACTGTTAGGTGGGGCAATGTACTATCCGAGTTTTTTGGCTCCTCTTGCTGGGTGAGACAAGGCTCCTTGCTCTCCCCTATGCTGTTTAATGTGTATATTGACGGATTAATTGCTTCATTTAATGAGGCAACAGTGGGATGTTGTATAGATAACACAAGGATAAATAACTTAGTTTATGCCGATGATATGGTGTTAATAAGTCCCTCTGTTAAAGGTCTGGATCGGCTACTAAACGTCTGCGAAGAGTATTCGCAGAAACATGATATTCTTTTTAATGTTACAAAACTCAGGTTATGCAATTTCATCCTAAAAGCTGTAATCAGCCAGCTGATATAAGATTTAAAATGAATGGTGAAGTAATTGAGGAAGTACTAGAGTTTAAGTATTTGGGTCAAATTATTACCAGCTCCTTGAGTGATGACTCCGATATAAGAAAACAATCTCGAAGCCTGTGTGCTAAAGCGAATATGACCGTAAGGAACTTTCGATTCTGTACAAGTGAAGCTAAAGACACAGACAGCAACTCTGGGTGAATTATAAAAAAGGTTCTGGCAGAACCCTAAATTTGCTGTACAACAGGTCTTTTAGACTCTTACTGAAATTACCCCTGAGATGCTCAGCTTCGCAAATGTTTGCTACCCGCAGTGTCCGGAGCTTCCCGGAGGTAACGAGACGTGCTCAATACAGTCTAATGCAAAGAATTAAAAAATCAACCAACCCGATCATCCAAGCTCTCCATGAGTCCTGCCATTTATCCTCTTAGCTATGGACTTCTTGGTACGTAAACGTCTGCCTGTAGCTCCACTTAACTTCGACATTACAGTATTATTTCTAATCAATTGTATATTTTCTATCCTTAGTATATGAACCGTCATTGTATTATTAATATTTGTCATATGGACTATAGTCTGCCAATAAACCTTTTCATTTTCATTTTCTGAGAACCAGAAATATCAACCGGTTAACAACTTCACAAAAGAATGTAATCATCAAGATTGTGAGCATTGCATCCAAAACTAGTGGGCCAAAATCTGAGAGTTCATTTTAAAACTTAAGTGTCTCGAGCTTAAATGTCGTTGTTGAATCCTTTCTGGCTTAAAATTTTTTGTTTAAAATGTTTTCTATGAAAATGTTTGTTTTAATGTTAATTTGCACTGAATATAAACTACAGTTTCGGGAAAAAGTTCTATAAACCTAAAATTCCGAAAAACTATAAATTCTTAATTGGTAGAAATTGGGTCATGTTTTTTTAAATTTTCCTATTGTTACTAAACACAATGAAATATCTAAAGAAATAATTTTACCAGTTGGTAATTTATGCCTTTTCGATTTTTTTTTCTAGGCGAATTTTTCTTAAACTTTTGGTTTCATGGTACAGTTTCGGGATCATTTTTTTTTTACAAATACCCTTCACTTAGTATACAAAATACCCGCTTGCATTATTTTTTTATAACCGTTGGTGATTATTAAGAATATAATGGTATTTAAAGTTTTAGTACCCGGAAGAAGTATCAGTACCTCTGGAGTTAGTACCCAGTGTTGTTGATACTTTTAATTATCCTCCGAAAACGTTTTTTTTAAATGTGAATGTTGATAGGTCGAAAGATTATTTAAACATTTGATTTAAAATGGATTTTTTTTTCATATATATCGGTACATACATGTTTACGCATCTCTAATCTCTTCATTGGATTTTACAATTTTACAAAAGTAGCAACGCCATTCAGACACGCAGAAATTTTAGAAATAAGGACCACCCGCGAACTTCAAAATATCTTCAAAACGATTTATGGTAAAGCCGTTACGCGTTGTTACGAGTGGCTCCTTTCTCTAAATACACTTTTTATACATCTATCGAATAAGCACTATCGTTTACCAGATTGACATCCCGCTTTAAGAACCGTTTTAGTAATCGCCGTAATCCATTAGGAAGAAAATATCTCCCAATTCTGAGATTAGTACAATTTTTAATGATTTTAATATGATCGTGGGTTGTCCAACATATTCAGTAATACTTCGAGTAATTTTGTATGGCCTCTATAACAGGGTTGGCAAAAAACCCAACCCAACTGGGTTTTTGCTGTTTTTTGGGTTTTTGATGGGTTGAAATTTTTTTTAGAAATGGTCGATAATTATGTAGTGCCTAATATATCTATTATTTTATTAATTTATTTATCTAATCTACAATATATATTAAAAAGACATCTTTATTTCACAGAAAGTTCAGATATGAGAGATAATAATGACATATTAGAATTTTCTCCAGTTTAATTTTAGATCTTTCCTTTATTTCTTAACAGCAGATTTCAGCTTTATTTAAACCTAACTCAAATTTAAATTTTTAAGATGCCAAAGAGTTATAGAGGTGGAAGATCTAAAGCTAGCGAATGGGACGAGGTGACTTTATTAAGTGATCAGCCTACTAGAGTACTATGCAATTATTGCAAAGAAAGTATCACTCGAAAAATTGAGAGAGTGAAACATCATCTAGAGAAAGTTAGACCCGCGCATACTGGTGGCAGACTTAAAGCTGCTGAATGGGATGAAGTAGAAATGTTGAGTGACCAACCAAATAGAGTTGGTGCAACTACTGCAGATGTGTATTTTCGAACAAAATAGAACGAGTGAAACATCATTTAGATCGATGCAATAAAAAATGGGTACAGGCTCGTGATGATGAAGCGGATGAGCTTACAAATACAGCTACATCAGCAACTGTTCCTCCTACACATAGACACGGCAGTTTTGAGAGTAGACGCTCTTCAAGCACATCATATGAAAGCCTGGTTCATGATGACACTACAATTCACAGTAGTGAGACTTCATTCACTTCAACCGCTTCTGAATCTTCCACACCATTTTTTCATTCTACTCCAGCCAAGAAAACAAGTTCATGCCATATGTGGTTAGAACAACCGTAGATCAAAAAGAACTACTAGATTTGCAAATGGCCAGATTTTTCTTTTCAGCAAATATTCCATTTGTAGTTGTAGAGAATAAAGAATTTATTAAATGGGTCCAAAATTTAAGACCAGGCTGTTGTCCTCCAAGCAGAAAAAAATTATCTGATGACTCGCTAATCAAAGTGAATAATCAAGTAGGTACTGAATTCAATGAAAAAAGACTTAGTCAATTCTACTGTAACTTTAATTCAAGATGGTTGGAGCAATGTGTCAAATGATCCAATAATTGCCCATAGTGGTCACAATGGGTGCAAATCCTTTTTAATAACTTTTCAATTTTTCATAATCTTTATTTACATACACATTGCATAATTTAAGAATTGTTTTATAAGTCAGCTTACTTGAAATAATCAGCATGCCAAATCATTCTAATTAGCTACAATTGAACAATGCAGCAATCAGAAAAATTTCAATTATTTGAAAATAAACATCTCAGAACAAAAACTCCAAAACCCACTGAAAATTCTAGTGGGTTTTTGGGTTTGGGTTTTTGGGTGCCAACCCTGCTCTATAAAGATAGTCTTTTGTATAAAAAATATTCGCTTCCCTTAATGAGAATCTGTAAAAACTGGAGAGAGAGTGTAACGCGTGCTCGCGTAGAAGTGGGATCTTTTCTCTACTGTTTCAGTGTAATGTAAATTTCGTATTGAAGTTGCAAGTTGAGTTAGGTAAATGTGATTTGAGAAGTCTTCAGTTAGTGAATAGTCTCAATTATGAGAAATTTAATTAAGAGAATGAAACCACAAGAAGAAATGCATTAATTAGATTTACAAAAACAAGATTTCGATCCGTGCTAAAATTTTCATCATTCGCATCTCATGAAGTCGGGTTACCTCGTGGCCATTATCGTAACATCGCTTCCTGTCGATCAGCGAAGTTGAGCGACAGTAGGTCTGGAGAGTAGTTGGATGGAAGACTGTCCTCTACGTTCAGATTATGTAGCGACCCGTGGTTCGGGTCCCACACGAAGCCGTAGGTCTCCTCCATCATATGACCTTAGATGTTGCGAAAGAGGTTAAACAACCTCATCATTACATTCACTGTACTTACCTGATGAAGTCTTTAGTACAGGTCGAAAGTGTTTCAAATAAATCCATTGCTTATAAACAAATTCCATATTATTCATCTTCAGTAATGACTGAATTTCACATCTTCTATGAATGTTATTATTTACGCTCGATTCAAAATGTCCTTGTCATGGAACTCCAATATTTCTTTCGATAAATGTAACGCGGAAAAAAAAAAAAATATATATATATATATAGTGTGTGTGCGCGCGCGGGCGGGCGTGTGTTATGCGTAATCGGTGAAATTGTGCATTTCATGAGAAACGCAATATTTTGCGTTTTTCATGAAATGCGCAGGGCGTTTGCCAATTTCATGAAATAAGCAAAAGTAATGCATTTTTCATGAAATACACAATTTTGGTGTGCGTTTTTCATAAAATCGGTAAAAGATGAAATGATAGTTACGTGACCAATTTCAGTTTGCATTTTTCATGAAATCGGCAAAAAATGAGCTAATAAGATGCATTTTTATAGCAAACCAGAACAAAGTTTATTTCATACGCCCTGCACATTTCATGAAAAACACAAAATATTGCGTTTTTCATGAAATGCGCAATTTCACCGATCACGCGTAACATATATATATCGAAACCTACGGTAAAATTATTGAATGCCCGGTTAGGTCAACTGTACGCCCTTGACGATTGGTTAGGTTAACCTTTTTTGGACCACCGGGTCGAATATGTACCGTTTCCCATACACGTACTCATAACTTAACCCTACAAAAACTTCGGTCGTTAAGAGGTTAAGTCGTGATATTTTCGTTAGTTTTAACGAAAATATCACGACTTAACCTAACCAATTGTCAAGGGCGTACAGTTGACCTAACCGGGCATTCAATTAACCTATCCGGGCATTCAATTTCACCGATCACGCGTAACATTTACATATCGAAACCTACTGTAAAATTATTGAATGCCCGGGTTAGGTCAACTGTACGCCCTCGACGATTGGTTAGATTAAGTCGTGATATTTTCGTTAAAACTAACGAAAATATCATGCCTTAACCAATCGTCAAAGGCGTACAATTAACCGGGCATTCAGGTGTTCCTGCCAAAAAGCTGGAAACCTATGTAACAGTTCATGCCATCCTTGTCATACCTGTAAAAATGCATCAGATTAGCTTAAGAACAACACGTTTGTTTCTGTTTAAAATAAACTTTGTTCTGTTATTTCATTGTTTGCCGATTTCATGAAAAACGCAAACTGAAATTGGTCACATAATTGTTATTTCATCCTTTGCCAATTTCATGAAAAACCCACACCAAAATTGCGTATTTCACGAAAAATGCATTACTTTTGCTTATCTAATAAAATTGGCAAACGCCCTGCGCATTTCATGAAAAACGCAAAATATTGCGTTTTTTCATAAAATGCGCAATTTCACCGATCACGCGTAACATATTATATATATATATATATATATATATATATATATATATATATATATATATATATATATTTTATTTTATTTTAACTGCAAACAACACAGTATAATTAATGTAAAGAACGACGCTTGTGTAGAAGAGCGTTCCGCACAAGATAAGGAGGGAGAACGAACAAATGGTAGCTCATTTTTCATTTGTTCGTTCTCCCTCCTCATCTTGTGCGGAACGCTCTTCTACACAAGCGTCGTCTTATATATATATATATACACACATTTAACTGCAATGACCACGCAGTATATTAATGTATAGAAACGACGTAAGTATAGAGGAGTGTTCTGCACACGAGGAAGAGAAATAACGAACAAATGAAAAATGAGGTGACCGCCCGGGAATCGAACCCAGGATCTTCCGATTGCCGGTCAGATATGCTCTTCCTCGTGTGCAGAACACTTCTCTATACTTACGTCGTTTCTATACATTAATATACTGCGTGGTCATTGCAGTTAAATGTACATATTCACGATTTGCGAGTGTGCCCTCTCAAGGCATTGGTTGCTGCCCTATGTAGGAGAATTACGACTTCTGACTGATCGAGGCCCGTGGTGTAGTGGTAGCATATCTGACCGGCAATCGGAAGATCCTGGGTTCGATTCCCGGGCGGTCACCTCATTTTTCATTTGTTCGTTATTTCTCTTCCTCGTGTGCAGAACACTCCTCTATACTTACGTCGTTTCTATACATATATATATATATGTTAAACACAGACCGTGCATGGAACAAGGAACTCTTCTGGGAAAATTAAATCCACTATAGTCCGGATAAGTAATGGTAAATGACAAATACCATAGTTTTTTCTTTTTCATGATTTTAGCCCGACGTGGGCAACGGGTCTCTCGCAAAGAGATCCCATAAATATAGCTTCCCTCACCAGCTATCTGCAAAGCAGACAGGATCCAGCTTTGGGACATGGATCTAGGGTTTAAAGCAAGCCTAGATCCCTACATTCAGAACCTCTATATAAGTAAAAGACTCGTTGCATTCACGTCGTGTTGAATAAATCAAAGAAAAAGAGGGTAACTATTGTATTTTTAGCCAAAAAACCAAAACTTAAACCTCAACCGGGACATTGAGCGTCCACTTTTCAAGGCACGAAACACGTCCGTAGGGATCTAGGCTTGCTTTAAACCCTAGATCCATGTCCCAAAGCTGGATCCTGTCTGCTTTGCAGATAGCTGGTGAGGGAAGCTATATTTATGGGATCTCTTTGCGAGAGACCCGTTGCCCACGTCGGGCTAAAATCATGAAAAAGAAAAAACTATGGTATTTGTCATTTACCATTACTTATCCGGACTATAGTGGATTTAATTTTCCCAGAAGAGTTCCTTGTTCCATGCACGGTCTGTGTTTAACATATAATGTTCTCAGGGAACCATTCTGAGTTTGTGTATACTAAACGGACGTGTTTCGTGCCTTGAAAAGTGGACGCTCAATGTCCCGGTTGAGGTTTAAGTTTTGGTTTTTTGGCTAAAAATACAATAGTTACCCTCTTTTTCTTTGATTTATTCAACACGACGTGAATGCAACGAGTCTTTTACTTATATAGAGGTTCTGAATGTAGGGATCTAGGCTTGCTTTAAACCCTAGATCCATGTCCCAAAGCTGGATCCTGTCTGCTTTGCAGATAGCTGGTGAGGGAAGCTATATTTATGGGATCTCTTTGCGAGAGACCCGTTGCCCACGTCGGGCTAAAATCATGAAAAAGAAAAAACTATGGTATTTGTCATTTACCATTACTTATCCGGACTATAGTGGATTTAATTTTCCCAGAAGAGTTCCTTGTTCCATGCACGGTCTGTGTTTAACATATAATGTTCTCAGGAACCATTCTGAGTTTGTGTATACTAAACGGACGTGTTTCGTGCCTTGAAAAGTGGACGCTCAATGTCCCGGTTGAGGTTTAAGTTTTGGTTTTTTGGCTAAAAATACAATAGTTACCCTCTTTTTCTTTGATTTATTCAACACGACGTGAATGCAACGAGTCTTTTACTTATATAGAGGTTCTGAATGTAGGGATCTAGGCTTGCTTTAAACCCTAGATCCATGTCCCAAAGCTGGATCCTGTCTGCTTTGCAGATAGCTGGTGAGGGAAGCTATATTTATGGGATCTCTTTGCGAGAGACCCGTTGCCCACGTCGGGCTAAAATCATGAAAAAGAAAAAACTATGGTATTTGTCATTTACCATTACTTATCCGGACTATAGTGGATTTAATTTTCCCAGAAGAGTTCCTTGTTCCATGCACGGTCTGTGTTTAATATATAATGTTCTCAGGGAACCATTCTGAGTTTGTGTATATATATATATATATAAATTTTTCCGCGTTACATTTATCGAAAGAGAAATATTGGGGTTCCATGACAAGGGCTTTTTGAACCGAGCATAAATAATAAAAAATATATTTGTTGTGAAAAAATGCAGTTGAATTTTGTTCTTAACTTTGAGATATTTCAAATTTTTTAATTAAAAGTTTACCGTTTATTTGTAAAGTTTAGAAGCAAAGATAATTTTGTTTGTAATAAAGCAAGATAAAGTTTTATCAAATGCGAAAGAATCCGTTTGTGTAGAAGTCAGTAAGCGAATGTTTCTTCATTTGTATATTGATAGAATATTAAATAGTTTTAGGAGTGACGTCCTAAATAAGTTGGCGGTCTTCTTTCGCGAGAATGATAAAACAAAATACTTTTTCCGGGTGGTTAGGGTGCCGTCCAGGCGGGCTCTCGCGAAGTTTTGTCTGTCGACTGTGTGTTTATTCGACAACGGTGGCTTTCGTCGCGCGACCCACTCATGAAGTCCTGATCGGTTCAGGGCTTTTCATATTGTGGAACGATGAACGTGTGCGGTGGCGCTTGCCAAAGGTCTTTGAAGATCTTTAGATGTCACTCTTGGATTACCGTTAATCTCACGAAAGTGTCTCCTAATCATTCCGAGTGAGATCTTTGGTGGTCGGGCACTCCTGGACGAGGTTGTTGTTGTTGTCGTCGTCGTCGTCGTCGTCGTCGTCGTCGTCTTCGTCCCTCTATTCGTAAATAATTTGACAAACAGTTAGTTGACACGCGGATTACATATTTCGCTGATGTTTTCTCGTACCCATCTACATATGTATGAAGATGGACAATGGCCCTCCGACTCCGTAGGTCATTCCAGAGGTCCCGCAATCTAGGCACGATACCCGATGCTCTTTACGTTATCCGCACCAAAATGACTCCTGAATTGCGAAAGAAACTAATTACAAATGCGATCAGTCATATTAAAATAATCCAATTGCTATCCGACTCAATGTCGCTGAACTTCGCCGATCAACGGGAAGCGGTGTTACGACATTGGCTACGATGTTAGCCCTTATCGTCCTGCCATTATTAAAATTATACAAATTGTCTCCAACGAAAAAAAATTAAAGGTTGCTTAATCGTTTCTACTTTTAAATTCTTTACTTTCCGCACAATACCCTCGATTGATTTTAAGGTGAGGTACGCGTGTTCTTTTTCGTTTTACCGAGTTGCTCGAATAAAAATCGGTATCTATACGCGCAACTATGAATGAACCTATCGAAATTGTTTCATTTTCATTATCATCCGTACGTAAAAGACTAAATGAATTCTGTCACTCCAACTGAAAGCTCGACGGCGCCTTTTTAGACTTAGCACCATTTCTAACTAAAATTAAATTATTGTCGATTTTGTTATTTGTTTTTTGTTTTTTGTTTTTTTCCAGTGAAATTTGACGAGTAATTTCAATTAGGTTCGTGTCAATTTATTATACTTTATCCTGGACGAGTTTAACACACGTTTATTTTATCCAAGAAAGGAATTCGAAGTAATATTAAGTTCACGTCCCTTTAAATTATTCGCAGTATTTGAAACTTATTTTGAATTAATGAATGTGATTAATTCTTTGTTTATAAAATAAATATCACGATTTTACAATTTCGTGGTTACGATATTTTTAACATAAAATAAGTAATAATCAGATTATTTATTTTGTTTAAATCCAATAAATCACTGTGAAGCCATTAAAGTCATTCGTCATTTATAATTAGAAATCATTATATTTATATTTATTCATAAATGTAATTCATTTTAAATTCATTCATAAAATAAATATTAGAATATTGTATTATAGTTTCTGGTGTTACAATAATAAAGTAATACTGTCAATTAGGCTATATATTTTATATAATTTGGCTCTTAATCTTTAGGCTTTACTGGGCTCTTAGATTGAACAGAGATGAAATACATGATATGCAAGTCAGGTTTAAATTATGATTAATATACAAACGAACTGATAGTGGAAGTACAGTATATATTAATCTTCAGTTTTTATTATAATTATGAAATAGATAGACAAAATTGATAGTTTGACATGAGAAATGAACAAATAATACAGTAATGTACATTTTACACACGAGAAATGAATGAGTAGCTAATAGTAATGTACATTTAATCCTAGATTTGTATCAGTATTCCATCATTAATCGAAATTTCAACTTGCTTTTAAACGAATTTACGTTTGAAATATGATATTTTTTATATTACCGCTTAAATCATTCCATAGTTTCAATCCAATGAAAATGGATAATTTCTGAAATGAACAATCTAAATTGAGAAATAACTTGCTTTGATCGCGTTACATGAACAAAATCGAATTTCATGGTGTCGACGTTCGACCTCATACGAGTATTTGGGTTTCGGATTTCAAACTAATTTCAGAGTTTGAATGAAAACGATTGACCTAACCTAACCCAGCGTAACTTAACTGGGCATAATGTAACTTAATCTGACATAATTTAAGCTACTTTTTAGTATCGACATTGTGCAGATTGATTTTGTTCCGCTAACTGCTTGATCTATTGCTAGTCTGATACGAGTGCATTTCTTGATGAGTTACAAAATATTAATTTTATCCACTGTAAGCTAATGATTTTGTTCTTATAATTGTAAATGAAAATAAAATGTGCTAATTTCTTTTATCTTTAATAGTTCAGCTTTTTTTAAAGAATGCACTTAATGATTACGGAGATCACCTTATTACTCGTTTTTTGGATGACGAAGATACTGCTTAAAGCGCTATTAGCGGAATTCCCCCATACAAGGGGGCATTCATTACATAAGGAAGAACAAATGTACACTCGTACAGTGTGATACTAAAACCTGTTTAGTGACTACATGTCCTAACTTTCAACATTAAAGCAACGCTCCTTGAAATCTTTGTTGAAATATAATTTACATGGTCATTCCACGCAAATTCTTCTGCAGCATTACACAAAGAAATTTTGTTAAGTACGTTACAGCGATTTCATCAGCATTTAGTTCATCAAGATACACATTTTGTTTGTTAGTAAAAATCACGGAATTTGTTTTATTTGTATTTAGAAAGCGTTTATTGAAGGTCAATCATATCATGACTTCAATAAATTCTGTTTTAGATATGCCCTTAGCTGAATTAACATCTCTCCAAGAAAAAGGACACATTTGTATTATCTGCAAACGTTACGAAATTAAGTACATCAGAAGAGCGTGGAAGATCATTTATATATACGTACTTAAAAAAAATAACAGTGGACCCAAGACTGAACCCTGTGGTACATCATGTTTAACAATCGTTTTAGTTGAGCAGACGTTTTTTGATGGTACCTATTGCACAAATAACTTAAACCACTCACTGATAGCTCCTCTAATCAACCCCATGTCTGATCATAGGTTTCTCAAATCCATAAATATAGAAATCATTATTTCTTTGTTCACTTTAACGACATTTACAGTGTCCATAAAATTTAAAATAACCATTTCCGTTATTTTATTTTTTCAAAAGCCATATGGATTTGGAGATGACAAATTGTATAATTTTAAATATTGCTGCATTCTATTTTTTATAATTTTATAAAGAAAATTTTACTGAATTTAAATAATGAACACACCGGCCTGTTATTTGTTACTAGTGCAGGATAAGCCCCTTTACACAGGGGTGTTGCGCAACTAATTTTCAACATTGATGGGAATATTCACTCGGAATTCCCTTGATAATTTTAGCCAAAGTTACAGATATTTTATTTTTAACAAATTTCAGTATAGGTACACGAAGGTTTTGAATGTTTATTTTTTAATTTTCCAATAATATTGTGGACCTCGGCGGAGGTAGCATAAACAAAAGAAAATTTAGTTGGCTGGGTGGCATGTTATGTAACGGTGAATAAGCATTATTTAGTAACTGCGAGCGAAGCTTATCAACTATTAAAGTAAAATGGTTATTTAAAGAGTTTGCTATAGATATATCATAAGTAATTTCTTTATTACCAACAATTAGTTTCTCTATTGAATTTTTCTTAATTTGGTTTCCGATAAAACAGTTTACGGTTATTCATGCGTTTTTCGTGTCTCTCCTTTTGTGTTTAGAAAATTGATCGTTGTATAATAGCTACATTTTGCAGTTTTGATTAATTTAATTTGTTTCTGTATTAAGTGTATTGTCGTTTAGGAATTTTATTTGTAATCGCATTTGAATAATTTATCTCCGTTCTTTATTGAAGTGATAATTCTCGCAGTGATCCGTGGAATTGTAATATTTTTGGGTGAAACTGTTTTCCTTCTTAAAGGAAAGCAAGTATTAAAAATATGAAACGAGAAGTCGTCGAAAAACTTAAACGTTATGATCTGGCGCATACGTAGGTTCGTCACATTTAAATCGAGTATTTTTTTTACAGCCCCCAATACATTTTCTTTTCTGAGTATTTGAAAATATGCTATAATCAATAGTTGTTTTGTCCGTAACCTGAGCGCAGTTATCGTAAATAATGTAAGTAAGATAATGATCGCTAATGCCTGCGGTTATAATTCCAGAATTTACGAAGTCATTATTACTATTTATAAATATATTATCAGTTGTCGAGTCTGTTATCCAATTACTTTAGTTGCAGACTCGAGTGGGTTTAGTTAAAATAGTATGACTAAGATAGAAAGAATTAAGTTTAAAAGCTTACGAGAGATTGCCTCAGATTGCAAATTGATGTTAAAGTCACCCGCAACTATGACATTCGATTTTAAGAAGGAAGTTGCACAGTATCTAAATGAATTTAAAAAACTTATTGAAGTTAGTATTTGGTGATATATATATATATATATATATATAATATATATATATATATATATATATATATATATATATATATATATATAATGCATGAACAGAATACGCTACTTATATCTTTTATATTAACAATTAGATTTTAATATCACTATTAGTGTTACAAACAAAGAAATACTTGGTTAGAATCGTAAGTTTTTGTGTACATACACAGATAAAACCCCCCTCCCCCTCCGTAATCTGATCATTTCTTACAGTATGATAAAAATGTCACTCTATTTGATACAGATTTTTAATATTACTCTTTAACGAGGTTTTAGTGAAAAAGGTCCAATAAATAGTTATAGTTCCCAAGTAGGCTCCGGATACTTAGATTTTAACACAGAGATTTTTATAGATATATTTTTGTAATACAAAGGCTCAACATTAAACTCGTCAACCGATGAGACTATGCAGTCAACCACACGGGATTCCTGTTCAAAATATTCTGTGGTGGATATAGAATTGTTAATGAGTGGAAATAACTAATATCGAGACATATGTATGAAAGTCTTTATCGTTCAAGGCCATTTTAGCAGTAACTCGTAATCAATTTCACTGAATACGGAATACAAGGGAATAAAATTAAGTTCACTTCCCTTTAAATTATTTTCAGTATCTGAACCTTTTTGTTAATTACATTAAGATATTTTTTTTTTTTTTTTTTTTTGCAAGTCACTATTAACCATTTTCATCACATTATCGTCCAATTTTTTTTAATTAATTTCTTACATCATATTCTTAAATAACGCTTTCTTTAACTCTTCAAACTTACAAAACTTTAAATTACAAAGTTTACAAACGCTATTTCCATTTGTATGACTGACTATCCACGTAAAGATCACACGTAAATTCGAACGTGCAGAAACTGCGCGGATACTTTGTATACGGCATTTTTAAGGCAAGTATAAAATTAAAAATTACTGCCCAAAATATAAATTTATTTCAGGATACTAAAACCCACTGCAGAGAAAATTATTATATATATATATATATATATATATATATATATATATATATATATATATATATATATATATATATATATATATATATATATATATATATATATATAGTGGCGCTCGTAAGTATTCGTACAGAGAAATATATCAGTTATATTCGTCCTTATCGTTTGTACCATAAGAAGGACAGTTATGAAAAGTTTACCGTTCGCTTGGAAAATTTTAGCAAATAAAAAATTAGTTAAACTCCAACATATGATGTAAAACATCAAAGAATTTGAGGAAAATAAAAAAGTTAAAATGCAAAACTTTTTTTAATACTTTGTGTGTCCACCTTTTGCTTAAATGACTTCAGTGATTCGTTTTTGGTATTTTTCTACAAGGTTTCGACACCTCTCAGTAGAAATTTTAGCCTCCTTTTCTAAAGAAAATTGTTGCAGTTCATTCAAACTCGAAATGTTTCTCTTGCTGACAGCGTTTTTCAAACCAAACCATAACTTCTCAATTAAATTGAGGGCTGGGTTTTGACTGGGCCACTCGAGAAGCTTGAAATTCTTTCGTTGAAGCCATTTCATGGTGGTCTTACTTTTATGCAGTGTTGGGCACTAAAGCGTTAATCCGATAACAGTTAATTAACGAAGTTAACTTTTTTTAAAGGACTATTAACGGAAGTTAATTTCCATTTATCGTTATCGGACCAGTTAACTTCCGATAACTCGATATTTAGTCTGTTAAAGTCCATTAACACGTTAACTGCGAGGAAGATCACCGCTCCGCGAATGAATTCAAACCGCTATAACTTCAGTCTGCCAATTTCGTCCTCTGCCGCAGTGGAACGGCTCTTCTCTCTCGGCAAGGACATCCTGAGGCCCAAGAGGTCAAGACTGGCAGTTGGGCCTAACTTTGAGAAGTTGGTCTTTCTGAAGGGCAACCAGCACATTGTGTCATAGTCTTTAATAAATGTGCCTAAAATTTAATTTTACCTTTCAGTTCCCACCATAATAATTCTCTGGTAAATTAAAATTTAGTTAATGGTTAGTGGTTACAAGGGTTTCAAAACATGTAATCAGTACATTTTTTATTAAAAATAAAAAAAAAAGTTAAGCAAAAAAGTTGCAAAACTTGATAAAAAATAGTTAAATACCTATTTATTGTTGGATTTTGCATAAATAAACATTTTCTATGGGTTTTAAAGCTTTTTCCCTTGATTTTTTTAAATGTTAGTAAAGAAATAGTTATCGTTAACGGATTATCGTTAACTTCCGTTAACTTTGTAGTAAAATTATCGGATTATCGTTATCGGAGTTAAAAATTGGGGTTAACGGATTATCGTTATCGAAGTTAACTTTTTGGTTAACGGTGCCCACCACTGCTTTTATGTTTTGTATCATTATCTTGTTGCATTACTCATTTACGACCCATTCTTAACTCCCGAACTGAAGGCAATACATTTTCTTGTAAAATTTCCTAATATTTCTTCGAATTCAAGATTACATTGATGACAGCAAGCTTTCCTGGACCAGAAGCACTAAAGCATCCCCCAAAGAAGCAAACTACTACTACCACCATGTTTAACCGTAAAAAGGATGTTTTTTTTCCTCAAATGCAGTACTTGATTTTCGTCAAAAATATCGTTGCTCGTGTTCCCAAATAATTCAATTTTGGCTTTGTCTGTCCAAAGAATTTTCTTCCAGAATGCAAATCCATCATTTTGATGATCCTTGGCGTACTTTAAACGAGCTTCTTTGTGCGCTTTTCGGAGCAGAGGTTTTTATTCGTGCAACTCCTCCATGCAGACCTTCTCAATGAACGACGTACAGAAGAGGGATGGACATTGATCTTATTCTTAATGTTTAGCAAATATCATCCGCAGTCATTCGTGGATTCTCAGCAGTCATTCTTTCAATTCGTCTAGCTGTACGTTCCGAAATTTTGCAATGTCGTCCACATCTTGGTAGAGTTTTGATTGCTCCACACCCTTTTCATTTCTTTATAACTGCAGCAACCGTCGTAAATGGAATTCGAAGTTTTCTCTCTTCCTGTAACTCCTAGACTCGTGTGCAGCAATAACAAATCTCTTAAGATCTGTAGACAGCTCTTTATCACGCAACTCATTGCTTACTAATGATTTGTACAGTCATCCGTCTTCCATGAAGATTCACAGAGAAAATTCTAGAATTTATTAATTGCCAACAGTCTCTAGTCCCTAAACAGCCAACTACCGATAAAAAATTTTAATTCTTCGAGCCTAAGGTGGAGACACAAAATGTATTAAATAATTTTGTAAGTAAATGTGCAAAAACTTTTGCATTTTAACCTTTTTATTTTCTTAAAATTCTTTGATGTTGACACACTATCTATGTTGGGGTTAAACTAATTTTATTTTTATTTTAATTTTTCTAAACGAGTGGTAAACTTTTCATAACTATCCTATACATGGTACAAAAGATAAGGACGAATATAACTTAACCCTTTAACACCGGAATTGTTGGAAGGGTTAAGTTATGAATGCGTGTATTTGAAACGTTATCAATATATAGCGGTCGTCCTTTTAGGGTTAAATATTTCTCTGTATGAATAATTATGAGGCCATTGTGTATATACGTTACGCGCAAACGGTCGATCGCGCTGCACAGTCGATGGATTCATTGTTCGCGCGCACATCGATCGATCGCTGTGCAGATGATGGACAAAATTAACTTGCGCGATCGATGAATAAACATATTGTTGTGATTTGAACACTTCTCGACACTGACCCTTTGGCATGCTCAGCTGAATTGCTTGGGTGCACGGTTATGCTATGTTAGGTTACCCATTTCATTATCCAATTCAGCTGAGCATGTTAAAGTGTCAGTGTTGAGAAGTGCTCAAATCACAGCGATATGTTTATCCATCGATCGTGCAAGTTAATTTTGCTTGTCTGCGCAGTGATTGATCGATGTGTACGCGGACGATTGATCCATCGATCGCGCAGATCGGTCGTTTGCGCGTAATATATATATATATATATAAAACCACGAAATTTGAATAAACGTTTCCAATATACTGTATTTCGAAAAAAGTCGGTTAAAAGCTTCAGCAAACATAGACAACGAGGGTAACACTGTGCTGAATGAGCAGGGCTGCGATTGGCTACACAAACTGCAGAGATATCCATTTGTCAGTATACAGAATATGGGTACCTTTGATTCGGTTCACGTCTCGGTGTATTCCTTTTACGCGTTCACACAAATTGAAATCATTCGTCTTTGTTGTGTTTTTCTTTTGAAGTCCGTAATGAAGTTAAGTTACTTAAATCGGATTAACAACACTCCGTCAACGTCATATTTTTATCCACATTTATTTTGGGTTTCATTAAGTTCAGTTTTTATAGTGTTCATGAAATTCCGTATCCAGTTTAGAGAATCTAAAAGTACAGGAATCTGGTGTAGGCAATTGCATGGTCTCATCCATAGACGAGTTTAATGCCTTTGTATTACATAAAGATATTTATAAAAATCTTTCAGTGCTAAATCTAAACATTCGAAGCTTACCTAGGAACTATAACTACTTATTGGCCCTTTTGAAAACTTCTACAGTCAAAGTTAGTGTTATAATTCTCACGGAAATCTGGTTAAATAGTAGTATTAAAAACCTATATAATATAGGTAATTACGTTGCTTATCATACTGTAAGAGATGGTCAGATTGGTGGGGGTATTTCTGTGTATGTGCATCAAACTTACGACTCTAACGAAGTATTTTCTCTATGTAATAGTGACAATGAAAACCTGATTGTGAATATACAAGACAAAAGTAATGTATATTCTGTTCATGCAATATATAGACCACCTAATACTAATATCAATAGCTTTTTAATTCACTTAGATAACATGATATGCAACTTTCATAAATCGAATGCCATAGTTGCGGGTGACTTCAACATCAATTTGCAATCTGAAACAATCTCATAAATTTTTAAACTTAATGAATTCTTTCTATCTTAGTCATTCTATTACCAAACCCACTCGAGTCTGCAGTTATGGCAATCGAATAACAGAATCTACGATTGATAATATCAATAGTAATGCTCGTAAATTCTGGAATTATAACCACTAGCATCAGTGATCATTTTCCTACTTACGCTATTCCATAACAATGTTCAGGTTGCGGACAAAACAACTATTGATTACAGAATATTCTCAGAAGTTAACAAAAGAAAATTTATTGGGGCTGTAGAAATACTCGACTCGACTGTTGACGAACCTTTAATGACCCAGATCATATGTTTCAGTTCTTCTGTGACACTTTATTCCATATTTTTTAATATTTGGCTTTCCTTTAAGGAGAAAAACAGTTTCGCCCAAACGTGTCGCAAATCCATGGATCACTCCAGGTATTATCACTTCAATAAAGAACAGAGATAAATTATTCAAATTGCAATTACAGAGCAAAATTCCTAAAATACAATATACTCAATACAGAAACAAATTAACTAAAATAATCAAAATTGCAAAATATAACTATTATAACAATCAATTTTCCAAACATAAAGGAGACATGAAAAACACTTGGACAACCATAAACAATCTTATCGGAAAACAAATTAAGAAAAATTCAATAGAGAAATTAAATGTTGATAATAAAGAAATTACTGATGATACTGCTATTGCAGACTCTTTAAATGCACATTTTACTTCAATAGCGGATAAGCTTCGCTCACGATTAATAAATAATGATCACTCACCTCTAGAATATATGCCACCCAGCCCACTAAATTCATTTTCTTTTGTTCCCGCTACCTCTACTGAGGTCCGGAATATTATTGGTATATTAAAAAATACAAAAAATAACATTCATAACAGTCTTGTACCTATATTGAAACTTGTTAAAAATAAGATATCTGTAACTTTGGCTAAAATTATCAATCAAAGTATTTCCAAAGGAATATTCCCATCAATGCTAAAAACTGGTTGTATAACACCCCTTTTTAAAGGGGGTGATCCTACATTAGCAACAAATTACAGGCCGGTGTGTTCATTATCTGTGATCAGCAAAGTTTTTGAAAAAATTGTAAAAAGTAGAATGCAGCGATATTTAGAATCCTGCAATTTATTATCTCCAAATCAATATGGCTTCCGTAATAATAAAACAACGGAAATGGCTATTTTAAATCTTATGAAAAATGTAAATATAGCTAAGGACAAAGAAATAATATCAGTATTTATGGATTTGAGTAAGGCGTTTGATGTAATAGACCATAATATTCTACTTAATAAATTATATTGTTACGGCTTTAGAGGAGCAATCAGTGATTGGTTTAAAAGTTATTTGTCCAGTAGATATCATTTTGTGTCAGTAAATAAGGTTTGCTCAACTAAAGCGCTTGTCAAACATGGTGTGCCACAGGGCTCATTTCTGGGTCCACTGTTATTTTTATTATATATAAATGACCTTCCACGTTCATCTGATACACTGAACTTCATAATGTTTGCAGATGATACAACTCTCTCTCTTTCTTGCAGATGTTAATACAGCTAAGAATATATTTCATTCAGAATTCATCAGTGTGATGGAGTGGTTGACCACCAATAAACTCTTCCTAAATACCAGTAAAACAAATTTCATGATTTTTACTAATAAAAGAAATGTATATCTTGATGAACTTAATGTTAATGAAATCGCCATAAAGGAGTGTAGTGTAACAAAATTTCATGGTGTAATTTGCAATGGAGTGATCATGTAAATTATATCGCGAAAAAGATTGCTATAATGTTTAAACTTAGAAATGTAGTCCCTAAACAAGTTTTATTGACTCTTTATCATACTCTTCTTCTTCCTTATATAACGTACTGCACCCTTGTTTGGGGAAAATCCGCTAACAACGCGTTAAATGGTATCTTTGTCATCCAAAACCGAGCAATAAGGTTATTATCTGATGCTGATTTCCTTGATCACTCTAGTGCATTATTTAAAGAGCTAAACCTACTAAAGCTCAATGATATAACCAAACTGAGACATTTTATTTTTATTTACGAGTGTAAGAACAAAATCATTAATTTACAATGGGTAAATAGATATTTTGTAACTCATCAAGAAATCCACTCGTATCAGACCAGAAATACTGTAGATCAAAGCTTGTTATACTTCAATTTAGATTGTATTTATCTCAAAAACTACCCATTTTCATTTGATTGAAACTATGGAATGACGTGCATGCCGATATAAAAAATATTATGAATGTAAATTTGTTTAAAACCAAGTTGAATCCCGATTAATAATGGCATACTAACAAAAATCTAGGATTAATGTCCACTAATATTGTTTAATATTGTCCATTAATATTGTTTAATATTGTAATACATGTTTTAACTATTAGTAATACTTATTTACTTATTTATTATTATTAATTTATAACAACTAGCTGCTTATTTTTAATAGAGCCCAGTGAAGCTTAAAGCTTAAGGGCCAAATTAAATAAATAAATAGTCGAGCTTCACAATTATTCATATCATTGTAAATTGAAAAAATGTATTTATTTTTATTATTATAAAGGTTCTTTCTTCTATTCTTCTTCTTCTTCTTCTAGATTCATTCGTATCTAGATACGTCGTTTTTGCTCGAATGCGTATAATAAACCATGAAGAAGGCCGCAAACTGGCACAGAGCTCAGGTCAGACCGATGACGTCCATTACGCTAACTCCCGATTATTACTAGCGCCGTTGGGAGTCGAACTCTCGACTTATAAGGATCCACTGGGCTATGAGCGCTGGCGTATGGAAGGTATTCTTTTCAGTAAACTGTCTTCTGCGTTCTAGAAGGCTGCAGAAGACTACTGAAATAAACTGCACGAAACGCTTTTCAATTCGAAATAAAAAGTTTTTAGGGTCTCCATTTTTCCTTCAACTCCCGGAAGCCTTTTTGTGTTAAAAGGTGCCATTTGTTGTAACTAAATTAAAGTGCCAAAGAAATTGATAAATAAATAAAAAATGCCAGGAATGATGAAATTTGTCTGGCACCATATTGTCTCGACTTCATCTAATTACGAATACTATGAAATTTTCATTTAATTTAAGAGTTAAATTAAGAATGATTAATTATTATTGAAATTTTATATATGCTTTTCAAGTCGTGTGTGTGTGTATATATATATATATAATATAATATATATATATATATATATAATATAATATAATATGCTGTTACACAGATCGTGCATGAAACGAGGAACTCTTTTGGGAAAGTGAAATCCACTATAGTTCGAATAAGTAATGGTATATTATAAAGGGCCGGCAACTCGGGCAGTTGCCCGGAGCGCCACATGTTAAGGGGCGCCACGTCATGCGTTTGGGATCTTCCGAATACAAAGCGAAAAATCTAAAATAATAAATAAAATAAAATGAAATAAAAGTCAAATGTGAAAATTTCCTGATGTGGAGTAAAATTTTCAGGGATTATAACATTATATTAGCCAATAGCATTAGAGACTACCAGTAAAGCTAAGGTCAGTTTGGCCCGACATGGGATGACATGTCACATGGGTTGATGTGGCCGCGTAGGTGAGCGTTGAGCACAAATTACCTACGCCTGGCAGCGCTGCCATCCTATGATATCTCATCAGTGTTGCCACTTTGTGGAATTTTTACATTTTTTTGTGGATTTACCTCAGACAAAAGTGGCAACACTGTCTCTTATATTTTCATACATGGTTCCATTTTGAGAATGTTTAGTTGTACTTTGAGTGAATATCGTTAATTGTAATAAACTCTTTTATTCCTACATTTGTAGTTTTTCCTCATTGTGAACAAATTTTAAAATTATATTTGTAAGGGCGCCGAAGTTCAGCTTGCCCGGGGCGCCAGCAACCCTAGGGCCGTTCCTGGGTATATATATATAAAATAAAATATGCAAACTACTTCCCAAACACGGAACTTCTGACTCATTTGCGGTCACTAATCATTAGCCTACGACAAAATGAAAGTTAATACAATCTGGCGAATATTTCACCTGAGAGGAACACTAGTGGCTTCCATGACCAAAATGTTTTTTACGCATTATTCTCCTGCACTGGAGCAAATGGACAGCGTTTAATTTGTATCTATGTAGATAATATGAGGTACATTATACATGAAAAAAATAAGCGCATGAGCAAGCACAAGGCTGTATTAGTTTTTATCCTGTCGTAATCTAATGGTTAATGCCCGCAATTCCGAGTTAGAGATCACATGAGTGAATCCCGGTGGTGGATATTTTGTGTAGAAAACCGTGCGCGTGTTCATGCGATTATACCTTACCTTTGAACCTTATGTTGTTTCGTGCGTTGGTCTCTCTTCACACGGAGGTCAAGCTGGTGGCCCCGCCTCTAGGTCTGGCCTGGTGGAGGAGCGAGTTGCTTTCTTGCGCTCTCCACCGTACATAGCCAGGCACGCCCGGCTCATCTGGTACTGTCCTGAGCCAGGCATCCAGTCTTTTCTTGAAGACTTCAACTTTGACCCCCGTTACGTTTCTGAGGTCCTTAGGAAGCTGGTTGAAAAGTCTTGGCCCCCTGACAACCAAGCTATTTTCCTTCAGGGTTGAGGAGGTCCCTTGTCGTGCCTTTAATTTGGGAACACTACACATTCTGCCTTTCCTATTTTCCAGTGTTGTTTGAATGGTAATTGGGTTTAGTTTTAGGTTTGGTACCAGTTTTTCGATCATTTTCCATATGTAGATTATGATGTACCTCTCTCTTCTTCTTTCCAGTGAGTACAGATTTAGTTTACGTAGTCTTTCCCAGTAGTTGAGTTCTTTGCAGCCATCAATCTTGGCTGTGAAATGCCTTTGCGTTTCTTCTAGTTTATTAGTTTCTTCCTTTTTATATGGGGACGTCAAAACTGAGCAGTATTCAAGTTTTGGTATAATCAGTGTTTTTAGCAGGGGAATCATTACTGTCCTGTCCCTTCTCTTGAACGTTCTTAGAACCTGTCCGGCGACTCTTTTTGCTTTATTTATCGCTATCTGATTTTGTGTTTCGAATTTCGCATCATCTGTCATTATTATCCCGAGATCAATCGCTTTCATGCTTCTCTGAATTTCCTGTCTATCTGGAGCATAATATGCAGTTTGTTTAAGTTCTTCTTTTCTACCATATCTCAAGAGCTGAAATTTCTCGGCGTTGAATGACATGTTGTTGTCTTCTGACCATTTGTATATTTTGTTCGTGTCCCTCTGCAAGGCCTCCACGTCATGTACATCGCTGAATTTTATGCTGATCTTTGTATCGTCTGCAAAGGATGTTACTATACTATTGCTGTTTACTCGGCTGTCTATGTCTGTTAGCATGATAATGAACAGGAGTGGGGCCAGTACTGTCCCTTGTGGTACTGAGCTGCGTACTTCCGATTCTGATGATGATATACCTTGAATTTTGACGACCTGCAGACGATCACTAAGGAAGTTGTAGATCCATTTTCCCACTTTGCCTGTTATTCCCATGTCTTTAATTTTATGTGCTATTATGTACCATGGTCACATTTATCGAAAGCTTTAGCAAAATCTGTGTATATAACATCGTAGTTGTCATTGCCTTCCAATGCATCTAGGATATTGTTGTAGTGCTCTATTAGTTGCGATAGGCATGATCTACCTGATCGGAATCCATGCTGATTTTCGTTGAATCTTTCCCGTGTCTCCAGGAAATCATAAATTTTCTCTCTAACTATTCATAAATTTTCTCTCTAACTATTCTTTCTTTCGAATACTATGAAATTTTCATTTAATTTAAGAGTTAAATTAAGAATGATTAATTATTATTGAAATTTTATATATGCTTGCTCTTTTCAAGATACTCGGTATTTCCCCAGTGTCTAGGGATCTTCTCCATATCCAGTATAAAGGTGTAGCTATTTCATTTTTACAGTTTTTAATCAATAATGCGTTCCAATTGTCCGGACCTGCAGCTGAATGTAGTTTCATTTGTCCTATAGCTCTCGCTACATCTTCTGGTGTAAACTCAAAGTCTGTTATATACTCTCCTTGCAATTCCTCTTCAAAGAATGCATTTATGTCAGGTATCGCTTTGTCACTTTTTGGGGTACTGAAAACTGATTCATATTGAGCTCTCAATGTATCAGATATTTCTTTTGGATCGTCGGTTAGTTTTATTTTCCCGTCCTTAAGGGCCATTAGCGGCGCGCGTTTTTGTTTTCCTTTTTGCATAGCTGTAGAAGTATTTTGGATTTTCCTTTATTGCTTCTACTGCCTTTTCCTCTTCCCTCTCTGTATGGTCCTTAATCAAGGCTTGTATTTCCCTATCGATACCCTCCAGTTTTTCTTTTATTGTTTTCCTGTCATTATCTCCGCAGTTTCCTAACTTCGCCTCCACTCTCTTTCTTTTGCGGAATAGTCTTCTCTTTTGCCTTTCTAGCCAGCTCCTCTTTCCTTTTGGCTGTGATTTCGGAGCATATTTTTCTAAAATTCTCAGCGTTTTCTCCTCCAAGGTTGTTAGCAAGGTTGTTATATATATATATATATATATATATATATATATATGCTGTGTGTGTGTGTGTGCGCGCCCGCGCGCGTTCGTGCCTGTGCGCTTTATTCGTAGTTATTTACTTGGTAGTGTTTCATTACACTAGATAGCGCCTCATTGTACCTCCTCCCCCCCTTAAGGGACTTTTGATTGGGCGTTAAGAGTTGCAGAAGCGATACTGGAGGGCACTCGATTGATTTTCAATAATTAAGGGTTTGCCAAAGACAAACGTTTCACTCGTGTGATGGACGTCCCCATCAGGTAGGCGTTGCGCCAGTCCAGACTGAGAGAACGCAAGAACGACGACACTGTACCGTAAAATAGCGGAGGACCGTTTCAACGTCACAAACACTCTCATTTCTCCTCCTAATTCCCAAAATAGAATTCTTGTTAGGTTAGCGAGGTTAGCGAGGTTAAGCGACGTTTGGTCTGTTCAGTGGTTGGATGGTTGATCGTTCTGACGATAGTTCGCATCCCAGATAAATCTTTTGGTCCCTTCTGTTACGTGACTTCTGCCGTTACGAAGGAAGTTAAACAGTCATAAGCGTTATCATCATCAATAAGTATGCGCACTGTGCTTATGTCGATCAGAAGAGTGCCTTTAATAATAGTGACGACTCTTATACGCCACTGACAGGAAGAAGACTTTCGGAAGCGCATCGTTTTCCGAACCCCAACCCGAAACAACCCACTTGAGGCTCGTCTTTGAACACCATAATAAAAATAAGTAATTTTGTTAGTTACCCATTTAAAATAAAAAAAAAAACCTGGTGTGGAGTAAATTAAAAGCAAGGGAATGGCGAAGCCATCTTCACTGATTTAACTATTTTCAGTTGAAAAAGTGCCTCGCTTCAAGAAGTAAGAGAAATATGTTCATACTAAATATTTTTTGAACAGTTCACGCTAAAAATAAATGAAAATCCACTCTGGAGAAGTCTCTTCTATGTCTTCTTAGTGTCTAAATGTTAATCCCGAGCGGAAAGGTCAATGATGCTTATTCTCTCGCGGACAAACATCTTCATTTAAAAGTCAGAAAGGCTTTTTATTATTAGGAATAACGTAAAGTAAAAGTAAAAATTGTTGAAGTAGTTCACAAGACGAAATAAGCGGCACCGCATCGTAAAATGTATCTTCTCCGGGCAATATTAAGTCGAGGCTATTTAGTAAACATTACACGTTTCTCTGTTGATTTGACGAAATAAATTTACATTAAAAACAGTCTCGAAAACCCCCCAAGTTAGTAAATTAGTAAATTGTAATTTTATTATACGAGGGCTACTCAATATATTTTGCCCCACCTTTTTTTTCTTTCAAAGCTTCCTTGCAAGTTCCACAAACTTTGTACACAAGTAGTTACATACCTTTTTTACAAGTTTTTATTTTTCCACACAGTCTCCATCCTTTTCTACAGCTTTCCTCCACCTCGAAACAAGGGCCTTTATTCCTTGCTGGTAAAAGTCCGCTGGGTACCGCTCGAGCCACCTCTTAACCTCCTCAACAACCTCATCGTCACTCTGAACCTTTCTTCCACGAATAGCATCCTTCATTGACCCAAACAAATGGAAGTCTGAAGGGAAGGTGCCAGATCCGGGCTGTATGGAGGGTGGGGTAACACAGTCAAGCGCATTTCTGTGATAGCCTCTCTTGTTTGCAAACTGTTGTGTGGTCTTGCGTTATCGTGCAAAAGGACGACGTCTTCCAGTTTTCTCTCCGGTCGAACTCGCTTTATACGTCTCTGGAGTCTTTATAGGGGAGTAATTATGCCTCTGAATTGATTGTTTGTCCTTTCTTCATAATGTCCACCAGAATCACCCCTTTCATGCCCCAGAAGATGGTGGCCATAACCTTTCCTGCAGAGGGAGCTATTTTGAACTTTTCTTGCGTCGGGAGTCTGCGTGATGCCACTCCATGGATTGGCGTTTTGTTTCAGGTTCAAAGTGGTGTACCCAAGTCTCATCCCCAGTCACAATTAGTAAAAGGAAGTCATCCACTTCTGTCTCATATCGAACCAACAACTCGGAAGCAATTTCTTTTCTTTGAGCTTTTCTTTTGAGTATCCCAGTTGTTGAATTATCGTATTCACACTTCCTTCACTAATTCATAGCTCCTTGTATGCGACTTGCCGACTTGAGCGAATGATGCTGTTAGCACGTTGCGAGATGTCACAGCCGATGCCGGGCGACCGCTGCGTGGCTCATCATCGAGGCTGGCTCTCCCTCTCTCCGATGATCTCTCACGTTTAGACCAGCGTTCAATTGTGCTTTGATCAACAGCAGCATCTCCGTAAACGTTTTGTAGACGTTTGTGAATATTTCCAACCGTTTCCTTCTCTGCGGTTAAGAACTCGATAACAGCTCTGTTTACGACGCACATCACTGTCAGACATTATTTTCGAAAGTGCGTTAACCATCGGTTTTATACAAGGAGGGGAAGTTCAAACTGGAAAAAATCCGGTTATGTGAAGCGCAGAAAGTTTAAACTTACGGCCCAAAATACATTTCAGCCCCATGGCCTATTATTTAGCTAAAAAAAAAAAGTGGGGCAAAATATATTGAGTGCCCCCTAGTGTAATATACAGGTGAGTCAAAAGTTAGCGCCCGATTTCTGTCAGTTGATTGTTTGTTTGCCATTTGTATTACAGTGTACAAGAAGGTAGGAATAAATGAATGACATGTTTATCTAACCATTTATTCGGGGGAAAATTATTACGGAACTGTACCAAGCTGTTTTACTTGCAATTTTCAAAGTGCCCTCCCTCGTGATCGATGCACAATTGCAGCCGAAAAAACAGAAATCGGGCGCTACTTTTGACTCACCCTGTATATATATATATATATTATTATTATTGCGTATATATATATATATATATATATATATATATATATATATATATATATATATATATGAGAGAGAGAGAGAAGCATGGAGGTTGAAAATTTATCAGTGGTGCTACAAGTTTATAGAAAGAAGAAAGAAGAAAAAGTTTATTGATAAAATAAATTATGAAAATAGAACATTAAAGTTTAAACAATGGATTTTTTAAAAATTTTGTCCTTCAATTTGTTTGGTTATTGGGGCCACGCATGTTTTCCTTAAAAGAAAAAAAAAATTGCCAATTTTATTCAGTGCTAACGAAGTAACGGACCTAAAGTAAAATGACTAACGAAACAAAGTTAAAAATTGTAATATTTATGACCAGTAGATATACCGAGACGTATAATTGAATGTCATTTATTTATACAGTTGGATATCGCTCCTACTGTTCACCCTGGTGTTTAAATGTATTTACATTCGGAATGCCTTTAAAGCATTGTGTAAACCATTCCGTAGTTTCAAGGTGAATTGTAGCGATGATGATAGTCCAAAGTGAGGTATCAGTGTTATTTTTATCTCTAGTTAAGTTGGCATAAATGTCTTGGTGAGTTACATTTAAAAAAAAAAAAAAAAAGTGTCTTAAAATGTAACACCCAGCTTGTGGTTTGAACACGCTTGGCGTGTTAAAAATATCCCGAGGAAGTTTGTTACTCGTAGGATTAAAGTTAAATATTTTTAAAATGTTTTACTCATGGTAAGAGAATGGTGTTGAAAAATTAGGCAAAGCTAAAAAGTTCGTGGCGCCATCTATTGCAAATATTGTGAACTATTTTTATGTAACAGTTTGCTCCTCACGCGATTCAAACCACTTTGATTTCATTATACAATACTCTCTCGTCTTTCATTACGCTGTGAAAGATGGTTTTCGCTCAGACATTATGCTCTCTAGTTTCTTTGTTTACTGAAGTCGTTTGTAATATATATATATATATATATTTATTTATTTATTAAGGTCGCCTCCAACGCGATGCTTGTGTCAAGTCAAGATCTCGCATTCGGCGAACTTAACCTATGGTAAAAATGGGGTTAGGTTAACCTATGCAAGAAAATCGCGTTCGGCGAACTTAATAGTCTATGAGGAAAATAGTATTACGTTAAAGTTCGCGTTCGAGGAAAATGATACACAAACGTAGTTTCAAAGTATATTAAACATTAGACCTGAAATAAACATTTAAATCAAACATACTGTAAACAAGTAAACACAAACACTAACGTAAACAAAACTTACAGTAAACAAACTTAAATTGTGAAAAAAACTTAAACAGAAGGAAGAGAACTCTCATTCAGAATCAGATCTCTCATCTAGTGGAATTTCTGAGACGCAAGCGGGAGTATGCATCCACTTTTGTAAAGGTGGGTGTTTGGATGTTAAGGGTTGTAGGTCATTAGATTAGTCAGCTGTTGCCATTATCAGGAAGTCTGTAATTTTAGCCTGCTTAGCTTTCATTTGGTGGTCCTTCAGCAGTTCTTTGTAGCAGGATAAACTAGCCTCCAGTTGGCCTTTGACTTCAATGATCTGTTCATAATAGGATCAACATCCATAATAAATTAACTAAATTCATCGGCTTTCTTCATGATGTCTGTGAGAACTGCTGCAGTAATAGAGGCTGAGGTGGTTCTGTAGCTTCGTCATCGTTTGATTCGCTGCTGCTGCTGCTTATCATAGCTTGAAGGTCTTCATTGGTTTGTTCTGTTTGATAGAATTGCAGCAACAACTCGACTTCTTGTGGCTGCATATCATCTAATCCTTCTCCTCCAATTTGCCTAGAGATCGCAACAATTTCTTTTATTGACGCATCAACAGTAGGGAAGCCAGTGAAGTTAACTGCAGCGCTAGACTGAGAATGTTGGCGCATTCACGTTGTTTGTTTACTCGCGTTATTCCAAATCTCATTCGTGTTGGACGAAGTGTGTCGCAGGTACCAATGCCGCGTTAACACAAATTCGCGTTGGAGGCGACCTTACTGTATATCGGCTATTAATTGATGGCGTTGGAAACGCAATTTAATAAAACAGGAACACCAGAGAAAAAAATAAACATCCTTCAAGGTTTAATCAGTACCAACGTTTCGGAATGCACTATTTCCATCTTCAGGGCTAAAATAATAAAAGGCCAATTCACATACAAATTGCAATTGTAAGTTGCTTAATAACAATTTAAAGTAACGAAGTTAAAATTATAAAAAGTAGCTAAGAAAATGTAAAAGCATTAAAACTAAAATGTAAATAGATAAAATTAAAATAACGTTACAATTATAAAAAGTAACTAGAAAAAATATAAAAGCATTAAAACTAAAAGGTAAATAAATAAAATAAACAAGTACCTTAACTAAAACATAGCAGATCTACCGATGATTCATCAGAATTGAAGTCTGGTTTTAATTTATAAATGAACAAAGATTCCATAATTTTAAGCTTAAGGTCAGAGCTTCCGGCAGCGAGAACGGCGAAACTAGACTGTGAAATTGGGTGGTTATTGTTGTGTGAATGGTTACGTATGAGAGAATTAGGTGGTTTATCAAGAGGTAAATTTGTACGGACCGATTTACCGAGATGTTCGTAAATACGAGATTTTAGGTGTCTTTTAGTCTTACCTATATTATGACCCCATACAGTGGTCATACTTGTATTGGTAAACTATGGATGACTTAAGAAGTGTAGGAATAACATCCTTGTATTTAAATAAGTGATAAATCGGTTTAGACGGGGTGAATATAATTTTTATACATAGTTGCGGGTAGAATTCCTGGAGTAATTTTAAAAGTTTGTTTCTGATGTTAAAACTTGAGGTTCCCATATAAGGCAAAGTGAACTACATGATATCTTTGGGAACTGTAATTAAGTCTCTAGTCGTGGGGTTTATTAGTCTATTTAGGGTTCTGCCTATTGTAGTCTCCACCAATCTAGAAGGGAAATTATTCTTGTTAAGGAGTTTTCGGATGAAATCTAGTTCATCGTGTAGCTTAAAATAATCTGAACAGATATTGAAAGCTCTATTAGTCAGAGCCGAAATTAAATTTCGTTTGAAACCGAAAGGAATAAAGGAAGAAAAGTTCGTAGTAAAATTGGTGAATGTCGGCTTTCGGTAAACGGAAGTTTGAAAAGAGAAATTAGGTTTTATTATCTTGATGTCTAAAAAGGACAAAGAGCTTATTAGATTCAGTTTCTGAAGTAAATTCAATATTAGGGTGCTTGGAATTAACATAATTACGAAACAAAGGGATATGGTCTGGTGATTTGAACAGGAGAAAAGTGTCATCAATATATCTTCCATAAAAAACCGGTTTGAAGTTGGAAGGACACACGTTCAGCCATTTGACTTCATGATGGCAAAGAAACGCGGTAGCTAAGGTGGGACCAAGGGGCAGACCCGTTGTGAACACCTTCAGTCTGTTTAAAATATTCACCGTTGAATATAAATATAAGGTCTTCCACGGAAAATTTTAGTAGTTCTTTCAATTGACCTCTATTAAAACCCTGCACCGTATCAATATTGTTAAAAAGATTGTCAATACATATATCAATAGTTTCTGCACAGTGGTGTATTCGTAATTTCTTCAGTGGAGTAACGCAACAACAATTTTTCTTATATAGCTATAAAATTCTACAGCGTTTTTACATTTTATGTACATTCCCAAAAACACGTTGAAATTCAAGGGGTTAGGAAAGAAATATAGTTAGAAAGAGTATGTATTACAAAAATGTTCAGTAGAAATAGAAAAAATAGAAAAAATATAAAGTAAAATAAAACCAGTAGGGTAACGCTAAAAGTAAAATAAAACCAGTGGGGTAACGCCGTTACCTTGCGTTACCCCCGGACTACACCACTGTTTCTGGAACAGGTACATTGGTAAATAAAGATTTTACATCGAAGCTAGCCATTGTGTACGAATTATTATTTAATGAGGTAATTTCTCTAACGAAAGAAAAAGAATCCCGTGCTGTATACAAATTATAAGTTATAGGTGATAGTATGGGGACCAAGAATTTTGAAAGGTTATAACTAAAAGTTCCTAGTGCCGATAAAATTGGCCTAAGTGGACAATTAGATTTGTATACCAGAGTCGATTCCCTGTACAATACCTTGGACCTACAGCTCAACGTGGAATCCGAACCACGACTTATCACGGGTGGTCAGAAATTTCTGAGTCCTTTCCCGGACTCGATCTCACGACCTCCTGATCTTAACCACTAGGCCACCCAGGGTACTCATTTATCTACCAACCTATTTTTTTTCTGGAAGGATAAACATTGAACAGCTGGGTAAGCTGCGCGCCGCCTGCTTTTGCTGGGAATAAAACCCAGGCCGGTGGATTCGTAGGCAGTGATACTAACCACTACACCATACATACTGTATATACTGTATACGTATGCGTATATATAATAATGACGGTAAGAAAATTAAGTACTACTAATGACCTTCCAAATTTGAAGCAATGAAAATTGGTTTTCATGGCAAAAGTTCGTTATATTCGTATTCATAGTTTTGTACTGCGGGGCTGCTTCACTAATGTCTTTGATCTTCGTTAGTATGAGCAGAGAAATCAATATCAGCTGTTCAAGATTATGGCCTGTTTTTGTAAAGATATCGTTTCAAGGCATTGTTTTCCAACCGAGCCGCCGCAGAGCTTATGCTCCTTCGGTGCAGCGAAATATCATGAAAGTGGCAAAAATAAGTAATTGAAAATTGCAAAGTTTGGGAAGATATGGAAATTTTAAATGAAAAACGAAGGAAAACATTCGTTATTTGTGACGTTCATACAGAAACTGTACATATATTCTCAATTTGAAGTTACGTGGTTTAGAATTGAAGGTGGGGTTTACTGGATGGTGAACAGTGGGAGACTGAAATCCTCGGAGGTCTACGAAAGAAGAAATAGATGGCATTTTGGGGTGCCTTGAGACAGAAAAGGTAGGGAACCCCTGATTTAAGGTATTAATTATCTGCGCATATAGTTTCTCTAGTCCAGATGACAATACATTATACTCTTTTTACATTACATGGGAGGACAGGAGTTTGTCACAATTTTAATAAGATTTGTTTGAAACCATATATAGGTTGATTGAAAAGTCGTGCCCCCAGAAATATACTTGGGGCACTCAATATATTTTGCCCCACCCTTTTTTCTTAGCTAAATAATAGGCCATGTGGCTGAAATGTCTTTTGGGCCGTAAATTTGAACTTTCTGCGCTTCACATAACCGGGTTTTTCCAGTTTGAACCTAGCCTCCTTGTATAAAACCGCTTTTAAACGCCTTGTATAAAACCGATGGTTAACGCACCTTCGAAAATGACGTCTGACAGTGATGTGCGTCATAAACAGAGAGCTGTTATCGAGTCACATACAAGGAGCTATCACTGGAGCTATGAATTAGTGAAGGAAGTGTGAATACGATAATTCAGCAACTGGGATACTCAAAACTGTGTTCACGGTTTGTTCCTCGCCAACTGACTGAAGATCACAAAGGCCAAAGAAAAGAAATTGCTTCTGAGTCGTTGGTTCGATATGAGACAGAAGGGGATGACTTCCTTTCACGAATTGTGACTGGGGATGAGACTTGGGCACACCACTTTGAACATGAAACAAAACGCCAATCCATGGAGTGGCATCACGCAGACTCCCCACGCAAGAAAAAGTTCAAAATGGCTCCCTCAGCAGGAAAGGTTATGGCCACCATCTTCTGGGACATGAAAGGGGTGATTCTGGTGGACATTATGAAGAAAGGACAAACAATCAACTCAGAGGCATATATTGCTACCCTACAGAGACTCCAGAGACGTATAAAGCGAGTTCGACCGTAGAGAAAACTGGAAGACGTCCTTCTTTTGCACTACAGTTTGCAAACGAGAGGCTATCACAAAAATGCGCTTGACTGTGTTACCCCACCCTCCATACAGCCCGGTCTGGCACCTTCAGCCTTCCATTTGTTTGGGCCAATGACGGATGTTATTCGTGGAAGAAAGTTTCAGGGTGACAATGAGGTTGTTGAGGAGATTAAGAGGTGGCTCGAGCGGAAGCCAGCGGACTTTTACCAGCAAGGAATAAAGGCCCTTGTTTCGAGGTGGAGGAAAGTCGTAGAAAAGGATGGAGACTATGTGGAAAAATAAAAACTTGTAAGAAAGGTATGTAACTACTTGTGTACAAAATTTCTGGAACGTACAAGGAAACTTGGAAAGAAAAAAAAAGGTGGGGGCAAAATATATTGAGTAGCCCTCGTACATTAAATACCTTAGAGACCGGAAGTTCTTAATAACCCTGTATGTGTTTTAGTTTTAACATAATCATAATACAAGTACCACCACTTAATTCGTTCAAGGAAACAACACACTGAAAACTATAAATAAATCTGCGTTCACGGTATCGAGAAGAGCTTATCACAACTAATCAGCAGCCATGGTAAGTGCGATGTTTTTGGCAGTACTTTGATCTTCAATTCTGCTATATCATCCGTAAATTAACTAAATTTAAGTACATTTGGATGTCATCGATGTGCAATGAAAGCGGTAATGGACATAAAACAGATTCAGTGGTTGATATCTGGGGGTCTTTTCTGAGACAGTAAAATAGTCTGGCGTTAGCCAAAACAAATTTCGTCGTTTGAGTAGAGTTTAATGTTCAGTTTTGATCTATATGCTGTTGACAGAGACAAATTGATATTCTTAGACAAATAGCTTCGAAACCAGTGAGTAATGATGTCTCTGTAACCGTACCAGTGCTGTAGCTTATTAAGAAAGATGTATAACATCAAAAGGCTTTGCTCGAGGCACTCGATTTAGAAACCAAAATCAGCGAGGGTAAGCAGCGTTGGGTCTGTTCAGTTGTTCGATGGGCGTATCGAGTAGCTACCCGCGGATGGTCCGGATTCCACGTAAAGGTGTAGGTAGGTCTCTTCCATAACGTGACCTTTACCGTCACGAAGAAGTTTAAACAATCCCAAATATTATTTATTGTTAAAACCCAGAGTTTTCTGATTTCGCGAAAGCAACGTGAATATTGTCTGAGATTTACTATATTCATTTTGGAAAATTAATTTCTTTTTACAGCACACTCCATATTGATACTAGAGAAAACGGGTTCCGAGTTTATTT
Source organism: Bathynomus jamesi (assembly GCA_023014485.1). Classification (NCBI taxonomy): domain Eukaryota; kingdom Metazoa; phylum Arthropoda; class Malacostraca; order Isopoda; family Cirolanidae; genus Bathynomus; species Bathynomus jamesi. The sequence continues at coordinate 71,906 of JAJOZX010002985.1, forward strand.
AACGATATTTTTTGTTTTATAATCCTTTCAAAGGATTTTACTGATTACTGTAATTCTGAACGACCTTTATCAGTTTCCACTGGGGAAGTACGGTTGATTATAATAAACTGTAATGACGCTATTATTATTATTATCGAACGAGTTCGCAATGTAGAAATAGCGTAATCGTTTAATGTTAAAATTAAGTGGTTCTGCCGATTTCTTTGTAGTTTTAATTTTTATAGTTTTGTTATAAAGTTTTTAATGCAAATTTTTATTAAATTAGTCGGTGTTAATTACTTTGTTTTTTTTTTATTTTGCGATTAATTAACGATGTATCGATTTAGGACGTGCGTTCGCATTTAAGGCGATGAATGAAAGTAGTTTACATTAGAAATTAAACAAAATTCCTCGCTTAAAATAACAGTAACTAAAAATTCATAATAAAATGGGACCCTAAACTTTTTTAATACACATTAGAATATTTATTTTGTTGTTGAAGTTAGTAATTATCATCGTGCAGTTATTTCGTTAATTGTTCGCTATAGAGATTATGATCGTGCAGTTATTTCGTTAATTGTTCGCTATAGAGAAATTTGCGTGATAAATTTTTAATAAACGTATGAATAATTTCTTTAATAAAATGTGACTAATTATCCCGCACTGAAATTCTAATTTGTTTTCATAATTCTCTCTTATATAATTTATATAATTAAAAAAACCTTTTTGGCTGATTGAATGAAGTTCAATCCTTAATTGAACGCCAATTTTAAACACAAACTCGAATAAAACGTTTTAGAAATTAAAATTTTTGTCTTCCTTTACTTTTTTTATAAAATGTTCGTGTTTATCATGATCGTATGTTCGTTCATCCATGTATTATGAACATCATAATAATATGATGATGATCTGCATTGGCAGGAAATAAGTTCCGTGAAAAAAGTACGATATTTATGAAGGGAATAAAGGATACGATTAATTAATTAATTAATAATAAGTTTAAAAAGTAAAAAAGGTATTTAAAGAAATTAATTAATAAAGTTATGTATTAGTTTTTTTTGCCATTAATTATATATACACCAAGTTTTTATTTAAATTTCGTGTGAGGTCTGTATGTCCATCTTACTTAGAGAGAGAGAGAGAGAGAGATCTCATTTTTATTCTTAAAGGATTGACAAAAGTTTGTTTGGAAACATGAAATTGAAAATGTTGAATTGGAGAGGGATTTGCGAGTACAGAAGAATGGAAGATCTCACGCCGTGCGGGACAGATCACGAAGCCTCAGTCGTTGCTCAGTTACACTGACACACACAACTGTTTCGGAGAAAAATTGCGTCTTTTGTGAATGAGATTAACCACTTTGTCGCTTCCTTCCCTCAAAGGGTTAGGTTGAAGGTCGTTCAAACTCTACATTTGCTCGTTCCCATCTCATTTGAAGTTTGATCCTCCCCTTCCCCCCCTTTTTTTTTTTCCGGAAGGGTCTGGCTAGCGATGAGCATCTCCTCCCCCCCCCACTCGGGGTTATCTTTAATGGTAGAGAATTGGTTCATAATGAGCGAGTTGTTTCTTTGAATTTTCGTACCTGTTGTGCGTCATGCGAGTAGCGTACATTCCTGCGCGGGTTGCTATGGCAACACTCATTGATTGCCTGCCGAGCCGTGTGGGCCGTCTCTCTCTCTCTCTCTCTCTCTCTCTCTCTCTCTCTCTCTCTCTCTCTCTCTCTCCTGTTTTCGCTCTTTTTTTCCTCTAAATGTCTTTCGCTTCCTCTTATCGCTTCTGTGCCTTAAGCCTCCACGAGTCGGAATTTGAGGAAGCTCAGTGGCCATTCGACAGTGTCAGTGCCTGGAGTGCCTCGTGGGCATCGTGGTGCCTCGCCCCGAAGCCCCTCCTAATTATCACCTTTCACGAGAAAGGTTTCACGGTTGAGGACTCTCTCTCTCTCTCTCTCTCTCTCTCTCTCTCTCTCTCTCCCCCCTGATCTGGCTCTCGCTCTCCGCCCGCCAGTCCGCCGTTTGTCAGTTAGAAGCAGCTGTTTGTGAGTGGACGCTGACGACGGCGAATACCGAGGCGAGCCCAAGCTTTATAGAGAGATTCGGAAACTTGATAATTGCGGAGGAAATGGGGAGGCGTTCTCGGTCATCGAGGGAAGTGCCCGAGACTTGAGTGCTACAAAATGGAACGGCATCGCATCCTTCGACCATGAGGCACTGAATGAATACAAATCAGGTATAGGTTAAATGCCACAATCTCGGAGAAAGGGGATTGAAGTGTCGATGGTGATAAGTTTTTTATGAATAAACAAATGGGTATTTTTATACTTCTGAATGGTAGTTAATATGCGTCTGACGCTCTCCTTACAGACTCGTTTTACGATGGTCGTATAAAGAGTGTCTTAACAAACACATTAAGTGCCTATTACATGAAGACGTGAATCAAACAATGTTGTGGACAAACACACTCATTTTTTTAACTTTATTTCTTTTGACAAAAAAATTCATTGCTTCGTCTTCATTTTGCTGATGGTTCATTTTTGCAAGTGCATTTTTGATCAGCTGAAGTTTCGGTTTTGTTTCGGGCTCAAAGGTTGTGTGTGTCTTCTCTGTGTTGCCAGAAGCATCTCGGGCAAGCATCCGCAACAAGGTATGTGACTGTATAGTGCCTACTAATTCGTATAGGACTTCCGTTGGCTTGTATAGCCGCCTCCACACAAACTGTTTCTATGGGTATCTGGTGTGATCCGTGCCCGCTTCTTTAGGGCATCGATCAGTCACCTGTAAGGTTACTGGGCGTTGGAGTTCTGCCAAATTCCTTCTCTGTTGGTCCCAAAGATGTTCAGTGGAATTGGGATCCGTGTTCTGAGCAGGTCATCATGGCACACGGAAACAAGGCCACTACATGTGTTGCTGCTGCTGCTCTCTGGCAAGGGGCATTGTCCCGTGGGAGAATGTGTCAGATTGCTGGTCGATTAACTCTCATTAGGGCTATTAGGACACGATTCCTTATAAGAGACCATAACTCTCTTCTCTAATCATGGGATGATGAATTCCGATAATAAGACCACGAGGTAATAAGTAAACTCAAAGCAGCCTCACGTAGCAGTTGTTGAGTGATTCAAAAGACAATATTTTGGGCTCGTAGATGTATCTGCTCGAAAGCTGGGCGTAGTCAACCACTGTAGGAGCGGTGAAACTGCAGCCCCATTATTGAAGGGTCAAACCCTCATTCAATGCTGTCTTAGGCTTAATAAACATCAATTTATCACCTATTTTCCTTATCATGCTAATTAAAAATCTTACCGGTCGAATTTGTTTTGTTCACGTCGATTTTCATGAAACATTAACTATCATTAGCTGTGTAACTATGTATGCAATAACTTTAGCTAATCTAACCTAACCAAGCTTATCCGAGTCGGACCTAACCTAGCTTAACGTAACGCAACCTAATTCTAATGTATTTGGATCTCTTTCGATATTCATTTTTCTTTAATTCGATCTAATTCTGGCTTGACGTTATTCTCTCTCACTATTTTAGGAGTTCATTCTATACATTTCTTCTGGTTTTCCTTTATATATATATATATATATATATATATATATATATATATATATATATATATATATATATATATATGTTACCTCTTTGGCTCTTCATTGGTAGGGTAATGGGTTCGAATCTCGCGTAAAATTGTAGGTCCCCTCCGTCGTATAACCTTAGATGTTGCTATCAAACATATATATATGATGATATTACGGATGATATTACACAAGCTATAGGGAAACTAAAAGCACACTCAGCAGCAGGACCGGACAAATAGAATGCCACACTGATCAAAACTGCAAGAATGCAATCGCGCTGAGCCCCAATATTGGATATAGAGACGATCGCTAGACACGGGAGAAATATCGGGCATCCTGAAGAGCGCGAGCATAGTCCCAATATATAAAGGAGGAGATCGATCCGAGGCCAAAAACTATAGGCCAGTGTCGCTTACATCTCATCTCACTAAAATATTTGAAAGAATAGTTAGACAGAAAATCTATGTTTTTGAAAACTCAGAAAAAATTAAATGATAACCAACATGGGTTTCGGTCAGGCAGATCATGCCTATCACAACTAATGGAACACTACAACAACATTATTGATGCACTGGAAAGTAATGAAAACTATGATGTACAGTAATATACACAGACTTTGCCAAAGCGTTCAACAAGTGTGACCATGGAATCATAATAAATAAACTGAAATATATGGGAATAACGGGAAAAGTACGGAAATGGATATATAATTTCCTTAGTGAGCGGCGACAAGTCGTTACAGTACAAGGAGTATCTTCATCAGAATCAGAGGTCCTCAGCTCAGCACCGCAAGGAACAGTTTTAGCTCCACTACTCTTCATAATCATGCTAACTGACATAGATGAGGACGTTACCAGAGACAGCACAGTAACATTCTTCGCCGATAACACAAAGATCAGTAGAAAAATAAGAAACCCAGAAGATAATAATTATACTGTAGGACAAAGGTGGCGAACCTTTTTACAGTCGCGTACCAAAAAGAAACATGTAAACCATAAAAAAAATTCGCGTGCCCGCCAAAGTCTATTGTTAATTTCGCAGCCATCCCCTCCCTGAAAGAAAAAAAACAATATATTATAATCAACACTGAAAATGCCTATGATGTGCGACTTTTGCGCCACCCTGTGTTTTATATATATATATATATTATTATATATATATATATATATATATATATTATATATATATATATATATATATATATATATATATATATATATATATATATATTATATATATTAGTTAGTTAGTTAGTTAGTTAGTTCAGTGACTGTGATACCATTTTACTTGTTTATAATTTGTGAAAGCATTCATTTTTAGTTTACGTTGTTATTTATATACACCCGAAATAGTTTGCAACCAAATTGGTAATAAGAAGATAAATAGAATTTGAAGTTCATCTGAAAGCTACATAACATAATTACTTCTATTGTACTACGGCTGGTTCTTACTTCCGTACGAAACTTCTTTCTAAATATTTTAACCGTGGCTCTTTCCAAATTAACTTTAAAGCGTGTATTCTGTCTTTGTTTTCGCTCCCCACTTTGACCATAGACCCAATAACAAATTTTGATTGCCTACCACGAAAACTCTTTAATGTTCTCAAAAGTGGTCATTGGCTCGAAGATTAAGTTTGCAGTTCCCTTTTTGTCGCTTAACTGTTTAATATGTTAAAGAGTTTTTTCAGGCCAAGAATTCCTTCGATATCTGAAAAAAAATTTCGAGCGCTACTCCTATTTTTATCATCTTTAAATCGTCCCACACGAAAGCTATACCTTAAAATAAGCATTGACCAATAATTATCGTAGTTTCAGAGTAGGAGAAAACATTGGTATGTACTTTTTGAGTCAATACTATATTCGTCGTCCCCGACGGTAGGGGTTATCCCGGAAAGCCCCTCTTCCCCCCTCCCCTCACAATTCGAAGATTTAAGTAACCACTGAGGTTTATCTCGGTTCTGAAAATGGTTTTAAAGGAATTGCAAACAAAGATCAAGAGAAAGAATAGGAAAGGAGATCGAAAAGGCTGCAGAGAGAGATCCGCCCGTTCCCTTTCGTCATTGTTCGAAAATCTTTTATTGGTAGCTGACCAATTTCTATTTCTACACATTTATGCTGATTTTTACATAATTTGCCACGAACCCCAACGATGAAGCCCACAACCTCATTTTGGGAACCACTAATACAGTTACAGTATATATATATATATATATATATATATATATATATATATATATATCGTAAAGAACGACGCTTGTATAGGAGATATTCCGCGCAAGACGAGAAAGAGAAAACAACAAATGAAAAAATGAAGTACCACCTGGGATTCCCAGGTGGTACTTCATTTTTTCATTTGTTGTTTTCTCTTTCTCGTCTTGCGCGGAATATCTCCTATACAAGCGTCGTTCTTTACGTTATTTATACTGCGTGTTCTTTGCAGTTGAATGTATATATATTATATATATATATATATATATATATATATATATATATATATATTCAGTTGTAAACATGTTTATTTATTTATTGTTGCCCGGCCTGTCTGGCTCTCCGGATGGATGGCTGACGCTGGCTTAGAAGCGAAACTAATTAATTCCTCATAATTGATGATGAGTCACTCAATTAGTGAGTCAATATTTCGTTGATGCCAAAATTTTGAAGTGTATTTTGGTAAGAATAAGGGATCGATAAGAATTGTTCTAATTGGGCAGGTGTTTCCCTCATTTGCGTGAGCTTGTTTGAATTCTGGGAACGGATAGCCGTGTTTTACTTCCGTTAACCCCCTTAAGGGAAATTTCCGGGAAATTGGAGAAGAATTTAACAAAGGCAGTAAAGCTAATTCTTGTATTTTTTTTTTTTTTTTTTTGCAGGTAAGAGAAATTCTTGATTCAAAAGGATCCCAAGTTCTGTTGAATCGAGGTAATTATTCCCCCAAAGTTTTTTCTTCCTCATAACGAGTTGTATAATGACAAATTGAAGGCAGAATCATCTTTCACACAGTATGTTTTATGCTGTTGCTGTAACACCTTTTCCTTTACTACTTTGATACTACTTTATTATTTGAAGCATTGTACAAAGTGCAGTAGTTTTCTCGTTCCAGAAGTTCATCATTGCGTGTATCTCTCTATCCATCTAAATGTACATCTGTCTTTGTATTCGGATGCAAGTTTTATTTTTGCCCTGTACCTTTACAGTAAGGGAAACAAAAACGTACTCTCCTTATACCCTCTAAAGTAAGGCTAAACGTGGCATTGATATATCTTTACTTGAACGTGTGTGTTCTTCGTTAAAAACAATTAATATAAAAAAATAGCCTTTTTATTCGGTGGCAAAGGTTTCAAGATTTCGTGACAATGCTATGCTCCGGGAAATAGCATCATTTCTCCTTGAAATGACCTTTACATGAAGTACATAGAATAGAACCTGCCAGAATAAAATGAGCAACCTATATTTGTTTTATATAAAATATGACGTGCACTAAAGATGTAAAGAAGTTAAAAAAACTCACTTAATTTAGACTACCCTTACCACGGGCCTCAGGAAGGGCTGGGGCGCATCTTGGCATAGAAGTGATGAGGTTTTTGTATTGTGGCATGATGAGGATTTTGCCAAAGTACATGCAGTTAATATTCTTTCAGAGCCTCCACAGATGTGGGAAGAAGCGTCATTTTTACAGCTGAGAGTCGGGATGTTCCCAGACGTGTTCAACGGTGTTCAGTGTCAGGGCTTTTAGGTACCCGGGAATAGACCGCAGCCCATCTTGTCACTGCCGTTGACTGGTTGTTTTGGCAATGTATTATGTGGCACACTCTTCTTGCAGCATATGATATTTAACGGGCTTTACCCCTTAAGAATGATGGGAGGTGATAATCCTCGAGGAAGGATATACATTTAGCAGGATTAAGTCTTCCCTCGATGAATACAAGATCAGCCTTATCAGTATTCCAGTACCATGGCACCAAAACCAGTGTGGTAAACAGGATTTACGAAATGATTGAGAAGGGAACAGAACCCCAAAATGCCACAGGGATAGCATTTCGCGGAGTTACACGTCCATTGTGATCCATGTTATAAAGATAACTTTGGTTTGACACTGTACCAAATTTACATTATTTGTGATGTTTTCGAGTCTTGTGCGTGGATTGCACCTCATCTGGCGAGCCAAGTGCTTTTTGTGTTCATTCTGTAGCCATTGTTGGTCTTCCTGATCGGTGTGGCTCGCTTACTTATCTGGCGAAAATGTGAACAATCTCATATGCATGTGAAGAATTTTGAGTTGTTTGTCTCGTAGAACCCCAATCTGATCGTGTGTGTGTGTGTGTGATTGTTCCGAATGGAAAGTGAAAAGGCAATAAAGTGGGAAACTAGAAGCTAGTGGAACTCGAACCAGCTTTTTCTACTTCATTGCTTTTTCTTTTACCATCTTAAGTGCGGTTATTGCGCTTAAAACGAATTCAGCTGTTCAGCGTTTTTTCACGTTTGTCACAAAAACAAAAAACTCAAGTTTTCGTCACGTTTTCAAGTGTCTGTTAAAGCAAGTAACATCCGGAATTTCTATTTACCTACACGGAAGTAGGTGAGCGTGAGCCCACCCCAGAGAATCGCTTGACCCCTGACATCATAGAGTAGGTTGCCCGCCCCGCCCGACTCAACTGCGCCGGTGGTGGAAATCGAACCCAGGACCTTCAAGTCCAGCTCCATTTTCCAATCAAGGAAGTGTATTTATTATTATTATTATTGAAGATGCACCGATACCGATATATAATAAACTCATTTTATTCAAAATATCCCATGCATGATTTTAAATTGTTTAAATTTAAATGTAATACACCATAGGTATTTGTGAAGGGTTCGCGATTCTTCCAGGGTGTAACCCTATGAATGAAAATGATTCATTCATTCATTCGTCCGTCTCTCCGCTCATGGGTGGATGTTGACGATAAACACGGCAATAAGGATGGTAGCGGAGCGCTTAAGGCACGACAATTATTTAGTCTGTTTCGTATTAGTTTTTCAGTTATACTTCAACTAAGGAACTAACATTATTTATCGTTTTAGTAATTTCAGAATTTACCTTTGACTCTTGTTATAAAAATACTCAAGTTTTTAACCTTTACACAACTAATATAAATTTAGTTCTTATAAAAACACACCAGGTTTTATGTTTCTTGCGGGTTAAATTAAATTTCACTTACGTTATACAATTAATAAAGGGGAATAAGTTTAGATCGGAATTCAAATAGGCCTGAGGAAGTGGAGAATATTCGCGCGGGACAAGAGTGTGCCTAGGGCCTGAAGGAAAGTTTCCTTTCAATATGTCCTAGGAAAGAACTGAATTTATTTTACTGGCCTAACTTCATTTTAAAAGTGGGCCCCATTTCTCACGGGTACGATGGGCATATTAAAATAAAAATGGCAGGTGAGGAATCAAAAATAAATTTCTCATGGACTGCAGCTCTACAACCTCTTCTCCCACTCGCTTCCACAAATTTCGCTCAATTCGTCTCCCTCAAGAAGAAAGGTTGGAGCGATTGTAGTTTACGTCCCCCTGTGATGCCTAGTGTAGTTTACGTTCCCCTACATTAGCCTAGTGTAGTTTACGTTCCCCTACATCTAGTATAGTTGGCGTTCCCCAACTCTGTCTGCGTATACCTAATCAAATAAAAGTTAAAACTAACGAAAATATTACGACTTAACCTAACCAATCGTCAATTTATATATATATTGACGATTGGTTAGGTTAAGTCGTAATATTTTCGTTAGTTTTAACGTTTTATTTGATGGATTTATTTAAAAAATGTCTCCTAAAGATCCTAGCGTAGTTTACGTTCCCCAACTTTGATCTAGTGTAGTTTGTGTCCCCTTTTGTGTCAGGGGGGATGTAAACTACACTTGCTCCGAAAGGTTTCATTGTTCCATTAGCTTTGCGCATGATCTGTCGTGTATTTGTTATAAAACCTAAACCTTAAGAAACAGTTATTAATACATTAATTTAACAGTTTTTATAATTTCATTATTTTATATTATTTAACTAATTTATTTGGCCCATTTATCGTATTAAATCATTTTATTATTATTATTCGATACTGTCCGAAAACTAATCTGTTTTTAATGACACGATTGGAAGACAAAGGAAGAGTTATGTCACGTGACTAATAAACTGGCTGCCTATTTGTGGAACCTTTATTCATTCTATTACATGTATGAACATGTTTAAATTTGTTTGGCTGTTCTTGTACCAGGAGTCACGTATGTTTTCTAAATTCATCTTAGGCCTATATGAACTTTTAAATGCTATCTAACTTGTTCTCCAGTTGAGTATTATAAATTCTGTTATTTTATATTTATTAATAAACCCAAATTTTTCAATCTCAACTTTCGTGGAAATCGGGAATGTCCTTCAAATGGTGGGGAAATTACAAGAATTCACAATCTTAAAATCAGGTCCTGGCTGACCTGTGCACCCCATTCGTCAGTTTTCAGTGAAAGATTAATTATTCATCACGGAGGGAAATAAATATTTACGATGCCACAAGAAATAGACTAACCGCTGAGCATGGAGAGCAATTAGCTTTTGCTCATTTCATTTTAAGATTCTTTGATATTGATTTTAAACTATAGACCAGTTTTGTTACAGACTTAATCCCAAACAAAACCTACTCAATACTCGTATTGAAACTTTTGGATCACCTGAATGAAGATCAGGGCCCCCAGCCTCCTTTAGTTAGCCTTATAAGGTTAACTAACGAAAATATCACGACCTAACCTAACCAATCGTTAGGTCAACTGTACGCCCTTGACGATTGGTTAGGTTAGGTCGTGATATTTTCGTTAGTTAGCCTTATAAAGCTAACTAAAGAAGGCTGGGGGTCCTGAACTTCAGGTGATCCAAACTTTTAATAGAAGTACTAAGCAAGTTTTATTTAGTCTAAGCTTGTAACAAAACTGGTGTAGAATTTAAAAGAAATAGTTTTAGTTCTAATTTGATTTTTTTAACAATGCAGAGAGGATTAAGTTATTTAATTAATTTAAGAAGTTATTTCGAATAACCTTTGCTCCGAAAGTGAATATTGCAAAGTATCGTTATCGGCCGATATTTGGCTTACTATACCAATACCGATTAATCGGTGCATCCCTATTATTATTATTTCCAAATGCTGGAGCACAGGCGGGCACACACAAAAAAATATTATAATAAAAAATACATAAAACACGCAAAAAATATTTTTTTATCTGGTTTTAATTGCAATATTCCTTCTATTAACCGGTCTCTAAAACTTTATCTGGGGGCTACTCGCGCGCAAGCCGAAATGGTTTCGCGGGCACATGTGCCGGTGCACAGGTTTGAACACCTCTGTTATAAAGTATAGAAACTGTATACAAGATTTTCTTCCTTATTTCTACCTTCTTGTTAAATTGTATACAAAATTTTCTTCTTATCCCCACCTTGTTAAATCATTAAACGCCCTTTTATCTAGTTTGTAACGGAAGTTCAGATACCATACTTATAGTGCAATTACACTGATTAGGCCTACCATTTGAAAATACCATTTAAGCTGAAATGAAAGTGAATTTTTAACTTCAGGTTCATAATTTGAGGAATTCTAATCACTTTAATTAATCGTGCATTGATGTAAATCTAGGCTATTCTTCTGACCCTTAGCCCCCTTCCAGACAAAAGGTATACAAGTTCCTGTGGTCTTTGTCGGCACCACGAATTCATTTGTATTTTGGGAAACCTTGAATTGTATATTGCATCGTTTCCCAAACTTGGGGGCACAAGACCTACTGAAGAGAAGCACGAGGAGGTTAGCAGTTGCAGTTGAAATAAGAGGTCGTGAAGGATTGACTTCAGTTTGAAGAGGGGCATTGAATTAAAAAAGCTTGGGAAAACGTTGGTGTATAGTGAAATAACGTTAAACAGTTGCGAAGCAAATGATGTACTTGTATATAAGAGTACATCAGGCTTACATTTTATCGACAGTTTTTGCGGGGAGAGGGGAGGGTATATTAAATTACTGTAGTTCAGTTTAGGTTATCGACCAAATGGGTTGGAGGTTCAGAAAATTCTGTGTTCAATTGACGCAGCAGACTACTTTCACTTCGTGGTACTGTATTACAATATATCGCATTACAAATACAGTATATCATAGCCAGGAATGTTTTCATATATATATATATATATGTGTATATATATATATATATATATATATATATATATATATATATATATATATATATTTTTTTTTTTTAAGTTCGGGAAGAACCGATTCGCCTCTATTTAAAAGGGCATATCTCAGCGGAAAAACAAAGAAAAAGTGAGAGGAAAGACAGAGGAAAAAGAAAGGGTGGAGGGGACAGTCGAAGTGGAAAAAGACCAAGGATGACAAGGACTGCAGGGTCGAGCCCCATCATCTTTGGGTGCTAGGGCCGGGAGGGCGCACGTGAAACCTCCAGGAACAAGCACGTACAAACGAGCACAAAGAGCACTCAAGAGCACGAGCTTAGAACCCCCTTGCGGGGTTATATATATATATATATATATAAAGGTTTGCTAATGCGCATTGAAAATGCTCATACTAATTTCAGTCACATTAATTTTATATGATTTGCTTCAGCTGGGAATAAAGTCAAATCTTTATCAAAAGAGAAGACCACTTACTCTATTTTGAGTTTTGTAAAAGTGATTAAAATTGTCAAAAGAAATTACTGAAGGAACCTGGTGTCAGATTACAATTAAACGATAAATACTGTTTATTTTGTATTATCATCGATATAAAATTTTAATTGTCCATTTTACTGAGTGATTACAAATTACTCAACATTTTTAATTATGACCCGCCAAATAAATTTGAAGTAGCCATACTGGATTTCGCTTCCCCGTTCGTTCGTTCGTCAGACTTTCGTGCCCATAACTTCGTGTCATAACTTTTGGACCGTTCAGCTAAATTGATAAACTTCGTACACATACAGCCAAGTATTTACGGAAGTCTTAGGCGCAATCTAAATAACAATGTGTTTGGCAGTAAAGATGAGGCGGGGACGCTGTTGTCGTTCTGACATTGTTCTAGTTTATGGAACTTTCCATAACTACAGAAAATATGAAAATATGGCTAATAAAATATTTTTACGAGAAAAAACTAGCAGAAAATGTTAGTTCGAACTTTATTTGCGTAAGTAATTGGTGTGAATACTCATCCTGTTTTTGAAGGTCATACGTAAATTTAAGCATTTTAAAAAGTGATTTTTTGAGTGAACTTTCTTCATACGCGAGTACATTGAGTGCAACCTTCAACACACCATTCGTGTTCGCATAAGAGCCGTGACCAGTTTTCAAGAATTTTGATCAAGTTTGCGGAGAGAGACGAAAATTTGAAGTAGCTCTTATAATGAAGTTCATTTGAGGTAAAAAAAAATTTGAAATCCCGCGTACATTGGCTTTTTTTTTCTTTTTTTGCATACATTAATTGTCGCGGTTTTAATGGTTGTGGTAACCTTTACAAAATGTTTGTGACGTTTGTTTTCTGTCTTACCAGACAAAGCGAAGAGGAACTATTAGATACCTTAATATGGGGTGATTTTGGCACTTCTTAAAAAAAACTGGTTTTATGCATTTTATGCAAAAAGAAACGGTTTCAGGTTAAAAGGCACTGTTATCATTTTTAATCTATGTTATTTTGCTTATCTTTTTGTCTAAACACTTTTTCCTCTATGTTCCATAACTTACGAGTTATGTTGCGCAAATTATGAGCGGAAAAAACTGGTTTTCCTGTTCACAATTGTCACAACATAACTCGTAAGTTAAGGAACATAGAGACAAAAGTGTTTAGAAAAAAAGATAAGCAAAATAACCTAGATTTAAAATGATAACAGTTTTTTCCATGAAACCGTTTCTTTTTGCACAAAATGTATAAAACCAGTTTTACGCATATTATGGTACTTTTACTGCTTTCATTGTTGTGAAATGAAGTCGGTGAGAAATTCGTTCGATTTAGTCGGCTCAACTTTGTTAAAAGGATATAAATCAACTTCGGTATATCGCGCGCCTTGCAGCAGGCACTGTCGCGATCCTCTATTGCAAAGAACCTTCAAGTAACTAGAACCAATTCATCAAACTTGACACCAAATCGCGAGAGGAAAGAAAGATTTAATGTTTTTTGGGTAATTCAGTTTTTTTTATCATTAAAAAACATTAAGACATGAATTGGGAGACTTAACTAAAATGCCATCAACAAAATAGTTAACGCTTTTAATGGCCACTTTTCGGGAGAGTATAAATTTAAATCTGACAATTTTGAACTTAGAAGATATTACAGTGACAGAAGCCCTCTGTTAATGCGCTAATAAAACTTCTCTTGATCGTTTTCATTGTAAAATAGATATAAAAATTTTAAGTCAGTGCGTTTTGGGGGGAAGGGGGAGGGTTGGAATGCGCGAAAGGTGCTTGATTGGTTGTCGTCTTGGGTGTCGCACCGTCGGAGTAAAGAGAGCGTCACCCGTTGTCGTTTCTCTCGCACCTATTTTGGGACTCGTTCATCCTCCGTCTTGTCGCGTTCCCGTTCGGCAAAAAAGCACCCTCTCTCCTCCCCCTTTTCTCCTCTTCTCCTCTTTTTTTTTGTTGGGGGTGAGGGGGGGCGGAGATTTTCTTTGAAATCCCTTTTTGCCGTTTCTTCACCAAGATTTTCCACTCTCGCATCCGCGCTCCCTTTTATCGTGGATATTTATACTGTTCTTTTCTTTCTTGTGGCAAAGTATAAGGAATAAAAAGGAGATTCGTACCTGCGAGCGAAATATATTTATCAGTATTTTATGGAGTTGCTTTTTTTTTTTTTTTTGCAAGATGTAATCTAGTTTTTTTTTTCTGTTTTTTCAAGTTTATGATTTTTTAGCATCATTCGTGATGGTTGAGAGACTTAAACCTTCGGAGTAATCAATTTATTTATTAGATTTGACGTCTCGGAATGTTTAAATTATTCTAATGCCAAGAATCGGTGACCTTATCCGAATTAGACGTCAAAGATAAGTTATCGCGGATAGACTGTCATCAATGCCGACGATACAGTCATTTGTTCGAACTTTACCTCCTCATAATAACGGGATAGAAAAATACAACTTTGCGGTGTTGTTCTTTTTTTTTTTTTTTTATAATTCCACGTCAAGCTTTTTAAGTTGTTTACATTGCGGAGACAATTAGTTTGGTCTGTGCGTGTATATATCGTTCGATTTTGATAAAATCATTGCTATAAATAGAACAATAATCGACTGAACCCTTCCTCTTTTCTTTTATAAAACAATATAATAATATGAATTAAGTCAAACCTCGGTGTAGTGTGTGTGTGTGTGTGTGTGTGTGTCTGTTACTCATACAGTATATTAAGTTGCATTTGCGCTTCGTACGTCTTTTCACGTCCATTATGTAAATCTGTACATGTGTTTTTGCCTGAGAGTAAATATTTAATATTTTCGTTTCGTTTCGTTTCGTTGTGGGTCTGTGGTCGTAGTAAATATCGGGGAAAATCTATATATTTAATTTTAGTTATAGAATTATACATGGCTACACACTTTTATACAGTATATGTACAATTAGCTACAACTTACGTTGTGCTATTTTTAATTCCATCATCCGCACAATGAAGTACATATATTCATCCTTTTGGTATACACCTCATAAGGTGGTAATAATAATAATAATCATTGAAATTTCGCAACTTTTCGCGTAGTTCGGAAGTTTCAGTGTATCTGATTTGTTTTTTTTTTTTCATCTATTACGCATATATCTGAAATGAAGTGAGATGATGGCTCGATCGCGCATCCGAAGCGCTTTGTCAGTTCATTGACTTTAATTTTAACGAGGAGGAATCGCTCCTCATAAATTCTGCCCCGCAACCGATTGTGTTTTCTTCTCAATAGCACTCAATCTCATCTTGTGAATGGTGCGAGTTACGCTTATTCACTTTCGATGTAAAACTTTTTGTTTGTCAATAGTCGACCAGGTAACGCTCGTCACAATTCTCTCTCGATTTCTCGGTTCGTCTTCGATAGTCGTCTTGAAATTTGGCGAATTCATTTAGGTATTTTAAAAACTTTATCATCCGGAAAGTGGTGGATACGATTTGGTACGTAAATGACTCTTTGTCGCGTATCAGTTGGATGATTATAACTTTTACATTTCAAAAATTTTGAATCGCATCCGTCATCTTCATTTTGAGATCCCTCGCAAATATACTCGAAAAAGAGACGCTCTTTCACTAACTGACTCTTTAAATCGAATAGACCTACACTAGTTTTAGCGTATATGAAAATATTTTTTGTATACTAGAATAACACGTAATTACTACCATACTACTACAGGCTACGAGTACGAGTACTTTTTTTTAGGGTCATACTTTATTGTTGGGTTTTGTAGTTGTACGAGATTTTGCCTTAAACTTTGCCTTAAATCTCTGCCAAATTACGCTCGAGTGAAACACAAAACGTAAATTACCCTGAATTAAGCGCAATTAACTGGACGAAACCTGCCGTATTCGTGTTTGATTCCTGGCAAACATACGCGGATAACGGCAGCTTTTATCCAGTTAATCGCATTTAATTGGAGGTAATTTATATTTTGCCTTTTACTTGATCGTTACTCAGCATGGGTTTAAAACAAAAGGTTCAACCTTTTTAGAGTAACATGATTTTATTCAACAAAATTAAATACGACTATCATTTAAAGAGTTGATTTTTTTCTTAACATTCCATTACTTTGACTCGTTAAATATCGTAAGTATCGTTAAAGTAGTTTGGCATGACAAGACCATTTTATTTATATGAAGTAGTTAACGGCACTCATTCTTTTATTATTGTAATAATAATAATTTCTTGATACACACACACACACACACACACGCGCGCGCGCGTTCAGACCTCCGCATAAGCGAGGTTACCGATAGTTTTAAATCCATATATCTAAAAAGTCTAATTAACCAAACCTAATTTAACCTAACCTTAGTGCCATCGAACCGAGAAGGTAGAGATGTTTCGGACGCAATTGAGAACTCGAACGGTGTTTTCGGTTAAGTCTAACCGTAACCTAATCTAATCAGGACTAACATATCTTTTTTTTCTGACAGGAAAAAAAATTTCTAAATTTTTAATGAATGTTTTAATGTTCCGAGGTGGTGAAAGTGTTATCTCACAAAAAATTACTCTATTACATCTGTTACACTCGACCTCATTTATACCCAGTTGCCCCCACCCCCTCCCAACACCCAACACACATATATGAAGAATCATATTCTTCATATATGTGTGAAGAATCATATTCTTTTTATAACAAAGGGATAAATGATACCTTTGAACTTAAGAATGCTTAATAAAACATGTTTTCAACTTTACACTTTCGAGAATTCGTGTATTATTATTATTATTATTAGTAGTAGTAGGTGAGTAACAATTTTCTGTTTTCGTGCATTCCATATTAATAATAATAATACACGAATTCTCAAAACTGTAAAGTTGAAAACATGCGTTTTATTAAGCATTCTTAAGTTCAAAGGTATCATTTATCCCTTTGTTATAAAAAGAATATGATTCTTCATATATGTGTGTTGGGAGGGGGTGGGGGCAATTGGTATAAATGAGGTCGAATGTAACTGATGTAATAGAGTAATTTTTTGTGAGATAACACTTTCACTACCTCGGAACATTAAAACATTCATTAAAAATTTAGAAACGACCTTTGATTTGGCAACGCATAAGCGATGCGATGATAAAGCAGATTTTGGTAATGATTGCACTCGTTTTTGTTAGGGGCGAGTCCTTCTCGAGTTTCCATTACGGCATTTCATTCGCTGTGTAATAAGTCATTATTTAAAAGTAACCCGTTTTTCATGTTTCTGTTCTTTGAAAGGGTAGTTTTGCCTCGTTGTTTTAACCTCCCAAGCTATTATTTAGCTGGCAGAAGTAAACGGAGTTAAACGTACGTACTTTGTTTACGTCTTAACTGTAGGTTTCACTACGGGTCTCGACTCCCCATTCGTGAAGCCATACGTATTCTTTCGTATAGGTATCCGCGTGCTTTTAGAATTTAAATAAAGTCCATACGTACATCGTTACTGCAAATAATCGCTTTTGTTGCACCGAAAATGGTATAGGAGAGTTAAAGCCAAGAGTTTGACGCGAGCATTTTTTTTTAACTACTTATTTAAGTACATTGTAACGCCTTCCTCTCGTATTTTAAGCTTTTCCAATGACGGACGCGAGGAGACCCACGCGATAAATGAATGCCTACCATTTTCACGGAGGCGAAACGCTCCAATTCATAAAATAATGCGAGCGTCAAAGGGGAAATGCTTTCCCCTTTCGTCAGTGACGTTTTCGCTTCGTTTAGAACTTCGGCCTTATTTTTAGAGGTACAATGAAGAGGAAACGGAGGGAGTTAAGGGAGGAAGGCTACTCTGGTGGCACTGTTTTAAAGGCACTAGCATCATGGTTCTTCCTTTTGGACATTCACCAGGTATGAGGCACGAGTAGGTAGCAGGATGTCGCGCATCGGAACTGATTGTACGCGCGTGTCCCGCTTCTCTTAACTGAATTTATTGCGCGCATTCTAGGCAGAAGATTTCGAGCTTTCACGATAAATCTGCGAATAAGTTTCAACGGGAACGGAGAAATACACGAGCGTTAACGCGATTAATTCTCTTCAGCAATCGAGAAAATACTCGCTAAGAGATTCATCGTAGCGTTTTCATTCGGAGTCCCTGAATGAGAGAAAGTACTTTATTTTTGGCGTTGGTTAAGAAAAGAAAGTGATCGGATTGAATTGCGTTATTTAAGCCGTCGCACTCCGAGTGCTCCAAAGTTTGTTCCTCTCTCGTTGGATGAATTTGCATATTTCGTGATTTTCTCTTTATAGATTTTGAAACGCTCCAATGTACTGTTAATTACGTTAATTTAAAAAAAAAAAATTTCTTAGAAATTTTATTTTGTTCACTGCTCACAAGGACGAGAGTTTCTATTAAGGAAATTGGCGTTGCTTCTGTAATGAGGGCCAAACGATGAAAGGAGAAGCATCGGAGAAAGTGCCAACAAAGTTTGAAAGGGAGGAAGAGAAGATATGGCAGTGCATCTGGCTCGGTGAAGACGCGAGGTTTTGCTCCTTCGCAGTGCTTCTATGCGCTCGTTAATGAGAGACCCGGCGATACAGAGTGCATGTTAAAGACCTCCTTCGCCCCGCTCGCGACATCGTCTCTACCAATCGATCAACTCTACAGAAGGAAAGAGCCGGAAACGACGGCCAAGCACAAAGGGCCCATCGGCGCTTTCCTTTTCTCCGCCTTTATACCGCCTCTAAAAAGACTCTTTACTATGAAACGTATTTTCATCGTGGTACGTTTTACGTCAGTTTCCCGTTCTTACGTTCTATAACATTCACGTATAGTATATGAACGTCATTTGTTGAAGAAACGTGATCTTTCATAAATGACGCAGTTCTGTACAAAAAATAATGCAATCCAACTTGACGTCTAATCTAATAAAAACCTGAGGATTCTACTCCCTTTATTTCGTTATTGAATTATTTAACAATTCTTCTGAAAGAGGGTTTCAGAAATTTTATTCACCCACGTACAGTGTACATATAATGTATTAATATTATTACGTGCTTAGCAGTCGTTTGTAATAATAGTTCGTTACGCTTCGCGTGTTTTAATTGTTTTCTACGCATGAAGAATGTCTCTAGTGTCGTTGCGTGGCCTTGTATTATAGGCGGCCATAAAGTTTGTCGTCATTATGATAGGCCTAGTTCCGTATAAATTTTCGGTGTCGTAAAAGAGCTAACGAACAACCCGGCCTAACGACATCTTGCCGGCAAGTTGTTCGAAGGTTAAATTAAGTTATTAATGTTGATGAAATTCTCTTTCGATGAAATGCCTACAGAGGGTTAACAAAAGTAAATAGACACCTTCTGTTCTCTTATATTTTTTTATTTCATAATAAAAGCCAATAAATAATAACGGATTTATTGAATCAATATTTTCAGAATCGTGTTGCTTTCTCCTTTGCATTACGTAAAGCTGGCACGTTTTGGCATTCCATTGATGAACTTTCCCATTTGTTCTTGAGGACAATCATCTTGATGTCTATTTACTTTTTTGTCAAACCTCTGTATAGGTCCGAATAAACTCCCCCTCATTTTCCGTTTGATTTGTCGTGTGTTTAGGTGCACATAAGTTAAAGTATTCGTAAGATGGTGCCATTGCTGCGTTTCATGAAGGTACTGAGGTATGGATGGAGGTCTAGCGCCACTATCACCGAGATCTGATATATTGTTAATGTAAATTCCGTTCTTTATTTCCGACAAAATTAACAATGGAGTGCGGCCGATTTGAAAGCAATCCATTTGAAACTCCAAAAATGGTAATGTAATTCAACCTATTTAATACTTACTCGCGTGCGAATCAATGCACGGACGTATAAATATACTCGTCATATTATTTAAAACGTATTGAAGAAGTTTGTGGACTATTTTATTCGTACCATTTATAGAAGAAATTTGGATAATCCTAAAAACAACTATAGTTATCTCTTATTATTTATTTAAAAGAAGGATTACGGTATCAATCATTATTCTTTCATGATACAACTTGTGAAGTTACGTCTCGCCATCAAAAGTTTGTCAAAAATGCTTCCAGTTTTACAGTTAAAATTTAATTCTTTCAAACGCGCGAAGAGATTCGCTTCGTAACTGACAATTGAACTGCTCCCGGACGTGATAGGGTTCAATGTCGGGGCTTTTAGGTGCCCAAGGTATAGACTACAGCCCATTTTGTCACTCGCGTTGATTGGTTGTTTTAGCGGTGTCATGTGGCACAATCATGTTGCAATATATGATATTTAACAGGCTTCACCCTTTTAGAATGATGGAAGGTGATAATCCTCGAGGAAGAATATACAGGGTGTACACAAATTATCTTTACAACTTCTCTCTCAAATAAAAATATTAGTAAACGAGCTACACGTACCGTTTTTGCGCCATCTGTGAGAGAAAGTAATAAAGTTTCACATAACCTAGAACACATTCAACGAGGGAACCATTTGTCACACGTAAGACGTCCAAAGGGTATTCTACCTCCATCCATGTACGCTGCAACATTTCAGCGTCAACTCTTGTTTCTTATTTTTTCGATGAGGCGACAGTAACAACCACCAGTTATCTGGATATGCTTGAGAACTACGTCTACCCACAGTTAAAGGAACTGCGGCCTAATGTGTTTTTCCAGCAAGATGGCGCACCACCACATTGGAGCTTGTTAGTACGAAATTCCCTTAACATGCATTTCCCAAATCGGTGGATTGGCCATGGTGTGCCCATCTCTTGGCCGGCCAGATCACCAGACATTACACCCTGTGACTTTTTTCTATGGGGTTATGTAAAAGATTGCGTGTACACAACTCCAGTGACCAACATCGACGATTCAAAGACCAGAATTGTTGCTTCTGTTGCAAATGTTGACGTTGAAATGTTGCAGCGTACATGGATGGAGATAGGATACCGTTTGGACGTCTTACGTGTGACAAATGGTGCCCATGTTGAATGTGTTTGAGGTTATATGAAACTTTATTACTTTTCTCACAGATGGCGCAAAAATGGTATGTGTACCTCGTTTCCTAATATTTTTATTTGAGAGAGAAGTTGTAAGGATAATTTGTGTACACCCTGTACATTTAGTAGAATTAAGTCGTCCCTCGATGAATACGACGTCAGCCTTAACAGTATTCCAAATCGCTGGCTGTACTATGGCACTAAAATCAGTATGTTGAATAGGATTTCCGAAATGATTGAAAAAGGAACAGAACCACACAGTGCCACAAGTGCCACACACAAGGATGGCATTTCCCGGAGTCACGTGTCTATCGTGGCACAGTTTGCATAGATGACGTTGGTTTGTCACTGCCCAATTTACATATTTTGTGATGTCTTCAAGCCTATCATGGATTGGACCTCGTCTGGCGAGCAAGTGCTCTTTCTTTTTGTTCTATAGTCATTGATTGTATTTCTATTCTGCATGACTTGTCAGTTATTTATCTGGGAAAAAAATGTGAAACTTATGAAATTCCCAATTTGGAGGTCCAAATTTTGAGTTGTTTGCCTCTCAGTTTGAATCCTAATTTAATTTTCCAATCGTAGACCCTGTGAATGATGATATCTGAAGAGGACGGCATCTTGTATTGTCTTTAACACCTTTCTAAATTAATCAAAAAGTTTCTCTCGCTCCGTGCATGTAGTACAAGTCACGAAATTACTCTATATCTTTCACGTCCTCCATTTGTCATATTTTCCCCCTTTTTAAAATTAGCTTTTTCGCTTTAGTTCTTATGCGAGTGAAACGGAGGTGTGCCTACTCGTTCCAAAAGGTCAAATAAATGCGTTCACTTTATATGCAAATCTGTGTTTGAGGTTGGGCCAATTTTCGTCGATGAATGGGGGCTGTAAATGTTCGAGATAAGGGAATGCCTTTCGTGGCGTGGTTTTCGCTCCGAATAAGTTTAGGTGGGGAAAGCGATCCCCTTTCGGGTACCTTCGCGCAAGATGCCACCCACCAGTTAAGGCTCTCAAACGCATCATCTTCATGATTTCGCGTTTCATCCTGCTCGTACAGAACCAGATAAAATACTTAAATCAGCGTATTGATGGTGGTATTCCAAACCTTCGTAAGCGCCATCTCCCTGAAACTTAGTGAGGAGAGGGAGTGAGTTCAGCTTTAATTCGTGTTGTCAGATCATGGTACAAAAACTGGACTCCGCTTCTGCTACTTTACCATCGTAATAATTATGCTTCAAACGTCCGTAAAAAATTTTTTTGTTAATGAAACGTTTACGGGGAATTATTCAGTGTTTTCATTCGTTTGTAAAACTGTGATTTTGCTACTTAGGAATTCTTATATCACCATTGATATTTTTCACTTTCATTTTTTCTTTTCCTTGAAAATATGCTTCAGATTTGGAAGGAAAATGGGTGAAGAGAATATGCTTCACCTCACTTAAACTTAAAGGTGCTTCACTCGCTTTGCCAAAAAATAAAAAATAAAACTATCGCTTACAATTTGCGAGAAGGGCGTTTTTTGCTTCATTATTTTGATTGTGTGAATGGGCACATTTCCGCGTTGGATATTTTCCGTTTTATGTACTGTTTCCGATTTTGTTGAAAATAAGATATTTAATGTAGACTTTTACGCTGATTTAAAAAATGTAAGTCAGTTTTTGTTGAAATGAGCGGTTCAAAAGTTATGTTTGTTATTGCAATTTTGTATTAGGTCAAAAAATATAACACTACAACTGAAAACTAATACAAGAGTTATTGTATTCTTTAGTAATATTGGCGTATCTCACTAAGTATTTGTGTGAATAGATTTCGACCGTTATTTTTCTGTCCGGTTAAGTTAGTTGAATGCCGGGTTAGTTAACTGAATGCCCGGTTAGGTCAACTGAATGCCCGGTTAGGTCAACTGAATGCCCGGTTAGGTCAACTGTACGCCCTTGATGATTGGTTAGGTTAAGTTGTGATATTTTCGTTAGTTTTGCCGAAAATATCACAACTTAACCTAACCAGTCGTCAAGGGCATACAGTTAACCTAACCGGGCATTCAGTTAACCTAACCTAACCTAACGTTTGAACCGCTCATTTCTCCAAAAAAAAACTTACCTTTTTTAAATCAGCGTAAAAATCTACATTAAATATCTTATTTTCAACAAAATCGGAAACAGTACATGAAATGGAAAAGATCCACTGCGTTTTATGTCAGCGTTCATAGCTCAGTGGTTAACGCCGTTTCTCTATAAACGAGGTGAAGACATTGAGCGCGTGCCAGTTTCTTACCCTCCTGACTCGTTATTATAATTAGTGTTTCGTGCGTTACACGTTTTATCGTAAGATCTGTTGAAAGAAATTATATCTTGAAATCCTTGTATTCGTGGAATGCGTACAAATCGGTAAGCAAAACATGACTGTTCATAAATGTTCAGCTTTGCTGCAGTGGAAAAAGAGTACACCGATTACTACATTCGGGATACACTGAGCTGTTCGGTATTGGTGTGGCCCAGGGTTGTATCCCGAATTGGGTGACCGATGCTTCCATTTTCATGAAAAAAAAAATCGTCGAAAGACCAAATTATCGAAATCTAACATAACGTAGCGGTTATACTCATATGAGGGTCAGTTTAAGGTTGGTCTAGTCGGGATTGTTAGGTTAAATTATTTCGATAATAAGGCTTTTCAACGATTTCACATTTCAGGAAATGTGCCCACCTTTTTTGCTTGAATAGACAGAATTGCGTACTGAGAGTGCTCTTTTCTAACTAATTTGCATAGTATCTTATTTGTATTATTATTTGTGATGTGTTTGTATTTAACTCGAATAACCTATAGCCTCTTTTTTTTAAGTAGGAAGGAGGGGCCAAGGGTGAATACCCGCAAAAATGCAGTATTTACGGTATTTTGTTAGTGAAATTCGTTTACTTGCGTATGTTTCACAACATTAAGTCAGAAATTATGACTATAACACTAAAGAGAGTTATTGGCCACTTCAGAAGATCTCACGAACGTGTGAATCGGTAAATCAGTATGTGATTTCCTTCCAAACGACCGGTAATGTATTAATATTCTATTCCTACAACTAACGCAAAAAAAAAAACAAAGGTACCGTCGCCATCCAACTCCTGACTCTCACTCGGCTTATAGTTCTACCCGTGGCCGGAATCGTGTAAAATCTTTTCTACGACTCCCCAAAAATAACTTCATCAGACAAAAATGTGAAAACCTGTCTCATTTTAATTCTCGTACTTTCTGGCACGTAGCCAAGAACCTCTCCAACAACGTTACTTCTTTCCCTCATATTTTCCATTGCATTTCATGTCCTTCCTGTTGTTCTCAAGAACTGTGGTTCTGTGCTGACACCTTTCCCAGGCAAACTCTTTCGTCTTTGTTTTTCATCTGGTACTTTGCCTTCGTGATGGAAGTTCGCCTTCATTCAGCCTGTCCCAAAGAAGGGTGACCGCTCTCAACCCTCCATCTACCGTCCAATTGCTTTGATTTCTTGCCTTTCTAAGGTTTTTTAATCTATCTTTAATAGGAACATTCTTAAACACCTCTCTTCTCACAATCTTCTTTCAGATCATCAGTAGGGTTCCGCAAGGGACGTTCGACTGGCGATCTTTATATATTTCTCTGATTCTTGGTCATCCTACGTTCAGGATTTTGGTGAAACCTTTCTATTGCGCTAGACATATCAAAAGGTTTTGATAGAGTCTGGCACAAATCTTTAATTTCCAAACTGCCCTTCTTCGGTTTCTATCAGGACTTCTGTTTGTGCCTTCATCTCTGATTTCCTTTCTGGCCGATCTACAGCTGCAGGTGTAGATGGCCACTGTTCTTCTAAAGCTATTAATAGTGGTGTTCCTGAGGGCTCTGTCCTGTTACCCACTCTTTTCCTTTTATTTATCAATGATCTATTAAGTCGCACTACCTGTACTATTCACTCCTACGCCGATGATTCCACTTCACTTTTCCACCCGTTTCACAAAAATGTCCCTCTCAACAGCCACAGTCACTCCATGATTCGCGTGGGACGGCTATGATGCACCTGATCTCTGATCTTTCTACTATCTCCGATTGAGGCAGAGGAAACCTTTTGGTTTACAATGCCTTAAAAACTCGGTTCTTTCATTTGTCTACTCGTCACAAACTTCCACACGACTATCCCCTTATCTTCACTAATACACAACTCAATCCTTCCTCTTCTCTTAACATTCTTGGTGTTTCGTTTTCTCGTGATCTTGTCAGATATTCTCTTTCTAAAACAGCTTCTAAGAGGTTAGAAGGTTGTACTGCCTCCGCAGTTTCTTCACCCCCACTCACTTGCTGTCTCTGTACAGGGGTCTTGTTCGCCCTTGTTTGCACTACGTTTCTCATGTGTTGGGTGGCTCAACCCATACAGCTCTACTTGACCGGATGGAGTCAAAGGCTTTTCGTCTCATCAGTTCCCCACCTCTTACTGTCTTCAGTCCCTATCTCTCCGCCACAATGTTGCCTCACTCTCTCTTTACTATCGTTATTATAACGGACACTACTCTTCTGAACTCTCTAACTGCATGCTCCTCCTTTAAGGAGAGCACGCAGTACCCCACTTTCGACACATTCCTATTCCTTTCCTGTCCAACTCTATAATGCAAGGGTTGATCGGTATTATCAATCTTTCAGTTACTTCAACCGGCGAACTCTGGAACAATCTTCCTCAATCCATCTTTACCCCTGTCTGTGACCTTTGATCTTTCAAACGCAGTGTCCAAGAATCTCGAAAACCATGGACCTTGATTTTGGCTCTCTTCTTCCTCTATGGAGGTGCGTTTTTGCGGGCGTTCGCCTTGGCCTCTCCTGCATAAAAAGAACGTAATTTCAGAGAAAATTATGTATTTTTTATTAACATATTTTAAATGGGATCAAAGTAACTGGTCAGAAAAGGTTAGTACGTATTTGATGCTAGGTTTAGCTTATTCCCTGAACTACTCTCTTTCAAGCCCATTAACGCACGAACCTACGTCATATATGGGAAATCTTGGTTTACATTGCCTGTACTTTATGGACGCGCCAAAATTCTGACGCTGACTCCGAAATGTGAGCCCATAGTCATAGCGTGCGAGTTCCGCTCTTCAATTTCTCCTTGTGGCAAACGCATGACGGAGGCCAAGTTCATTCGGTGTTGAGAATTGAGATAAAATTGATAGTAAATTTATTTCCATATAGAGAGAGGGAAAATCCATAGAATATTGAAAATACAAATTTCACAGCACTAAAATTGAAATACGATGTGACGGCTTAGGTACAAGTATAGAAATTCTAACGATAGAAATTATAGCATTTGAAAGAAATTTATTTTTTACTTATCAAAAAAAAAAAGGAGCCAAAGATATTAAGGTAAATAACCAAGCTACGAATACATATACAGTACATTCTATATTGTAATTCGTTTCTTTACTACATTATATATATTGATGTGACGTGTTTTTTTAGGTTCAGATTTTTTTCGAAGAATATCGATCCTGGTTTTTTTTTTTTTTAATGTTGCTCAAAAGTAATTTTATTTAAATCTTTAATGTTAAATAAAGAGAAATTCTTTTGACATATCTTAGCATCATATTAACTCTTACTGTTGAAGATTTTGTACTTTAATTATCTCGTACTACTAAAATAAGTAGCTACGTTGCCAATAGTAAAAAGCTAAGTTTTTTATGCAGTAAGGAGAGAGCCAAGGGAGAACGCCCGCACCATAGAAAGAGAAGAAGAGAGCCAAAATACAAAACGGTTATTTAATCTTTTTTTTTTATTTGGAAAAGATTGTGTAGTGTGTACGATGAATCTACAATATGTGTAGTGGGGAATAGAGGGAGAAGTGTGTGTTTGAGAGTGTGCTGGACTGCTCACAGGGTAGATGAGACGTAGAAAAAAGATCAGCTAATGAAGACATTGACGGGAGAAACGCGAGTTCCAGCACTCCCTGTTTCTCGTCTAACGTCCCCTCCAGAGTACTTCCCTAATCGATTGGTGTCTACAATCTCCCCCTTTATCAATCACTACAGTAATTACTGGTGCATATTGCGTGTATATACGGAACAATGTACGATTAATTTTCCTACAGATTTTTTTAATTGCATATCAGTGATAAGCTCTATCTTATCAGTGATATAACTACATATCAATGATAAGCTATATCATGTTATCCCAAGCATACCATGATATACTGTAGCTTATCATGGTATGCTTGGGATTTTCAGTATGGCATACTTTCTTCTCCCAGATTGGTACTAACTTAAAAAGAGGAGTTGAAATACTATATTTGATATCCTCACAGGCAGTTTCTCAACCTGGAGGTCCTGGGAAGTGCTGGGTGGGGTGGGGGATTCGATGTTTTGCAAAAACCTGCCCACATGGGAAATTGAAGTTTATTTTTCCAACGAAAATTACAAAATATGTAAAATCAAACATTTTTTTAAAGTGAAATCTCGTGTAATTTTATAGTTTTTAAGTTAAAATTATTTTGTTCTTAGTCGTAATCAACTGTTAAGCTCTGTCTTTCAATGATTTACCAGTGCCTGCTTTGCGCGTGTTAATAATCTTATATTTGGTTGACTAAACTAAACACAAAGTAACAAGTAGACAGTCAATTTCATGCTGTTTTAACTACAACCATTGACGAGAAGCCCAATTCGCGTAAGTTATGAGGTTGCGTATGGAGTTAAAACTTTCTATGCTTCAGACACCAGTTCTGGATACTCACTTTTCTGTACTATACAAAATGTAAATTTCTTGACGGAAATGACGAGTGTAGGCTCTTGTGAGAAGAATGTTCAGTCAGTTTATCGTGTAGATTTCCCGCAAGTTCCGCAAACACTACCACCCTTTCATTGAATGAGTTAAGTATCCACCTCTTAGCAAGCCTTCCATTAGTGGTGCACCGATTAATCGGTATCGGCACCTGGCCAATTAATCGGCCATGCCGATATTAGGAAAATGCCTTGCATGGCCGATTAATCGGCATGCAAGGTGCGATACCGATTAATCGGTGCACCACTACCCTCCATCGTCACGTGGAAAGTAGTTTGAGAGCTGTTTTCGCAGCTGAAGTATGTGCTACATCATCATTTAGGGAAAAAGTAGGGGGGTAGCGATTTTTTTAATGGAGTCGCCAGCACCAAAAAGGTTGAGGAACACCATTGTATGGCCTAGGCCTAACATTAATTAGTATAAAATCTTATACGCATCCGAGATATTTTTCTTTGTCTTGATAACATTAGCAATTATAATACAGGGTGTCCATAAATTATTCCCCCCATTATAAGCCTTAATAAATTCGTTATTATAGGAGCTATCTTAAAACGGTTTGCGGCAATTAATAACACAACTCAAGAAATTTTTGTTTTAATTCAGTAAACCTCCACGTGAGCCCCATTGGTAGCACGCAGAACATCAAGGCGATAGATGATTTCGTTCCAAACATTAAGAAGTATGTCTTGCGTGATGGAAGCTAATGTCTCTTCAATCCGGTGTCTTAATTCTGTGATGTTATTAACCTTCTTTGCATACACTCTGTCCTTTGTATAGCCCCAGACAGATGGAATGTCGTTTCATCACAGAAAACGACATTGTTCAAAAAATGCTCATCTTCATCAATACGGTCAAGAATGTCAACAGCAAACTGTACCCGTTTGGGTTTGTCATTTGGCAGAAGTTTCTGCAAGGTTTGCAATTTGTAGGCATAAAGTTTCAACCTCTTGTGAACCACTTTACGCACTGTTGAACGTGGTATTTGCAGTTCTCGGCTTGCTTGGCGGATGGATTTTGTAGGACTTCGGATAAACGCCGCCTGAATTCCTGCTATCTTATCTTCTCTTCAGACACACTAGGCTTACCAGCTTCTTTCTGATGTAGCACACTGCCAGTTTCTTGAAATTGTTTCAGCCATCGCTTGAGTGGTTGCTTTGTTCGTGGAGTTTTCCGATATTCCTCCCGAAAACGTCTCTGTACAGTAATTGGAGATTTGGTTTCCCACATCCACAGCACACACATTGCTTTCTCCTTCACTGTCGCCATTGTGCCGCTAGTGGATGTTCTGCGAAATAAAGAAAAATTTCTTGAGTTGTGTTATTAACTGCCGCAAACCGTTTTAAGATAGCTCCTATAATAACGAATTTATTAAGGCTTATAATGGGGTGAATAATTTATGGACACGCTATATATTTTTTTTTTGTCTATACAGGCTTCATTATCAGTATTTTTGGTTTGAAATATGAAAGAAGCTGAAATAATTTATTAAGCATATGCTTTAGCTTGTAGGGCTACGTCTAATTGATGTTCTTACAATGTACGAGTATAAAAAATAATTTATTTGAAATTATATATTTATTTTCTGTCAACAGATTTTCTATTGGATAGATTAAAAAAAAACATTTCTTACCAAAAAAAAACAGGCCAAAGAATTTTCTGCATATAATTTTCCCAGAAGAGCTCCTTGTTCACGCACGATATATATATATATATATATATATATATATATATATATATATATATAAGGAAATTTAAAAATGCTGAGACATTAAAAGTTTAAAAAATTATTAAAACGCAAAACTTTTGCAAGGCTACACGCACCCTTTTTCAGGCGGAAAGACGAACGAAAGTAAGGAAGGAAAATAAAGAAGTTACCGTGGTGAGCCTCGACGCCGCGTGCATCTAAAACTTTCAAAGTTGTTTTATTGAGGTCTCTTTCAATAAAAAATGATTGGTAATAAAATCAAGATTGAAGGATCCTTGACCGTTATTAAAATTATATTATTAGTGTTTTTTAATTAAAAAGGATTCAGTTAGTCTTCTTTTATGCTCGTTTTGGATCGAAAAACAAATAGAAGAGTCATTATTAATTAACCAATATATCGTGATCCATTGGAGAGCGATGTTTGATGCCTTACAAAATTTATCATCACACATATTAAAACTATACTATTATATACGAGGGCCACTCAATATATTTTGCCCCACCTTTTTTTTTTCTTTCCAAGTTTCCTTGTAAGTTCCAGAAATTTTGTACACAAGTAGTTAATAACTTTTTTACAAGTTTTTATTTTTCCACATAGTCTCCATCTTTTTCTACTGCTTTCCTCCACTTCAAAACAAGGGCCTTTATTCCTTGCTGGTAAAAGTCCGCTGGAGCCACCTCTCAACCTCCTCAACATCATCATCGTCACTCTGAAACTTTTTTCCACGAATAGCATCCTTCATTGGCCTAAAGAAATGGAAGTCTGAAGGTGCCAGATCCGGGCTGTATGGAGGGTGGGGTAACACAGTCAAGCGCATTTTTGTGATGGCCTCTCTTGTTTGCAAACTATTGTGTGGTCTTGCGTTATCGTGCAAAAGAAGGACGTCTTCCAGTTTTCTCTCTGGTCGAACTCGCTTTATACATCTCTGGAGTCTCTGTAGGGTAGTAATATATGTCTCTGAGTTGATTGTTTGTCCTTTCTTCATAATGTCTACCAGAATCACCCCTTTCATGTCCCAGAAGATGGTGGCCATAACCTTTCCTGCAGAGGGAGCCATTTTGAACTTTTTCTTGCGTGGGGAGTCTGCGTGATGTCACTCCATGGATTGGCGTTTTGTTTCAGGTTCAAAGTGGTGTACCCAAGTCTCATCCCCAATCACAATTCGTAAAAGGAAGTCATCCCCTTCTGTCTCGTATCGAACCAACGACTCAGAAGCAATTTCTTTTCTTTGGGCATTGTGATCTTGAGTCAGTTGCCGAGGAACAAACCGTGAACACGCTTTTGAGTATCCCAGTTGCTGAATTATCGTATTCACACTTCCTTCACTAATTCCTAGCTCTAGTGATAGCTTAATGTATGTGACTCGCCGATTTGATCGAATGATGCTGTTAGCACGTTGCACAGTGTGAGATGTCACAGCCGATGCCGGGCGATCGCTGCGTGGCTCATCATCGAGGCTGGCTCTCCCTCTCTCTGATGATCTCGCACGTTTAGACCAGCGTCCAACTGTGTTTCGATCAACAACAACATCTCCGTAAACGTTTTGTAGACCTTTGTGAATATTTCCAACTGTTTCCTTCTCTGCGATTAAGAACTCGATAACAACTCTGTTTACGACGCACATCACTGTCAGACGCCATTTCCGAAAGTGCGTTAACCATCGGTTTTATACAAGGAGGGGAGGTTCAAACTAGAAAAATCCGGTTATGTGAAGCGCAAAATGTTCAAACTTACGGCCCAAAAGACATTTCAACCCCATGGCCTATTATTTAGCTAAGAAAAAAGAGTGGGGCAAAATATACTGAGTGCCCCTAGTATAATGTGTATGTAGGCAGCTTTGCATAAGTGAGGTCGAGTGTGTGATAATTCACATGTAGTCGGGTATTTTTTGGGAGGTTAACACTTTCGGTACCTCGGAACATTAAAAATTTAAATAAAAAATCCAGAACTGTCTTTATTGTTAAAAGATATGTTGGTCCTGATTAGGTTAGGTTAAGGTTTCGTTCAGTTAGCGAGTAACTCATTATTTAATGACTTAACAGAAACCACCCTTCAAGCCCTCAATTGAGAGAGAGAGAGAGAGAGAGAGAGAGAGAGAGCGTGTGTGTGTGTGCGCGCGCGCGCAAAATGAAGTTAACGGAAATTTTTGGAATGAAGCATGGTGAGCGAATGTTTGAATCCGCCGGTTGGAAATTGACAAGACTTTAAAGTTTTCCTTATCTGCGCTTATTTCCTCTCCTCTTCCACCTCGTCTGCCTCACAGCCATCGTGCAAACCCATATGAATATGACAACAACGTTTCGGAGTTTTGAAGCGTCTTGTTTCATTAGAATTTGGCCGCTCTTTCGTATTCACTATTTTTAAATCGTTGTGTATTTGTACTCTGTTCATATTTTTACATATAAATCTATCGTGCGATTATGATAGATTCGTTTGTTTAAACTACTTCGGTTTGAGTTCTTTTGTGTCACCATATCCAAGATGATTAAGTTTATAATTAGTGAAATTTATAATTGCATTCCTTAAGGAATTTGAGATAGACTAAACCTTTATTGAGTGATTTTCTCCACAATACGCGTAAATGGTTCCGTGTCACTTTATTTGATACCATTAGATGAGCGGAGATAAGCGACCTTGGGTTTGTTTTGTCGCGTAACGAGTTTACGTAATGTAACTACCCTTATATGGTTCAGATTCGAAAAGCTGTACGGGTCTTCTCAGTCACATGATATCTGCTGTTACGGAGGTAAAACAGCCCCAAATATTATCTTCATCACCACTTTGGATATTTTTTAGAAACTATTCCATTTGTCAAATTTTGGTGTCGAGTTTTCTTATGAATAGAAGAATGCTGCATTATTGCTGTTATTTACAATTTCCTTAAAGACATAATAGGAATTTCTCTTTATTCGCACTCCGACTTCCGTTTTTGTTATTAGTGCATAATTATTTTATTTTATATTTTCTATATTGTTTTACGTTCTTCGTTCCAAGATTTTTAATGAAAATTTCGGGTTAGTTTAGAGTCGCATTTCATTTGTCTTTTGATATGTTTTCCCACATTTCTTTTTCTTTATACATTTTACGATTGTTTTCTTTGTCAAAATAATAATAATAATCTGTTTGGTTTCCTTTTATTTTTTTGTGCGTCTTATAGGCTCTGTCAGTGCTTTTCTCATCACCAGATATTTTTTCGTAAAGTAAAACTTTCCAGTTAACTTCCTGTTAATGATTTTTTAATATCTTTTGTTTTATTTCATCTTTTTAGTAAATTTTGTTTCTTCCAGTCTAATATCAATGTCATTTCTATTAAAGTGTGGTCAGTCAGAGATTTGTGTTCAAATAAAAGAATTTAACGTGTTGCCATTTTTTGTCATAATAGGTACAACAAGCGGTAGCTCGCTATCGCCCTCTGGTCAGGTAGCAGTATATGTCGCAGTATATGTCACAGCTAGCTGTATATGTATATTGGTATTTACGTATTATCGGGACTACCAAACTGTTTATTATGTATTTTTGCTCTCGTCATTTTCGTTTTCGAAGTACCTACATTCACTTGTAATAGACATTAAATAGCTCGTGCTCGGCCGCGGAGTGACCTAGGACCGGGGAAACTTGACAGAGCACATCGGCAGCTCATGGGCTATCAGTTGGTGGTGGTTGCAGAATTTTCCGATGTCCCGTTTAGTCTGTGCACGGTTCCGAAGAAAGCGGACAGACACAGACACATTTTAGCTCAATAGTATATATTTTCGAGTTTTGTCATAATAGGTACAATACAGCTTCGAGTTTCGAGTAAAAGTGTATTTTTCCAATAAGTTCTTATAACATTTGGGTTTCTTTGAAATTTAATTATGATGTATTACCGTACTATAAAAGGTTTTAACATAGACCACATAATTACATCTCATCCCCGTAATGTAACGGAAGGAAAGTTAAAATCCCCGCACATTTCAGGTTTTAGTATTAAGGTTATAAGTAAATTTAGTCCGTTATTAGTTTTATTTAAAGCCGTATTATTTAATTTATTTATTTACAAATTACAAATATACTGTATATAGTTTTTATAGATGAGTATATTTTCATTATTAAATACAGATGCTGTATACAGTTGTAAACTGCCTTTAGCGAGCATGCACGCTTTACGAGCTGAAATCTACTAATTAGATGCAATCATATCTATTATATGATTACAAGATTCCTATATATTTTTATAATAGACTTATATTAGGAGCCAAATACAACAAATAAAGAAACCAGTATAAAACTGTAAGGAACTTACAGACTAGGACATATACAGTACTCGTACTTTTATTAGACGCTTCGTACAAAGAATAATGAAAGTGAGGCGAGGTGAAAAGTGATGAGAGAGATTTTTAGAAGAAGGCTAATGAGAATTTTAGCAAGGAGAAAGAAAGGAGTGCCTTTAGTTAGTAACTTTGGCATTTAAGTTTTAATCCCTTTATAAAAGATGAGAGAGCATTGATTGTTTTTAATTCATTCGGTAGATTGTTTCATAATTCCGCCACTAAGTAAATGTAAGAATTTCTACTACATTAAAGAGTATAGTTTGCCTTTTAGATGTATTCACTTTCCCTGTACTTTATGTATGTGGCTTATCTGATTGTTCATTATATCCTCGATTAATATGGTTGGAGCAGATGGTTTTGTAAATCTGAACATTTGGGAGCGCATCTGTATTTCAAATGTCTTTAAATTTTAATATACGCGATTGCTTAAAGATTCCTGATTGATGTATGAGCGTAATAATCATTCTTGTTTATTTTTCTAATAAGTCTCTTCAGGTTTATGATTAAAGGGTTGATAATGTAATCACACGCACTCCCATATGTGAGATGTAGATAAACTAAGTATAGCGTTTTAAGTGTATTTGTGGGAAGAAAATGTAATTTTGTTAAACAAGAATTTCGATAGTTTATGATCTATATTTTCAGTATGTTGACGAAAGGATAGTTTGTCATCAAGCGCAACAACTAATAATTTCCCTTCAGTCACGCGCGATATCAAATGGAAGTCGACAGTAATATTGAAGTCTGATATTATTTTATTTTTTGTGATTAGCGGGAAGTTTGTTTTATTTTTAATTTTATTTTTAATTAATTTAATTTAAATAATATTTTAATAATTTATTGGCTTTCGGCCAGTCGTAAACTCTTGCTGTCTCTATTTACTATTTCGTTAAGGGATGTGAGATTGCTGTCTGAGTATATTTTCATATTGGAAGCCTTCTCCGTTATGAGATTTGTGAAAGTCATTTATGTAGATCAGAAATAGTAGGAGGCCCAAAATGCTTCCTTGTGAAACTCCGTGTGTGATTTTTAGTTCGGCGGTGTGATGTTATTATGTTTGATGTATTGGTTTCTGTTGTATAGGTAAGATTTAAACCAATTTCAAACAACGTTATTTATGTCATAATGAGATAATTTATAAGTATATCGTGGGAGATTGTACCAAAGGCTTTATATAGTACGTCTAATGCTGCTGAAATCGCGTCGCCTGTTTTATGGTCCTCCCTAAAGCCAAAATGATACCTTAATATGAGGCTATTTTTCTCGAAATATTTCGAGAGCTGCGTGTACACAAATTTTTCAAATATTTTTCCTAATGTAGGTAAGATGGATATAGGTAGCTAATTCGAAGCTAGTAATTTGTCTCCTGATTTGAATATTGGACAAACTCGTGCCTCTTTAAGTACGTCAGAGAAAATACCATGACGGAGAGACGAGTTGAATAATATTGATAAAGGGAGAGAGAAAGTATCTGAACAGTATCTAAAGATAGTGTTCGGAATAGAATTGACGCGAGATGATTTGCTTTTAAAGGTGAAAGTAGCCATTTTGACATATTTGGGAGAGATAGGAGAGAGGAAGAAAATATGAACTGGGGGATTATCATAATAATCGTTGCTGCGTATCGAGAACTTCTATGATGTCTGTTGGTCTAGCATTCATTTGAAGAGGAGCTGCAAGATTGAATCGGTCCTGGAAGTCTGCACGAATATTTTCAATGGTTTTGCCATTACGTGGTCGCTCATGGACCCAACTACTAGCCAATATGCGTCGTTCAATCGTATTGTCGCTGCTATCACAACATTTCAAATGGGTCTGAAAGAAAAACGAAAATCATTTAGTATTTTACTGAGGTGACAAGATATTGTGGACACCTTGTAATTGTGTAAATAAAGAATTACTACGACTCCTTTGACGGTAAGTCCATTTGCAGAAGTAGATTCACCAAAAGCAATAAAATTACTCCCAAAATAATAATTAGTACATTTTTTTTCGAAATTTTGTCGTCAATTGCACACCGTCAAATTACCGTCCAAAAAATGGCCGTCATTTTACTATTATAATTGATGCCTGATTTCACCTTTGGATTGAAGTGTCGTTATCCCGCTTCAAAAAGGACAGTCTACTTTACTATGACATTGCCGTTGCTCGAGATTTCCGTTAGGTTCCGTCAAAAACACGGTTGTCTTTAAGAGTTATATTTAACGTTCTCTTCTATTTCGTCAACAGTATTCAAATTATTTATCGAATTAACAATACGTGGACATCCCTTTCTCAGCATTTTCACTGAAATCTTTAGTAATTCTAAACTGTAGAAACTTATGGCTTAAATATATGATAATACGCCGCTATTACGATGGCCAAATCTTGCAAAATAATGTAAGTAGGATTGACATCCGCATTATAAGGCGTAAATCTGACGAGTGAGGCATAAAACAGCACAAAAATGATTGACATGTTTCATGATTTAAGTTTTTTCTTTATTTACGTCAATAAACCGATTTTTATAATCGCATTTCCAAAGGAAATAAATTACAGATCTGCAAAACGGACCGAAATTCAAAACTACCTTGATCCGAACTGCTCCGCAAGCGGATTTGGACTTTGATTCGTTTAACCCTTCCAGATGTGTGTTTAAACTTGCCTAGTGAACCTAATCTGTCTTTTGAGAAATTATAATGGTTCTGGGTGGACCAGATCTTTATGCTTAACAGTTCTGGTCCAGTGAAATATTTTTTGGACATCCCCATCAACTCTCAACTGATTTTTTGTTTTCTATTTTTCACAATAACTTAATCTAAAAGTTAATGAGTTAAATGGTGTCAAAACTAAATCAATATAATGTGTTAGCATAATTGGAGAAATACTGTTATCATTAAAAAGGTAGGTTGTTACCTTACCTAATAGGTGAATAGTTACCCTTACTCGGTCAACAGATTTCTCAGCAATATATATGATACTTGTTACGTTTAAAAAGCAGAATGTGATGTATGCTGGCATTATTTCATAACCTGCGTAACCAAAAAAAAGTTTTATGGCCATTTATCATCAGTTTTATGACCACTTTTAAATATAGGCTGACATGTACTATTTTTCTAGTATGTATTTGGTATAAAGTGCACGCTGCACACCCTAGACATATAGTCAATAAAATGTAGTCCCCTACGTCTAAATTGAAAGTTCATTAAAGTTACAAAGAAACTTTGATCAAATGAAGTAAAATTAGTAACTTAAATATTAGAAAATCTTTGATTTATTAAATGAAGTATCGAAAATTTCATATTTCAATAGCTCATTATGTTCAGAAATTCTTTATTTTTTATTCAGTTTTCTTACGAATTAATTGAAACCAACAATAATGAGTACTTTTGTAAGAATTTGTATAATATTTCTGATAAGTATGAGGTGTTTGAAGTCTCTACGTGCTCTGAATTGAATAGAAACATTTTAACATTTATATGGCCTCATAAATAAATGTGTATATACTGTGCCGTCGGGTTACGAGTTTCAATGTATTTCCCATTGGGTACGGACTTCATGGACAACCTATATGAGGTTCTGGACATTACTTTTGTTAAAACGGTTCGGATATATTTCTTAATTTGTAAAGCGATTTTGTTCGTGTAAAATGTGTTGTGTACAGAGTGGGCCACTTAAAATATAAAAGTCAATATCTATATTTTTTTATATATAATGGATGGCACGAAGACTTTTGTAAT
This sequence comes from Bathynomus jamesi, assembly GCA_023014485.1. Lineage (NCBI taxonomy): Eukaryota > Metazoa > Arthropoda > Malacostraca > Isopoda > Cirolanidae > Bathynomus > Bathynomus jamesi. Next base: position 109,552 of record JAJOZX010002985.1, read on the forward strand.
TCATGTTTGTGGGGTCAATTCAGCTCCGGAATTGTCACTGCTCAGTATACGAGTTTTTTTTTTTCTTTTTGAAGAACAGCACCCATACATTGTTTACCAATGCAGTTTTCTGTGCAGCAACTTAGGGGCCTACTCTCAAGTTGCCTATTCTATATATATGTATATAGTATATAATGGTTTTGATCAGTTTTGAATAAGTGTCAAATTTTAAACCCTATTAAGAACGGGTATCATCCTATTTAAAGGTCCGTAATACAGATTAGTTACAAACAATAATTCTGAACTAACCGTGAGGGTCTCCAAAGTAAATGGCATTATTTTCTGATTCTTTAAGCGTACATTTGGTGGTCGTAGTATATGGCCAACCTTAACGGGGATTCCGGTGTGTAGTTTTCCACGTACTACAAGAGTGGATTTACTCTTTGCGCGTATTCATCATTATGGGAAAAATTAATTAGCCACATAATCATTGAGGAGGGCCAGAAACTGGAACACGGCTCAGGCCAGACGAATGAGGCCCATTGCACTAACTCCCGGATTATTATTATTATTATTATTACCAGCACCATCGGGATTCAAATTCCCGACCTCGGTGAGTTTATTTACCCACTGAGCTACGGGAGCTGACTAATTAGCCAGATGTTTTGGTTCTCGATAACAGAGGCTTAAAATAGACTCTTTCATAAAGCAACCCCCACCCCCACCAGTTCTTGGACACACTTGTTGTCAAGATATATAAATCATTATACCTCATTAAATCTAAACGTGATTCGGAATCGCGTAGGTCGTCATTCGTTCCCCCAAATGTATAAAATTAATTGCTGGATCGTTAAATGAAGCCAATGAATTTTTAGAGAGATGAGCAACCACTCGCAACCATACTGCAACTGATCTTAAATAGGCGAAGTAACTATTAAAAGTGCTAAATAAAGTAAGGCTTTTCATCATTAATTCATGTTTATTAACACTCGCGTCATCCTTCGTTTCGAGTCGTGCGAAAAAAACTGTTTGAAAGGCACCATTGGATTAATTTTATTTTGTACCATAAATTGTAATTTCATTTGTGTGTACGCACGCGCGCGCATGTAGGCAACTGGGCATAAATGAGTGAGGTTGAGTGTGTGATAATTCACGTGTAGTGGAGTATTTTTTTTTGTGAGGTAACACTTTCGGTACCGCGGAACATTAAAAAATATATATAATAAACGTAGAAACATTTTTATTGTCAGAAAAAAAATGTTCGTCTCGATTAGATTAGGTTAAAGTTTGATTAGGTTAGGCTAGATTAGCGAGTACCTCACTATTTAATGACTTAACAGAAAATACCGCTCGAACCCGTAATTGCATCAAAAACCCTTTTCACGCCCTTCTCGGTTCGATGGCATTCAGGGTAGGTATGGTTAATTAGTTTTTTAGATATATACATTTAAAAAAAGTCGGTGCCTCGCTTATGCGGAGATGCGTACATTGTGTGTGTGTGTGTGTGTGTGTGTGAAGCGAATCCTTTCTTTCCGCTCTGAACAGAGGCACCTCAAATGAAACAGGTTTGTGGTCTTTCAGTGCCTAAGGTGAACACACACACACACACACACACACACACACACACACATATATATATATATATATATATATATATATATATATATAATTAACAAAGGAAATATACCCCTTTGTTTTTTCTTTAGTTTTTATTTTATAAAAAAGTCAGTAAATAATTACAGATTTATTGAATGAATATATTTAGAATTGTGTTGCTTTCACCTTTCCATTATGTAAATCTGACGCACATTCTGGCATTCCTTTGATGAACTTTGCCATTTGTTCTTGAGGACAATCATCGTGATGTCTATTTACTTTTGTCAACCCTCCATATATTGGTATGCACCCTTTTCATGGATTTCCAAGTGCATGAAATGCGTGATTATAATTCGCGTTGGAATTTTGTCTTCGTTAATTGTTAATACGAATTCAGCTCGTTCTTTCCTCGTTTTCCGCCTCTTAATTCTTTTGCTCAAACTCTGAAACGATGTAATGCGGGAGAAGTATCGGAAATGGGATATGCGCTTTCGAAATTTCTCTCATCGTGTAATAACATTTCGAGCGGTTTTTCGCTCAACTCTAATTCGAAACTTTTCTCTCTATGAAGCGATTAGGTATGGAAAGACGGGAACGAGTGATTAATGCTTATCGATAAAAGATAAGATATGAGGGAAGGGCATTTTATTACGCTTTGCATCGCGAAGAATCGGATGAATTCGAAAGGGTTGAAGTAGTAAGGTTTTTTATACCCCGAATTCCCGCGAGCATATTTTCGGCACACGCTCTTCGGGGTAGATTATTATACGTTAACTTTAGTATAGGTTAGGTTATTAGAGTGTCAGTCAGAGGGAATCGAGGGGAGTTTCTATATATCTCCATGGAGTAGAGTTATAAATTATTTTTAAGACCAGTTCGTCGTTCGCGTTTTATCGGAAATCACGCGAGTAATTAAGGCTTCATTTTATATCTTCCCAAACTCTAAAAATTAAAATATTTTATGTTTGTACTCGTTCGTTAGAAGCGCTCGAGTGTATGTGCGCGCGCGCTTAAAATACTTTTTAAACAATCTTTTGTATCTGGCTCACATTCTATAATAGAACTTTGTGTTCAGCTGCGTGATGTAAACGTAGGCAGTTGTTTGACTGTTGTTACAGTGCCAAAGTAAATATAAATTGTAGTCTAGCCAAGTTTCCCCTCTGGCTATCCCCTCCACGTGAATTAAGTGAATGTATTTCTATGGCGAAATCAAACGTGAATATAAATGAGGATGCGAAAAAGGTAGTGAATGAGTTGGGAAACGTGTATTAAGCAGTTGGGGGTCAGAATTTAAAAGTTAGAGCCAGATTTTTTCTTATTGTATAGTTTGGGAAAAAGGTTCGTCTAGAAATATGAAATTTCTAAAAAATATATAATAAATTACTAATTGGTAACGATTGAGTTTTATTTTTTAGCTTTTATTGTTGTCACCAAAAAGAATACAATATTCGAACAAAAACAGAATGTTACCAGTTAGTAATTTTTTATTTTATGCTTTTCAGAAAATTTTTTATAGGCGAATTTTTTTCCTAAACTGTTCGAGGAGAGAGTTATATTTTCGAACGAGTAAAAACCAGTTTTGAACCTTTTAAAAAAAATGTATAACTGATTCATATTTATTACGATAAAGATCGTACAAGTTCGCGAATTTTTTTAATTGGATAATTCAGTAACGTTATTAAACGAACGACTTCCAGGCACCAACATAAATATGGAAAGTTAAGCATCGCGTGGCACTTTTCCAATGAATTTAGGAAGCGATCAAGGCGCCATTTAAAATTCATTAAACCTCGTTGGAAAATTGAACGAACGTAAAGCATCAAATTAGTCGTGACTCAAAAATATCTGAACGAGAATCATTTTCCTTCGTCGTCGAATCATTTAAGAAACGCTTCCCTTCTTCCCAATAAAAGCCAGAGGCGTTCGCACGATTACATTTTATCGCATTTTCACGAGTTAAACAACAAAGGTGGCAGACGCGTTTCCACTTAAATCTTCTTTATTAATTTTTTTCACCTACTGCATCCAAAGGCAAAAGTTTTGCCTTTTTTAACGTCAACTAGTTTAATATGTGAATTATATTTTCAAACACACACACACACACACACAGGATGGGGTATATGTCGTTTTACCGAAGTGAGTTTAACGAAACTCACTTCGGTACAGCGACTTATGGCCCACCCTATATATATATATATATATAAAATTAAGATACAGATTGTGAAGTTTGACTAATTGAAGGCATAACACCTTTTAAGTATTATGATGTTACACCACTATAACTCTAGTGAGGTACTTAAATAATAGTAGTTCTTGCTTTATTATTTCTCAATTTTTATTAGTTTTCCATTACTTATCCTTATTTTCAATATGATTTTACTAAATTATTCATTATTCTTTTTAATTTTTAACTTGTTTTACCTCTCTCTCTTCTACATTATTATTACTGACTTCTTACGTTTTATTGATTTTTATAATTTTTTCAGAATTAACACTTCGCCTACTCTTAGATCTGTGAATGAAATCAGCGAGTCTCAAAATAGAATGAATAGTAATTATGTGCGAGGAAATACTTTCTTAAAGAACCACGTAACGGAAACATCTTTTGGATCAAGTAAAGATAAGCACCCCCAGCCTTTTTTAGTTAGCTTTATAAGGCTAACTAACGAAAATATCACGACCTAACCTAACCAATCGTCAAGGGCGTACAGTTGACCTAACGATTGGTTAGGTTAAGTCGTGATATTTTCGTTAGTTAGCCTTATAAAGCTAACTAAAAAAGGTTAGGGGTGCTTATCTTTACTTGATCCCATCTTTTTTTGAACTTAAATATTAGAAGCTTCCTAAATCACTTTGATGAGTTGATAACCATCCTAAAACTATTGCGGCGTAAGTTCACACGCAATATATTAACCCAAACTTGGTTAAATGACAATAATAAGACCTTTTCTTTTAATATAGCGGGTTAAACGTGCCACCATATGTATGTCTGCTTGCCAGGCTTAAAAAGCACCACGTCAATGTGTATGTCTGTGTCGACGTGGCGCTTTTTAACTCCGACACGCAGATCATACTAATTATCACAAGCCTGCGAATGAGAACTTTGTAAGAGTTATTTTCTTACTAATAACTGATTTTATATAATTCAACTACGCTGATTTCGAATAAGGTGTCCATTTTTTTCTATCGCGTCAGGATTTTCTGCAAACTGGAAGGGAAAAAACAGTAACATAAATAAATATAATTTATTTCAGTTTACATTAGGTACCTATTTCGCTTTGTTATACTAATTACAAATGCAAACAACTTTAAAAAGAAAGAAGACTATTAACGTCAATTACTTATTCATCTTTATTTGTCCTGAGTTTTCTCGTGAGATCTATGTTTTTTAGTCTTGACTGTACGCGCTGTTCCTTTTCTTTTATGGAATAGTTCTGGAGTATCCCGTTTCAACATCGAGCAGTAATCAGCCATCATGCTGATGTCCCACCTTCCCTGATATCTCTTCTCTATTTCTTTGATGTCTTGGTGAAACCAAGCATTTATAGGCAGTAGTTTTTAATCAAAATTTAATGAAAATTACTTAATATGACATTTTGCAAAAAATCTGTACGTGATGGCGAAAAATGAATATTATTTTCGGAATCAGCGTGCAAAATTTACTATATAAGTGATAAAATATTTCGGACAACAAAACCATCGCAGGCCTGTGATTATAAAAGTAAGTGTATCGAACAGTTAACACGCATGAATGATTATTCTGGACCCCTAGTGATTAAAGTATAAACAACATCTCTTATTCAATGTTAATATCTACCAACCACCAACTTTGATACATTCTTGCTTAATACCTTACTCGATAAATAGTAAGGGGGAATATGGTAAATTGGTTTAAATCACCTCTTTCTAGTCATATAATTCGTATAAATTATCTTTATTGGTCAAAATATTCAATATGCAGATGATACAACACTCATTTCCACACATCACGATATCAGCTCCTTAGTAAATGAAATGAGCGGGCAAATAGAACGCGTCTCTAAATGGATGTGCGCGAACGAGCTTTAACTAAACTTTATAAAAATCACTCATGATTGTAACTAATAAACCCGTAATCGTACGCACGCCATTAATAATTGGAAACGCTTCTCTCGCAAAAGTAAATGAAATTGAAGTTGTTGGCATCGAGTTATATGACTTATTAAATGCCAAAAGTTACATACAACATGTCAAATCGAATATATCGAGAGTTCTGTACATAATATTCAAACTCGAAAAGACAATTCCCCAAAACACACACACTCACACCGTATTACTCATTTGCAGGGGTGCAGTGCTGCCGGAGCTCACCGGAGCGCCGCTCCGGCACCTCTGCAAGAGGAAGTTTGGAGGAATTACCATAACAAGCAACAAAAAAATTGTCTCCATTAATTAATTATCAACAGTTTAGTGAGTGAGTGCAAACACGAAATACTTAGTCATCGTGTGGCATATATAGAAACAGGATTAGGAAATGGCAGGCTTTTGTCAGGCCCACCAGAGCTCCGGCACCTATAAAATTGGCACTGCACCCCTGCTCATTTGTCTTCCACACTTACAGTACGGCATTACAACACGAAATAGTACGAAGAATTACGCGAGATATCCACTAAAAATAATCCATAAAAAATGCTTACGAACTCTCTCAAACAGTAACAGACAGTCTCATACCTCTCTAATGTTTAAGGATTTGAATATCCTAAAACTAAACGACTCGTATACTGTAAATTAACTATTGATATAAAAATGCCTAATAAGAGAAACTATACTTTAATCATAATACGAGACTTTCCAATGATTTCATACACAGACCAATTTATTCAATGCAATTTGCGAGAAATGCTCTCTTTTACAAAGGAACAGATACATAGAACTTCATACCCATAAATGTCAGACGGGCACCATCATTAATTCCGTTTCACAAATCACTAAAGCATTACTTTATTAATTTCTATTTATTGCTACTTGTAAATGTTACTAAACTAAAAATTACGGTCCTTTTCAGTGAAAATTACGTAGGCTTATAGTACGTATATGTAAAATTCAGTCTTAAATTGGGTGGTGGAATAAAATTATGTAAATTATATTATGGAAATTTACATTATATTACACCAAATATATGATGTGTGTCATTTTTTGTTCAACACTTTTATTGTTATCTTGCGTTTCATTTGCAATAATAGACATGAACCTGTTATTCATATTATAATAATTTATTACATAACGCCATTTTTTTTTTAATTTCTAAGGTTATTTTAGTTTTCATTTGTAATAATTGTAGAAATTAATCGAATGCAATTTTGATAGTATTAATGTCAATTCACCAAAACTGGCGTTTACCACTTTGTTTTTTCTCTCTTTTATTCCTCTTTACTTTCTTACTTTTTATTATAAAATTTTATATGAATCTCGAAGAATTTGTTCGAAAAGCTCTCATGGTTCCCAACGGCATATTCAGATAAGAATACTCTGATTAGATTACTTGCCAGTAGATATAAACTCATTTAAATGCCAGTATTCTGTAAATTTGTGGTTGGGATGTTTCGCTTGACCTATTGAATATTGTAGAACCTATGTGATGTATTATTTTTATGAACAAAGTGCGTTTCTTTGAAAGACTATTTTAAGTAAATGTATAAATGATGGTTATCTGAAGAAGGTGTTTACTTTGGAATACTGGAGGCTGGGGGCCTTTTCCCATTTCCTGCCATCGCCATTTTTCTCCTTGAATTTCCCGCTTTTATCTCGGGTTAAGTTAGGTTAGGTTGAATTAATTGGTCATTACTCGCTAAAGACGATAGAAATAGGTTGACTGAAAAGTTAATCAACCCGTGGCGTCATGGCACTCGCAATGGCACTGAACTGAAGAAAACATCCGATTAGGCGCAACTCACATACTCGTGGACGCGTTGATCATTCGATTGAAAGCGAGTAGAGCCAACTGACGGCTGCTATTCCATTGTTTTCCCGCTTAATGTTTATTAGTGTTTAAAAAGGTATTTGTAGCCAAATAGACGACTGCATGAGTCGATCTGAGTGTCCGGAACAACGGAAGGAGAGAAGAGTTTCTCAGTCGCGTAAATTCATTAGGTTTAGTCTTGAATAAAGCATTTAACCATCAAACTTAGTATCTCAACCTAATATAAAAATACTTGTTCGTTTTCTATGTAGATTTACATTTATTATTATTATTATTATTATTATTATTATTATTATTATTATTATTATTATTATTATTGACAGTAAAATATTAAATTAACATATTGTGCATTCAGTTGAAGAATGTAAAAGTAACTTTGTCGCCAATTTTTTGTGCCTTGCTGTTAATATACATTTCTGTTGTGTTTTCAGAGCGAGACGGCCGGATAGATGTATGAGCGATAGCCTATTTTGTGTCGGTGAGTATTCTTCATCTACACACCACCCTTATATTTATTACACTAGTTATAACTTTCACTTGTATATATACAGGGCGTCCATAAATTATTGTCGCGAATTAAATCTCGGTCGAATTTGTAAAGATAATGTATGGCCATATATATATATTATATATATAGTGTGCAGACATTCATTCGGAGACTCGTTGGGAGGAACTCTTAGTTCAGAGGCCTATACAAAAAGGCCCGAATCCCGAATCCAGAAGTCCAGAACCGCCTTGGTCCAAACCGCTTCTTTCGCAATTTTGGACTTTACATTGGTGTATCCCTCCGAATACAAACGCATTCCAAATTTACGATCGGATCGAAGGGTTTATCCGAAAAAATGCAACGGTCGTGGACGGACCTGGTTGTTCTGGTACCATATATTTTTCAGGTATACGTACGTACCAAATATAATTTTTACATTAAGAAAAAATGCTCGGTACTCATATACAGGGTGTCTCAGAAGTCGTGGACTAGATTCGGTCATCCACACCTATAAATATGGTGCGTAACTTCTGAGACACCCTGTACTATTAAATTACTCTCGTTTGAGGGCGGTATGAAAATAGGCCTCGTAAGGCGCAATCTTACAAATAAACATTTAAAATGTTTAAAAAATACTATACGAGTTCCTTTGATTTATCTTTTGATTATTTATGTTTGTCTTCACTGCAGAAATTCTTTTGGTTTACGAAGTTAAGAAGAGTTTAGTCGTTTGAAGCAGAAAGATCGTACAATCTCGTTTTATTGGCCAGTTCTGTGGATTTTTTTAAGCTTTATAGTATTCCATCATTTTCGGATTATTTTTTTTTTTACCATTACAAAAACTAAAATGTGTAAACAAAAACAAAATATTACCAAATAGTATTTGAAAATAAAAACCCACTCTAATAGACAGAGTTTATTTCCACGACAGTTTCGACGCCCACTGGCATCCTCCTCGGGTGGATACAGAAACACGAATGAACCAAAACAAGAGGGAAAAACAATCCAGGGACCGACCGTTAAGAAATTCGCACCTAGGTTAGATCACATTCTCCCGACACCGGAAGGGCATTTTCATTAAGTACATTCGCGCAAATTTAAAACTATGAAGCTTCCTCTTCTAAACATACAGATTCTATTATATTTTTTTACATAATTATTACATTTATTATTAAATTTATTACATTTAATATTCAAATATTCATCTACCGTGAAAAGTAAATTGGTTAGGAATAACGTGGCAAAAGAGGAACAAGCCTGTGTCTACAGCATTCCCTATAAAAGTTGTGATTTAGTATACGTGGGAGAAACTGGAAGAAATATTGAAACCCGTATTAAAGAACACAAATATGCCTTCAGAAGTTGTAATACTAATAATGCCATTTTTTATCACGCCAGCCAAAATAATCATGCTATAGATTGGGAATCAAGTAAGGTACTTTATAAATGTAATAATTATGTCAAAAGAAAAATAATAGAATCTGTGTGTATAGAAAAGTAGATAATTTTAATTTGTGCGAAGGTACTTATAAGTTAGACCCTTTAATGAGATTCTTGGTCAAAAAATCCCTTACGGAGTCGTGGGAACGTGTTCGAACCTAAGTGTGAATTTCTTAAATGTCTCTGGATTGGAATGTTTCCTTACTCGCCTTTAGTAAATGTAATAATGGAAGTAATAAATGTGGAAATAAATATAAATGCAACAGATGTAATAATAAAGGTAATATTATAAATTTAATAATTAGGGTAAAGGTAATAATAATAAATGTTAAAAAATGTAAATGTAATAATAAATGCAGTAATTATGTCAAAATATTAGAATCTGTATGTATAGAACAAGAAGATAGTTTTAATTTGTGGGAATGTACTTATAAGCGGACCCTGTAATAAAATGCCCTTCCAGTGTCGGGAAACGGTATCTAACCTAGGTGCGAATTTCTCATTGGTTTCTGGATTGTTTCATAATCGGCTTTTTCATTCGTTTTTTCGGTTTATAAGTTCTGTATAATAAACAATAATGTAATAACCAATGTAATAATAAATTTATAATTTCTGTAATAAATAATTATGCAATATTAAATGTAATAAATTTAATAATAAATGTAATAATTATGTAAAAAAATATAATAGAATCTGTATGTTTAGAAGAGGAAGATAGTTTTAAATTTGCGCGAATGTACTTAATGAAAATGCCCTTCCGATGTCGGGAGAATGGGATCTAACCTAGGTGCGAATTTCTTAACGGTCGGTCCCTGGACTGTTTTTCCCTCTTGTTTTGGTTCATTCGTGTTTCTGTATCCACCCGAGGAGGATGCCAGTGGGCGTCGAAACTGTCGTGGAAATAAACTCTGTCTATTAGAGTGGGTTTTTATTTTCATATTTTGACCTTCACGTAGAAAAAAGTGAAGTTTTTTGCATTCAATTAGTATTTCTTTGTTTCTAGGCGAACTTTTTTTCTGAAACTGTACCATTTGTTCACGATTTACCATCAGTAATTCTAAGTAATTAATGCCCTATATAGACAACTGTCTCGAAGCCCAGAAACACCTTTCTTACTGACGCGGATTACCTGCAAAATTCTTGGTCTGGTTATAGGCTCTAGGCAACGGGGACCCAATTATTCCCATTAAGCAGGGCTGCCAACGTCAACTTATTTTTTTAATCTTTTTTATCTTTTTTTTTTTATTATTTTTGTACAGTTTTGCCACTTCAAACAATCCCCATTCCTCAAATTATTTTTTTAAGTAATAAAATATGTTTAATGACTGTAAGTTAAAGCTTCAAAGAGCTTCATGCGAGTATTAATTTATAATAATAACTCGTTACTCAAAAGTATGTTTATTTATTAGCATTACACATTCTTATTAAAATGTTGAATGAAGGATTAATTATCAAAGAATGTCGTCCGTGATTAAGTTTAACCCAGTCGTTAAACTCAACGGTTATAATTCTACTCCTTACTTCTGGTTTCTAAACACACACACACACACACACACACACACACACACACACACACACACACATATATATATATATATATTATATTATATATATAATATATATATATATTATATATATATAATGTTATAACCGGATTTGGTTGGAGGGTTCATTTCCGGACCGATGGTGTGAGTCCATCGTCGTCCCCATCCCGAAGCCCGATAAAGACCCCTCACTCCCGTCGAACTATCGCCCCATTTCCCTAACATGCTGTGCCTGCAAGGTGATGGAGGCGATGGTCGCCTCGCGGCTGTCCTTTACCTTGGAGGCGAGTGACCAGTACCCTGCTACCCAGGCTGGTTTCCGGCGCTTCCGGTCTACCACCGACCCCCTCCTTCTCCTTAGCCATGACGTGCAGGAGGCTTTCTCCCGGCGTCAATTTGTACTCGCCGTCTTTTTCGACCTCCAGAAGGCCTACGATACTACCCGGCGGAGCGCGGTCTTCGACTGCTTACGCTCCTGGGTTTCGTAGGCTTTCTCCCTTCCTTTATTTATAACTTCTTGTCCGCCCGTTTTTCCGCGTCCGCATCGGTTCTGCCCTCTCTGACCGCTTTCCGTTGGAGGAGGTGTCCCTCAGGGTAGTGTCCTTAGCGTCTTGTGTTTTCTCACTCGTGATGAACACAGTCGCTACGGTCCTGCCTACATCCGTTCGTAGCTCCCTCTATGCCGATGACCTGGCTATCTATTGCTCTGGCCGCCTCCCATCTTTGGCTGAACGTCGGCTCCAGCTAGCCATCAACGCGGTGGTTCGCTGGGCGTCCTCGATTGGCTATGCTTTCTCACCCTCTAAGTCTTCCAGTATGCTTTTCCGTCCTCGGCGCCTCCGTCTGTCGCATACCTTCGCCCTTACCCTTGCCGGCACTCCTCTTCCCCTCGTCCCATCCGTTAGATTCCTGGGTATGACCCTCGACGGATTTTTCGGTTGGGTTCCACACCTTAGGCGGTTGCGGCAAACATCTCGCCGCACCCTCTCCCTTCTGGGTCATCTGTCCCACACGACCTGGGGGCGGACAGGCGTACTCTGCTGCGCCTGTACGCCTCCCTGGTGCAATCCCGTGTCGACTACGGCTGTGTGGTCTACAGCTCCGCCTCCTCTCCGGCACTCCGTATGCTGGATCCTCTTCTCCACCGTGGCCTTCGCCTGGCGTCGGGTGCCTTCCGCTCGTCCCCTGTCGCTAGTCTTCAGGTGGACTGTGGACACCCCCCCCTGTCCCTTCGCCGGGGCCTTCTCATGGCGAAGTGTTACCTTCGCATCTGCCGCCTTCCGATGTCCCTACTCTTCTCCGCGATCTCCCAGGCGCTACCCCTGACACGTGGCATTTCGCTGCCTCTCTGGCCGAGATTTTCTCGTCCCTGGGGATCCCCCCACCCTCTATTCTGCCGTTCTCCTTCGATCTGTCGCCCCCCTGGCGGACCACCCCTATCTGCCGTTGCCAGGCGCTCCGTGGCCTGCGTAAGGAGTCTCTTCCTGCCGTCCTCCGGTCTTCTTTTCTGGCCCATCTCTTTCGTCCATTCGGACGACGTTCCCGTCTACACCGACGGCTCGCGCTCCCCTGCAGGTGTCGCGGCCGCCGTCTTCTCTCCGTCATTGTCACCTACCTCCCGGGGTATCCCCCTGCCGGTTCAGGCCTCCATCTTTTCCGCGGAGCTCTTTGCCCTTCTGGAAGCCCTCCGTCTGGTATCGGGTTGTTCGCGGTCTTCCTGTACCATTTTTTCGGACTCGCTGAGCGCCCTTCAGGCGCTCGAGCGCTATGATTCCCCGGACCCCCTCGTACGCCTTATTCAACAGGAGTACCATGTCCTGCACACCGTTCACCGGATCCGGGTCACCTTCTGCTGGGTTCCCGCCCATGTTGGTGTTTCCGGTAATGAGGCGGCGGACCGCATAGCCCGGTCCGCCGCCTCGCTGCCTCCCCTCCCCCCCCCCCCTTCTCAGACTATGTGCAGGTCTTTCGTTCCTTTTACGACCGCATGTGGCAACAGTCCTGGGACGATGCCACCGGAAATAAACTCTGGTCCATCCGCCCCCGTCTGTCATATTGGGTGTCCTCTTTCCACCGCTCCAGACACAAAGAGGTCGTCCTTGCGCGGCTTCGCATCGGCCATACGCGCCTCACGCACGGCTATCTGATGTTCCGGCAGGAGGCTCCTCGTTGCGCCTCCTGCCAGTCGCTCCTCACCGTCTCTCACATCCTTGTGGAATGCCCCACCCTGTCGTCAGTACGTCGTCGCGCCTTCCCGTTCCTTTCTGATTTCCCCCTCCCCGAACGTTTGCGCCTTATGCTCGCTGAGAGCCCTCTCTTTTCGCTTGACCGTCTTTTCCTCTTCCTCTCCCAATCTCACATCCTATCTGAGCTTTAGGTGACTTCTCACCTGTAATCCGCTGTTCTCCCTTTTCTAGTGCCTTTTCTCCGTCTCCGTTTCTCTTTCTCGTATTCCGCCTCGCCATGATATCCGCTACCATATAGCGGGAAGTGGCGGTAAACGCCCCAATACAAAAAAAAAAATATATATAATGTCTTGTGCTCTTCCTTTTTTAATATTGATGAACATAATTTCATTACTTACGTACAGGAAATGGATAAATCGCTTTATTGATGAGTCACTTAAAGGAAAAAAAGAAAATAATAATAAAGGGTTTAAAATTAATATTTGGTGTGACTGCGAATACTTAGAAAATTTGTACTGTAATATTTTTCCACAAACATTGAGTTATTATTAAGACTATATTTACAGTCACTCGTTTCAATAAAGTGAAAGTTCATTGAAATGTTTGAACATGAACAAACAGGAAATTAGAAAAGAAAGTTTAGTGAATGGAGGAAAACTATCCTGCATTCACTGCCATTGATTCACACTTCTTTTTTTTTTAAACTGTAGAAGAGTAAAAGTTGGAATTTACGAGAGGTGACACTGAATAAAAATGAAAAGCGGTTTAAAAAGTAGCATGGAAACCAATAAGAACATTCCCTATGTTAAGTAATATGACCTAGCTACTCAGCAATTTCGCGTAATGGCTGAAGATTTTAGTCATTTCGCGAAATGACCAAGTGAAACAGCCATTTCGCGAAATTACTAAAAGTTTCAGCCATTACGCGAAATGGCTGGTTACACACTTTGACTAACACACACACACACACATATATATATATATATATATATATATATATATATATATGAGGAGGAGGGGACGACAAGCAACAAGCTTGACCCTCGTGAAATAAATGAGGGAGTTACCTTACATTTTCAATGATAAACCTACTCTGAATGATTATGGTTCAGTTAGTGAATTAAACATTGTAAGTTGCGACTACCACTGAAGATAGGAATTGGGTCTCCCGAAATGTCTGCTAATTAAAGAATGTTAGTTGAAGCGTTTGTCATTTTATTCATCTTGAAATGCCGCTTTCCTAGGAACAAGCCCTTGTCCAGAGTATATACATTTAGGCTCAGTTTCGGGGGAGTGGGGTGGATGGGTAATGAATGTTGAACAGTGGTAGGCTAAAATCCTCCGGGGTGTCATGAAAAAAGAACATACGGATGACACTGGGGTGCCTTGAGCCGGAAAAGTTTGGGGAACCACTGCTCTAGGCCTGACCTAAAGCCAGTGGTTTTCAAGGTTGATCCGCGGTAAGCTATGTAGGGTTCCGTGTAAAAGTGTGGAAATGAAAACTAGGTCAGTTACCAACCTCGGATTTCCGAGCGATTATGAAGGAAAAAGAAGGCTGTGTTTACGGATTTCCCACTCTTTCTCTTGGATCTTTGGCAACCATTTTTAGAACCAAGCTAATATACTTCGTTAATTACTTAAATCTTCGAGGGATGGGACTTCCCTGGACACGCCAGTTCGGGTCTAATCAAAGTCGACAAATATAGTACGACTCAAAAGTGCATACAGGTTTCTCAACCTATTCTGAAATCGTGATTAATTACTGCAAAGTACTTAAATTGAGATATATATACCTAAATTTAAGTATTGTGCAGTAATTATCGTACAGCCTTCATATTTTGGGATGATAACATTAAAAGCCTCTTGGGAATCTCTTTAGATGTCGAATGGGTCCCCAACCTTCAAAAGCTATGAAAACCACTGCCTTAGGTTATGTAGTCTAACTGAAAGCGGGTTTAAACCATTTTTATTTTGAAACTTAAAAAAATATTGATTTTTAAACAAGATAAAGTAATAAAACGCAGGACTGGTTGCAGTGGGTCCATAGGGTCCATGCCTGAGGCATGGCCTAAAACTAAATTTAATGGGTACACTTCAGGCCAATAACCAAATCTGTGAGGGCAAAAGTAAGCGCATGGACTCCAGAAAAATACTGTTGGTCTCTATATAAAGCTTTGTATCTTCATAAATCGCTGATAGTAAGGAGGAAGGGGCAGTGCACTTAGCTCCGAGCCCCAAAGCCCGGTTATATTTATTGACACGTAGCCTACGTAGGGTAAAGACCAATAAACTGTATGTTTTAAGATCTTTGATTGCGCGTTTCAATCTCTGATCTATCTGGAAAATAATACAAAAGGCAAATAAGTCTCTGTGATCATATATGTTAAACTTCGGAATCGGTATCCGTTGTACATTTTATGTCTGAGCTCTTAAGTTTTAAATCTAAATGAAGTGAAATGATAATAATAATAACTAGACGAGGCTCGCTTCGCTCGCAAGGTGGCGTAGTATCGCGATGCATTTTCTGTATCTTGTATCGTATCGCGATACATTTTTTATTATTTGTATCGTATCGAAAGATACGATGCAAATAAGTGTCAGTAACGCGATACTTTGTATACATCACAAAGCAATGAGGAAGAGAACGAGTTCTTTAGTTTTAAGAAATGAAAAATTTGTGAGACTGAGAACAAACCTCGTCAAGAATTATCTAATTATTTAGCGAATAATTCTTCAGACATTCAACAATTACGCGTGTATCCTTTGATAAAAGAACTGTTCATAAAATACAACACTACACTGCCATCAAGCGCTCCGGTTGAGAGACTTTTTAGCATAGCTGGAAATCTCTTTCCTTCAAAGAGAAACAGAATGTCGGATAAATTGTTTGAGAAGTCACTGTAAAATTCGATAAAAATAGAAAGTAATTAAGTTGTTTCATAATATGTCATATATATATATATATATATATATATTATAATATATATATATTCGTATCGCGATACATATCTTGTTCATATATCTAGTATCGTAACGAGATATATTTTTGCCAATGTATCGAGTACCGTATCGCGTTACTTTTTATGGCCCCGATACACCACCCTGTTCGCTTGCCCCCTCGATTGCTTTTTTAATGTTGTAGTGGGTTAAAAGATGTCTTACTAAAATACCAATAAACTAAATAAAACAAAGATTTTTGATATAAACGAAAATTGTGAAAATTTTTGCTCCGTTTTCCTTATCTCATATCTATTTTAGAAAAACGTAATCTGAGGTGGTTCTTCGCGCGCCCTCAGGCTCGATATGTCATTAATGTTACACCATTTTAAAGGATACCTAATGTACAATTCCGCCAAAATATGTCTTTAAAATTATTTTCGCTAGAAGCAAAAATGGTGAAGATTTCCGCTCTGCTCTCATCCCACATACGTAAGAGATGACAAAGACAACCTTCCATCTCTAGCCGCACTGAGGTTCGAAGCCACGAGTCAAAAAAAGTTTCTCTGAACAAAGATCCGCAATCGCTTCGTTTCCGAGATACATTGCTTTTTTGCCGAGGACGATCCAATTAAAATGAAAGTTATTAAAGTTTATCAAAGTTTATTTACGGCAAGTGCTCAAAATGGTTTCCCCGCATCAGAGTTCATACATGGGCGGCATGGTCCCGTCGCTCGGCCACCCAGGTTTCCGGACCTAAATGCGATTGACTTTTTCTTGCGGGCTTATTTAAAAAATCTTGTTTATGCGAGAGAAGTTAATAACATAAATGAATTGTGGCAACGTGTTCAAGATTGTTCAGAAACAATACCAACCATGTAAGGTGTTTTCGAATGTATGCGACAAAGTTTTCAACGACGCGTTGAAGCATGTACTTTGATGCGGAGAAGCCATTTTGAGCACTTGCTATAAATAAACTTCGATAAACTTTAATGACTTTCATTTTAATTGGATCGTCCTCGGCAAAAAAGCAATGTAACTCGGAAACGAAGCTATTGCAGATTTATGTTCATAGGAGCTTTTTTGTTCACAGTGACGTCCCAAATATGAATACTAATTTATGAAACAATTTCTCTCTCTCTCTCTCTCTCTCTCTCTCTCTCTCTCTCTCTCTCTCTCTCTCTCTCTCTCTCTCTCTCTCCTCTCTCTCTCTCTCTCTCTCTCTCTCTCTCTCTCTCTCTCTCTCTCTCTCTCTCCTCTCTCTCTCTCTCTCTCTTCTCTCTCTCTCTCTCTCTCTCTCTCTCCTCTCTCTCTCTCTCTCTCTCTCTCTCTCTCTCTCTCTCTCTCTCTCTCTCTCTCTCTCTCTCTCTCTCTCTCTCTCTCTCTCTCTCTCTCAATGTGCTTAATGAGTACTTTGCGGGAGTGTTCACCAGGGAGGATACCCGCGTCATCCCCGAGCCAGGCGTGAGGCACGAAGGTGCTGGCCTGGATAGTGTTCGATGTACCGCGACAGTCGTTGCCGATAGAATACACAATCTGAGGGCGTTTAAGGCTCCTGGGCCAGACCAGTTTCTCCCCAGTGTTGCGAGAAGTGCGCGACCAGGTGGCTCCCCACCTGGCTACAGTCTTCAACAAATCGTTGGAGACGGGCCAGGTGCCTGGTGACTGGAGGGAAGCCAACGTCACCCCTATCTTTAAGAAAGGGGATCACGAAAGTCCAGGGAACTATCGTCCCATTAGTCTCACTTCAGTTGTCGGTAAATTATTAGAGGGGATAATAGCGGATAGGATCGTTGACCATTTGGATTCCTACAAGCTGCTTGTGGACTCCCAACATGGGTTTAGACGGCATAGGTCGTGTCTCACCAACTTGCTCGAGTTTTTCCACGTCATGTTGAGTGAGTATGATAAGAGTAGGGCGATTGATATACTTTATCTCGACTTTCAGAAAGCCTTTGATAAGGTACCTCACCGCCGGCTAATGGCGAAAGTGCGCGCGCTGGGTATCGATGGGGAAATAGGTAGGTGGATTGAAAACTGGCTGAGGAATAGGCGGCAGAGGGTTGTAATTAAAGGGGCTAGTTCGGGTTGGGCGTCGGTCACTAGTGGGGTTCCTCAGGGTTCCGTTTTGGGTCCACTGTTGTTTATCATTTACATAAATGATATCGACGGTGGCATCGTCAGTCGGATCGCCAAATTCGCTGATGACACCAAGCTTGGGCCAATGTTGGGACGCCCGAAGCGATCGAGCAACTGCGTGCGGACCTAGGTAGGATAGGAGAGTGGTCCGAAAAATGGCAAATGCCGTTTAACTTGGGTAAATGCAAAGTGATGCACATTGGCTACGCCAATCCCAAGTCGGACTACTCGATGTTGGGGAGTCATATCGAGGTGACTGATTTAGAAAAGGACTTGGGTGTGCTAATTAGCAGCGACCTTAAGTTTACGAAACAGTGCGTAGAGGTGGAAAAGAAAGCCCAGAAACTATTGGGTTATATCAGGAGGCAATTTCAGTTTCGGAACAAGGAGATTGTGCTCTCTCTGTACAATTCCCTAGTTCGGCCGCACCTGGAGTGTGCTGCGCAGTTCTGGTCGCCCACCCTCAGGAAAGATATTGAGAGGCTGGAGCGAGTGCAGGCGAGGGCCACAAAGTTAATCCCTTCCGTTAGGCATATGGGCTACAATCGACGGTTACGCGCCCTGAATTTGTTTTCGCTGGAAACTCGGAGGCTGCGCGGTCAACTGATCGAGGTTTTCAAGCTCTTACGCGGGTTCAACGATGTCGATTTTAGAAGTATGTTTAGTTTAAATGATAACCCAACTCGCAACAATGGTTGGAAGTTGGATTTGAAACGGTTTAGGACTATTGTGTGTGGGAATTACTTTACCTATAAGATCTGTGACACATGGAACAGGTTACCTTCAGAAGTTGTGAACAGTTCCTCTGTGGATCAGTTCAAGAAAAGGTTAGACCAAATCTTGCACACTATTTGAGTGTGTACAAAATTTTCCCTGGCACCCGTTGCCATTGGTACCTCCTTGGTATGGGCCGCAAGGCCTTTTGAGGTACTTCTTTTCCTTGTAACTCCTTGTAACACACTCTCTCTCTCTCTCTCTCTCTATATATATATATATATATATATATATGCAGGGTGTCCGAGAATTATCTGTACAATTTTTGGCTGTTATTAAAAGTCACCATGAAGTGTAGAAATTCCAGTGTTGTCCCATTTTACAGAGAATCTCATTAAGTTTTTTCTGATACCAAGTTGTGACAAGTTTTTTAGAAATTCCAGTGTGTCCGAACATTATCTGTACCATTTCATCTTTTAATAAAATTCTTGATAACACACGTAAAATTCTTAAACAAGATTATTTAGAATCTGTATTTTCAAAAGTTTCTTTTATTAAAGTAACGTTGTTACAAACATTCGATATGTGCACCATTAGTGATTCGCAAAACATCCAATCGATACTCCAAATGTTGCCATGTACGCTGCAGCATATTCACATCAATTCGCTCAATAGCAGCTGTGATTCTTGCTTTTAAATCATCAATGTCTGTCACCCGCGTACATTTCTAAAAAACTCGTCAAAACGTGGTATCAGAAAAAACTTAATGAGATTCTCTGTAAAATGGGACAACACTGGAATTTCTACACTTCATGGTTGACTTTTAATAACAGCCAAAAATTGTACAGATAATTCTCGGACACCCTGTATATATATATATATTAGTGATGTAGCGGATGTCATTTTTTCCACATCCGCGGATGCGGATGTTTGATTTAAACATCCGCGGATGCGGATGTCTACATTTTCGTTATTTTTTAGGATATATTCGAGATTTGTTGTGTTTAACGTATATAATAAGTTATTATATAGAGAGAGCTGTAGCTATAATGTAGTATAATTGATTAATTGTACAATAATTGCTGTACTTTTCTCTGAACATATAAATAATATCAAGCATCTAACTAATATAGAAATCAATCAGTGAATTCGTCTGCAAATAAATTCGTTATATTTTGTTGAGTTTCAGCCACAATTAGAAACCATAATTGTGTTACCAGGATGCGGGACGTGAACGCAACTCAAATGCACCCCACCGACCTCTTTCCCCAACCTCCACCCTTATAGAAAGAGATCTTTAATTAGCTTGATAACTATTTATATTAAGTTTAAAGCTTTATTAGGCATATTTATAAATGAGTAATTAAAATAAAGTAAACTAAGATGTTCATCGTTTAATGTTCAAACTTAATTATAGGAAGGTTATGCTTAAGGAACATTAATTTTTCTGCCTTTTCTGCTGCCAGTCTGTTTCTCTTTTCATCATATATTAATCCAGCACTGCTAAATAATCTCTCGCTTGGTACGTTTGGTGGAGGACAGGCTAAATGTTTCCTTGCAAGTTCACTCAAGTATGGATAGATATTCTGCGTATTTTTCCACCAACTAATAGGATTGTCACATGCAGCCAGGCGTTTTTCTTGGTGATAGCTCTCGATCATTTTTACTACATCTTTTGACATCGCGTAGGTCTCGTCATTGCTGCTTGACTCAAGAAACTGAGAGACAGATTCTGTGATAGATTTGCTTGTTGAAGGTGTTGGTTCTGTCACTGAAACTTTTATTCTTTTGGTGGGTGGCGAAGCGACAGATTCAAGAGATTGAAGCTCTTCAACTGCTTTGCCAAGTGATGATTTAACTCGTTCTAATGTACTAGGTGAAAATAACTTAGCTTTGTAACGTGGATCTAAGTAGGTTGCAAGAGAGTAACTTCATACAAGAACAGCCTCTCGTCTTGTCGCTTGCATCACTTTTGCGCACAATGAACTAGTTATATTAATGACCTTTTATCTCAACGGTCCACATCCGCACGACATCCGCAGTCCAAAGTGCGGATGCGGACGCGGATGTGAGAAAATGTGCGGATGTTATGCGGATGCGGATGTGACCTACATCACTAATATATATATATATATATTATAATATATATATATATATATATATACATATATATATATATATATACACAATTATAACTGCAAACACGCAGTATAATTAACGTAAAGAACGACGCTTTGTATGGGAGAATTAACCGCGCAAGATGAGAGCGAAAGAATGAAACAAATGAAATTTGTTTCGTTCTTTCGCTCTCATCTTGCGCGGATAATTCTCCTATACAAAGCGTCGTTCTTTACGTTATATATATATATAATATATATATATATAATTTTCATTTCATGCAGAAAAATAAATCGTCATTTACAGTCTGAGACGAACTGCAATCCTTGAATGTTAGAGATACATTCGTGAGTGCCTTAAACTGAAAAAAAATATATAATTCCACTGTCGGTGTATTCACTCGGTCTCTTATGAAATTATATTCAGAGTTGTCGTTTACTGCTTATTAAATATTTTCCGCGAACGACTTTTCAGTACCTTCTTTCGCGTTTGATGTTGCAAACAAACAATTATTCAACAGAACTTGATTAAATTTGGCGCGCGCACACACACACAGACAAAAGGCATGGTTCTATATACAGACGAAATTTCTATCAACTTCATCCCATACGTACGATGTTATTAGGTATTGAATACAAAACATTTTAAAAACAAACTTTCTTTTGATAAAATTGTATAATGGATTTTAATCTTTGAAAGTAAAAAGCCCGTAATATGATAAAACTTTTTCTGTTCTTTAAAATGGTATATAAAAAGTTGATCTCTGTGAGTAAATTTTCTCAAAAAATTCCATTTTAAGCTTAAAACAGCCTAAAACTTCAGAAGTTAATATAACAAAATCTAAGAGATGTATAAAAATTATTTTTTACCATCATAGAAGAGATGATTTCCTACACACACACACACACACACACACACACACACACACAAAATTCAAAGTTCTCCGTTGAGTATTTCATATTCTATAAGAATGTAAATTTTCTTTTGTTTTAAGTCTTTACCTATCACTAATAGTAAAATTTTGAGACGACACTTTCTTTAACTCGTGTTTCAAGAAGAAAATTTTCACTTCCGTTACTTTTGTTCGATCTGACAATATTTTTGGAGTTGATAAAAAATGGTGCTAATCAGCCAGTTCGGATAAATTCCAGAGATCTATATAGTGGCAACATTTTCATTAAGTTTCAT
Source organism: Bathynomus jamesi (assembly GCA_023014485.1). NCBI lineage: Eukaryota > Metazoa > Arthropoda > Malacostraca > Isopoda > Cirolanidae > Bathynomus > Bathynomus jamesi. The sequence continues at coordinate 131,839 of JAJOZX010002985.1, forward strand.
TAGAATCATTCGATATATTATAGAAGTAGAGTGCGTATCGGGTTCCCTTTGAAAAGAAATACGTCATAAACGGCGCTTAAGCGCGGACATACCATATACTTTTCCCGAAAGTAGAGGAGCATACCTAATTTTTTTTTTTGCACCTTGATGGGATGCCCCGCGATCACACACGCGAGAATTTGACTAAAATAACAATAATTCAAAAGAATATATTTTTGTGAAAATTCCTCCCGGGTTTCATCACTTTAAGTTGAAAATTCAAGAATTTAGAAAATATCACTAATACTGATAATACTTCGAATTAATACACTGGCCCGTGGTCAAAAAATGGCGGTAATCAGCCAGTTCGGATAAATTCCAGAGTAGGTCATACTTCCAACATTTCCACCAAGTTTCATGAAGATCTTGTGGTAAGTTAAGGCTGTAGTGTAGCCTTTACCAAAGAATAATAATAATAATAATAATAATAATAATTTGAGCAAAAATAATAATAAATCAGGAATAGTCTAAGTTTCGTCGTGGAATACTGTAATATTTAAACTCAGAAAATAAAACTAAATACGATTCAAAGATGAATAAAGATTTTTTTGTTCACATTTGAGGCTTTTGCTTTTTTATTCCTGTCTTAAAATGTATAAATATATTAGTGGTGGACCGGATATCCGCATCCGCATCATTTTTAACATCCGCATCCGCACTTCTGACTGCGGATATTACCTTTAATAAATTATGCAATTTACAATTAAATTAGCTTATAAGGCCCAGTCATGCACATTTCATGTAAAGTATTAATTATTAATGAACAAACAAATATATCAAAATATAAATACGTGGTAACAGAAAATTGACTGAAACTTGTTTCATTGAATTTTCTGTGGCTGAAACTCTTGAGAAAGTTATTTTTATCATAATGAAAACATTAATATTAATTTTAATTCTTATGCATTGCCTGCCATAATAGTAATATCACGAAATTTGAAAATTGTCATATATTCATAATTCTATATTATATTGATAGATTAACTAAATATCCGCATCCGCGGATATTGAAATTAAAGATCCGCATCCGCAGATAGCGACGCTAACCATTACACCACCGAGGCGCATATATATATATATATATATATATATATATATATATATACTGTATATATATATATATTTTTTTTTGTATTGGGGCGTTTACCGCCACATCCCGCTATATGGTAGCGGATATCATGGCGAGGCGGAATACGAGAAAGAGAAACGGAGACGGAGAAAAGGCACTAGAAAAGGGAGAACAGCGGACTACAGGTGAGAAGTCACCTAAAGCTTAGATAGGATGCGAGATTGGGAGAGGAAGAGGAAAAGACGGTCAAGCGAGAAGAGAGGGCTCTCAGCGAGCATAAGGCGTAAACGTTCGGGGAGGGGGAAATCAGAAAGGAACGGAAGGCGCGACGACGTACTGACGACAGGGGGGGCATTCCACAAGGATGTGAGAGACGGTGAGGGGCGACTGGCAGGAGGCGCAACGAGGAGCCTCCTGCCGGAACATAAGATAGCCGTGCGTGAGGCGCGTATGGCCGATGCGAAGCCGCGCAAGGACGACCTCTTTGTGTCTGGAGCGGTGGAAAGAGGACACCCAATATGACAGACGGGGGCGGATGGACCAGAGTTTATTTCCGGTGGCATCGTCCCAGGACTGTTGCCACATGCGGTCGTAAAAGGAACGAAAGACCTGCACATAGTCTGAGAAGGGGAGCGGGCGGGGGAGGGGAGGCAGCGAGGCGGCGGACCGGGCTATGCGGTCCGCCGCCTCATTACCGGAAACACCAACATGGGCGGGAACCCAGCAGAAGGTGACCCGGATCCGGTGAACGGTGTGCAGGACATGGTACTCCTGTTGAATAAGGCGTACGAGGGGGTCCGGGGAATCATAGCGCTCGAGCGCCTGAAGGGCGCTCAGCGAGTCCGAAAAAATGGTACAGGAGGACCGCGAACAACCCGATACCAGACGGAGGGCTTCCAGAAGGGCAAAGAGCTCCGCGGAAAAGATGGAGGCCTGAACCGGCAGGGGGATACCCCGGGAGGTAGGTGACAATGACGGAGAGAAGACGGCGGCCGCGACACCTGCAGGGGAGCGCGAGCCGTCGGTGTAGACGGAACGTCGTCCGAATGGACGGGAAGATGGGCCAGAAAAGAAGACCGGAGGACGGCAGGAAGAGACTCCTTACGCAGGCCACGGAGCGCCTGGCAACGGCAGATAGGGGTGGTCCGCCAGGGGGGCGACAGATCGAAGGAGAACGGCAGAATAGAGGGTGGGGGATCCCCAGGGACGAGAAAATCTCGGCCAGAGAGGCAGCGAAATGCCACGTGTCAGGCCGGGGTAGCGCCTGGGAGATCGCGGAGAAGAGTAGGGACATCGGAAGGCGGCAGATGCGAAGGTAACACTTCGCCATGAGAAGGCCCCGGCGAAGGGGCAGGGGGGGGTGTCCACAGTCCACCTGAAGACTAGCGACAGGGGACGAGCGGAAGGCACCCGACGCCAGGCGAAGGCCACGGTGGAGAAGAGGATCCAGCATACGGAGTGCCGGAGAGGAGGCGGAGCTGTAGACCAGACAGCCGTAGTCGACACGGGATTGCACCAGGGAGGTGTACAGGCGCAGCAGAGTACGCCTGTCCGCCCCCCAGGTCGTGTGGGACAGATGACCCAAAAGGGAGAGGGTGCGGCGAGATGTTTGCCGCAACCGCCTAAGGTGTGGAACCCAACCGAAAAATCCGTCGAGGGTCATACCCAGGAATCTAACGGATGGGACGAGGGGAAGAGGAGTGCCGGCAAGGGTAAGGGCGAAGGTATGCGACAGACGGAGGCGCCGAGGACGGAAAAGCATACTGGAAGACTTAGAGGGTGAGAAAGCATAGCCAACCGAGGACGCCCAGCGAACCACCGCGTTGATGGCTAGCTGGAGCCGACGTTCAGCCAAAGACGGGAGGCGGCCAGAGCAATAGATAGCCAGGTCATCGGCATAGAGGGAGCTACGAACGGATGTAGGCAGGACCGTAGCGACTGTGTTCATCACGAGTGAGAAACACAAGACGCTAAGGACACTACCCTGAGGGACACCCTCCTCCAACGGAAAGCGGTCAGAGAGGGCAGAACCGATGCGGACGCGGAAAGAACGGGCGGACAAGAAGTTATAAATAAAGGAAGGGAGAAAGCCTACGAAACCCAGGGAGCGTAAGCAGTCGAAGACGGCGCTCCGCCGGGTAGTATCGTAGGCCTTCTGGAGGTCGAAAAAGACGGCGAGTACAAATTGACGCCGGGAGAAAGCCTCCTGCACGTCATGGCTAAGGAGAAGGAGGGGGTCGGTGGTAGACCGGAAGCGCCGGAAACCAGCCTGGGTAGCAGGGTACTGGTCACTCGCCTCCAAGGTAAAGGACAGCCGCGAGGCGACCATCGCCTCCATCACCTTGCAGGCACAGCATGTTAGGGAAATGGGGCGATAGTTCGACGGGAGTGAGGGGTCTTTATCGGGCTTCGGGATGGGGACGACGATGGACTCACGCCATCGGTCCGGAAATGAACCCTCCAACCAAATCCGGTTATAGAGGTCCAGTAGAAAGCTGAGAGCAGAGGGTGGAGATGCCGTAACAAGTCATAGGGGATATTATCGGGGCCGGGGGCGGAGGGCCTCCCGAAGCTCTGTCATGTGGAAGAGGTGATTATAGGGGTCATCCCTATGAGGTGGAAATTCCGGTGGGTCGCGGCGGGAGTGGGGGGAATCGGAACTGGAGATGGCTGCAAAGTGCGCGGCGAGTGCGTTCGCGACGGCCTCCGGATCGGACACGAACTCGTCGTCCCCGACCCGAAGCACCGGGGGTCGAGGGGGGACACGGGTCCCCTCAAAGCTACGCACCTTGCGCCAAACAGTCGAGGAGGAGATCCCGGACACGTAACTCCGCCAGGAGGTACGCCGGGCCAGTTTCAGGACCCGACGGGCCACTGCCTTCAGGCGCTGAAATTCTATCTTGTGCTCCAGCTGGCGGGTCCGGTAGAAGCGGCGGCCGGCACGGCGCCGCTCCTGAACGGCATGGGAGCACTCTGGGGTCCACCATGGGACGCTTCGCGGCCTGGGGGAGCCAGAGGTACGGGGGATGCAACTGGCGGCAGCCGAGAGGATCTTACTCTCGAGGAAGGCGAGGGCCTCATTGACGGAGGGAAAGGCAGGAATTGATGGCGAGATCGCCGTGCCCCTCGCGTATGAGGCCCAGTCTGCTCGGGCGAACAGCCAGCGCGGGCGGACAGAGGTGGGGGGGAGGAGACGGGTCGGGGTAAGACACACTGGGAAATGGTCACTGCCGGAAGAATCCGGCAGGACCTCCCAGGTGAACTCCGTCACGATTTCGAGGGAAACCAGGGAAAGGTCGATACAGGTGAAACTGTCATGGGCCGAGTGAAGGCAGGTTGGGGAGCCATCGTTCAGAAAGGTGAACTCGAGCTCGTCCATAAGGGAGAGAAGGGTCCCGGAGAGAAAGGTGGAGCAAACGTCCCCCCAGGCCGGGTCCCGACTGTTGAAGTCCCCGAGAATCAGAAAAGGGCGGGGAAGCTGGAGAATTAGGTCACGGAGAGAATCGGGTGGAGGGCGTACGTTAGGGGAGAGGTAAAGAGAGCAGACCGTGAGCTGGCGCCCCAAGGAAAGGCGCACGGCCACAGCTTGCAGGACTGTACGGAGCGGGAGGGGCGGAAAGGGACGGAGCGGTGCACGAAGACCGCGGCGCCCCCCCTCCCCGCCCCATCGAGAGGCGGGGAAGGGAGCCCGCAGTAACCGGACACTCGAGGGAGGGAACGGGATCCCAGAATCGTCTCCTGAAGGCAGAAACACGCCGGACACCTGGAGGCCAGGAGAGAGGAGAGACTCTCGAGGCCTACCAGGAGCCCGCGGATGTTCCACTGCAGGAGCGAGGTATAGGGAGGGTAGGAAGGTCAGCGTAAAGGATGGTTATGGGGTGGGTGGGCCGATCGGGCGGCCCGAGATTAAAGAGGGAATCGGAAAGCCCCGGAGTTCAGCGAGGGACGCCGAACGAGGGCGAAGGCGAGGGTCACCCCGACGAGGGGCGATGTGGAACCAGACGCCGGCAAGTCCTCCAGAAGAGGAGTCTCCCGGACGTCCGGGGGAGAGCGATGCAGAGAAGGGGATGTGAGAGGTATCCAGAATGCCCCTCCCTTCACCGGAGGTGCGGGGGAGGCAGGACTACGAGGAGGAGTGGAAAATAATACCTCACCCAGAGGCATTGGCAGGTCGAGGAGAGAGATGGGGCGGGTCAAACGCGGGGGCGTGCACGTCCCACCCGCCGACCAGGCGGGCGAGTTCCCCCTCCAGTGGGTCCATCGACCGGGCCGGAGAGGGGTTTATCTCAGCCCCCACCACGAGGGCCGTCGGGGACCCCAGGGGGGAGCGTGCATAACGGTTGCGCAGTGGGGACGGTGAGGACACCGGAGCGGTAGGGCGAAGGGGGCGTTTGTGTTTGGGAGAGGAAGGTGATGCGAGGCTTATGGCTTCGAACCTTTCGGGGTCACCACTGGCGCGGCGCTTGCGGCCCTACCCCTCCGTCGTGCGGCCCGCATGGGTGACGGCGGGTCACGATCCGGAATGGGGGTGGCCGAAGGCGCCGGTGGAGAGGGCGTAGAAGGGGCAGGGGGGGTTGCCGACGAAGCATCGGCGTTCGCGGAGGGAGCACGTGGGGACGCGCTGGTAGTACGGGGAGCCGCGGTAGGAGTCCGCTGGGCGACAGAGGATGGACTGGGAGTAGCGGACACGGTGGGTGGAGGCGCGTTGGGAACCGCCGGTGAGGACGGGGTCCGGGAACGGAGAGCCTCGGCGTACGAGGCACCACGCCGGGCCTCGCAGCCACGCAACCGCTCCCGCGCCTCCCGAGCGCTGAGAAACTCTGATGAACAGAGGGCCCGAACCTCCCTTTCAAAGAGGAAGGACGGGCAAGAGCGGGATGAAGCAGGGTGTGGTCCATGGCAGTTGGTGCAGGAAGGCGGAGCAGTACAGGGCAAGGGGTGGGGAGGGCCGCCGCAGCGGACACACAACGGGGCCGGCTGACGGCAGGAGCTGCTCACGTGGCCAAACCTATTACACTGAAAACGCGCGTAGGATCTGGCACGTATGGTCGTACTGAGAATTCTCACGCTCGTCTCTCACCAAAGCCCCAGAATACCGAAACGGGGGGCACCAGTGAGTCGAAAGTGAGGAGCAGGCGAGGAGAAGGGGCGGTTGGGGACCGCGATCTGTCGGGAAAGCGGTACACCCTCACAACACCCTGGGAGGCGAGGTCAATCTGGAGGTCTTCCACCGGGATGGGTAGAAGACGAGCAGCGTAAATTGTGCCCTGGCACTGATTGAGGCGGGGGTGGGGAGTCACCGTGATCGCGCAGCCCAGGACATCGGGGATAGCGAGCAGAGAGGAGGTTTCGGCAGAGGAACGCGACCTTATCAAAATGGAGCCATCCCTCTGAGGCCGAAGGTCAAAACGCGCCGTCCTCGTCTTCCCATGGATCGCTCGAAAGAGGCGTTCGTGGTTAGTGGGGAGGGGCTTGGAGGAGGAGGGGCGGAGGACGAGGAACTTGTCCATCGTCCTAAGGCCGAGTGAAGCCGTCTGGCCAAACACCACCGGAACCTCGAAGGGGCGAGAAGACGAGAAAGGCGGACGGCGACGTCGGGTCCCACGTCCCCCAGGGGCCGAGGGGGCCGGGGGCGATGAGGCCCGACCGGAGTGGGAGGCGACCGGGGCCGCGGGCCTCCCACCTGACGGCGAAAAAGCAGGTGGGTCCCTATCGGGACGTGGAATATGGGGGGATCCAGGGGTCGGGGGGTCCACTGCAGGTCCATCCGCTACTGGCGGGGGTCGGGCAGCGGCGCCACGAGCCTGGGGAAGAGAGGGAGAGGAGGTGTCGGCAAGAAGAGCAGACGGAGTGGGCGAGGGCTGCCGACTGCCCTTACCAGACCCACGGTCCAAAGAGGTAGTCAGAGGGAGGTCAGATGCACAAGCTGGGTCGTCAACGAGGTCCATTAGATTTGTAAGTGTTTCCATAGAAAATTTTTATTGTTGTTTCGCGCCCGGGGCCGTGGGGAACCGATTACCCTGGGCCCAAGGGGACCAAGCGCACGCCGGCGGGGGATGGGTGCCTCGTCCCATGTAGGTACCCCCGTTTCAAAAGGGGCCCTTGCAGCGTCGAAAGTTCTCCCCCGGCAGCAAAGACCAAGGCCCCCCAGGGTCCCAGGCCTGGGCACCCTACCAGCCAACTTAGTCCGGCCCCGGCCATGGGGGCGAGACCCCCAGCGACCAGCCCAGGCAGCCCACGGGGCGCGCGAAGTGAACAGAGAAAGCAGAAAAAACAGAGGGGGCAAGGAAGAGGGTAAAGAGGGGAAGACAGGAAAGAGGGGGCTGTAGGATAGCAGGGTATGCTAAAAGTCCACTTCGCAACCGGGCGGGGACCCGGCAGGGCCCCCAGCCGCGGCTGACCCCCCTCGCCACATGGAGGCAGGAGCCCGCGGGCGATCCACCCCAGAAAGACCGCCCGCGGGGAGGGGGATATATATATATATATATATATATATATATATATATATATATATATATATATATAGGGTGTCCCATAAGTCCGGCATTATAGGAGAAATTCATATTTTTCTATTTCTACAAACCATAATTCATGTTTTTCTCTTTCTACAGGCCATAATGTCTGTGAGCAAGGAAGAACGAATCCAGATAATTCTACTCATAGGAAATCGGAGTCAAAGAGACTTTGCAATAAGTCTGCTAACACAACTCTGTGTTATTGACTCGCGGGCTTTGACTCCGATTTCCTATGAGTAGAATTATCTGGATTCGTTCTTCCTTGCTCACAGACATTATGGCCTGTAGAAAGAGAAAAATATGAATTATGGTTTGTAGAAATAGAAAAATATGAATTTCTCCTATAATGCCGGACTTATGGGACACCCTATATATATATATATATATATATATATATATATATATATATACACAGGGTGTCCCATAAGTCCGGCATTATAGGAGAAATTCATATTTTTCTATTTCTACAAACCATAATTCATATTTTTCTCTTTCTACAGGCCATAATGTCTGTGAGCAAGGAAGAACGAATCCAGATAATTCTACTCATATATATTTTTCTATATATATATATATATATATACACAGGGTGTCCCATAAGTCCCATAAGTAAGAGTAGAATTATCTGGATTCGTTCTTCCTTGCTCACAGACATTATGGCCTGTAGAAAGAGAAAAACATGAATTATGGTTTGTAGAAATAGAAAAATATGAATTTCTCCTATAATGCCGGACTTATGGGACACCCTGTGTATATATATATATATATACTGTGTGTGTATATATATATATGTATATATGTGTATATATATATATATATGTGTGTGTGGTAGAATAAGTTAAAATTTTATTACAATGCAATTTCGTGATTAATTGTATATAAAAGTTGAATTTTGAATAATCGCTTTATTTTTGAGAAATGGAACCATTTCACCGTCAAACCCGCATATATTCGTTGCCATAAATCTGTGCCTACCACGCTATACCCATATTATACCCCTCCCATAACGTGGCGGTGAAAAGGTTAATAAAAACAACTTGGCAAATGCCATTGTTGAGGAAAGAATTAATTATATTTGTTTATTTTACAAATATATACAAATATATACAAAATATATTTTTATATTTTTATATATTGATATTAAAGTAAAAGAAATAAAGGATAGGTTCGTATACAAATTTTAAGTAATGCTGCTGGCGTCCAGATACGGAACTATTATATTTCTGAAGTCTACCATCTAAAACGGTCATTGCCCTTAAGGGGGTCATTCAAAAATCACGTGGTCCTTTTTCGGATAGATTTCAAACCCGTCCCCCCCCCCCTTATGGTCATTTGTGGCCAATGACTTAAACCCCCCTCCAAAACCACGTGGTCTTCTGATGTCACCCTCACCCCTTCTTAATCTTATGTAAAATGCAAGCTGCCATATTAGATGTTTTATTATTGAGAGGTAATAAGGAAATGAACAATTAAAAGGCATATCTTCTAAATAAACTGTATTAATTGTTTGTTTCTTTAATTGAAAATAATATCTTGAATAAAAAATGTAATTTTGAATGTTCAAAAATTATTTATTGTAGCATACATATTGGATATTTACTAACATATTGGATGCATACATATTAATTGGAGCATAATATGATAAACAATATTATAAACAGGATATTTTAATGCTTAGTATTGGCCACGTGGTTAAATGTCAAGACCCCCTCCCTCATGTGGCCCTTGGTGGTTAAATAAGGAACCCCCTCCCCCCTTTAAGGATCACGTGGTTTTTGAATGGCTCCTAAGTTGCGACACGAAAGACTCTCCTCGTTAAATTGAATGAAGTCACAGTGAAACAATTAATTTAAAATGACAAATAAGCCTCACCCCTCACTTTTATATAATAAACTACAAATAGCTTATCTCCTGTATAGGTCCTTATAGTTTGGCCAAGCCACCGAAATATTCAATTTTAAAGTTATGAAATTTTATATCAAAGTGGTTCATTAATTACCTCCTTGTCGGAAACGCTAGAATCTGAGTAATCTTGTGAAGTGCCAGAACTAGAGAAGATATCTATATCTGAAATATTGTTAGTAAATAGGGTGACAGAAACCTGTAGCTTGCTAAATCTGCATAATAATAACCTAACCATTCCGTATCAGTTTCTTCGTAATTATTAATTGAAAAAAAGTGTAAACAAATCAAAGTAAATGATTACGAGTACTTGTGCGGTGAACCGAAAAAAAATTGAACCTAATTCTTTCAGAATAAAGGTCAGGTCAGTCCGTAACCGTTGGAGTTCCTTAAAGGCCTCGAATCATCATTTTTACAAGATACAGATATAATCCAAAATGTATTCGTCTATCCGGATGAGTGTAATAGTGCTAAGTCCAAAACTACATTAAATGCGGTTTGGATTGCGCCGTTTCTGAACTTTGAACGTTTTTCAGGTCTATAAATTGCCAAGTTGCGGTCTCCTCTTATTCCTTGGAACGTCTAAGCAGGTTTTCAGCTCGTAATCAACGTCATAAGTGCTGTCACCTCTTCGTCGGTTTAGAGTGCAAATGGCGTTGTTATTCTTTCGCTGGAAAACTTTAAGCCGTTTTCTATTGGTCCAACTGACTTGAAGTCAGCTCTCCGAAACTCAAGTTGCCGCATTCTGTTACTCAAAACAATGGCTCAAACTCGAGATCCGACTAGACTTTGCTTGAGCCTGCTCAGAACGTGACTAGCGCAAAACTCTGTTTATTTATTTGTAAACAAACACTTTGTCGTCGCTTGCAGAATCAAAGATATTTCAAGAATTCACTACATTATTACATTATTTTTGTAACGAATTTAGAATGTTATGCTAGATTAAATTTCAGCATTTATAAGCTTTAAGTAGAAAGTTGGCTTTACGTCATTGAAACTTTGGATCAATATTGTCCGAAGCTGGACCTAACTGAGTTTTGTTTACATTTAACGTACTATTCTATTGGTCGTAAATCTGACTTGAATTCAATAAAAGAATGTGACTTCAAGTCAAGTCACATTTCGGACCAATAGAAAATGGTTCATAATCACGAAATCTACAGTGAAAAGACTTACGTCTCGTACTCTTGCTCCGCGGAACACAGTTTAAACACCGCTGGTTTACGCTTTAAAAATTTTTTGTTTCTAGGCGAACTTTTTTCCTCAACTGTACATGTGGCAATCGTGTAAATACTAAATTTGAATAGCCGTAAAGCATTTCCCTTGTATTAAGTTGCAAGAGGGCCTATAAAGCGGTAGAAATATAGAAATAATATATATCTTTTCCTAAATTACTTTTATACATTATAAGGTGATTAAATTGATAATATTTTATATAAATGTTTGTTAATTAGTTAATAAGAGTAATTTAAAATAATTAAAGAGAGTAGAGCTAGTTTTCGTGTTACTGCGAGTCTTGCTTTACACACGCATTGTTCTATATTGCGTTTTTCACTAATGCACTCACCCCTAATAAATATAATTAACAAAGACTTTCGAGAGTAGTTTTGTAGGTAATATTCGTTGGTTTATTGCTTCGCTCGTCATAGACTACCGAAAAGTTGGTGCTTCGTGGTTTTTTTTAACATTTCCCCTTCTGTCCAGTTGGTGGCTCTCCAATTTTTTTTTCTCTCTCTCGCTCCCTCTCTCTCTACCGTGCCAAATCTTTTGACGGTGCCAAGCCTTCCAACCAAACTCCCCACCCTATTTCTCCACGACTCATCGTTTTGTCCCTTTCAGGGGGAATCCAAACGCCGCCATATATTGTATTTAGGCTTACGATATTGTGTAGAGAGACGTCAAATATATAACGCTGAGCGTTCGTCAAACTACGATATCTTTGACACGTCTTCAAAGCAAATCTTTCGCTTTAATACCTCCTCAAAGGTATTTTGGGGGACACTGATTAAATGGATTTTAAAAATGGCACCACTTCACAAACGCTGCATTCTGCTCACTATGATCAGTTTCTCTTCGTTCCCATTTTTATGTTCATCGCGCCCATTATATAAATATGTGTGTGTGTGTGTGTGTGACACCATTTGAAATTCCGACTTTTTATTTTTTGAGAGCTTTCGATAATCCACTGTTATCATTGTCATTGTATGAACATAATTGCATTAAAAATTTATCTCCATCTTAATTAGTACTTTAAAAAAATTTGAAAATTACTTAATTCTTTGTATTATCGAGTGAAGGAACGATCAGTTCGTTCTTGGGTACGAAACTAATGTAAACAATAAGAAGGCAGCTTCTCGTCTTTAACGATGATACACTCCGACACTGCCTTCCCCCCCCCCCCCCCCCCCCACCTTTATATCATTATCTCTTTAGTGCCCTGACCAACTCGTGTTGAATAATGTTATTCAAATTTAGGACTGATTAACGAAAAAGTTTTCAGAATAACGATTAAAGATTGCGTCTTCGTGTTCGACGCAAAAACAATATTTACAACGTGAGAAGCCGCAATAGGAGCCCCTGCCCGCAGCCCCCCCCCCCCCCCCCTCAAGCCATTTCTTTTCTCGAAATGAAAAGAAATGACTCGGACATTGTCTTTCTGGTTTTAGACCAGTTATTTTTTGGCGTAACGTCGACGATACATTTTATCGTTCAACTCACCTGACCACATTCAACCTTTTCTAATTATATTAATTCTAACCTAGACATATGAACGTCACTGCCGAAACAGAAACGCAGAATTGCCTTTTCTTCATATATATTTTAAGAGATAATAACTAACTTTGCCACATCATTTTTAGAAAATTTGTACATTTACCTGAAGAGGAATGAAAGTGTACAACTCACCAATTCACTACAAAGAAAACCTAATTCTAATTTTACTGAACGCAGCCTAGAAAATTTGTTCAGGTTTTGAAATTTTTCACAGAAAAAAATTGTGTATATACAGGGTGGGCCGTAAGTTTCCATACATAGGAAAATAAACATTTTTTATGGACAACCATTTTTTTTATATAATATGCTCTACATGGTTGCCATTGTTTTGAAAACACATTTCAATACGTGTTCCCCACTGTTGATGAACACGCATTAGCACAGTTGACGTTATGCTTGTAATGGCGTTGGTGATACGTTCCTTTAGATGATTTATGTCTCGTATCTTTTCCTGATACACCATGGCCTTCAAGTGCCCCCAAAGATAGAAATCAAGGGGGGTGAGATCTGGGGATCTGGGAGGCCACTCCACAGGACCACGCCGACCAATCCAAGCATCCGGAAACTGCTGCTGATCCAAATACCGACGCACGTGAAGACCATAATGAGGTGGAGCTCCATCTTGCTGGAAGTAAACTGGGAAGTTACCTTCCTCGTTTAGCAGGGATGGGAAAATCTCTTCTTGCAACATGTTAAGATACCTTTCGGCATTAAGATTTCCACTGACAAAAATTGGTCCAATAATTCTGTCACCCCATATCCCGGCCCACACCATCACTTTACCGGCACCTTGCATCTTCGTCGGACTCAGCCAGTTAGGGTTAGCATTACTCCAATAACGTATGTTTTGCCGATTAACCTCTCCATTGACGTAAAAATTTGCTTCATCAGTAAACAAGATCTTACGTCAAACGCATATTCTTAGGGTATCTGAAACATAAAAACAAACGTTTAATTTTTCCTATGTATGGAAACTTACGGCCCACCCTATATATATATATATATATATATATATATATATATATATATATATATATAGGGTGTTTCAGGAGGAAAGGTCAATACTTCGGGAGGTGATAGTATCGGTCATTGTGAGAAAAAAAGTTCATATGAACATGTGTCTAATTCTGAATGGTTACAGAGATAGAGCTGTTTGAATCTACAAATACAAAAGCATTGTTAATGGTAATCAAGAAAGAAGAAACCAATTACTGTTTCTAACATTTAATGTTTAAACATTGGCATTTTGAATGGTATCAGATACAGAAATGACAAATTTGTTACAGTTTACAGTACGTTTTCGAAAATCCCACCGTTAACCTCAATGCACTTTGCAACTCGTGTGCGAAGATCGCGTGTTGTTCGTTTGAGTTGATCTTGACGTTCCTTTATGCGGGCAGCAGCATCCAAAATGCGCGCGAGCAATTCGTCTCGTGTATCCACCTTTCTTTTGTAAACTTGACTTTTCATCCACCCCCACAAACAATAATCTAACGGAGAGAGGTCTGGAGACCTTGGTGGCCATTGAATGGGACCACCGCGGCCGATCCATCGACAAGGGAAAGTTGATTTAGGTATTGCGTCACCAGACGGGTAGAATGTGGAGGAGCTCCGTCAGGCTGAAAGTGCATAGCAGCGCGTGTAGCCAAAGGAACGTCCTCTAATAGTCCTGGCAATTCATTTTGCAGAAATTCTAGGTAACTTTGTCCTGTAAGACGATTCTCTAAACTCTAAAGTAACAGGGCCAATCAGCTGATCATCGATGATACCACACATTGGCAGAGAAGCGATGCTGAAAATTTGTTTCCACTGTGGCATTTGAATTTTCGTCTGACCACCGATGAGAGTTACGAGTGTTGTTAATACCGTCACGGGTGAAAGTAGCTTCATCGGTGAACAGTATTAATCGAAGCAATCGGCGATTAGCATTTACCCAATGACAGAATTCCAGTCGCATGGCAGTGTCTCCTGGTTGAAGGTGTTGTACACGCTGTACCTGATATGGATGCAAGCCTTCCTCACGTAATGTTCGCCATACTCTTGTGTGTGGTACACCGAGACGTGTAGAAATTCTTCGTGAGCTAGTAGTAGGACTACGCTCTACCAACTGAAGAATGTTTTCCACTTCATCCACATCTTGTTGACCTTCACGTTCAGATGAAACATGAGCGCTGGGAAGTGTACCAATCTCACGCAGTGTGTTGAAAACCCAGGTAAACACACTTCGATCCGGAATTCTGCGGTTCGGAAACCGTCGACAGTATTCTGCAACAGCAGCTGTTGCACTTCCATCGCAAAAACCGTAGACATACACCATATCTGCATATTCGGCATGTGTGAAGGTGTGTGGCATTCTTAACACTGCTTCAAACACCAAACAATGTTACTCACAACAGTCACCTGTCGATTGGCTTATGTTACATGCTTACATTACAGCAGGGCCGGCCAACCCCATGCCCGCGGGCCAAAAGTTGCCTGTTTAATTTTTGGAGGTTGCTCGCCTCAGAAATAATAAATAAAAAATATATTAATTCTATAAAAAAATTAAAATAAATAAAAAATTAAATAAAAAATAAATAAAAAATAATTATTATATGCACAATCAGTGATATATACTTTGTTTTAGACGCCAATATTTCCCTACCCTTCAGAATCTTAGTGACTTTGCTACCACCTCGACGTTGTTTCTTGTCGATCGCTTTACCACACGGAACATTGTATTCAGAAGTAAGTTTTATTTGTAATTTTTAAATTTTGTATTTGGCAAAAGTTTATATAAATTTACTTTAATAAACGGTTATTTGCAGTTATTAATTGTGATATTTTAATGATAATGATAAAATATTAATGTGGCCCGCTTGACTTTTGATTTTTTATAAAGTGGCCCGCTGACAAAACAACTTGGCCGGCCCTGCATTACAGCTGACATGATTCAAGGTTATAGAGGAGGGAAGTGGGAGGAAGAGCTGCGCGCGCATCACATTCAAACAGCTCTATCTCCGTAACCATTCAGAATTAGACACATGTTCATATGAACTTTTTTCTCACAATGACCGATACTATCACCTGCCGAAGTATTGACCTTTCCTCCTGAAACACCCTGTGTGTGTATATATATATATTGTGTATCATATACAGTATATATACACATAAGATTATATATAATATAGTGTCCCAAAAGTCCAATCCTTTGGAGGAGGACTTCTGGAACATTTTGTATATACAGGGTGAGTCACGACGAAATGTCATAACTCCGGAGCTTACAGCTAAGGTCATTCCCAGTCAAAAACCTCGTATGAACATACAGTACGTCTGATTCTTAACGGTTATGGAGCTATGGGTGTTTGAATGTTTAAATGTTTGAAAATAAGAATAAGCGAACAAATAGCTGCTAAAGTTTTTATTCATGAATTTACAATAACTCTTCAAAATGACTACCCTCGCCTCAATACACATCGCGGCTTGTCTGTGAATCGCGCGTGTAGCTCGCATTAGTTCATTACTAGTGTCCTTTATGAGGGCTGCAGCATCCAAAATGCGACGGAGCAGTGCATCTCGTGTTTCTACTTTTCTCTGGTACACCAGCTCTTTCATGCGCCCCCACAGATAAAAATGTAGAGGGGTTAGGTCCGCAGACCTGGGTGGCCAATTTTGTGCACCACCACGACCGATCCATCGGCCAGGGAAGCGATCATCGAGATACGTTCTCACTGCACTGCTAAAATGGGGAGGAGCTCCTACTTGTTGGAAGTACATGTCGCAATCGTATTGATAAAGGTCAGGGCCGGTGAGAGCTGCCACGGACCCCGGGGAAAGATTGGTATATGGGCCCCCTGTTTACTTAGTATTTTATTATGAATGTTTTTTGTGTACATAACAAGCAAACTGATTTTATGTCCAAGTCTCACTATTCAAAACATACAGTATGAATAAACAACTCAGAAGAAAATGACCATTTTATTTTTCGAGTCAATTATATTAATTCTATCACCATACAATGTACTAATGCAGTACCAGTCCATGCAGGCAAGACAATTGTTTACTGAAAGATTTTCATAATTAGAAGTGTACTTTCTTTGCCTTCTCTCTAGCAAACTGGTAAATGATTCTGATGAAATTTAAAGTACGGGCTAACTGGCTTTTGATTACAATGGTTCCCAGATCTGTTAATCGGTCTTGGGCATTGGTGGACCGCAGATAATATTTTATCTGTTTCAGTTTGACTATGATAATCTCTCTGCATGTTTATTAATTATATTTCCTCTCTGTTATTTAATCAATTGCTTTATTAATATTTTTAGATTTTATCCCCCCCCTCTTTCCGGGCCCCGGGGGTTTAACCCTGCTTCCCCGCCCTCTCGGCGGCCCTGTCAAAGGTACATCTTCTAACAGTGGCGGCAGTTCGTCTTGCAGAAATCGTAGATAAATGTCACCTGTAAGACAATCAATCTTCGAAGATAAACGGACCAATCAGCTGACCGTAGAGAATACCACACCCACACTAGCCCTGTTCAAAAATCAACTTTTTCTTATTTTCATAGGTTTCTGTACTTTTTCCCATGCTTTTTGACCTGAAAAGGCCGAAAATCACAACCATTTTGACCTAGGTTGTTGGGAAGCATTGCCGCATGGAGCTTTAAGTTTTCTGCCTTGAAATCGGCCGAAAGCACCAGTTCCGGGGTCCCTTGAATCATGTTTTGCACTATAACTTTTTATCTAAACAAGATAGAGCAACAAAATAGGCACCAAATTAAAGTGTTTTTAATCCTCTTTCTAACTTATACAATTATGATAGTCTTGGAACAAGAAATGGCACATTGGTACATACAAAGATTTCAGAAATATCACAAAATTCGTTTTCTCACACACAAGGCAGACAAGGCGCCTTATTCATGACACAAATTTGAGATTAACATTTTGTCACAAGTCTAATCGATCAAGAAGTGAAAGCATTACATGATGATTAATTTCATAATGACATTTACACAGTCAGTTGTTGAGAGTTTGTTTCTTGAAGCTGTCAAAGCGGCGTCTGTTGAACTCCACAGCTTGAAGGAGATAGTCCCTTTGCTTGGCATCTGTTGTTATGACATTTGCAAAGTCGCTCATCATCTTGACACCACGCTCAGCAATGTCATTCACCGCTTTCAGATTCTTAACATAGTCCAACGCTTTTCTGTAGTCCTCATTCTGTGGCCAAGACGTGACAGGTTCCAGAAGCCACTCGGATCCAATGTTCAGTGTGTCCAGCAGGAAATGTGATTCTGGGCCAATGAGATCAACCAGGGTGGTCTTAGCTGTGACTCTCTGGAATAGAGGCTTTCCTGTTCTGAAGCTGTCTGGCTTCTCAGTGGCATGTAACTGGGCAGCAATGTCGTGCTTCAATGTGTCACTCAATCTACTGCTGAACAGGGCAAATGGCACGACTTCCTGCGTCAGGTACCATTTGTGGTTTTCCATCTTATTAAGTACTGCATCAGCAAGCTCTGGGTCAGTTTTCTTGTACTTCAACATGTCCTGGATTAGACTTAGATCATTCACGGGAGCATCTGCAGCAGACATTGACATCATCCATACAGGATGTAGAACAGCGCAAGGAAGGTGTTGAGTCTTTCTAGCTTTGATACAGTGTATTCGTCGTACTCAAGTTGATCTGCAAACATCAGCATTTTCATGGAGTACAGGTTTCTGGCCATCCATCTGGCCTGATGAATGGCGCCTGGTCGACTCCAGTGAATACCTCGAGGAGGCGTTCCTCCAAGAACAATGACTGTCAGTTCAGCCATTTCCCTGTAGTCGGCTCTTGGAAGCCTTTCTGCTGTTAGAATGTCTTGGAGTATTTCTTCACTGTTCTTCTTCTTTTCCTTCAGCCATTTGCTGTTGATAGCCAGCATCTTTGGGTTTTCCTTGGACAAGTCCGTCCAAACATCCTTCAGATGCTCAAACCAGGGATTATCTGGCCCCTTCACCTTCCCAAACAGCTTCTCCCAAACTGCTCCTACTAGGATTTCCAGGATGTGATGTCGACAGGCCAGATAAAACACCTTTTTGTTCAGCATTTTCTCTAGCAGTTTGGCAGCTCCTCTGTGAACTCCACTGTTACTGGATGTAGTGTCAAAAACAAGGGCAGTAACATTATCCGTAAGTTCCCATGTCTCCAGTAAATCCATTGAAGCCTCAGCCTGAGCTGTGCCAGAAGAATTGTCGATGACAGGTACTCCCAATAACTTTCCTTCAGTGTATGAAGGTGGACCAGACACTAGCACAGCTAAAGTCTCTGAGGTACTTCCAGGTTCACTGCCCAAGACATCTTTCAGCAACTTTCCATCCCAGTGTAAGGCAGCGTACTGTGGGGGGTTTTCACAAAACTTGGACATGTGACTCTGGCTGATATTATACCTGGACAGCATTCTGTTGCGACGTGTTGTTGAGGTTGAGATGACGAAGTTATCCAGATCAGCCCCTCCAGCTTTCAAGGTGGCAGAAACCATGGCAGTAACTTGATTGTCTGATAAACCAAGACGATCAGCTGTATTGCAGATGACATCACATTCCATGACCTTCCTTGGAAACGTCAAAGTCACACTAGTCACAGTGTCTTGATGGTGAGAACATCCAGGACGAGGCTGATGGTAATCCATGTCCTCTGTGTTAGCGTCGTTGTCAGTTGAGTCACCCCAGGTAATGTCATCCACATGAACAACTGCCTCTTGTTCTGCTGCAGCTGTAAAATAGTACAACATGTTAAGACAGTAATTGTTAAGTACATGCTAATATCGCAATGGAGTAAAACTTAAAACTTTTTGTAACGTTCAAAGTAATTAGTTTTACCTTGTTCTTGTCTATGCTGCAGTCTTTCATTCCTCGCTGCTTGCTGCAGGGATCTTGTCTCAAAAATCTTGTCATGACCAGACATATGACCTTTCCTCTCAGTCTTTTGGTCTTCGTAGAACCTGATATCCTCATCTTTCTTCTCTCTGGATAACAGTCTGTTGTTCTGTATTTCCTGGATTGCATCTGGAGCTCCTATATCGAACAGGCTGTCTAATTCCAGCACAAATGCTCCTCTTTTTCCTCCAGGGTTACTTGCTCTTCCTTTGCTTTTCACCAGAGCACGATGTTTCTCATGTAGTTTCATGAAGAGCTTCATTGCGTTGTACTTGGTCATTGTCTTGATCCTAGCCATCTGCCAGAATGGGATGATAGATTCAACTGTTTCATATGCAAGGTCTTGAACCATGGGCCTCCCTGCATTTTCCGGTAAATTCTGAAGATTAAGGAAATACTGGAACGCCTGTCTGTTGGTGGGAAGCTGGGAACCACTGATAAAAGCTGAAGGGTATCCAACCAGGAAAGTTTCAGTGAGAGATCTGGTAGATGGCCCAGTTGACACCTGCCTGTGGACAGTACGTGGAGGTTCTGAGATATCAACTGTGCGCCCACGGAGCTCCCTCAGCTCCTTGCTTAATGCCATTGTGAAGTTGTAACTTCTAGATGGTTTTCTAGATTCTGATTGAGTTTCTGTGTTTCCTGAAAAATGATAGATAATTATTATTATTATTATTATTTATTATTATTATTATTATTATTATTATTATTATTATTATTATTATTATTATTTATTAATTTTATGCTCTTTCATTTGATACCTAATTTGTTGCTCTATCTTGTTTAGATCAAAAGTTAAAGTGCAAAACATAATTCAAGGGACCCCGGAATTGGCGCTTTGGCCGATTTCAAGGCAGAAAATTAAAGCTCCATGCGGCAATGCTTCCCAACATCCTAGGTCAAAATAGTTGTGATTTTCGGCTTTTTCAGGTCAAAAAGCATGGGAAAATGTACAGAAACCTATGAAAATAAGAAAAAGTTGATTTTTGAACAGGCCTAACACCACACATTGGCACTGAACCGATGTTGAAAATTGCTTTCCACAATGGCATGAGCAGTGGTTCCCAACCTTTTTACTATGGTGGCCCAGTTTTAATGGTCATAAATGTTGGTGGCCCATATATATATATATATATATATATATATATATATATATATATATATATATAATATATACAGGGTGGGCCGAAAGTCTGGATCCATAGGAAAATATTTATTTTAATACATAAATTACAACAAATGGTAAATACTTAAAATGAATATCAACTTTAACTCGTAAATGCGTATCCGTGATACTGTACAGTAGTTCGTACTCCAGTATAAATACTCAAATACTTTTTTATTTCAGCCCAGAAATGGCTTCGAATCTAACAACAGAAGACTGGGTAGAACTTGTGCTCATGTACGCAAGACAGGGCGCACACAGAGAAGTTGCTACCAAATTCAATAGAAATCATCCTGATAAGCATCCAGTAACACATGCGACTGTTGGCAAGTTGTTTAAACGTTTCAAAGAAACAGGAAGTGTACATGATCGACGGCGTTCTGGTCGTCCAAAAACTGCAACTGATGAAAATACCTCTGCAATGGTATGTGAAACTTTAACGAATAGTCCAGTAAAGTCAACAAGAAGATTATCAAATGAAACACGCATCTCGAGAACGTCAATTCGAAGAATTATTAAAAATCATAAATTCCATCCCTAAGTGTCTCGATGTCAGAGGCCGCCAATTTGAGCATTTGTTATAATTTGTTGTTTATACTGGAGTAGTGGAGTACGAACCACTGTACAGTATCACGGATACGCATTTACGAGTTAAAGTTGATATTCATTTTAAGTATTTACCATTTGTTGTAATTTATGTATTAAAATAAATATTTTCCTATGGATCCAGACTTTCGGCCCACCCTGTATATACGCGTGATCGGTGAAATTGCGCATTTCATGAAAAACGCAATATTTTGTGGTACTGAACGTCAAACTCAGAGCAAGCAAACCAGAACAAAGTTTATTTTATATGCCCTGCACATTTCATGAAAAACGCAAAATATTGCGTTTTTCATGAAATGCGCAATTTCACCGATCACGCGTAACATATATATATATATATATATATATATATATATCGAAACACGGTAAAATTATTGAATGCCCGGTTAGGTTAATTGAATGCCCAGTTAGGTCAACTGTACGCCCTTGACGATTGGTTATTAGCTCATTCTCTGCCGATTTCATGAAAAACGCAAACTGAAATTGGTCACGTAACTCTTATTTCATCCTTTGCCGATTTCACGAAAACGCGCACCAAAATTGTGTATTTCATGAAATTGGCAAACGCCCTGCACATTTCAGGAAAAACGCAAAATATTGCGTTTTTCATAAAATAAGCAATTTCACCGATCTCGCGTAACATATATAAGGTAGGGTGGCCCAAAAATACAAAAGTCAGAAATGTTTATTTCCACAAGTTTCTTCTTGTTACATATAAAAAACTTGCAAAAAATTAGGCATATCGGAGAATATCTAAAGGTCACTCACTTTTGCTACATTTTTGGTGCTTGAAACAGAACTGTAAAAAATAAACTTTTACTTTTTCATAATCCCTTATTAAGTTACTTGTATAATAGCAATGAAATGAAAAACAATAATAACAACACTTGTATCACTTCGGATAATATAGAGGAACTTCAATCTCGTTAATGAGATATATCTCAAACAACCTGTTTCTTGACGTTCGGTACCGTCGTCGTTGAAACCGGTAAGGTTTTGCGGTGACTGCTGATGAGCCGCAACAAGTATTGTTTCTGAGTCTCGTCTTTCGTCAGTGCGGCGTTGTATGATGTGAAAAAAGAAACAGCACGTTCAACACTATCATTGACGATCTTGAGGAGTTTGACTTCTTTTTGGCCGTTCACGGAGAGAAGGTTGAACAATTTCAACGAACGGCTTGTGATGTACTCTTCTAAAGGAGTGCGATGGTCGAATTCCTTCCCTTCTATCCGCTTGGGAGCTTTAGGGTTCGGAGGAAGTGAGAAGTTGCCGACTATGGCTGCTTTAGTCTTCTCTTTAACGCGATCGTCGAAGAAGAGGAGGGGCGCGAGGTGTTCAGAAAAGTACCATAAGTGGCGGCAGAACGCTTTGACCGCCGCGTCCTTGAGGGAACGCACAGTTTACTTGTGCAGGAGGGCGAGTAGGTTAATGTCATTGAAGGGTGCTTTTTCTGGGACTGGGGCCTCGTGCCAGTAGCGGGCGTAGACACAAAAAGACAAATGTTTGTTGTGCCAGCCCTCTCATGCGCCGTTAGCTTCATCTGGTCCTTAAATAGGCTTTGACCATCCACCGCACGTGGTGCATCGCGCTGGGTGCGCGGAAGCATGGTCTTCTGTTGGAGGATACCCCGAGGAAAACGCAGAGCTAAAGCCTCTCTCTCTCTCTCTCTCTCTCTCTCTCTCTCTCTCTCTCTCTCTCTCTCTCTCTCTCTCTCTCTCTCTCTCTCTCTCTCGCAACAATGGTTGGAAGTTGGATTTGAAACGGTTTAGGACTAGTGTGTGTGGGAATTACTTTACGTATAAGATCTGTGACACATGGAACAGGTTACCTTCGGAAGTTGTGAACAGTTCCTCTGTGGATCAGTTCAAGAAAGGGTAGACGAAATCTTGCACACTATTTGAGTGTGTAAAGACATTTAGGACCTCAGTCTGCGGAAATTTCTTTTCCTATAAAATAGTTAATATCTGGAACCAACTTCCCTCAGAGGTTGTTTCCAGTCAAAGTGTAAATCTGTTTAAAAATAGGCTAGACAAAGTACTGAACACACTCATAGTTTAAGATAAAAACCTCAGAAAACTCTGCAGTAGTTCGCTTGCTCGGTGTCTCTGTGAGCAAGCTAAATATAGAGCTATTTATATATTCTCCACTTTCCTGAAAAATTTCCTTGGCTACTTTTCCAGGGTCAAGGTATTTTCTTCAACCTTTTTCCGTACCTGCCTCTGGCAGGGAGGGAGCGGAGGGTGGGGAGAGAGCCTTCTACTTTTCTATCCAGTTTTCTACTACTGCTAGGATAGTTGAAAGAAAAATAAACTTTTACAAAATTTTCCATGGCACCCGTTGCCATTGGTACCTCCTCGGTATGGGCCGCAAGGCCTTTTGAGGTACTTCTTTTCCTTGTAACTCCTTGTAACTCTCTCTCTCTCTCTCTCTCTCTCATATGTGAATGCAAAGCTACCAACGGAGATTGGAGCGCCTAAATCTGTTTACCTTAGAGACGAGGAGGTTGTGGGGTCAGCTTATTCAAGTCTTCAAGATGCTCAATGGAATAGACAGGGTAGATTACAGGAACTTATTCTCACTTAGTGCCAATCCGACAAGAAATAATGGGTTTAAACTGGAACTAAAGACATTTAGGACCTCTGTCTGCGGGAATTTCTTTTCCTATAAAATAGCTAATATCTGGAACCAACTTCCCTCAGAGGTTGTTTCCAGTCAAAGTGTAAATGTGTTTAAAAATAGGCTAGACAAAGTACTGAATTCTCTCATAGTTTAAGACTAAAACATAACATAACAACAACAACTCTGCAGGAGTTCGCTTGCACGGTGTCTCTGTGAGCATGCTAAATATAGAGCTATTTATATCTCCACTTTCCCGTAAAATTTCCTTGGCTACTTTTCCAGGGTCAAGGTATTTTCTTCAACATTTTTCCATACCTCCCTCTGGCAGGGAGGGTCGGAGAGAGCTTCTACTTTTCCATCCATTTTTCTTTCGACTACCCTAGCAGTAGTAGAAAACTTGTCCTTGTAACACTCTCTCTCCATATATATATATATATATATATATATATTATATATATATATATGAAACCGGAACTAAAATTTCTCTAGTTTCGCATTCAATAAACGTACACTTCTTTTAAGAAAATTACAAAGTACAATAAGAAATTAAATAAGAGTTATTTTTACAACGTCTTCTCTGTTTAACGATGATGCGATTAGTAATGATATTTTGATTGCTATTATCCCTTAAATATCTTTCAAAAACTTTGAACATTCGAATAATTCTAAAATATTTTCTAACGATCATTTTATTCAAAACTAAAATTTATTATTGAAATTATAGAGGCTTCACCTAACTTAAAGATGAAATTACTATTTGTACAAATACAAGCGTTTAGCGACCACCTATACGGGTCCTATGGTCCGCGAGGGCAAAGAAACCCTTACATCAGAGAAAGATGCATTACATTACATTGGAAAACGTGAAGCCTGTAGTGTATTGGTTTTTAATAAAGATAAGCTAATAATGTCTAATAAGAATTAAATGTTTTGTTTAATAAAGAAGAAAATAATGTTTAATAAGAAATTAATAATGGTTTGTTTGAGATTAAGAATATAAAGTGCTAGTCGGCAATACATGAAATGGGTCTAGAGCAGTGATGCACAAACCCTGGCCCGCGGGCCAAATGTGTCCCCCACGGGTCTTTTCAGTGGCCCCACGGGTCTTTTCAATTCAATGAAAAAGTTAGAATATAAAAGTGACCCAATTTATGACTTAGATGGAAAGTAAGTAGGCTAATACATTTAGTTATTTTCTTCGCTTGGCCCTCACATCAAAAAAGTTTGTGCACCACTGGTCTAGAGAAACAGTGAAATGCCCAGCTCAGTCTTTGGACGTGGTTTGCCCCGATAAGGTGTTTTTCGTGTTAGTATGTTATTGTTTATTTAAAATATTAATTGTGTCTCCGCGATTAAATGTTAACGCTAATTCCGCCCTCGCATTATCCCGTTCGTATGAGGTATTTCGGCATAAATAAAAAGTCAGTAAATAAAAGTGTGTAATTTATTCCCCGGTCTCTTCTCTTTGTTCGAAATCATAATGCCGATCATGGCTACCCGTTTGCCCATGTTTATAAAGTACAGTGAATCGAGTGTAAAGAGAAGAAAGAGCAATGATAAAAGAAATTGAATAAAGTAAAGTAAATAATAAATTGTAAATGAGGGGAATCACTACAAGCCACTCGGGCCTATCGAGGTAATCCAAGTCATGAACTACATTTTTAATAATAAAAAAACTTGCAAGATATCAAACTCAAGTCAGCTAATTAATATACAACTATTTACTACCACCATAGTAGCCTATATAACTGAAGCAAAGAATATACACTGTATACAGTTTATTTTACCAGTACCCTGATGCTTTATGCCCTCTGTTGGTCTAAAGTTATCTTTCAAAACCCCAAAGAACTCACATTTTCCTCCAGAAGCCTCCCATACAAAGCAGTTCCCCTTCCACTAAGATGTAATCCATCCTTACTGTAAAGCTCCCTCCTTTCATAAAAATTATCCCACAAATCTATGAACTCAACCCCTTCACTACATAGCATCCTAACTTTATCATTTAAGGCTAAAATTCTTACTTGTAAACTCCATGCTTACCCCCATCCTTGGTAAAATGCTCACTATATAACACTTGCTCTGCCTATGTTTCAAAGTTTCTATCAATTCCCTGTACCTCTGTTTAATCAAAGGGTTAACTGCTTCTGAATTTCTGTTTAACTTAAATCTACCATCTTTATCCTTGCTTGTTAGTCATTTATACCTACATGAACTATGATATTACCTTGGGTTACAGGCAACTTCTTCACTACCTCATTGACTTAGAAATATTACCACCTGGAATACATATTCTTCTACGGGTTCTCCTTCCCTTATTACAAAATTCATTGTCCTAATTCCTAATAATAGAGTTCCAAACCATGGTAAATTCACACTGTACTGCTTCATCTAAATTCCCTAGTATCTGAAACCTGTTACTAGTTGCTACAACCTGATTACTATTCTCTCTAACCTTTGACTTTGTGCCATTCATCAGGCCTAACTTTACTTGAGCCTGAACCCTTATCACTAACACTTGGCTTAGGCTTAACTTTACTTGGGCCTGCATCCCTGTCTCTAACACTAGGGCTAGGCTTAGGTTCAACCTCACTACATCTTACACGCCCCCATTCGCTGCAGGGGGACACGCCCTTCAGCTCCGGACAAAGCTGTGGGTGTACTATATATATGTATATATGTAATTCAAGTTAGGCTAAAGCTCTTGTTTTCTTTTACCGCCTCTTCGTTCAGGTTTTTTTCAGATATTTCGCATATGCATTAACAATAATCTTGACCCGGAAAATACATTAACTAATTATAGTATGTATGACATGCAAGGTGCAACATGAACTCACCTATTATACACAGTAACTGTCTGGCGATACTCGCACTACGAGACACGAAAGAACTAAAGCAATGGGGACAGTTGACGGAGTTGGGTGGGTAGAGGCTAACCGTTCACCACGAGAGTAAACACGTTTATTCGTTTAATCATGTTTTTCGCTAGAGTCCACGCGTTCTCATAGGCACTAATTTAATCCACAACTCAGGCAGTAGAGTATTTTTAATTTATGACAGTAAATGCAAAACGTAGCACAAACAAACCGATTTATATATGTAATAATTTACAACACTAGCACCTATCCTCTACACAACAGCGAGATTTCAGGGCTATACCAAAAAGTAGCAAAAGGTGAGCGACCTCTAAATATACTCCTATCTGCGTAATTTTTGGCATGCAGAGTTCTTTAGTCAAATGAAACAGAAACAACCATGTGGAGCGATATCTGATATTTATTTTTACCTTGTGTTTTGGGGCCACCCTAATATAAGGATATTTTTTGTAATATATCTGACTTATTTTGAAGCATTACAAACATTAGTTATGGCCGACTAGAAAATCCACCATGGCCCACCGGTTGGAAACCTATGGGCATGATGATTCATTTCTGACCACACATGTGAATTGCGAGTGTTGTTGACACCGTCGCGGATAAATTGAGCCTCATCACAGAACAAACGTATCGATGCAATTGTCGATCGGCATTGAGCCAATTGCAAAATTCCAGCCGTTGGGCACGATCTCCGCGTTGGAGGTGCTGAACGCGTTGTACAGTACATGGTATGGATACATGCCTTCTTCATGTAACGTTCTATATATTCTCGTTTGAAGAACCCTTAAGACGTGTGGAAATCCTTCGCGTACTAACATGAGGACTCCGCTGTACCATCTGAATAATGTTTTCTTGTTCAGCCACATCTTGTTGTACCGGACGCTCAGATAAAACAGTAACGCTAGGAAATGAACCGCTCTCTCGCAATCTCTGGAAAACGTTGCTAAACACTCGTCGATTTGGAAAACGTCGCTGGTATTCAGCGACAGCAGCAGCAGTAGTATTTCCATCGCAAAATCCGAAAACATACACTATATCGGCATATTTGGCATTTGAAAACGTAAAAGGCATACTGAACGCACAAAACATCAACTGCACGCTGTGAAATACAACACACTATTGCGTAGTTCGTTCGGTTCGGTAAGTAACTGTCAATTCAATTCAAGGTCACGCATGCGCATGGTTGAAATTCAAACATTCATAGCTCCATAACCGTTAAGAATCGGACCTATGTTCATATGAAGTTTTGACTGGGAATAACCTCAGCTATAAGCTCCCAAAGTTATGACATTTCGTCGTGACTCACCCTGTATATGGCGAGTGGATTTCCACTAAGTTTTATTAAAAGTAACTTTTGCAAACAATGAATAAGTTTTCACGAAAACGTGAAGTGTGCTCTGTTGCTAGAAAATAAGTATAATACTAAATCTCTCCTCTGTTGGATTTAATATGTATCCTGTTAGAAGGCTCCCAATATTGGTTCACTCTTTCGTTTGAAAGAAAAAACTTTCTCACTTTGTTCAACACTAATTTACCAGCCTGTCTTTGATGACTGCAATTCGTCATATATACATTGGTAACGTAACACGCCAATACAAAGTTCGAATTGATGAATACAGAAAATATAATAGATTTGCTGCTTTACTTCCTATACAACGCTTGAAACTAAAAAACGGCAATTATTGTCCAAAAATTAATTGTTTTCTCCTTCATTCAATAATACGTAGAATTTAGTAAATTATAGTTTATAACTAAAATTGAAAAATAATTTCTCCACCATACAGTAATTAAATTTTATTCTTACCCCCTCAAAATAATGACAATGGATTACGGAAAGCTTTGAAAAGTAAAATGTTTGAATTTGGGACTGATTATATTGTTTCATTATTGAGATAAGATTTCTAAGAAGCAAACTTATGACCAAATGTGTTTATAATATTTTTTCCTAATATTCTTTATGACACACATTCGTGTTTCAATTATCCAATTAAGAACTAACAAAAGTCGAAGATCTTCGGGGAACTGATTACGCGAGTAAGTCGAAGCAACCAAAAGGGATGTTTTGTTCTCACGAAGTACGACGTTTCGCGGAAGGTAGGTAGGCTTCTAATTAGCTTGTGAAATGATCGAGAAATGTCCATTGTGACATCACAAAGTTTTTTCTTAATTTTCTCATTTACGCTGTCTTTGAGGAGGCTTATTTAAACATGCTTCCTCTCACAGCCTACAAAAAATACTCAAAATAAATTCATAATAACGAATTACTCTCAGCTGCATTTGATTTGTAGTTCGAGAGAAGGGCGTTACAATACAATAGCGAGAACACATTTCCCATAGCCAAGTAACATATACGCCTTCTATACTGACTGTTAAGTACTGTAACAAACAAAAGTAAATTACATACATTGTTATAACTGAATGCAGTCTAAAAATGTACTTTCAAAATAACTACAATAAATTCGGAAAGATACACCTGTATAGTATGATTTGTGATACAGTGACAGTTTTCAACATCTCTGTATTTTTTTGTTGTTGTTGGTTAGCCGATCAGCCCACCCTGATCGAGCAAGCCGGCGGCACGCAGGTAACCGATCACCCTCTCCGGAGTGGACCAGAGGTTCAGCGCACTAGTGATGTTGTGTTGTGTTCTATGTTGTGCTAGAGCGGTACAGTCTGTCATAATGTGTTCAGTTGTTTGTGGTGTGTCCTGGCACAGGTGGCAGGTGTCGTCTGTGGAGTTGTCTAGTCAGTGTTTATATGTCTGTAAGTTGGGGTGATGTCCACATCGGAATCGTGCTAAGTTAACTCGATCCGATCTGCTCAGGCTGGTCTCTGACCTGTCACTGGGTGGCGGCTTCACACCTAGAACCGCATTCGGACCGAGTCGTGTCAGTGCTTTGCGGGTTAGGTGTGTGTGTGTGTGTGTGTTTTCTGTACTGTGTGATGTCTGTGGGGCGTGGTATGGAATGGAGTATTTGGTTATAATGTGTGTCTGGTGCTACCTTAATGGTGCGAGGTGTTGGTGCATGATTGTACATGTAGTGGCAAGGGTGTTGTGGGTTAGTTGTCGCTGCTGCCATGAATTGTGTTCCCCTCATACCTAAATGTTCCCGAACTTTCAGTATTTTTGTTTCTGTGTGCAGGTGTTCTGTTGGTGTTGTGCGAGTCCATCCTGTAATGATACGAAGTGCGTTGTTTTGTATTGTCTGTAAGGTGTTATGTGTGTGTTTGAGATAATGGGTGCCCAGCATGGGCTAGCATAGTCCATAACTGAGCGAATATATTGTTTGTATATGAGTGGTGTTGTTTCCTGCTGGTGTCCAAAGTTTGTGCCTGTTAGTACCCTAAGCGTGTTAAGTCTTGACGTACATTTGTTTTTAATGTCCTGAATGTGGTTTGCAAAAGATAATGATGTGTTGTATGTGGCCCCCAAGTATTTTGGCCCTGTGAGTGTGTGGAATGTTGGTGTTGTTTAGTGTAATCTGTGGAGTTATCTGGTGTTCTTTTGTGTTGCTTGTTAGCAAGGTGATGGTTGATTTTGTGGGCGCTACTTTGAGTCTAGTGTGTGTGAGCCAGTCTTGTATACTGTTTATGCATGTTTGTAGGTTATTTGTAGCGGTGTCGATGTTGTTGTGGGTGGATGTTAGAATGTCATCTGCATATGATGATAAGGTAAGCTTGTATTTATTTTATACTAGCGGAGCGACCCGGCGTTGCCGGGGTGGATGTTGAACGCTATAAGCTAACGAAAATATCACGACTTAACCTAACCAATCGTCAAGGCCGTACAGTTAACCTAACCGGGCATTCAATTAACTTGCACGGGTATTCAATTAATCTAATCGGGCATTCAAATTCAATTAAACTAACCTGGGGACCTAATCAATATGTGTGTGAAGTTTCATGTTTGTAACTGCTTCCATTTTGGAGTTATGACGAACACACACACACACACACACACACACACGTCCTTTTATTATTATTATAGATTAAACATTTTGTTTTAACGCGTCTGCTCTAAATATGTCATTGTGAGAATTTGTACTGCAGTCTCTGTTAGTGTTAAGACAAGTTACAAGTTTTTAAGATGTGCTTCAGTAGGGTGTGTCAATTTTGGGGGTGAAATGACTAAATTGAAAATCATGTGGTTTGGTAGCAATTTAATGTAATCATTTGGCATACAAAATAATATCCTTGCTTCAAAAACAATAAAAAATAACTCCTACCTACCGTACATCAATTTTAATTCAAAATTCCATTTTTCCGTAAATTCGTAACAAAATAACAAATGTGCGCAAACATCCTATCAACATTTAAAGTGGCAATAAGATATCATTCAGAGTCTTTATTTGAAAGTAACCAATGCAGTCATGTCCTATTTGCTGCGGTTCCTTGACATCAGCATTCGGCTTGCTACTTGCGCTTTGATGTAGCCTTCTCGCCTCTCGTGACTGTAAACTTGACTAGCTGCTTCTGTGACCATTTTCACACATCTCTCCACACTCTGAGTGTGAGAAGGCCACTTTGGCACTTGCATTGGGGCCTCTTTAAGTTGTGTTAAATCTTTGTTTGTTATACATGTTGTCAGTGGTGGCTCCAAAACTTCCGAACTCAAGTTAACTAATTCTGACAATTTCGTGGCATTGACGTTTATCGGAGGTACCTTCCTTGTCTGAACAGAGCAGTCTCCCAGCTGGTCATCATCTAATGATGTTCCTCTAAGCTTTAGAATGATTTCCACAGCCTCAGTTCGCTCTTTGGTACATTGGCTGCAGAGTATTGCTTGCAAAACTGCCTCTGGCCTAGCATACCAAGCGGACCTTCTCACCACAGGTAACACGATGCCCACCACTACTTTCCTTTGGGTTCTAATCCACATTGGATTAAGTTTTACATTGAACCAGTGAGGAAGATAAAACCCAATAATAAATTCAACAATCAACATCAAATTCTGTAGCATTTTGCCCTTCAGTGCATGTTTGGAAACCCAAATCCTGCAGAAACGAATCGCTGTAGTTAACCAACGACTGTGACTTACGGGTCCAATCTCCAAGAGAGCCAGATTTTGAGGCAACTCTCCTGATCTGATTGCTTGAACAATACGATAAGCGTAAGATTGATCCGTGCTGAGGTCTTTGATAACTTCTTCAGACAACACTGGAAAGGGAGGGCCTACTTCGACCTTTGGAAATTTTGTATTTTTCTAATTCCATTGCTTCATCTAGCATGTTGCCAAGGGGGCCTGACCACTTGTTGTTGCTCTTTGTAGGACCATCAAGTTCCTGGATGAGACGACGAAGAGGTAGTTCCCCTGTGTGCAAATCACATACAATCCAAACAAGCCTTCTTCCAAGTTTTTTCTCTAAATGAGTCATAACACCGCCCTGCCATCCAGTGTTCACCGCAGTTGAGTCTCCACCAACGGCCTGCAGTGAACTGTCAAGTCTTCTTTCTTGAAGCCAACATATTATTTGATCAGCAATTGCCTCTGCATGTTTCTTGCCTTCTACTTCTGCTTCAGGAACAAAGTGAAACAAATACCGGCCACCAGGTTCGGAACACACAGAGTAGTGTTCTTCTTTGATGAGACCGGGAAACTTTCTGTCCATTCCCTCTACCTCTAGGAGAACTTTTGTGTCATCTCTTCTTCCATCAAACAAAAGGCAAGAGAGACCTTCCTCCTTCAAATCTTTTTCATGCTGATCAGATATTTCCTTCATTATTTTTTCTTGTGCTCTTCTTATCTTATTATGATCTATCACTAAGGATGTATCCTCTCGGCTGATGAGGCCTGCATCTATCCAAGCGGCAGTGGCAATCTCTGCAGTCTCTCGTAGCCCCGTATGGTGGCGAATACTGGCAAGGGCAATGTTTGAGATGTCTTTAGTGTTGTATTTCATTCTTTTCGGCGAAGGTTCAGATGGCATTTTGGAGCTATCATCTGATGTTGCTTCTTTCTGTTCATCTGAAGAGCTTTCAAAGAAGTGAGAAACCTCTTGATAGAGCTCTTCATCTCTTTGGGTGGCTTCTTCACTCTTCTTTTTCTTCCTTTCTTCCCTCTCTCGGATTTTCTCTTTTTCTTAGCAATAACAATCTGTTTTTTGGTTTCTGAATAATCTGCCGAACCAATCTGCATACTTCCTTGGCCTCCTGCCTTTGTTCTCTGCGCCTTTATGAAAGCCAGCTCCAAAACAGGGATCTTCTTCTCACGAGGACAGCGACAATCAATGTGAGGGTGAGGTTCTCTTCTGCATGAGGGAGAACAATTGGCTTCAGAACGCAACTCTATGGGACACTGGCAGTTAAAAATGTCAAGAAGAGTATCAAGTGTGTGCAGAAATTTATTTTTCGTTGCTAGTTTTCCTTTACCAAGTGATGTCTCAACTGCTTTGTGCCACAGCTTTGTTAATTTTAGCTCAATAGTTCTATACTGATTGAGTACAGGTGGTTTGAATAACACATTAGCTTTTTTCCACTGATGCAGAAGAGGGGGAATTATGTCCCTTATGAGCTCTTTCTCTGTGTAGTTCATTCTATCCTTTGTATTTTGTTCACGAAGGAGTAACCCTAGTCTCAGCATGTCTCGCACTGTTGGTAGTTCTGATACGGGAAGCTCCTTTCCTGCACCGACTAACAGGCTCAAGTGACATGACGACTGACCTCTTGTCTTCAATTTTGTCATCTTAGGAATATCTGAAAAGAAATAAAAACATTTAAGTATTTTATATCAATTACGATGTTTCAAAGTTTAGTCATTCGATGTTCTAAAATTCAGTAAAAAAATATTTCATGGGATTACAACATAATTAGACAGAAGAATATGATAATAATATAATTGTAATAATCAATAACACAGCTCAACAAAAAAAAATTTTTGTTTCGTTGCCAAGGAAATTCGTACGAATTTAGGGTATTTTGGGGTTGCTGAATTCCAAAATGAAAGTAGTTTTTCCGATTTGGCTCTAGTTCTTGAGATAATGAATACCCTCAATTAATAGGAAACGTAAACCATAACGCGTGCATATGGAAACTACCGGAACATTCTGGATGGTGAGACACGCGAATATTCTTAGTGTTTACTCCGCGATCATTCTAGAATATTCCCCCTCCGTATATAAGTCATCGGCCACCCAACCAGTAGTCAGTTGACAGTGTGGTTAATGTGAAAGGTTTCAATCGATACAAGAAACTCAAGTGGGATTATCCCAACTTGGAATCAGCAAGGCGACCTGTGTCACACAGCGAAGACGTTCCCATACCAGTGTTTACCACACTGCCCGACCTTCCGTTGTCAGAATTTGAAGAAATTCAGGACTTAGGTGGTAGTAGTGGAAGTGACTATGAAGGAAGCATTTCAACACCTCAGTTGTTCTCCCAAGACGAACTCAATGATCTGATACGGGACCTCAGTCTGTCAAAGTCTGCTTCAAATACATTTGTAGATCGTTCCCTGGACTAAGTATGGAAAAACTAAAAGCTGGAATCTTTGATGGCCCTCAAATCCATACACTTATCAAGGATTCTAATTCACAAAATTTATGAATGGTGTTGAAGCTTCTGCCTGGTGCAGTTATGTCTCAGTTGTCAAGAACTTCTTGGGTAACCCAAAGCAGACAATTACGAAGAACTGGTGCAAAACATGCTCACAAACTTTGAAAAGTTGGGTACTAATATGAGCATAAAGGTACACTTTCTCCATAGCCACTTACACAGATTTCCGGATAATCTTGGTGATTTTAGCGAGGAACAGGGGAGAGGTTTCATCAAGATATCAAGGTGATGGAGGAAAGGTATCAAGGCAGATGGGACAGACACATGATGGCAGACTATTGCTGGAACCTCCAACGTGATTGTCCTGATAACCCACATAAAAGAGAATCGCACAAACAGAGATTTACTATACATTAATTGTAATTATGCGAATCAGCTTACTGTGTTTATCTGTTATTATACCGAATAAAATGCCATTATGTATTTCATGTGTTTACTTTTGTATGATTTGAGACAATTTCAATGCGATTTGTAAGTAGGCTCCGCCTGAACATTAATTTTGTTGCATTTTTACGTGTTTCAATGGGTACCAATTATCTCATAAATTAGAGCCAATCTAGCAAAACCGATGTCATATTCGGAATCAGCACACAAAGTTACCCCAAAATCACTCTAATATGATTGGCAATAAAATGAGTGTTGACCAGTGTAATCCATACTTAGTTAAACTGTAGTATTCGTCTAATAGAATAACTATGAAGTAGGTACAAGAGCAATAACAGCAAACCACCATCTATGACATCTAAGAGGCAACTGAGGACCAGGGTTGCCACTGAAGTTTTCCAAATAGTACCAAATGAAGATAGTAAAACGTACCAAAAAATCCTAAAATAGTACCAAATATTTAAAATGTATAGGAACAACCTTCAATTCTGAGGATGCAACTTGCTTCTTTAAAATAGAGATACAGAAGGTTGCAAAAAGTCTGTCACTTTCTATTCTGACTTTTTACTCTGGTATGTTTCAAGTATTTTTCAGTCTTGCTATGTCTTTCAAGTAATGATAACACTACCTGCTACTACTTCACACTTGCACAAATTACAAAATGCTTTGTTCTTATTATCTTTACTATTACTCATCTATCCAAGAGCGAAATCTTTCATCATGTAACCACCTTTCTTGGAATTTATGTTCATAAACATGGCTCCGTGCTTTTTTGGGTTGCGTCACTGGCGTAGTTTTATCACCACTGTCTGAATCAGCAGATGTATCCTCTACATTTCTTTTACCGCTCATTGTAAAAAGGGTTCACTCGGAAAACATTTGTTAAAGTTTCTAATTGGAAAATAAATTTCAAATACTATGAAAATTCAGCCACTAACAGATGTAAGTGCCTCAGCCTAACGTGCTGACTCCCGACAACGAACTGCCGCCAAATGAGTGATGAGTCACACGTCACGGTATTTTTAAAATCGTATGAAATCGTTTTGCATGAGATTTTCAAATGGCGCTAGATTAAAATAGTGCTTAAAAAGCGCTAAAAAAGAAAGTTAGGGGAAATATGAAGCTAGCTAAGTGCCTGGCATTCGTCTCTGTATAAAATCAAAGTGAATAGTATTTCATTTAATAAAATGCTCAAATAGTACCAAATTTTATGAAAGTCGTACCAAAAGTACCAGAGAGGGTACAAAGTACCAAATTTGGTACGTTAGTACCAACTTCGGCAACCCTGCTGAGGACTGAGAGTGAGGGACAGTTCTATTCATGTTGTGACTTGTACATTGTACAACAACGATATGACCTTGAAAACACTCCATATGCGATCAGTGGGATAATTCTGTGACAGATGAATAGTTAATCAATTTATGTCCTATTATTTAGTAAAAGAGTCAATTTCTGAAACTTTAAGGTAAAATTGATGTAGGTAAGGGTTATTTTATTTCATTTTGGTTGGCCAATTTCAAGTTTTGACATGAAAAGACTATATTTTCACTACCAAAATTGATTTGAAAAAAGTTGACAAAATTGACACACCCTAGTGTTTCAGCCTTTTCTTAAAACCATTAAAACCAACAGGTTTCATTTCGGAGGCATATTACAATTAAGAAGCAAAATGATCGTTTTAAATACAGTATATATATATATATATATATTATTATATAATATATATATATATATATATATATATATATATATATTATATATAGGGTTGGCGTCAGGGGGAGGGGAAGTTTCAGGAATTTCAAAGAAGGCTCAAGAGAGAAGAATGGCATGGTATGGGCATGTAATGAGAAGAGACGAGAAATACGTTGGGAGAAGGGTGTTATCTATGGAAGTACCCGGGAGGAGGAAGAGAGGAAGACCGAGGATGAGGTGGAAGGATCGCATCAGGATGGACATGAGCGAGAAAAACCTGACGGAGGAGATGGCGCAGGATAGGGCGGAGTGGAGAAGTATCCGCAACAGCGACCCCATATAAATGGGACTAATAATGCTGCAGAAGAAGATGATTACAATTTGGAATCAGTTGTCATTGTATTATTAATATTTGTCATATGGACTATGGTCTGCCAATAAACTTTTTCATTTAATTTCATTTTCTTTAATTGTGTGCTTATCAGTTAAAATGCACTGAATACAGGATTCAGTGCATTTAGTGCATTTCAGTGCCTAGTGACTTGTAACTAGCATAATTATTAAGATATATTTAAACTGCTTACGCATAATTTTTTTAACATTAGTACGACGTAGGATACATAATTACTTAAATACACTAGGTCTATTCAGACTTTGGTCAGACTAACGCAAATTATATATGTATACGGTATTATCTGCAGATTATATATACACCTCGTTCCTCGTTAACCTCGTTGCTGTTCCGTGTGATGGTCTCTCTTCACACGAAGGTCAAGCTGGTGGTCCTGTCTCTAGGTCTGGCTTGGTCGAGGAGCGAGTTGCTTTCTTGCGCTCTCCACCGTACATAGCCAGGTACACCCGGCTCATCTGGTGCTGTCCTGACCAGGCATCTAGTCTTCTCTCGAAGACTTCAACTTTGCTTTGACCCAAGTAACGTTTCTGAGGTCCTTTGGAAGCTGGTTAAAAAGTCTTGGACCCCTGACAACCAAGCCATTTTCCTTCAGTGTTGAAGAGGTCCCTTGTCGGGCCTTTAATTTGCGAACACTACACATCCTGCCTTTCCTATTTTCCAGTGTTGTTTGAATGGTAACTGGGTTTAGTTTGAAGTTTGGTACCAGTTTTTCGATCATTTTCCATATGTAGATTATGGTGTACCTCTCTTTCTTCTTTCCAGGGAGTACAGATTTAGTTTACGTAGTCTTTCCCAGTAGTTGAGCTCTTTGCAACAATCAATCTTTGCTGTGAAATGTTTCTGAGCTTCTTTCTAATCTATTAGTTTCTTCCTTATATATGGGGACGTCAAGACAGCAGTATTCAAGTTTTGGTATAATCAGTGTTTTTAGCAGGGGAATCATTACTGTTCTACCCATTCTTTTGAACGTTCTTAGTACCTGTCCTATATACACACACGTTCACAATGACGTAAAAGGAAACGGGAGAGCGG
The DNA here is from genome assembly GCA_023014485.1 of Bathynomus jamesi. Lineage (NCBI taxonomy): Eukaryota > Metazoa > Arthropoda > Malacostraca > Isopoda > Cirolanidae > Bathynomus > Bathynomus jamesi. Next base: position 169,358 of record JAJOZX010002985.1, read on the forward strand.
TGACTCTGCTTTGGGGAAATGGAGTCAAGTCTGAGCGATCGAGCGTCTGCTCGCTGACTCAGAATTCCGCGCAGACCGAAAATGCCGGAAGCCCAACACTGCAAAAAAATAAAAATGGAGTACCAGTAAATTAAAGTTTCCAGAATCATTAAAAATAGTAATGAATATCAACTTTAGGATATCGGTTCCCAAACTGTGGTACGTAAATATATTAAAATTAAATCTCATTAAACCAAATAATAAAAATCGAATAATAATAATTATTATAATAATAATAATAATAATAATTATTATTATTATTATTATTATTATTATTATTATTATTATTATTATTATTATTATTCAGAAAATGTAAATTAATTGGATTTTAGTTATTAAAGACGCAGACCCTTTGGTAATTTACCATACAGCTGGTAGACACCCAGAGCTATTTTTAATTTTAAAACAAGGACTATAGTAAGTTATAGACTTGTAGTAATCTATGAAAGTGATAGGGTCTTAATGTCTTTGCTTTATCCCCAAATTCAAGAGATAAACGCTCGAGATTCTTGATAATTTTCTTTCATAAATTATCATCATTACGATAGACAACATATTCCTAAATTAAGAAGCTCATTCCAAACGAAACACTTCGAAAATAGCTCTATTTCCGAAGAGTTTCGTTTGGAATGAGCGTATCCTGTATATACTATTGAGCTAAAATGTGTCTGTTTCTCTGTGCGTATGTCTGTCCGCTTTCTTCGGAACCGTGCAAAGCCTAAACGGCACATCGGAAAATTCTGCAACCACCACCAACTGATAGCCCATGAGCTGCCGATGTGCTCTGTCAAGTTTCCCGGTCCTAGGTCACAATTACTGGGTCCGAAGGCCCCAACACCGCGATAAAACTACAGAAAAGAACGCAGCCGTGAAAATGTTGAGCTTCACATTGTGTGACATATAATGCTACCCGCCCGGGGTAGTGGGTGGGGTAATTGGGGGAGTGGAGGTGGGGGTAATGGCGTTTTTTTACTTTTGTGTGGGGAGTAATGGCGTTTTTTAAAATTTTGTAGCTGGATCACAGTGCTATCCGCCCGGAGGGCCAAGTTGTACAACGGTCGCGAGCGATAGCGAGCTACCGCTTGTCGTATCCTATATACTATTGAGCTAAAGTGTGTCTGTGTCTCTGTCTGTCCGCTTTCTTCGTAACCGTGCACAGCCTAAACGGCACATCGGAAAATTCTGCAACCACCACCAACTGATAGCCCATGAGCTGCCGATATGCTATGTCAAGTTTCCCGGCCGAGCACGAGATATTTAATGTCTATTACAAGTGAATGTAAGTACTTCGAAAACGATACCCAGGTTGAAGAGCACTGAATAATTACACAATCTTCCAATGTAGTAGTATGACCGCAAAATGTTTGAGTGCATATATGCAATTGCAATGTTGATCAATTGTTGCAAAGTGCCAGCCCCCTTCCCCCCTGGGGGTAATGGGGGAAGGGTAGGGGTGGGGGTAATGGGGAAGAGAAGTTTGGTAGTCCCGATATACAGCGAGCTGTGACATATACTGCTACCTGCCCGGAGGGCGATAGCGAGCTACCGCTTGTTAAGCCTATCGAACAAAGACGTACGCTCGCTACTCTTTTGAAGTGTAGCCTAATTCGTCTGCATTATTATTCAATGCGAAGGAAGCGTACAATAGCTTAGGGAAACGAAAATAAAAATCTTTCCCTCTCTAGCCTGCATCAGTTTCCTTTTAATTTATTAAACATTTGACCTCGTTTAAATAAGGAGTGTTTCAAAAGTTACTAGGGTATTCAGAGATTGACATGATGAATCAGATGAACGCAAAATGTCTGAAATTTGCTGTATACGCCAGTTTGATCGTGCAGGAAACTATGTAAGTGATTTCATCGTGTTATGATGACATGATAACGTCATGTAGACGTCATTTGTAAAAAAAAAGTCACGTGTTAGCCACTGAACTTTATTATATGATACGGGACACACACTTAAGATGTAAACATAAAAAAAACAATAAATTAACATCTAGTAGCCTTGTCAATAGCTAGGACGTGTTTGTACATAAATTTTGTCAATGCTTGGTTGAAGTTTTGTTTAGAGCTCTCACACATGTAGGACGAGGTCCTACAGAGAGTTGACACGCGTACAAATATATGTAGACTGCCAATTATTCATAGAACACTTTATTATTCAGTAATAATAACATGAGTCAACGAAATGAAGTGACTTAATACTTGGTTGATTTCCCTCGAGGTTTCTCTTGCGGAATTTTGTCCGACTCCAACTGCGAAATGTCAATCAAGTCTTGTCTGGAAGTGGGCTTATTGGACTTTCCCCTCAATGCCCGGCCAAAGAAAGTCCACGCGTATTCAGTGGAATTTATATCTGGCGAGTGGCCCGGCCAGTGCAGTGGTCAGATACCTTAATTCTCCTGTCAGTGCCGAGTTTGTTATGGGTGTCTGCATACTCTCGTATACGTGTATGTCAACCCTCTTTAGTTTTCTTTTCACAGTGGGCGATAAAGGTGCTCTCAGACGCGTTCAGAAAGTACGAATGAGGTCTTTTAGGTGCCCAAGAAAGAATTCTTAGTCCCGTTAGAGGTGCTGTTATTGCTTCCATGAAGATAAGAAAATATATTACTATTGTTTCTTTTGAGATTTACGCCTGTACACGTTGTCACATTTAGTAACTTTTATAATAGATTTAATAATAGAGTTACTTCCCAGAAGTAAATTGATCGAAATGTTGCACTCATTTTCTGAAGTTTAATAAAATGTGTCACGTGATCAGATTCATAATTATGAATAAGAATGGATTTAACGTCATCACATCCATTGTGAGTATTAAACATCCTTTATTTAATCATACCACTTCCTTTACATTATTTTAATTAAAATAAAAAAGAGAAACGCGACCCAACAAAGATACGTTCTGGCCATAAACTGACCACCTGGGTTGTATTAACCACCTGGGTTGTATGTACGATGCAAACAACGATACTGGGTTTGTGCCGGGATTATGTCGTAGTCTGAAATTTGAAGTTGGTCAGAATTTCGAGATGTAAATGTAATGCGAACATTAATGAAATAATAGAAAATTTTATATAGAAGTTAAATACAAAATTAAATACGAAATCATGTCGAATGATTGTTAAGTGGCACATTGTACCCTAAATACCCGTGACACTTTGTCATTTCGTTTCGCACCTCCTTTCTCGTTGTGTTAGTGGCGTTCAAGTATTTTTTTTTTATTCTTCTCTTATCCCATTATCATTCGATTCCTTTTCGCAGAATAATTTTCAGGTTACTTTATTTTTTGCCTCGAGATGACCACCAACCAAGGTCATTCTCTTACCTTTAACGCCGTTTAGAACTTGGCTCTTCATATACAGACTCGCCATATGTGTATAATTTATACGCTCTTAATTGTCATGATTCATTGAACCGTTACGAGGCAATTGAATTTCTTTCTATTTTACCACACGACTCAACTCGGTTTAAATAAACTTTAAAAGAACGTCTAAAAACTATAATTTATATCTTTTCCTTTGCACCAAACATTGTCGAACTCAATTTCGATTCCGACCACAAAGAAAAATGTAAATAACGACATGAAATAAAATAAAACGAAATATCTCGTCTCAAAAACTAATATATATTATATATATATATATATAATATATATATATATATATATATATTAATGTTGCAAACCCACAAGGAAAAAGAAAAACTATTCCAAGGCCTTTCGTGTATTCAGAGCTCTGAACACGAAAGGCCTTGGAATAGTTTTTCTTTTTCCTTGTGGATTTGCAACATTAATATATATATATATATATATATATATATATATATATATATATATATATATATATTAGTTTTTGAGACGAGATATTTCGTTTTATTTTATTTCATGTCGTTATTTACATTTTTCTTTGTGGTCGGAATCGAAATTGAGTTCGACAATGTTTGGTGCAAAGGAAAAGATATAAATTATAGTTTTTAGACGTTCTTTTAAAGTTATTTAAACCGAGTTGAGTCGTGTGGTAAAATAAAAGAAATTCAATTGCCTCGTAACGGTTCAATGAATCATGACAATTAAGAGCGTATAAATTATACACATATGGCGAGTCTGTATATGAAGAGCCAAGTTCTAAACGGCGTTAAAGGTAAGAGAATGACCTTGGTTGGTGGTCATCTCGAGGCAAAAAATAAAGTAACCTGAAAATTATTCTGCGAAAAGGAATCGAATGATAATGGGATAAGAGAAGAATAAAAAAATACTTGAACGCCACTAACACAACGAGAAAGGAGGTGCGAAACGAAATGACAAAGTGTCACGGGTATTTAGGGTACAATGTGCCACTTAACAATCATTCGACATGATTTCGTATTTAATTTTGTATTTAACTTCTAAATAAATTTTCTATTATTTCATTAATGTTCGCATTACATTTACATCTCGAAATTCTGACCAACTTCAAATTTCAGACTACGACATAATCCCGGCACAAACCCAGTATCGTTGTTTGCATCGTACATACAACCCAGGTGGTTAATACAACCCAGGTGGTCAGTTTATGGCCAGAACGTATCTTTGTTGGGTCGCGTTTCTCTTTTTTATTTAATAAAATAATGTAAAGGAAGTGGTATGATTAAATAAAGGATGTTTAATACTCACAATGGATGTGATGACGTTAAATCCATTCTTATTCATAATTATGAATCTGATCACGTGACACATTTATTAAACTTCAGAAAATGAGTGCAAATTTCGATCAATTTACTTCTGGGAAGTAACTCTATTATTAAATCTATTATAAAAGTTACTAAATGTGACAACGTGTACAGGCGTAAATCTCAAAAGAAACAATAGTAATATATTTTCTTATCTTCATGGAAGCAATAACAGCACCTCTAACGGGACTAAGAATTCTTTCTTGGGCACCTAAAAGACCTCATTCGTACTTTCTGAACGCGTCTGAGAGCACCTTTATCGCCCACTGTGAAAAGAAACTAAAGAGGGTTGACATACACGTATACGAGAGTATGCAGACACCCATAACAAACTCGGCACTGACAGGAGAATTAAGGTATCTGACCACTGCACTGGCCGGCCCTCGCCAGATATAAATTCCACTGAATACGCGTGGACTTTCTTTGGCCGGCATTGAGGGAAAGTCCAATAAGCCCACTTCCAGACAAGACTTGATTGACATTTCGCAGTTGGAGTCGGACAAAATTCCGCAAGAGAACCTCGAGGGAAATCAACCAAGTATTAAGTCACTTCATTTCGTTGACTCATGTTATTATTACTGAATAATAAAGTGTTCTATGAATAATTGGCAGTCTACATATATTTGTACGCGTGTCAACTCTCTGTAGGACCTCGTCCTACATGTGTGAGAGCTCTAAACAAAACTTCAACCAAGCATTGACAAAATTTATGTACAAACACGTCCTAGCTATTGACAAGGCTACTAGATGTTAATTTATTGTTTTTTTTTATGTTTACATCTTAAGTGTGTGTCCCGTATCATATAATAAAGTTCAGTGGCTAACACGTGACTTTTTTTTTACAAATGACGTCTACATGACGTTATCATGTCATCATAACACGATGAAATCACTTCCATAGTTTCCTGCACGATCAAACTGGCGTATACAGCAAATTTCAGACATTTTGCGTTCATCTGATTCATCATGGTCAATCTCTGAATACCCTAGTAACTTTTGAAACACTCCTTATTTAAACCGAGGTCAAATGTTTAATAAATTAAAAGGAAACTGATGCAGGCTAGAGAGGGAAAGATTTTTATTTTCGTTTCCCTAAGCTATTGTACGCTTCCTTCGCATTGAATAATAATGCAGACGAATTAGGCTACACTTCAAAAGAGTAGCGAGCGTACGTCTTTGTTCGATAGGCTTAACAAGCGGTAGCTCGCTATCGCCCTCCGGGCAGGTAGCAGTATATGTCACAGCTCGCTGTATATCGGGACTACCAAACTTCTCTTCCCATTACCCCACCCCTACCCTTCCCCCATTACCCCCAGGGGGGAAGGGGGCTGGCACTTTGCAACAATTGATCAACATTGCAATTGCATATATGCACTCAAACATTTTGCGGTCATACTACTACATTGGAAGATTGTGTAATTATTCAGTGCTCTTCAACCTGGGTATCGTTTTCGAAGTACTTACATTCACTTGTAATAGACATTAAATATCTCGTGCTCGCCGGGAAACTTGACATAGCATATCGGCAGCTCATGGGCTATCAGTTGGTGTGGTTGCAGAATTTTCCGATGTGCCGTTTAGGCTGTGCACGGTTACGAAGAAAGCGGACAGACAGAGACACAGACACACTTAGCTCAATAGTATATAGGATACGACAAGCGGTAGCTCGCTATCGCTCGCGACCGTTGTACAACTTGGCCCTCCGGGCGGATAGCACTGTGATCCAGCTACAAAATTTTAAAAAACGCCATTACTCCCCACACAAAAGTAAAAAAACGCCATTACCCCCACCTCCACTCCCCCAATTACCCCACCCACTACCCCCGGGCGGGTAGCATTATATGTCACACAATGTGAAGCTCAACATTTTTACGGCTGCGTTCTTTTCTGTAGTTTTATCGCGGTGTTGGGGCCTTCGGACCCAGTAATTGTGACCTAGGACCGGGAAACTTGACAGAGCACATCGGCAGCTCATGGGCTATCAGTTGGTGGTGGTTGCAGAATTTTCCGATGTGCCGTTTAGGCTTTGCACGGTTCCGAAGAAAGCGGACAGACATACGCACAGAGAAACAGACACATTTTAGCTCAATAGTATATACAGGATACGCTCATTCCAAACGAAACTCTTCGGAAATAGAGCTATTTTCGAAGTGTTTCGTTTGGAATGAGCTTCTTAATTTAGGAATATGTTGTCTATCGTAATGATGATAATTTATGAAAGAAAATTATCAAGAATCTCGAGCGTTTATCTCTTGAATTTGGGGATAAAGCAAAGACATTAAGACCCTATCACTTTCATAGATTACTACAAGTCTATAACTTACTATAGTCCTTGTTTTAAAATTAAAAATAGCTCTGGGTGTCTACCAGCTGTATGGTAAATTACCATTCACAAAGTGTGAAAAAATAGGTAGAATTGACGCACAACTTATGAATATGGTGTTCACTTATATGTTAGTTACATGAAAAATACTAACATAAACAAACTTTTTTTTGCTGATTCTAATAGCCAATGCCTATGCCTTCATTTTTTACATTTAAAAAAAAATTCTCATTTGATACCCCAGAGGTCAAATCGTGACCTCAAATTTTGGTTACAGTGTAACTTTTTTATTTTTCAACCTAGAGTTCTAGAACTTGCATATTTGGATTCCTTGTCGTTTTCTGATTCTAAATATATATACTTTTATATAATTATGACAATTATTACCCAAGTTATGGCTCGCCAAATGTTAGTAACCTCGCGAGTGACCTCAAATTGCCCGAGGTCATATCTCTTGAACCGTTGGTCGGATTGACCTTATAATTTCAGAAATGGATTCAGGGCTCACAAACTCCCTATAAACCAAATTTCAGCAAATATGAGAGATGAGGGTGTTAATTTCAATTTTTTTTGGTTGATCTGACAGAGAATGACCCTATGTCGAAGTTAAGTGGAGCTACAGACAGACGTTTTCGTACCAAGAAGTCCATAGCTTTGAGGATAAATGGCAGGACTCATGGATAGCTTGGATGATCGGGTTGGTTGATTTTTTAATTCTTTGCATTAGACTGTGTTGAGCACGTCGTCTTACCTCCGGGAAGCTCGAGACATTGCGGGTAGCAAACATTTGCGAAGCTGAGCATCTTGTGGGTAATTTATGTAAGAGTCTAAAGGACCTGTTGTACAGCAAATTTAGGGTTCTGCCAGAACCTTTTTTATAATTCACCCAGAGTTGCTGTCCGTATATATATATATATTACTGCAGAAAGTACGAGTGTGTGTGTTTTTTGCTTCACTTGTTCAGAATCGAAAGTTCCATATGGTCATACTCGCTTTAGCACACAGGCTTCGAGATTCTTTTCTTATATCCGAGTCATCACTCAAGGAGCTGGTAATATAGGGTGTCCATAAATGATTACCCTGATTAAAGCATGCTATAACTTTTAAATAAACACTCGTATTCAAACACAGTTTTAATCATAAATAGATAAACATACAAAGTCTTGATACATAGTTAATGAACTTAATAAGCTTCCACATGTGCACCCCTAGTGGCACGTAAAATGTCTAAACGGATTCACACTCACGCCACACATTTTCCAACATTTGTGGGTTAACTGTTGCAATTGCATCCGTAATGCGTTCTCGCAATGTCCTGATATCTGGAACAACTGTTGCATAAACCAAATCTTTAACATGACCACAGAGAAAGAAATCCAGCGGGGTAATGCCTGGTGATCTTGGGGGCCATGGGATTGGCCCGTCCCTGCCAATCCATCGATTTGGAAATGTTGCGTCGAGAGTTTCACGAACAACATGCGCCCAATGAGGGGGTGCCCCATCTTGTTGGAAGATGACAGTTGGCTGCCTGTCCTGCAGCTGGGGGATGGCGTAATTGGTGAGCATATCCAGGTACACAGTTGCGGAAACAGTATTTTCAACGAAGAAGAAATGACCAATTATCTGGTCATGCATTAGTCCACACCAAACATTGATCTTCGGACTGCCCCGAATATGCTCCCTTACGGCACGAAGGTTTTCTGATCCCCAAATACGCACATTGTCTGTTGACTCTACCATTGAACAGCTACTACAGGGCTCCTAGCGGCGAATGCGGTAGACGAAACCAGGGCTGTGGAGTCGGTGATAAAATTTGCCGACTCCAACTCCGACTCCAAAAATTTTAATACTCCGACTCCGACTCCAGAAATCTGACTTACATAATTACGACTCCGACTCCGATGGAATGTTAAAGCCAAATTGATTACGATTAGCTTTATTAGGCCAATGGAGATTCATAAACAAGGCATTTCGTCACCACCACATGACTCATCAGGTTACTTAGTGGCTGTAACTATGCCTTAATGGCTTTTTTCTCTTTATTAAAAAATTACAATAAATCCCAAAATACAAACTGATTGAAGCTTAAACAAAATAAGATTATTATTGGTTTAGCAAATTAATAAGATGTTTTTGTATTATTATAAACATCCGTAACAAAATGTACTAACCTAAACTGAATTTGTTCTTAAAAAAGGATCGCTTCCATTAAATCTTCTTTCAGTGATGCTTATCAAAATTATCAAATTGAAATCTAAAAATCTGAAAAAGATTTAGGGTTGCTAGTACAAAATTTTTAAATTTCCTTATTATTAATTATGTTAATTAATTAATTATAATCCTTATTAATTATAAGCAACTATATTTATATATTATTTATATTTATATATTATATACTATTTATATAGTATATTATATATTAAAACATTAGGTTAAATCTATTTTTTCATAAAATTGAGCTAGGCCTAGGTCTAGGCTGCTATGGTTATAATTGAAGGATTTGCACCGACTCCGACTCCGACTCCATCCAACTATGCACTTCCGACTCCGACTCCACAGCCCTGGACGAAACACACCAGCACAGAAACGCTATGCGTGTACGAGATCACCTGTAAAAAAAACGGATGTAAGATTCGTCATTAAAACATGAGAGCATACTGTTTTCAGGGTAAACATTTATGGACACCCTGTAGTTTGACCCAAATACTTAAACTCTTGTACTTCCTCAATTACTTCACCATTCATTTTAAACCTTATATCAGCTGGCTGATTACAGCTTTTAGGATGAAATTGCATAACCTTAGTTTTTGTAACATTAAAAAGAATATCATGTTTCTGCGAATACACTTCGCAGACTTTAGTAGCCGATCCAGACCTTTAACAGAGGGACTTATTAACACCATATCATCGGCATAAACTAAGTTATTTATCCTTGTGTTATCTATACAACATCCTACTGTTGCCTCATTAAGTGAAGCAATTAATCCGTCAATATACACATTAAACAGCATAGGGGAGAGCAAGGAGCCTTGTCTCACCCCGCAAGAGGAGCCAAAACACTCGGATAGTACATTGCCCCACCTAACAGTGAAAGATTGGTGGGAATACCAAAATTTCAATAAATTTAATATGTACATGGGAACCTTCCTGTCTTCTAGTTTTGCAAATAAAATATTGTGGTTCACCCTATCATATGCCTTACTTATATCAAGGAAACAGCTATAAATGGTTGAATTACTGTCAATGTATTTAGATATTGTTTCTTTAAGTACATAGATACACAGGTCAGTTGAGTGGGACCTTTTAAAGCCAAACTGATTAGATGTCCATAGGAAATCATTTAATCGGAGTAACAAGAGTTTTTCTAGTAGTTTCGAGAAGCAGGAAGCGACAGCAATAGGCCTGTAATTATTGCTGGACAGAATGTCTCCGTACTTATTTTTGACCAGGGGCAAGATATATACCCTCATGAACTCTGCAGGGATATAGCTATGAGCAAGCATGGCTGATAGGAGCAATGATATATGCAGACATACTACGTCATTTGCATATTTTAAGTGCTCATTCGATAAGTCATCTACCCCTGACGCAGAACCAGTCTTTAACTCTTTACAGAAAATGATATCAAAATATTTTCCCTTGTCCCTCCCACAATCGTTTCGCTGCAATCTATCTTAAGATTATCCCTACTCACACTATTAAGAATGTTAGAGTAGTGGTTTTTCCACAGCTTTGCAATTTCATCCTCCCCCGACACCCCATCGATTGTCGGAGGGAGGACATTTTTGACACCCGTTTGATTCTTAACAAATTTCCAAAATTTGTTATTATCGTTATTTATGCGAGCTTCACAGGCTTTTGATGCTCGAATAGACTCTTCTTCCTGTTTACATCGCCTTATGGCCGCCTTATACTGACCCCGACTTCTACACATATTTATGTATACTGGTCCTAATCTGGGTCTACCATGAAAGCACCACAAATCATAGGCGTCTTTCGATTCCCTCTTCAGGGGGGCAATAAAATCATTCCATCCAGGAATAACCTTAGTATGATAGTTGTAAGATTTAATCAAGGGCTTCCTGCTTCTCTTAACAGGGATATTATCTTACTATAATACCTATCTATGAGTTTACAGTGAGAATCATTTGAGCAAGGATTATTACAGCCAGGTGCAAAATTTCTAAATTATTAAAGAGGTGACATGTTCTGTCTTTGTATTCTATTCTCTGCTGCATATTAACATTGGACCAATCGACGCGATTATTCTTACCTATTGAGTTCTTGTTAAGTCGTGTTGCGCATAAATTGGTAACGTTAATTAATATTTCTAATGGTCTATGATCAGAAAGAAGGAAATCATGCAAAATATGAACTCTAACAATTCGATCCTTTAGATTATTACTAGTGAGACAATGATCAATCCACCTGGTGGTACCACTCATATCGCTAACGTATGTAAAATTACCACTGGCTACCCCTAATACATCTACATCACTTATACTTAAATTGGCCGACTCGCACATGTTACCCAATTCTCCAAAGAATTCCGAGTTCACATGTGCGTTAAAGTCCCCCATTATTATACAGTGAGAATATTTGGGGTTATCTGATAATGACTTAATTTTGTACAGCAAATCAATGTATTCATCTAGATTACTGCCGTTGTTGTATGGTAAATAGCAGTTTACAATTAATATGCAATCATTGTTCACTTGTAATTCAATGCCTAATTTTATATGTTTTGACAAATTTTTCCTTAATAAGAAAGCAACACCACCAAAAGGCCTACCGTACATTAATTCATCTGACAAGTCTACTGCTGATGACGCATGGTACATAAAGTCATCATGGATGGTAGAGAGGAATTTTAGCTCTTGCTTAGGTAGCCAGTGCTCCTGCAGGAGTATCAAATCTGCACTGTCGCAGATTTTATGAACATCTACAGTTGAATTCCTCACTGACCTTACATTATATGAGACTATTTTCAACAAGTTATCCGCCATGACTGATAGAAAATTTATTATTAGTAAGATTATTATTATTATACACAGTACAACTTTCAGGCATTACCGTTAGGGCGCCTATTATTATTATTATTATTATTGCCTGTTATCAAATCTCCTGGAAAAGTGAATAAACTCCTTAACAATAATACCGTCTGGCCATTGACTCATATTATACGGGTTGAAATGCACATTTACACCTTTAATTATTACTTTAAAAGAGTTATAATACGGAGATTTCGTGTTTAGTTTATTAACTATCACTATACTGTGTTCACCAATGATTTCTTCTATCATGTGTCGAATATCGCTTGCCTCGTTCGAGAGCTGAATTCGCGACACAAATAGGGTGAGATTCTCCATCGGTGGCCTCGCCGCGGAGACCGGTTGAGGAGACCTTTGGGACTGGCGCCTATTAACAGTTACCCCCGTCCTGCTCCCTCGATCTCCCTGAGGCAGGGTTCGCCTGCCTGGGGGATGGGTGGCACAACCTTTGGGGGATAGGAGGCCCCTCCCTTACTCTGTGGCTTGGTGAGGGTCTGTTAGCGGTGTTTATACCCTGACGGCCGCGCGTGCCTCTCCTTCTTCGGTGGGAGGGGGGAGAACTGCGTACCGAGCGAGGCGTAATCGAACACCTCTCCTCTGCAGTGGGAGGCAGGGAGAGGGCAATGATGCCTCGACTCTCGGCATTGGACCGTCCCTGTTCCTCATTGTGAGATCGGGAGCAGGAGTCCTTTCCTGAACGGGAGGGGGGTTGACCGCTACCCCTGCATGCTGCGTTTCCACCCCACTTCAGGGGGGGAGTTGGAGGCGGGGATTTCGTTTCCCTCGCTGCCCGACGCGCTTCTTGGAGATCTGGCTTGCTGAACTACTTCCGAGTAACTAGGCTTTGGGAGGAGCGTCTCTTTCAACGCATCTAACTCTGACCGGAACTGTTCTATCGAAATCGCGTTTTTCTGATTTGACACCACGTGTGGTGTTTCAGTTCAACTATCGACTTTTGTACCTCATTATACTGTTTGAGGAGCACCGAGACGTTTACGTCACCCATAGAGATTACCGGTATTCTATGGAAGTTAGTAACGTAAAAGGTAATATTATTCTCATTATCCCGGAGGGTCGACACTTTATTTATAATGTCTTTCAGGGTATTCTCGTTTTTAGAATTACCTCTACGAGTTGGGAGGGAAGCACCGAACAGGGTGTTTAATTGTACCCTCGCATGTTCTATTTCTTCTGAATCATAAAAATCATGACAGACAGATACAAGAAGGTCTGACTAATATGATCTACTTTGTCGAATATGAAACATAACAGAGGATTTTCTACAAGATTTACAGCAGACGACCCCATTGTATCTGTAACGGCTTGCGGGGGAGCGTAGCTGGGGGGGGTGGCGATGGGGGGGAACGCCGAAAGGGGTCCCACTTTTTCGTCCCTTTAAATCATGCTCTGGATACCAACGGTTCGATGTTCAGGCATCTTTTCACATTAATTATGTAACTGTTTCTATGACACAAAAAGTATACACGCGGAGTCACTGTACGATTATACCGTAATGAAACATACATTTCCCGCGATCACCGTCAAAACTTTTACTATTAAACGGAAATTCGCAGTGTATATGGGGGTAGGGCGGGAGAGGGAACGAGATGGGGATGCTAAAGGAGTGCCCACTCCTTGTCCCTTTAAAACATGTAAGCGTGTAAGTTTGTAAATATATCTAAAGTAATAAAACCTATTTATTTGCTTGGTCTTTCATTTAAGATTTCAGAGCCTTTCCCTGGCCTTTTGAAAATATTTTGAACCGTTTATGTAGTTAAAATTCACTCGTTCATTCGTTTCGTTCGTTCGTATGCCCGCTATTTCAAGGTCACTGTTTACCTCCCTCCTCATAGGTCCAAGAAGGTAGTGCCGGATGTCGTTAGAAAATTTTGAGGATATATTATATGTATTATTATTAAGTATTGTGGACCATCTAATAAGATTGTAACTGGGTAATCTTGGCACATTTACAAATTTTATTGTATAGGTAACATACCGGTTCACTAACTTTAAACCCTGTTAATTTGATAGTAAGACGGAGCACAAAACTGACAAGCGTCACTGGCACTGCATATACAGGGTGTTTCAGGAGGAAAGGTCAATACTTCGGGAGGTGATAGTGTCGGTCATTGTGAGAAAAAAAGTTCATATGAACATGTGTCTAATTCTGAATGGTTACGGAGATAGAGCTGTTTGAATCTACATATACAAAAGCATTGTTAATGGTAATCAAGAAAGAGAAACCATTTAATGTTTAAACATTGGCATTTTGAATGGTATCTGATACAGAAATGACAAATTTATTACAGTTTACAATACGTTTTCGAAAATCCACCGTCAACCTCAATGCACTTTGCAACTCATGCGCGAGGATCGCGTGTTGTTCGTCTGAGTTGATCTTGACATTCCTTTATGCGGGCAGCAGCATCCAAAATGCACGCGAGCAATTCGTCTCGTATCCACCTTTCTTTTGTAAACTTGACTTTTCATCCACCCCCACAAACAATAATCTAACGGAGAAAGGTCTGGAGACCTTGGTGGCCATTGAATGGGACCACCGCGGCCGATCCATCGACCAGGGAAAGTTTGATTTAGGTATTGCATCACCAGACGGGTAGAATGTGGAGCTCCGTCATGCTGAAAGTACATACCATTTCGTGTAGCCAAAGGAACATCCTCCAATAGTCCTGGCAATTCATTTTGCAGAAATTCTAGGTAACTTTGTCCTGTAAGACGATTCTCTAAAGTAACAGGGCCAATCAGCTGATCATCGATGATACCACACCACACATTGGCAGAGAAGCGATGTTGAAAATTTGTTTCCACAGTGGCATTTGGATTTTCGTCTGACCACCAATGAGAGTTACGAGTGTTGTTGATACCGTCACGGGTGAAAGTAGCTTCATCGTTGAACAGTATTAATCGAAGCAATCGGCGATTAGCATTTACCCAATGACAAAATTCCAGTCGCATGGCAGCGTCTCCTGGTTGAAGGTGTTGTACATGCTGTACATGATATGGATGCAAGCAATGTTCCCTCTAATTTTTTTTAGTCCGTGTGCGCAAGAAATTTTCGTTGTGCATACATTTAGATTCATGGTGAAAAAATTGTGCAAACTTTTCTGAGCGCTATTATCTTCAAAATTAAATATATATAAATATTAAATACTTAATAAATATTATTTCCATAAGGTAATAGCTTGATCATTACGGTACTATTAAATGGATATTAAAAAACTGTTTACAATATTATATATTCTTAAAAAAGAAAACATTTTATCCATTCTAAAAATATGAATAAAATAAAAAGTAGTAAATAAAATTCAACAAAATAAATAAAATAAAAATAACTAAATGAAAATGACTATTTTAGTTATCATTTCTCAAAACAATTTTTAGCATTTAGCAATTTAAAATAGACTATCAAGATTAATACATAATTTCATCCATTCACAAAATAGGAATTATGAGATAATTACTATTCGTTTTTATGCAAAAATAAGAAAGAGAAGGTTTATATTCAATGCGTTAATGTATAAAAGAAAAAATGCAAATACATAGAGTAAAAAAAATCCGTATTGCTTAATTGCGCGGACGTCAGCGAAGTCGGGCGGAAGGGGTTAATACTTAAAAGAACGACTATAGAGTATGTTGATGCAAATGGTCAGACCTTGTGTGACGGTATACTTTTTAAATTACTTCATTTAGTGTCGTGACTCATGATACGCTTGAGCCTGTGCGCATTTTATTTTGCTGTGTGCGCGGGTTTCACAACGCGTGTGCGCGCGCACACGCGCACACCTTAGAGGGAACACTGGATGCAAGCCTTCCTCACGTAATGTTCGCCATACTCTTGTGTGTGGTACACCGAGACGTGTAGAAATTCTTCGTGAGCTCGTAGTAGGACTACGCTCTACCAACTGAAGAATGTTTTCCACTTCATCCACATCTTGTTGACCTTCACGTTCAGATGAAATATGAGCGCTGGGAAGTGTACCAATCTCACGCAATGTGTTGAAAACCCAGGTAAACACACTTCGATCCGGAATTCTGCGTTTGGAAACCGTCGACGGTATTCTGCAACAGCAGCTTTTGTACTTCCATCGCAAAAAACCGTAGACATACACCATATCTGCATATTCGGCATGTGTGAAGGTGTGTGGCATTCTTAACACTGCTTCAAACCCCAAACAACGTCACACAACAGTCAGCTGTCGATTGGCTTATGTTACATGCTTACATTACAGCTTACATGGTTCAAGGTTATAGGGGAGGGAATGGAGAGGAAGAGCTGCGCGCACATCAGATTCAAACAGCTCTATCTCCGTAACCATTCAGAATTAGACACATGTTCATATGAACTTTTTTTCTCACAATGACCGATTATATCACCTCCCGAAGTATTGACCTTTCCCCCTGAAACACCCTGTATATATATTATATATTATATATATATATATACATTATAACTGCAAACACGCAGTATAATTAACGTAAAGAACGACGCTTTGTATAGGAGAATATTCCGCGCAAGATGAGAGCGAAAGAACGAAACAAATGAAATTGGAAGATTCCGGGTTCGATTCCCGGGTGGTTACCTCATTTTTCATTTGTTTCGTTCTTTCGCTTTCATCTTGCGCGGAATATTCTCCTATACAAAGCGTCGTTCTTTACGTTAATTATACTGCGTGTTTGCAGTTATAATGTATATAATGTTACGGCATGCGGGAGGTGCCCCTTTGGGCATTGGTTTCTGCGCGCATGTAGAGGAATTACGACGTTTGATTGAGTGAGGCCCGTGGTGTAATGGTTATCATATCTGACCGGCAATCGGAAGATCCCGGGTTCGATTCCAGGGTGGTTACCTCATTTTTTCATGTTTCGTTCTTTCGCTCTCATCTTGCGCGGAATATTCTCCTATACAAAGCGTCGTTCTTTACGATATGTATATATATATATATTATATAATTAAAACCACGAAAGAAAGGAAACAGAATAGTGCTCAAGCGCTTTCGTCTAATGACATCCTCAGGAACACTGAAGTACATAAAGAGTTACAGCCTATATATAGGTTACAAAAAAATATATATACAATAAACGGAGAAATAAAAAAAAATTAAAGGATTGTTGGAGGAGCATACAAATTTGTAAGGAAAAACTACCGATTTTAGCACTTTGCCCGAATCCAACACAAGATCAAATGAATTTTTCCAACCAATGTTATAGTTAATTAAAAAAATAATAAATTGAAAAATAAAACTTGTTAGAGGAGCATACAAATTTATACTGGAAATCTGCCCAGGTTTTAGCACTCTGCCCTTCTTGTCTAAGTCCGATATATATAAAAATAAATTGAAAAATAAAAGTTATTAGAGAAGCAAACAAGTTTACCAAAGGTTTAGCATAGGGCTGTGCCGGATACCACTATCCGGCAGGATATCCGGCCGGATAACAGCTATTATCCGGTATCCTGTATCCGGCCGGATAGATGTCAGTATCCGGCCGGATAGCCGGATATTTATGATAGTCTTTTTTGTAATGGGAATACCATCTGGGCCCGCCCCTTTCCAATCTTAGCTTGCATAGCCTTTAGCTAGCAAAAGTTGAATATAGTTGTACAAAAATCTAAAATTAAAATAATTGATAAATAAGCATGTACCACTACTAGTATGTAACTATATTAACACTGCTAAAAAGGCAAAATGTTTGGTCCAGCTAAAAGTGTGACGCATAGCTAAGATCCCAGCTTCCCTTACTTTTTAATTTTAATTTTTATTTTTTATTTTTATATATATTGCAAATTACAATATGAATTAGCGAAACCTTTTATTAAGATTTGAGATATAAAAATAAAACATATAGCCTAATCAAATATACCAGTAAGGTAAGTGAAATTATTAAAATAGCAAAACCTTAAAAAGTAAAAACAAACTCAAACAATAAAAATTAATACTAGTTCAAGACACTAGATCACAAGTTTAAATCAAATTTTCGTCCATTGTGATGGATAAAAGAAGCATCTCCCCTCGCTTTGGTAGCAAAGTACTTCTTTTTTCTTCAAAATATTTCCGTATTCGGAAAACATTCTTTCTGAGAAAACTGAAGATGCTTGTGTCACTAGCCATTTTAGAGCAATTTTCTTGAGAGATGGAAAGGATTCTTCATTTTTCCAAATTTCAAGTGGAGATAGTCGTCTGTCTGATATGGTTTTTTTTTGCATATTGCTCAATTTCCTCTGCTATTTCTGCGAATGAAGCCATCTTACGGCTTTTTTTAAACTTTTCTTACCAGGTATCTTTTCTGAATTTTCTTGTGTTAGTTCCCTGAAACAAGCAGAGAGTGGATCATCATCAAACTTTGCCTTTTTTCTCCTGTTGAGGAGGAAGAAGAATTAGAATCGTCGCTGCTGTGAGCCTGTTCTTCAAAATATTTATCTCTAATTTTCTCTAGGTTGTTTATTTCATTTATTTCTTCAATTAACCATGTCTTAATATTTTCCTTTTGTTGATCTTTGAAAAACAAAAATTTAAGTCGGGATCAATGACAGTTGCTAGAGCATACTTCCGATTTGTTAAGACATTTAGACACTTTCTTTTTTCATTGCTTTCATTGGCAAAAAATCGTGACCGCAATGACTTCAACAGTTCATCTTTTATAGTTTGGACTCCTTGATCATCCTGGCCAATTTTTGAAAGAAACCTTTCAAGCGCGCACATGTTTGGGATAACAGTAGAGAGAAACTATATTCTGTACTCATTTCTTGGGTGAGTTTAAAAAATGGCTGTAAAAGCTTTAAAAGATTTTCAATCAAGTACCACTCATTAGATGAAATAACAAGTAATTCACTATGATCAGCAAGGTATATTTGAACTGATTTTTTCAACTTAACCATACGTTCTAGCATCAAATAAGATGAGTTCCAGCACGTTAAAACATCTTGTACCAATAGAAGAGGAACATGACCCTGTTGTGTTTGGAGAGCTTTAAATTCAGAAGTAGCCAGTGGGGAGTGGTTAAAATGTGTCACTAAACGTCGACACTTTGCCAAAAGATCTTTTATAGATCATTGAGCCATTAATGCATCATTCACCACTAGCTGTAGCAAATGAATTGAACAGTGAACAGAAGGTTTCCGCAAGGTCACATCCAAAGCTATGTTAGAAGCTCCATCTCTGACCAATATATTACGCCTTGATCTGTCAATATTCCATGATTGCCACATAGATTGCAATTTGTCCGCTATATTAATTCCTGTATGCGATCCTGAAAAATGAGCTGAATGCAATACTGCATTACAATGAGTGTAGTCATTCATGATCCAATGACCTGACAAGGAAATGAATGATTCATTTGAAGAAGAGCAGGTCCAAATATCGGAAGTGAAGCTAATGTATTTCCCTTCTTTCAATTTATTCATAACAATTTCTTTGAGTTCTTCATAGATTTTGGGTATGACTTTTTCTGAAAAATATGTTCGATTTGGTAGCAAATACCTTGGCTGTACGTGGGCCATCAGTCCTATAAAGCCATCTTGTTCAACTAAACTAAAAGGATGGTTGTCCAGTGCCATCATTAATCCTATCTTTTTATGTAAAGCTTGAGCTTTTGAGTCATTTATATCCCATAATTTCTTAAAGGAAAAACTTTCTTCTAACGTGAGTTGCTTTTCCATGGCAACTAATTTTTTCTCCTTCGGAGCCATTGAGGTGGTCGCTATAGGTTGATTTTGATTTTCAGATGATTTGTTAAGTTGAGACACTTCTTTATATTCTTTTGAATGCAGCATCTTTGCATGATTGTGCAAAGGTTTTGTGCTATAGCACCTAGCACCCAATTTCTCTGATCCCCTTTTAATCGTTTGGAACATAGGGAGCAAATAGCTATCGTTGGATTAGTCTCATGTATTGTAAATATTTTCCAAATAAAACTAGCCATTTTAGGGGGTAAATAATGTTAAAATATTGCTGTAAGCCTATAACTAATACTAACTAGCTATATAGCTATATGATTTAGGCAATGAAACAATCCTGAAAAGGATAAAATATAGGTAATTAGTAAAGTTATTGAAAGATAGCTATAATTTACATCAAATAGTGATTAAAATTTGATAGTATAGTCAATTAGTCAAGTAATAGTTAAATAATAATATATAAAAAATTATGAATTATTTGAATGATATTATCCGGTATCCGGCCGGATATCCGGCCGGATATTTTTTATTATTATCCGGCTATCCGGTATCCGGCCGGATAGTAAAAAATACTATCCGGCACACCCCTAGTTTAGCACTCCGGCACTACATTCTTGGACCTATGAGGAGGTAAACAGTGGCCTTGAAATAGCGGGGATACGAACGAACGAGGGAGTGAGCCCTTTAAAAATTACGAACGAATGAACGAACTAAACGAATGAACGAGTGAATTTTAACTACATAAACGGTTCAAAATATTTTCAAAAGGCCAGGGAAAGGCTCTGAAATCTTAAATGAAAGACCAAGCAAATAAATAGGCTTTATTTAGATATATTTACAAACTTACACGCTTACATGATTTAAATGGACAAGGAGTGGACACTCCTTTTAGCATCCCCATCCCGTTCCCCTCTCCCGCCCTACCCCCACCATATATCATACACAGCGAATGTTCCGTTTAATAGTAAAAGTTTTGACGGTGATCGCGGGAAATGTATGTTTCATTACGGTATAATCGTAAAATGATTCCGCGTGTATACTTTTTGTGTCATAGTAATAGCTACATAATTAATATGAAAAGATGCCTGAACATCGAACTGTTGGTATCCCGAGCATGATTTAAAGGGAAGAGAAGTGGGACCCCTTTCGGCGTTCCCCCCCATCTCCACCCTCAACCACCCACCACCAGCTACGCTCCCCCGCAAGCCGTTACAGATACAATGCGGTCGTCTGCTGTAAATCTTGTAGAAAATCCATTGTTATGTTTTATATTTGACAAAGTAGATCATATTAGGTCAGACCTTCTTGTATCTGTCTGTCATGATTTTTATGATTCAAAAGAAATAAAACATGCGAGGGTACAATTAAACACCCTCTTCGGTGCTTCCCTCCCAACTCGTAGAGGTAATTCTAAAAACGAGAATACCCTGAAAGACATTATAAATAAAGTGTCGACCCTCCGGGATAATGAGAATAATATTACCTTTTACGTTACTAACTTCCATAGAATACCAGTAATCTCTATGGGTGACGAAACGTCTCGGTGCTCCTCAAAGAGTATAATGAGGTACAAAAGTCGATAGTTGAACTGAAACACCAACACGTGGTGTCAAATCAGAAAAACGCGATTTCGCTAGAACAGTTCTGGTCAGAGTTAGATGCGTTGAAAGAGACGCTCCTCCCAAAGCCCAGTTACTCGGAAGTAGTTCAGCAAGCCAGATCTCCAAGAAGCGCGTCGGGCAGCGAGGGAAACGAAATCCCCGCCTCCAACTCCCCTCCCTGAAGGTGGGGACGAAACGTCTCGGTGCTCCTCAAAGAGTATAATGAGGTACAAAAGTCGATAGTTGAACTGAAACACCAACACGTGGTGTCAAATCAGAAAAACGCGATTTCGCTAGAACAGTTCTGGTCAGAGTTAGATGCGTTGAAAGAGACGCTCCTCCCAAAGCCCAGTTACTCGGAAGTAGTTCAGCAAGCCAGATCTCCAAGAAGCGCGTCGGGCAGCGAGGGAAACGAAATCCCCGCCTCCAACTCCCCTCCCTGAAGGTGGGGTGGAAATGCAGCATGCAGGGGTAACGGTCAACCTACCTCCCGGTCAGGAAAGGACTCCTGCTCCCGATCTCACAATGAGGAACAGGGACGGTCCAATGCCGAGAGTCGAGGCATCATTGCCCTCTTCCCTGCCTCTCACTGCAGAGGAGAGGTGTTCGATTACGCTCGGTCGGTGCGCAGTTCCCCCCCTCTCCCACCGAAGAAGGAGAGGCACGCGCGGCCGTCAGGGTATAAACACCGCTAACAGACCCTCACCAAACCACAGAGTAAGGGAGGTGCTTCCTATCCCCCAAAGGTTATGCCACCCATCCTCCAGGCAAGCGAACCCTGCCTCAGGGATATCGAGGGGGCAGGACGGGTGGGTAACTGTTAACAGGCGCCATTCCCGAAGGTTTTCTCAACCGGTCTCCGTGGCGAGGCCACCGATAGAGAATCTCACCCTATTTGTTTCGCGAATTCAGCTCTCGAACGAGGCAAGCGATATTCGACACATGATGGAAGAAATCATTGGTGAACACAGTATAGTGATAGTTAATAAACTAAACACGAAATCTCCGTATTATAACTCATTTAAAGTAATAATTAAAGGTGTAAATGCGCATTTCAACCCGTATAATATGAGTCAATGGCCAGACGGTATTATTGTTAAGGAGTTTATTCACTTTTCCAGGAGATTTGATAACAGGCAAAATAAATAATAATAATAATAATAATAATAATAATAGGCGCCCTAACGGTAATGCCTGAAAGTTGTACTGTGATAATAATATATAATAATAATAATCTTACTAATAATAAATTTTCTATCAGTCATGGCGGATAACTTGTTGAAAATAGTCTCATATAATGTAAGGTCAGTGAGGAATTCAACTGTAGATGTTCATAAAATCTGCGACAGTGCAGATTTGATACTCCTGCAGGAGCACTGGCTACCTAAGCAAGAGCTAAAATTCCTCTCTACCATCCATGATGACTTTATGTACCATGCGTCATCAGCAGTAGACTTGTCAGATGAATTAATGTACGGTAGGCCTTTTGGTGGTGTTGCTTTCTTATTAAGGAAAAATTTGTCAAAACATATAAGATTTTTAACAAGCGATAATGTAAGGTTGTTAGGCATTGAATTACAAGTGAACAATGATTGCATATTAATTGTAAACTGCTATTTACCATACAACAACGGCAGTAATCTAGATGAATACATTGATTTGCTGTACAAAATTAAGTCATTATCAGATAACCCCAAATATTCTCACTGTATAATAATGGGGGACTTTAACGCACATGTGAACTCGGAATTCTTTGAGAATTGGGTAACATGTGCGAGTCGGCCAATTTAAGTATAAGTGATGTAGATGTATTAGGGGTAGCCAGTGGTAATTTTACATACGTTAGCGATATGAGTGGTACCACCAGGTGGATTGATCATTGTCTCACTAGTAATAATCTAAAGGATCGAATTGTTAGAGTTCATATTTTGCATGATTTCCTTCTTTCTGATCATAGACCATTAGAAATATTAATTAACGTTACCAATTTATGCGCAACACGACTTAACAAGAACTCAATAGGTAAGAATAATCGCGTCGATTGGTCCAATGTTAATATGCAGCAGAGAATAGAATACAAAGACAGAACATGTCACCTCTTTAATAATTTAGAAATTTTGCACCTTGCCTGTAATAATCCTTGCTCAAATGATTCTCACTGTAAACTCATAGATAGGTATTATAGTAAGATAATATCCCTGTTAAGAGAAGCAGGAAGCCCCTGATTAAATCTTACAACTATCATACTAAGGTTATTCCTGGATGGAATGATTTTATTGCCCCCCTGAAGAGGGAATCGAAAGACGCCTATGATTTGTGGTGCTTTCATGGTAGACCCAGATTAGGACCAGTATACATGAATATGTGTAGAAGTCGGGGTCAGTATAAGGCGGCCATAAGGCGATGTAAACAGGAAGAAGAGTCTATTCGAGCATCAAAAGCCTGTGAAGCTCGCATAAATAACGATAATAACAAATTTTGGAAATTTGTTAAGAATCAAACGGGTGTCAAAAATGTCCTCCCTCCGACAATCGATGGGGTGTCGGGGGAGGATGAAATTGCAAAGCTGTGGAAAAACCACTACTCTAACATTCTTAATAGTGTGAGTAGGGATAATCTTAAGATAGATTGCAGCGAAACGATTGTGGGAGGGACAAGGGAAAATATTTTGATATCATTTTCTGAAGTAAAGAGGTTAATTAAAGAGTTAAAGACTGGTTCTGCGTCAGGGGTAGATGACTTATCGAATGAGCACTTAAAATATGCAAATGACGTAGTATGTCTGCATATATCATTGCTCCTATCAGCCATGCTTGCTCATAGCTATATCCCTGCAGAGTTCATGAGGGTATATATCTTGCCCCTGGTCAAAAATAAGTACGGAGACATTCTGTCCAGCAATAATTACAGGCCTATTGCTGTCGCTTCCTGCTTCTCGAAACTACTAGAAAAACTCTTGTTACTCCGAAATGATTTTATGGACACTAATCAGTTTGGCTTTAAAAGGTCCCACTCAACTGACCTGTGTATCTATGTACTTAAAGAAACAATATCTAAATACATTGACAGTAATTCAACCATTTATAGCTGTTTCCTTGATATAAGTAAGGCATATGATAGGGTGAACCACAATATTTTATTTGCAAAACTAGAAGACAGGAAGGTTCCCATGTACATATTAAATTTATTGAAATTTTGGTATTCCCACCAATCTTTCACTGTTAGGTGGGGCAATGTACTATCCGAGTGTTTTGGCTCCTCTTGCGGGGTGAGACAAGGCTCCTTGCTCTCCCCTATGCTGTTTAATGTGTATATTGACGGATTAATTGCTTCACTTAATGAGGCAACAGTAGGATGTTGTATAGATAACACAAGGATAAATAACTTAGTTTATGCCGATGATATGGTGTTAATAAGTCCCTCTGTTAAAGGTCTGGATCGGCTACTAAAGTCTGCGAAGTGTATTCGCAGAAACATGATATTCTTTTTAATGTTACAAAAACTAAGGTTATGCAATTTCATCCTAAAAGCTGTAATCAGCCAGCTGATATAAGGTTTAAAATGAATGGTGAAGTAATTGAGGAAGTACAAGAGTTTAAGTATTTGGGTCAAACTATTACCAGCTCCTTGAGTGATGACTCGGATATAAGAAAACAATCTCGAAGCCTGTGTGCTAAAGCGAATATGACCATAAGGAACTTTCGTTTCTGTACAAGTGAAGCTAAAGACACACTCTTTCGTACTTTCTGCAGTAATATATACGGTCAGCAACTCTGGGTGAATTATAAAAAAGGTTCTGGCAGAACCCTAAATTTGCTGTACAACAGGTCTTTTAGACTCTTACATAAATTACCCCCGAGATGCTCAGCTTCGCAAATGTTTGCTACCCGCAATGTCCCGAGCTTCCCGGAGGTAACAAGACGTGCTCAACACAGTCTAATGCAAAGAATTAAAAAATCAACCAACCCGATCATCCAAGCTATCCATGAGTCCTGCCATTTATCCTCTAAGCTATGGACTTCTTGGTACGAAAACGTCTGTCTGTAGCTCCACTTAACTTCGACAGTGCAGTATTATTTCTAATCAATTGTATATATTTCTATCCTTAGTATATGAACTGTCATTGTATTAATAATATTTGTCATATGGACTATAGTCTGCCAATAAACCTTTTTCATTTCATTATTTCATATAATATATTATATTATATAAATATATGTGTGTGTGTGGTGCATATATATATATATTATATATATAATATATATATATATATATATATATATATTATATATATAATGGGTTTGTAAATAACTGGTGTGTGAAAGATAGAATAAAGGAACCCTTTTAAAAGCTAAAATATTTTGTGTACCCCCCCCCCCCCCCAACACAATTTAATTGGTTGGCTCCGTCTAGTCTCTACAGCCATTCTAAGAGAAACAAGGGTTACGTCGCAGCCACATTATTGTTCAGCATTTGGATGTGGGGCGTCTAGACGATGTACTAAACCTGTGGTAGGAACCCCACGTTGAACTGTAGGTACTGGCCGTTATTACGAAGACAAAAATCATGTATTAAGAAGAGAAGACAAAAATCTCCTTTTTATGTATATAATATTCTCACCGGCGCGGTGGAGATTAACCTATATGATCACACACACACACACACACACACATATATATATATATAATATATATATATATATATATATATATATATATATATATATATCAGCGATGTACATGACGTGGAGGCCTTGCAGAGGGACACGAACAAAATATACAAATGGTCAGAAGACAACAACATGTCATTCAACGCCGAGAAATTTCAACTCTTGAGATATGGTAGAAAAGAAGAACTTAAACAGACTGCATATTATGCTCCAGATAGACAGGAAATTCAGAGAAGCATGAAAGCGATTGATCTCGGGATAATAATGACAGATGATGCGAAATTCGAAACACAAAATCAGATAGCGATAAATAAAGCAAAAAGAGTCGCCGGACAGGTTCTAAGAACGTTCAAGAGAAGGGACAGGACAGTAATGATTCCCCTGCTAAAAACACTGATTATACCAAAACTTGAATACTGCTCAGTTTGACGTCCCCATATAAAAAAAGAAGAAACTAATAAACTAGAAGAAACGCAAAGGCATTTCACAGCCAAGATTGATGGCTGCAAAGAACTCAACTACTGGGAAAGACTACGTAAACTAAATCTGTACTCACTGGAAAAAAGAAGAGAGAGGTACATCATAATCTACATATGGAAAATGATCGAAAAACTGGTACCAAACCTAAAACTAAACCCAATTACCATTCAAACAACACTGGAAAATAGGAAAGGCAGAATGTGTAGTGTTCCCAAATTAATAGCACGACACGGGACTTCCTCAACCCTGAAGGAAAATAGCTTGGTTGTCATGGGGCCAAGACTTTTCAACCAGCTTCCTAAGGACCTCAGAAACGTAACGGGGGTCAAAGTTGAAGTCTTCAAGAAAAGACTGGATGCCTGGCTCTGGACAGTACCAGATGAGCCGGGCGTGCCTGGCTATGTACGGTGGAGAGCGCAAGAAAGTAAACTCGCTCCTCCACCAGGCCAGACCTAGAGGCGGGGCCACCAGCTTGACCTCCGTGTGAAGAGAGACCAACACACGAAACAACATAAGGTTCATAAGGTATATATATATATATATATATATATATAATATATATATATATATATATATATATATATATATATATATATTGTGGCGCTCATAAGTATTCTTACAGAGAAATATTTCAGTTATATTCGTCTTTAACTTTTGTACCATGCATAGGATAATATGAAAAGTTTACTGTTCCTTTGGAAAAATTTAACAAAAAAAAATTAACTTGACTCCAGCATAAAATGTAAAACATCAAAGAATTTGAAGAAAATAATAAAACAAAAAGTTAAACTGCTAAAGTTTTCATACATTATTTACAAAATTATTTAATACTTTGTTTATCCATCTTTGACTTAAAAATTTATCAGTCGTGGGCTGTTTGTTGTTTAGAGACTGTTGGCAGTTATAAATTCTAGAACTTTCTCTTTGAATCTTCGTGGAAGAGGGATGACTTTACGAGTCATTAGTAAGCGATGGGTCGTCGTAGTAAAGAGCCGTCTATAGATCTTAAGAGATCCGTTATTACTGCCCACTAATCTGGAAAGAGTTAAAGAAGATAGGAGAACTTCGAATTCCATTTACGACGGTTGCTGTAATTATAAAGAAATGGAAAGGTTGTTGAACGATCAAAACCAAGATATGGATGACATTACAAGATTTTAGAGCGTACAGCTAGACCAGTGGTTCCCAACCTTTTTTGCCGCGACCCTAAATTGGCCACCAACGGGACCTCCCGACCCTCAGGGCCAGGCTTATGATAAAATTTAAATATCTATATAAACATAGACTGAATTAAGAAGTAGCGAACATAGTGACTCTTCGCGACCTTGATTTGGGTCGGGATCGGAGGGTGGGAACCACTGAGTTAGACGGATTGAAGGAATGACTGTGGCGAATCCATGAATGACTGAGGGTGATATTTGTTAAACATTAAGACTGTCTAAGATCGATGTCCGTCCTTCTACTGTACGTCCTACATTGAGAAAGAGTGATCCGCGTGGAAGAAGAGTTGCGCGAATAAAACCTCCGCTGCGAAAAGCGCGCAAAGAAACTCGTTTAAAGTACGCCAAGAACCATGAAAATGATTGATTTGCATTCTGGAAGAAAGTTTTAAATTATTCGGGAACAACGAGCAACGTGACGTTTGATGAAAATCAAGTACTGCATTTGAGGAAAAAAAAACCTTCCAACGGTTAAACAAAGTTTGTCATAAGTGGAATCTTTAATTCGAATAAATATCAGGAAATTTTAGAAGAAAATGTATCTTCAGTTAGGGAAATATGAATGGGTCGCGACTGGGTACTGCAACAAGGTAATGATGATACTAAACAAAAGTAACAACACCATGAAAATGGCATCAACAAATGAATTTCAAACTTCTTGAGTGACCCAGTCAAAACCCAGATCTCAATTTAATGGAGAATTTATGGTTTGATTTTGGAAAAAAAACTGTCCGCGAGAGAAACCCCTCGAGTCTGAATGAATTGCAACACTTTTCTTTAGAAAAATGGGCTAAAATTTCTGTTGACAGCTGTAGAAAAATTTGTAGAAAAATACCCAAAATTAATCATTGAAGTCATTCGAGCAAAAGGTGGACAAACAAAGCGTTAAATAATATCGTAAGTAAATGTATGAAAACTTTACATTTTAATTTTTTTATTTTCCTCAAATTCTTCGATGTGCAACATTATACGCTGGAGTTAAGCTAATTTTTGTATTTGTTAATTTTTTTCAAAATGAACGGCAAACTTTTCATAACTATCGTAAGGATGGTACAAAAGATAAAGACGAATATAACTGAAATATTTCTCTGGACGGGTACTTATGACCGCCATTATATTATGATTCATACTTTTGGCACGAAACATGCGTTATACGCATGTGGCAAAATGTTTTGTTTCTGTGTTGGCCAATCTGTGAAGGGAAACTTGTTTACTAATGTAATTTGAACATATTTCTACTCATTATTACTGTTTGGTTACACCCTATATATATATATATATATATATATATATATATATATATATATATATATGCAAATAACTGCAATGACGCGCAGCCTCATTTTTCATTATTTCGTTATCTCTCCTCCTCGTGTGCAGAAACGTTCCTTAATACTTATGTCGTTTCTATTCATATATATATATATATATATATATATATATATATATATATATATAAAATGTGTGTGTGTGTGTGTGTAATTTCATTTAGGTGTTTTAACAAAACATACAATGACGATACTGATGCTTTTAAATTCCAAGAAGTTTGAGGGTTTTCCTTCTTCATTGTACCTTTGTATGTCTCAGTCTCAAAGTTTAAGAATTTGAAGAACTTAAACAAGTTCCATGTTTGAGCAAAATATTTTCTGTTAGTTAAGTCGCAGGAAAGAATGAGTGTTTGCAGGGAAAATTAGTGATTTGCGCGTATTTTTTAAGTTCCAAATGAAACCCTCGTACGTAACAATAATACAAAATTGAATTTAACAACTCTCCTTGAAAGTACAATACATCAAAATCACTTTTGGGGTTATTTTTGTTCGCGTTAAAACGGTGAAATAAATGTTTGGGTCGGGAAAGTGGGAGAAATGTAATGTAATGATGGAATTTTTAACCTCTTCTTAACACCTACGGTCATAGGACGGAGGGGACCTACGGCTTTACCCGAAATCCGAACCACGAGTCGCTACATAATGTGGACATGGAGGATGGTCTCCCATCGAAATACTACTACCCCAGACCTAACGTCGCCAAACTTCGCTGATCAACGGGAAATGGTGTTACGACATTGGCTGGGGAGCGTGCGAAAATGAATTATATATTCTCTCTCTCTCTCTCTCTCTCTCTCTCTCTCTCTCTCTCTCTCTCTCTCTCTCTCTCTCTTTATTATATGAGAGGCGCATCAGAGGATTTTTTTTTATTTATTCGTGTTTGTTTTATATTTATAAAGATAATAATAATAATAATAATGTATTAAATGAATATAGGTGTGATATTTAGGCGTGCCTATTCACTCTATTTTGCGTTATTTATCACTTCGGTTTCGTAGCAGAAAGAATGACGTGACAATGATAAGCCTAAATTCTTTGTGCGATTAAGAGATTAAAATAGTTGACGTCATTCAAACTTTAAATTGCTTCGTCGTTCTTCGGCAGTGTTTTTGCTTCGCTCACAACACCTGAACAGCGGCAGTTGTCGCTCAGTGGAACCATCAGGTAGAGATGGTCGCTCACTTGAAATAGGAAGCGTTATAGGCCTGCTAAGGCGAGGCTTTTACGTGGAAACACGACGTAACCTATTTTTGTCATCAACTGTAAATTAAAACCATTATTCTTCATTCATTAATACTATTATCCGCGTACAGCCACGACGAACACCTCAAAACACAGTCATTGTTGAACGAATACGTCATAGTAATTGTTAATCTTTTATTATTTAACAGTTTTGTTTTCATATAGTTTTATTTCATTTTCTATAACGTGTTTCTCCTTTTTAAAACAAAATTAAGGGAACAATTGGACGAATTGGTATTAACCCTTATTGGTCACATGACATATTTTCTCATTTTTTGATTCTCCTTCCTGTTATTTTCAAGTGATGGCAAAAGTGCTCGCTCACGAGCTTTGACGTGGTATTACGTCATAATTTGTCATCACCGGCGTTTTGTTAACATAATTCAAGTATTGTGTAAGATTGTTCCCAAATTAGAAAAATATATTAGTTTGCATTGGGAAGATAAGAACAGTGTTGGCTCGGAATTTGTAGAAGGTACGGTGTGCATTTAGTTTGATTCATTGATGCTCAGTTTTAGGGAATTAGTTAAATAATAAAAAAACATTTTTATAGCATGCACACGATATACTTTACGTAAGTTATCGATCTGGCTGTCGAATTTCGCCCGATGTCGTCGTAGAAGTGAGCCAATTACGAACATAAAGTGTTTGGTAAAAAATATAAATACAGTTTGTGAGAGTTTTCTCGCGATATGAACTTCTTAAGCTGCTATTCGAGTCTCCGAGTCTGTTGTTGTTGACGTTATAAGAGGTGAAATTAGAGTTGTAGGAGTCTCCGTCTCCGTCTCCTTATATAATAAGCAGTTATCTGTGAAGCGCGTTAGCGTGCTTAAACTCTTCGTGAACAATGTTGTATTACTAATCAACATGTCCCACGTGTTGTTCTTCTAACGAGGTGATTCAGTATCTTATGAAGGATTAACCCTTACTCGGAATTAGCTTTTATGAACGTATCACTCGGCTCAAAGACTATTCACCTCTTAATCATGTTGTCCAAATACTGTTATATACACTATAAGCAAAGTCTGCGAAGTATAGTTTCAAAGCGAGAATTATTTTAAGTAAGTTTCACTTGTAACAAACAATGTCTTGGCATAAACTGAGTCGAGTCATTCGCCCAAAGTAGGCGCCATGAAAATTAAATTCAAACATTTCAGTAACAAATTTGATATAATTATAGTAGGAAATATCAGTAAGGAGGAATTCCTCATTTATATTGTTTTAAAGGGCCTATTATTATTTAACTAAAAAGTGTTCTTTTGGAACTATGTATAGTTGAGATTATTAATAAAATAAAAAGTTATTGTGATCCGGAGAATGGCTATCCTAATATTTAGTTGGGCCTTTTGCTGTAATGATCTGCCCAATTATTTAGGCAGGAAACGTTCCTCCAAATGAGTTAAATAATGAAAATAGGAAAAGGTTTTTGAAGCATCCATCTGCACATGAATTAGTTATTAGTTATAATAAGAAAAAGGTGACTATTGTAGCCAAACTAAAAAGGATTAGTAATACACTCATTGTATTGTTATTAACTGTTTTTT
Organism: Bathynomus jamesi; assembly: GCA_023014485.1. NCBI lineage: Eukaryota > Metazoa > Arthropoda > Malacostraca > Isopoda > Cirolanidae > Bathynomus > Bathynomus jamesi. Next base: position 201,251 of record JAJOZX010002985.1, read on the forward strand.
TTTTATTTTTAATCCATGCTAAGTTTTAGATATTCCATTGACTATTCTTACAGGGCCGTTTTATCTGCTATATTGAACCAATGTGGGTGTGTAGGTCGTAAATTCTTGTGAGCTTTCGAGTAGGTAACCTAATTCAGCACGAAGAGAATTGAACTAGATTGAATTTTAAGGCCTCGATATAAATAATTTAGAACATATATATATATAAATATATTGTTATTTCAGGGTAGAGGGGCCGTGCTTGAGAGCAGCACCGGGAGCGAAGCGTCAAGGCGAGGGCCGTAGCACGGCTGCGAAGAGAGGAGGAGAAAGGAAAACCTCCGACGGGGGAGGAACTAACTGCGTTTCGGGAGGCCGACGGAACCGCTTGCCATCATGGCGACGATCGACGGACGACCGGCGCAGTATGGTATTACGCTTAAGCAGCTCCGAGAGCTGATGGAGGTGAGAGGTCACGAGGCCATCGAAAAGATCAGGACGGAGTACGGGGGCACGGTCGAGATCTGTAAAAAGCTTTACTCTTCGCCCGTAGATGGTAAGGAATCACCATCATAGTTGCCGTAAATGGAATTAAAAATGGGTGAAATGAGCCGCTGGTCATCGATTCCTTCTCTTTGAACAGGTCTCAGTGGCAAACCAGCCGATATAGAACACAGACGGCAGACATTCGGGTCTAATATAATTCCTCCAAAGCCGCCCAAAACCTTCCTCCAATTGGTGTGGGAAGCGCTGCAGGATGTCACGCTCATCATCCTGCAGGTGGCGGCCATCATATCCTTAGGCCTCTCCTTCTACCATCCTTCTGAAGACAAAGAAGGAAGTTAGTATCAACTCCTGGGCTTTATTTAGTTTTATTTGTGATGTTGGGAGCGTTTAAAAACTTGTTGATTGAAATGATGGTTAGACTGGGAATGCGGGGGAGCATTCAACACATTGTTTTTGGTATGTACTAATATAGCTCCATTCTTTACTGTTTTCATTGACACAGAAGCGTCGGTTGGTGAGTAAGCAATGTAAATGAAAGTAAACACTTGTAGCTACGATCCCTTCCCTTTAAAGAGGAAATAAACTGATGCTTGTTTAAAAACTTATAAATTATTTTAATGGTCTTTATTTTCTCATTGATTGGTTTGCTCATTGTATCAGTTGCTCGGAGACACTAGCACATAATTGAGCTTTTGTTTCTGCGATGGCAACAAAAACAAGTATCCGATTGTCATAAATTTTTTTCTTACACGTAAAAGCTTAAACAGAATTGAGTCTCGCACCGCAGAATTTCATCGAATTTACAGTAGTTTAAAACATTTTCGCTGTGATTGAAAAATGAATCCATAGAGACGAAAAATGCATTATATTCCCTTATTTACGCATCCTCCCTCCCCGCCCTTGAGGCGTGCATCATAACCCTTAATCGTTTACTTGTGATTTTAGTAAGTTTAAATGCCTCATAGTATAAAGTTTAATTTAGTCAGTTTTTAATCGCATTAAAACTACTGCCATGGAATACTTTCTACCAAATATGCCATTGTATAAGCTGCTGAGGACAAAGAATAAGGTTCTTAAAAATAGACAAATGAGTTTCTTAAAACGTTGTTTTATGAAGTTCATCATTATCGTCTTGGAGTTTTCTTTTATGCGTTAGTTTTATATATTAGATGTTAGGTTTATACAACAAGCATGCAAATGAACAATTTAGTGTGCAAACGTTGGACTAACTTCGGGATTATTTGTTACTTATCGGTGACTGCTAGTTTTTCATTTTGTAGAAAAAAATTGAGGAAAGTAAGACTCTTGATCCATCATTCAGCGTCGTACATACAGTAATATGACATTAAAAACGTGTTCATTTTGGTTACCTTCACAACGAACCTTGTTTGTTTGCAACGTATGACCTGATGAAGTTTTGTTCCGGAGCACTGAAGTGGTGCGTAGAACATAATACAGGCTCATGCAGCCAAAAGTGAGAGCTGCTGTGATTACATCTTTTAGATAGGCATAATTACTTATCGTTCTGTACATACATAAATATATATTGTAATATATATTTTCTTTAAGTGCATCGTGTTAAAATAGGGAAAGTTGTGCCGACTCTAAAAATAATGGTAGTATTAAAACACTTTTGGTTCAAACCAAACGGTGGCTATTTTAAATATTAGACAATAGGGTTTCTCTGTCATTGTTGTCACTCATATAAAAACACGCAACATAACTAATATCTGTTGTTGTTACTATCCTTGTTATTCTCCAGTAACATTTTATTTTGTGTACAGTACCTTAGTCCCGTTCCCTTCTCTGTCATTTTATGAAATTAAACTTGTTATTGTGTATAGTGGCAATTTTATTGTAATTCACTCACCCACCTTTATGTATTTTTTTCTTTTCCTCGTTTCTAGTGTTGATTATCGTATTAAAATTAGTTTCATTTTGCTTTCGTACGTGCTCTTAATTCTTAAGTGTAGAATTTGAAGAATCCCCCTTTTTTTTTTAGCATGTCAGCTTAAGAAGGTTTTATATAATTAGCTGCAATTGCTTTTCGAATCGAAATCTCAGCTAAAGACTGACTGTAAGTTGTAATCCTGTTTATGAGGATTTAACACTAATTTAGGATTGTGGTGTAATCTTTGTTCTCATACCAACTGTTAGAAAGTTTATTTTAATTGGTAGTAAATATTTCTAAGGAGAGTCCAGTTGAGGAAGATTCGTAGTGGGTTTTGTCCTAAGGAAGACTCGTTATTAATACTTCCTTGGCGCCTCCTGAAGGCTCGGTCTTCTTAACTAAAAAATTAAGTTGGATGCGCTTCTTGCAGGCATGGGAGCGGCCGACGAGAGTGAGGACGAAGCAGGTTGGATCGAGGGCGTGGCCATCTTGATATCGGTGGTGGTGGTGGTCCTTGTAACGGCCTTCAACGACTACACGAAGGAGAAACAATTTAGGGGACTCCAGAGTCGTATCGAAGGAGAACACAGGTTCTCCGTTATTCGCAGTGGGGAACTTGATCAAATTTCCGTTGGCGATCTCGTGGTCGGGGACATATGTCAGGTAAGATTCCGATAAGTATGAAATGAGAGAATTTTAAGAATTCTGAAGTGATTTTCAGTTGCTTTCTTCTCGCTTTGTAATTCATTACCTAGAAATGCTTTTCTCCGTGGTCATCATGAATCTGATAAAAAATATGAACTAATCTATTCAGCGGTTCGTTAAGTCCATATTTCCATCACAGATTAAGTACGGAGATTTATTACCTACGGACGGACTCGTTATACAGAGTAATGATCTCAAGATCGATGAATCTTCGCTCACAGGTGAATCGGATCAAGTTAAGAAAGGGGCTGGCTTTGATCCAGTTATTCTCTCAGGTCAGTCTTTACACACACACACACACACACACACACACACACACACACACACACACACACACACACACACACACACACACACAACAAAACCCATTTTGCCTTATCTGTAGTCCCCTGATTGTGTGAAAGCACTGAAAGGACTTGAGGCTGTACGTTTCAGGGACCCATGTTATGGAGGGAAGTGGAAGGATGGTGGTTACTGCCGTCGGGGTAAACTCTCAAGCGGGAATCATCTTCACGTTGCTCGGAGCTGCCGCAGACGAGGAACACGCGGAAGCCAAAAAGAAGAAAAAAGGTTCAGTATTTTCCTTTAAAATTAATAAGCATTCAATTCATTGCTTAATTTTGGTAGTCATTTATTAGTTATATATTTCATAGTGGTTAATAATGTACAGTTGTTTAAAGAAATTTTGAATTATGTCTGTAGGGAATAGCTTTCTTTTGCCATCATTCATTGTTGTACCTGCCATTAATGGTGAATAAGAGTGCGCTGAAGATTTTATTGAAATTCCTGCATCAAACATTATCACTGGCATATCCCCTACAGACCTTCATAAACCTATGTTTATGAATTACATTGGAGGGGTCTTGTGATATTGTGAAATAGCTTGCCGTGATAATAAAACTAAGCGATCAGTAGTATAAAGAACGTGGCTTTCTTTGATGGAAAAATAACATTGACTCGTACGATCATGTTCAGTAATGTTGTTATTTTCAACTTAATAACATCAGTGAAGGCCGTGTTTCTTTGTGTAAAATGTCAATAAGTAGAGACTGTGACAAATATTTATTGAGTTAGAAGCTTAACTAAATCATAGTGAGAATGATCATAGTAAACTAATAGATTTCGTTCATCTAAGTCTCATGCATACTATTGGGGCTGCAAAAATTTATTTAGGTAGAACTCAGTTTCTTTAGACATCGACTGATTGATAGATAACATGCACCGCTAGTTCATTTATTAAAAGTAACCCACTATTGAGTTTCATATTTTATTTTTTTTAATTTACTCCCCTTTCCTCATGGAGTTAATGATCTTACATTCCCCCAAATTTATTTTAATCCATCAATCCTCTCTTGCATGAATCCCTGATACTGAACCAACCAACCACCTGGCTAACCAACCCGCCATTGCCAACCACCCGTCCAACGCCTCTCGGTGTTCTTGGCGGGCAATTATGGTTTTGAAATCTAAACCGACTTTCGCACCACCCTCCATCGCTTCCGTTCATCCTCGAACCCTGTGTCTCAATTTCTCAAATGAACCACTAAACCACAGAAGCGAAAAAGCAGCGCAAAAGGCAGAAGAAAGGAGAGACAGGTGAAGGATCGTTCAGCGTCGCGTTCCGTACGCGTTCTCTTTTAGAGACTTTGATTTACTTCTTTCTCTCTTTCCATTCCATTAGCCTTTAGTCTTATATATATATATACATGAATCTCAACTATGCACACCCATTTATTTATGCACTTTTATATTTACATTTGCATTTTGTCTCGCATTAATATTGTTTGAAAATGAGATAATATTTAAGTATTTTAAATTTACTACGCACTTAATAAATGGCATGTAGATATTTTTTTTTTTCCAAAATTTAATTGTATCCATTTAAAAATGTTTTTCATTGTATTTAAAACTTATAAAGTAGATTTGCCTGCTAAATGAAACTTCATTAAAAAAATGTATCCTCTTAACGCCTGTATGAATCCCTTGATGAATACCTATCATGAAATAATTTGTCATCACCGCCTTTCTCCAACTGAAATGCCTACAAACGACCAGCACCTTTTTTTCTCTTACCTTCCCCGCCACTTCTTCAGGCAAAGATGGAGACGAAACAACTCCGGTGACCGGAAATTCTCACCACCCGACGGCCAATTCGACCAACGCCGACGGTGATGTGAGAAACAACCGTCACCCGAAGGAGGAAACGGAGACCGAGGAGGAAGAAAAAGTTAGGCCTTCAGGAGGCGGGAGCCACGAGAAGTCTGTCCTTCAGGCCAAACTGACCAAATTGGCCATTCAGATTGGCTACGCTGGTACGTCTGTTCGCGTTGTTTGGGATCATAAGAGATGGATATGAAATTGATTGAAGATGGATTACGCCTCTGCGAGTCTCTTCCAATATATTGCATTTTTGTTTCAGGTTCATTTATTGCTGTGTTAACAGTAATCATTCTTATCATTCGTTTCTGTGTACAAATTTTTATTATTGATGGCGAGCCTTGGAGTCCAAAATATGTCAACAATTTCGTCAAGTTCTTCATTATTGGTGTGACTGTACTAGTAGTAGCAGTTCCCGAAGGATTACCTCTCGCTGTTACCTTATCTCTCGCTTACTCCGTTAAGGTAAGTGAAAAGTTTACTTGAACATCAATATATAAAACTAAATTTACCATATTAACTACGATAATTTTCAGACTAATGACACGTATTAGGTACTTACTGTAGTTTGAAGTGACTCTACAGTAGACAGGTTTTGTGTGTGTGTGTGTGTGTGTGTGTGTATATATATATATATATATATATATATATATATATATATATATATATATATATATATATATATATATATCCCCCTCCCCGCGGGCGGTCTTTCTGGGGTGGATCGCCCGCGGGCTCCTGCCTCCATGTGGCGAGGGGGGTCAGCCGCGGCTGGGGGCCCTGCCGGGTCCCCGCCCGATTGCGAAGTGGACTTTTAGCATACCCTGCTATCCTACAGCCCCCTCTTTCCTGTCTTCCCCTCTTTACCCTCTTCCTTGCCCCCTCTGTTTTTTTTGCTTTCTCTGTTCACTTCGCGCGCCCCGTGGGCTGCCGGGGCTGGTCGCTGGGGGTCTCGCCCCCATGGCCGGGGCTGGACTAAGTTGGCTGGTAGGGTGCCCAGGCCTGGGACCCTGGGGGACCTTGGTCTTTACTGCCGGCGGGGGGGAACTTTCGACGCTGCAAGGGCCCCTTTTGAAACGGGGGTACCTACATGGGACGAGGCACCCATCCCCCGCCGGCGTGCGCTTGGTCCCCTTGGGCCCCGGGTAATCGGTTCCCGCGGCCCCGGGCGCGAAACAACAATAAAAATTTTCTATGGAAACACTTACAAATCTAATGGACCTCGTTGACGACCCGGCTTGTGCATCTGACCTCCCTCTGACTACCTCTTTGGACCGTGGGTCTGGTAAGGGCAGTCGGCAGCCCTCGCCCACCCCGTCTGCTCTTCTTGCCGACACCTCCTCTCCCTCTCTTCCCCAGGCTCGTGGCGCCGCTGCCCGACCCCCGCCAGTAGCGGATGGACCTGCAGTGGACCCCCCGACCCCTGGATCCCCCCATATTCCACGTCCCGATAGGGACCCACCTGCTTTTTCGCCCTCAGGTGGGAGGCCCGCGGCCCCGGTCGCCTCCCACTCCGGTCGGGCCTCATCGCCCCCGGCCCCCTCGGCCCCTGGGGGACGTGGGACCTGACGTCGCCGTCCGCCTTTCTCGTCTTCTCGCCCCCTCGAAGTTCCGGTGGTGTTTGGCCAGACGGCTTCACTCGGCCTTAGGACGATGGACAAGTTCCTCGTCCTCCGCCCCTCCTCCTCCAAGCCCCTCCTCCTCCAAGCCCCTCCCCACTAACCACGAACGCCTCTTTCGAGCGATCCATGGGAAGACGAGGACGGCGCGTTTTGATCTTCGGCCTCAGAGGGATGGCTCCATTTTGATAAGGTCGCGTTCCTCTGCCGAAACCTCCTCTCTGCTCGCTATCCCCGATGTCCTGGGCTGCGGGATCACGGTGACTCCCCACCCCCGCCTCAATCAGTGCCAGGGCACGATCTACGCTGCTCGTCTTCTACCCATCCCGGTGGAGGACCTCCAGACTGACCTCGCCTCCCAGGGTGTGGTGAGAATATACCGTTTTCCCGACAGATCGCGGTCCCCAGCCGTCCCTTCTCCTCGCCTTCTCCTTACTTTTGACTCACTGGTGCCCCCGTTTCGGTATTCTGGGCTTTGGCGAGAGAAGAGCATGCGAATTCTCGGTTCGGCCATACGTGCCAGATCCTACGCGCTGTTTTCAGTGCAATAGGTTTGGCCACGTGAGCAGTTCCTGCCGTCAGCCGGCCCCGTTGTGTGTCCGCTGCGGCGGCCCTCCCCACCCCTTGCCCTGTACTGCTCCGCCTTCCTGCACCAACTGTCATGGACCGCATCCTGCTTCATCCCGCTCTTGCCCGTCCTTCCTCTTTGAGAGGGAGGTTCGGGCCCTCTGTTCATCAGAATTTCTCAGCGCTCGGGAGGCGCGGGACCGGTTGCGTGGCCGCGAGGCCCGGCGTGTTACCTCGTACGCCGAGGCTCTCCGTCCCCGGCCGCCGCCGGCCCAGACCCCGTCCTCACCGGCGGTTCCCGACGCGCCTCCACTCACCGTGTCCGCTACTCCCTGTCTATCCTCTGCCGCCCAGCGGACTCCCGCCGCGGCTCCCTGTACTACCAGCGCGTCCCCACGTGCTCCCTCCGCGAACGCCGATGCTTCGTCGGCAACCCCCCCTGCCCCTGCTACGCCCTCTCCACCGGCGCTTTCGGCCACCCCCATTCCGGACCGTGACCCGCCGTCGCCCATGCGGGCCGCACGACGGAGGGGAACGGCTGCAAGCGCCGCGCCAATAGTGACCCCGAAAGGTTCGAGGCCATAGGCCTCGCATCACCTTCCTCTCCCAGACACAAACGCCCCCTTCGCTACCATCCCGGTGTCCTCACCGTCCCCGCTGCGCAACCGTTATGGACGCTCCCCCCTGGGGTCCCCGACGACCCTCGTGGTGGGGGCGGAGATACATCCCTCACCGGTTCGGTCGATGGACCCACTGGAGGGGAACTCGCCCGCCTGGTCGGCGTGGGTGGGATGAGCACGCCCCCGCGCGTGACCTACCCCACCTCTCTCCTTGACCTGCCTATGCATCCGGGTGAGGTATCCTTTTCCACTCCCCCTTGTAGTCCAGCCTCCCCTGCACCTCCGGTGAAGGGAGGGCCTTCTGGATACCCCTCACATCCCCTTCTCTGCATCGCTCTCCCCCGGGCGTCCGGGTGACTCCTCTTCAGGAGGATTTGCCGGCGTCAGTTTCCACATCGCCCCCCCGTCGGGGTGACCCTCGCCTTCGCCACGTTCGGCGTCCCCCGTTGGGCCCCGGGGCTTTCCAATCCCCTTGTTAATCTCGGGCCGCCCGATCGGCCCACCCACCCCATAACCATCCGTTTCGCAGACTTTCCTACCCCTCCATATACTTCGCTCCTGCAGTGGAACATCCGCGGGCTCCTGGTAGGCCTCGAGAGTCTCTCTTCTCTCCTGGCCTCCAGGTGTCCGGCATGTTTCTGCCTTCAGGAGACGATACTGGGCTCCCGTTCCCTCCCTCGAGTGTCCGGCTACTGCGGGCTCCCTTCCCCGCCTCTCGATGGGGCGGGTAGGGGGGGCTCCGCGGTCTTCGTGCACCGCTCCGTCCCTTTCCGCCCCCTCCCGCTCCGTACTGTCTTGCAAGCTGTGGCCGTGCGCCTTTCTTTGTGGCGTCAGCTCACGGTCTGCTCTCTTTACCTCCCCCTAACGTACGCCCTCCACCCGATTCTCTCCGTGACCTAATTCTGCAGCTTCCCCGCCCTTTCCTGCTTCTCGGGGACTTCAACAGTCGGGACCCGGCCTGGGGGGACGTTTGCTCCACCTTTCTCTCCGGGACCCTTCTCTCCCTTATGGACGAGCTAGAGTTCACCTTTCTGAACGATGGCTCCCCAACCTGCCTCCACTCGGCCCATGACAGTTTCACCTGTATTGATCTTTCCCTGGTTTCCCTCGATATCGTGACGGAGTTCACCTGGGAGGTCCTGCCGGATTCTTCCGGCAGTGACCATTTCCCTGTGTGTCTTACCCCAACCGTCTCCTCCCCCCCACCTCTGTCCGCCCGAGCGAAATGGGCCTCATACACGAGGTGCACGGCGATCTCGCCGTCCATTCCTGCCTTCCCTCCGTTAGTGAGGCCCTCGCCTTTCTCGAAAGCAAGATCCTCTCGGCTGCCACCAGTTGCATCCCCCGTACCTCAGGCTCCCCCAGGCCGCGCAGCGTCCCATGTGGACCCCAGAGTGCTCCCGTGCCGTTCAGGAGCGGCGCCGTGCTGGCCGTCGCTTCTACCGGACCCGCCAGCCGGAGCATAAGATGGCGTTTCAGCGCCTGAAGGCAGTGGCCCGTCGGGTCTTGAAACTAGCCCGGCGTACCTCCTGGCGGAGTTACGTGTCCGGGATCTCCTCCTCGACCGCCCCCTCGACTGTTTGGCGCAAGGTGCGTAGCTTTGAGGGGACCCGTGTCCCCCCCTCGACCCCCGGTGCTTCGGGTCGGGGACGACGAGTTCGTGTCCGATCCGGAGGCCGTCGCGAACGCACTCGCGGCGCACTTCGCAGCCATCTCCAGTTCCGATTCCCCCACTCCCGCCGCGACCCACCGGAATTTCCACCTCATAGGGATGACCCCTATAATCACCTCTTCCACATGACAGAGCTTCGGGAGGCCCTCCGCCCCCGGCCCCGATAATATCCCCTATGACTTGTTACGGCACCTCCACCCCTCTGCTCTCAGCTTTCTACTGGACCTCTATAAGCGGATTGGTTGGAGGGTTCATTTCCGGACCGATGGCGTGAGTCCATCGTCGTCCCCATCCCGAAGCCCGATAAAGACCCCTCACTCCCGTCGAACTATCGCCCATTTCCCTAACATGCTGTGCCTGCAAGGTGATGGAGGCGATGGTCGCCTCGCGGCTGTCCTTTACCTTGGAGGCGAGTGACCAGTACCCTGCTACCCAGACTGGTTTCCGGCGCTTCCGGTCTACCACCGACCCCCTCCTTCTCCTTAGCCATGACGTGCAGGAGGCTTTCTCCCGGCGTCAATTTGTACTCGCCGTCTTTTTCGACCTCCAGAAGGCCTACGATACTACCCGGCGGAGCGCGGTCTCGACTGCTTACGCTCCCTGGGTTTCGTAGGCTTTCTCCCTTCCTTTATTTATAATTTCTTGTCCGCCCGTTCTTTCCGCGTCCGCATCGGTTCTGCCCTCTCTGACCGCTTTCCGTTGGAGGAGGGTGTCCCTCAGGGTAGTGTCCTTAGCGTCTTGTGTTTCTCACTCGTGATGAACACAGTCGCTACGGTCCTGCCTACATCCGTTCGTAGCTCCCTCTATGCCGATGACCTGGCTATCTATTGCTCTGGCCGCCTCCCGTCTTTGGCTGAACGTCGGCTCCAGCTAGCCATCAACGCGGTGGTTCGCTGGGCGTCCTCGGTTGGCTATGCTTTCTCACCCTCTAAGTCTTCCAGTATGCTTTTCCGTCCTCGGCGCCTCCGTCTGTCGCATACCTTCGCCCTTACCCTTGCCGGCACTCCTCTTCCCCTCGTCCCATCCGTTAGATTCCTGGGTATGACCCTCGACGGATTTTTCGGTTGGGTTCCACACCTTAGGCGGTTGCGGCAAACATCTCGCCGCACCCTCTCCCTTTTGGGTCATCTGTCCCACACGACCTGGGGGGCGGACAGGCGTACTCTGCTGCGCCTGTACACCTCCCTGGTGCAATCCCGTGTCGACTACGGCTGTGTGGTCTACAGCTCCGCCTCCTCTCCGGCACTCCGTATGCTGGATCCTCTTCTCCACCGTGGCCTTCGCCTGGCGTCGGGTGCCTTCCGCTCGTCCCCTGTCGCTAGTCTTCAGGTGGACTGTGGACACACCCCCCCTGCCCCTTCGCCGGGGCCTTCTCATGGCGAAGTGTTACCTTCGCATCTGCCGCCTTCCGATGTCCCTACTCTTCTCCGCGATCTCCCAGGCGCTACCCCGGCCTGACACGTGGCATTTCGCTGCCTCTCTGGCCGAGATTTTCTCGTCCCTGGGGATCCCCCCACCCTCTATTCTGCCGTTCTCCTTCGATCTGTCGCCCCCCTGGCGGACCACCCCTATCTGCCGTTGCCAGGCGCTCCGTGGCCTGCGTAAGGAGTCTCTTCCTGCCGTCCTCCGGTCTTCTTTTCTGGCCCATCTTCCCGTCCATTCGGACGACGTTCCCGTCTACACCGACGGCTCGCGGCCGCCGTCTTCTCTCCGTCATTGTCACCTACCTCCCGGGGTATCCCCCTGCCGGTTCAGGCCTCCATCTTTTCCGCGGAGCTCTTTGCCCTTCTGGAAGCCCTCCGTCTGGTATCGGGTTGTTCGCGGTCCTCCTGTACCATTTTTTCGGACTCGCTGAGCGCCCTTCAGGCGCTCGAGCGCTATGATTCCCCGGACCCCCTCGTACGCCTTATTCAACAGGAGTACCATGTCCTGCACACCGTTCACCGGATCCGGGTCACCTTCTGCTGGGTTCCCGCCCATGTTGGTGTTTCCGGTAATGAGGCGGCGGACCGCATAGCCCGGTCCGCCGCCTCGCTGCCTCCCCTCCCCCGCCCGCTCCCCTTCTCAGACTATGTGCAGGTCTTTCGTTCCTTTTACGACCGCATGTGGCAACAGTCCTGGGACGATGCCACCGGAAATAAACTCTGGTCCATCCGCCCCCGTCTGTCATATTGGGTGTCCTCTTTCCACCGCTCCAGACACAAAGAGGTCGTCCTTGCGCGGCTTCGCATCGGCCATACGCGCCTCACGCACGGCTATCTTATGTTCCGGCAGGAGGCTCCTCGTTGCTCCTCCTGCCAGTCGCCCCTCACCGTCTCTCACATCCTTGTGGAATGCCCCACCCTGTCGTCAGTACGTCGTCGCGCCTTCCCGTTCCTTTCTGATTTCCCCCTCCCCGAACGTTTACGCCTTATGCTCGCTGAGAGCCCTCTCTTCTCGCTTGACCGTCTTTTCCTCTTCCTCTCCCAATCTCGCATCCTATCTGAGCTTTAGGTGACTTCTCACCTGTAGTCCGCTGTTCTCCCTTTTCTAGTGCCTTTTCTCCGTCTCCGTTTCTCTTTCTCGTATTCCGCCTCGCCATGATATCCGCTACCATATAGCGGGAAGTGGCGGTAAACGCCCCAATACAAAAAAAAATATATATATATATATATAATAGTATAACCCACATCTCTCTTACCCGGTGTGTTCTTCAAACTATCAATGACTTAGGTCTTTGGAGATCCACCCCAGCTTTCAATCCCTTTAATTCAAAATGTTGGAAGTTTAGCCTAACCAACACTTTTTTTTCTTTTTTACTTAGAAAATGATGAAAGACAACAATCTCGTTCGTCACCTCGATGCCTGTGAAACTATGGGCAATGCAACTGCAATTTGTTCTGATAAAACGGGCACCCTCACTACTAATCGCATGACCGTAGTCCAGTCTTATGTCTGTGGACAGCACCACAAAAGTACCCCTAAATATGAAGCTATACCTCCTACTGTGGCGGACTTGGTCGTTCATGCAGTAAGCATCAATTCTGCCTACACTTCTAGAGTTCTATCCGGAGATAATCCAGGCGATTTACATAAGCAGGTAAATTATCAGTACATTCTTGAATGAATTACTCAGTATGGAAATATGGGTATAGATTGAGGCTATTGAAGCATTTTTTTTAAATGCAACTTTGTTTTGAAGGTTGGGAACAAAACTGAATGCTCGCTTCTCGGCTTTGTTTTGGATTTGAAGCGCAGTTATCAAGCCATTCGCGATGTTGTGACGGAGGAAACGTTCCAGCGTGTTTACACTTTTAATTCTGTGCGTAAATCTATGTCGACAATCGTGCCTCGAGAAGGAGGAGGTTACAGAATATACACAAAGGGAGCCAGTGAAATGGTCATGAAAAAGTTAGTTGTTTACTCGTCTTCCACGAAACAAATTACATTATGTACTTTTTTTTTAAAAGGGAATTAAACCGGTTGATTCCGAACGTGTTCAAACCCGTTTTAGTCTCGTTGTTTTGTTATAATTATTCTTTATATACATATTAGCCTACGGTTAACCAATTTGATGCTCCCGGTTTATAGCGTAAAGTTGGCACTATAATAATGATAATGGTTAATTGATTGATAAGGCTGGAGTCACCAATTTATAGTCACTCCAGGTCACCAATTTATAGTGGCCTACGGATCACCGATTTGATGTGGTTAAGAAAGTAGGATTACTATAATTACTGAATAAAATTATATAAAATTAGGGTCACCAATTTGGGCCTACCGCCCAAATAAACAATATTTAATTAGGAGAGAAAAATTCGCTTGTTGTTTTGTGTTTAATTAGGAAAATAAATCGGTTATTTGTTCACAGCGATTAACAGTTCAATAAAGGTATTTATGATGATTAACAATTATATAACAGCATTTATATTATGCTAAAGATGACTGAGTATTAGCACTAAGGAATGGTTATACAGACTAATTGTTAAGTAATACACTAATTTAGATAGGCTAATGAGATATGCAAAAGGGAACACAGAATAAATAATGAAAGCCTATTGACAACTGAAATAATGCACGTACGGTTGGTACAGTAAGCGGATTAGGCCGTCAAGAATGAAATGCATAAAAGAGCATATAAACCATAAAATGCACGATAATTAAATTATATGAATGATCACAATAACAGGGCGATACAAAATTACGATATTGGTACGACACTTGAATAGGCCTACTGCGGTCTTAATGAGAATGTTAGTTTTCGTTTGTTTGCGTACACTTGGATATAGCCTAAACGCGACGCACGATTACACTGTGTAGGCTTGGTGTGAATTGTTTAACACGAAGGCGAAGGTAGGCTTACCGAAATGATGAATACTCTGGAGATTGAAGAGCTGCTTGAAGGTTGACCGTATTGCGTTCGCCCTTGCTGACCTTGGAGACTGTAGACCTAGGTGAGGTTTGACCGTATTGCGTTTCGCCTGTCGAAGATGACCTGAGCCTCGAAAGGCGCTTCTTTCGTCAGGTTGGCCTTGCCGGCGAGAGGATAAAAGTTGACATCCGGTAGAGAACTGGTAAGAGGCCAACGGAACGCCTACAGCAGCGATGTTCTTTCTTGCAGGAAGGAATTGTAGAGTCGCCTCAAGTGTTGCTTCTTTCTGTATAGTTGAAGTGTGACTTTGGATTGAGGCCGGCTGAGGTCATGATGGCGCTACGTAGAGAGAGTAGATTCACGAGGAGGCAGTAACTAGCGGAGTGAGATCTGGTAGAGAGCCTTACTTGATGATAGACTTCTTGTAGGCTCGACCGGAGCCTTGAAGGAACAGCAGGCCGAGTGGCTTGACTAGTGGTGCTACTGACGAAGGTGCTGAGAGTGAGACGTGACGACCAAGACGAGAAATTGGCAAGCGAGAAGCGAGAAGTGAGGAGTGAGAATGATTTGAGGAAAAAGCTGCATTTTATAGGTCTTGGTGACGTCCTCTGGTGGTCGCTTCGGGAAATACCACAGAATCTGTGTTTCCTGTTTGGGTCTATTTCATGCCCACGTGTGTAGCCTTTGTTTTGATTCCATGATGTTTGAGAATGGCGGGGAAAGGAATTTCTTTGTCTGCCCGCTATATATATATATTATACGAGGATACTTCAATTAGTATCCGCACTTTTTATTTTAGTGATAATATAGTGTGTATATATAATAAATACTCATAATAACGAGCCAAACAGATATATAGGCTTATTTAGGCTACTCGTAGCTGTCACATATCGTACGAGTAGTGAGCATGGCTGCGCCGCTTTCAATTTGTACTCTGGAAGAACAGAGATCCGTAGTTCGTTTTTTGTGGGCAGGTGTGAAAGGAGCTGAAATTCACACGCGTTTATGTGCTCGGTATTGGAATAATGCGTTACCACGGCGAAGTGTGTACGAGTGGATTCAAATGTTCAAGGAAGGTCGGACATGTGTGACAGATGCTCAGCGCTCAGGACCGACCGTCAACATCAACCAGTGGTGACAAGCAGGAAGAAGACAGAGCCATGATTTTCGATGACAGAAGATTAACAATAAAAGAAATTGCATCTTCATTAGGCATCAGTCAAGGGTCAGCCTATTCGATAGTTCATGACATTCTTGGCTTTCACAAGGTTTGTGCAAGATGGGTGCCCAAACAGTTGACAGAAGAGCACAAGCGTAATCGTATGGACGTCTGCTCTCGTCTTTTGGCGCAGTATCAAAATGAAGGTGAAAACTTTTTGGAGCGCATTATCACTGGAGGTGAAACCTAGGTCCATCACTATGAACCAGAAAGCAAACGACAGAGCATGCAATGGAAGCATCCAACATCTCCCGTTGCAAGGAAGTTCAAAGCACAGCCGTCAGCAGGTAAAGTTATGCTAACACTGTTTTGGGATACACGAGGCCCTCTCCTTCAACATTATCTAGAGCGTGGAACTACAGTAACGAGTGCGTCGTATTCTGACATGCTTCGGAATGAGTTAAAGCAAGCAATTCGCACAAAACGGAGAGGGAGATTGTCGGAAGGTGTTATTCTGTTACACAACAATGCGCGCCCTCATACCGCTGCACAGACTAGAAAATGCCTTCAAGAACTTAAATTTGAAGTTCTCGACCATCCAGCCTACAGTACAGACTTGGCACCTTCGGATTTTTACCTGTTTCGACCACTAAAAGACGCTTTCAGAGGTCAGCGATTCCAAGGCGATGATGACCTGAAGGAGGCGGTGCATGACTGGCTACGCACACAGCCAAAAACATTCTTTTGTGATGGCATTAGGAAGCTTGTAGATCGCTGGACTAAGTGTATTGAGAAACAGGGAGACTATATTGAGAAGTGGTGATGTGTTTATAATCTATCAGATGTGAAAATAAGAAGTGTGGATACTTATTGAATTACCCCCGTGTGTGTGTGTGTGTATATATATATATATAATATATATATATAATATATATATATATCGGGTGGTCCGAAAAAAATGACGCATTTTTTAAAAATTAATATCTCAGTAACCCCCTTCCTTATCATGACAATTTTTATATGCAAGATACTTTCAAACTTCTTTTTTTGAATGCAAGAAACGGAATTCTGATATCTTTTATAGTTTTCTCGCAATTAACAAAAGTAACAACATGGGTCAAAAAAACGAATATCATGAGAAAGGAAAAATTTAATCAGAAATTTAACTAATTAATTTACAGTAAATGATCGATTGGACCACCACTCTGTTGACACACTAATCTAAGTCTTTTCTTCCACACAAAAATAATACTTCTTACTTCATTAATGCCAATTTCTTGCCAAGATTCAAGTATTTTACTTTTTAATTCTGATTCGGTGAATTTTTCTCGTCGACCTCGGTAAACCTTCTCTTTTAGTAACTCCCAAATTGAGTAGTCCATAGGATTACAATCTGGGCTTTGTGGTGGCCACTCATTTTTCGTTATTAATTTTGGTGTATTGCTAATCAGAAACGACTGTGTGGCGTAGCTTGTATGCGACGGTGCTCCATCTTGTTGAAATATGAAATCATTTTCTTGATACAGGCGACGACAATCCGGCAACAATTTTGTTCTTAAAAGTTCAATGTAATTTGCAGAATTCACCTTTGTCTTTTCAGTTTCAATAAAATGAACATCTGTCTTGCCATTCCAAGAGACCCCTGCAGATATCATAACCTTTTTGGAGAATCTTGACGTTTCATGATACAATCTGTTTATTGAAATGTCACACTTTTTACCACGCCCGTAGACAACATCATTTTGACGGTTTCGCGGAATTTCTAGAGTGAAATCTTTTTCATCCGTGAAGACTATCTTTTTAATATCAACGACAGAGAAATTATCAAGTAACTTTCTGCACCTTGTTTTTCTTTTATCCTTAACAGTATCACTTTTTCTAGAAGATACTATTCTTTTGAAGGCTTTTAGTTTTTGTGCTTTAATTATTCGGTGTACAGAAGTCTTTCCAATATTCAAATGTTTAGCAATTGTTCTTTGTGACAAATGACTTCCTGGTTTATCTTCTTGAGAGCAGATTTTATCGTTGATGTAATCCACATTTTCTGGAACCGAAGCTGTTTTAGGTCTACCGCTTCCTGGTTTTCTGGCAGTACTTCCCGATTCGCGAATCTTCTTTAAGAGTCTTTCCACTGCACGCCTTTTCCACTTTTTTGCCGGGAAACTCTTGCAATAACCTTCCAGTCTTCCATCCTTTTTCACAGTAACAATTTTTAATGAGAATACGATCTTCCTCTGACAACATCATTAAGGGTACTGACGAATTGTTAAAAAATAAAAATATCCACAATTTGACTTGTTCATTCCTGTAGAGTTTTGTAATAACTTGCAAAAATATCGCATGATATCGTATAAAAATGATATCGTATAAAAAACGGATATTATATTGCGATTTTGTTTTTTTTACCCATGTTGTTACTTTTGTTAATTGCGAGAAAACTATAAAAGATATCAGAATTCCGTTTCTTGCATTCAAAAAAAGAAGTTTGAAAGTATCTTGCACATAAAAATTGTCATGATAAGGAAGGGGGTTACTGAGATATTAATTTTTAAAAAATGCGTCATTTTTTTCGGACCACCCGATATATATATATATATATATATATAAGCACACCGGACAAAAAATTAGTCACCCCTAATAGCACCAATAGTAGGAAGTTCAAGGTCACACAGAGGGCGCTGATGTAGCATTGGTAAGTGACAAGTAGCGGTGACGTAGCACACAGGATCAGATCTGTTTCGTGAGGTGGTGAAGAACAAAGTGTGTGTTGGATATAGTCTGCAAAATGGGTCGTGAGGCAGACGTTACTCAGTGGCAAAAAGGAGCCATCGTGTTTGGCAGAGCCCACGGACACGAAATGTCTGAAGTAGCCCAATTTGTTGGTGTGTCAACGCGTACTGTCCAGCGAGTTTACAAAGAGTGGTGTAGTTCGCAATCAACTAAAATCGACGGCGTAACTGTGACCGGAAAACAATTTTCGACAATAGGGGCCGCCGCCATGTTTCTCGTCTAGTAACTGCAAATCGTTTTCAAACCAGAGAACAATTGCTCCAAGAAACCAATGAGGTTCTCCAGCGACCAATTTCCGAACGGACATTGCGACGAGAACTGCATGCGATGGACATCTGGAGCAGGGTACCACGGAAGAGGCCGCTGTTAACAGCAAGTCACAAATTGGCACGTTATAAATGGGCTCAGAGGCACAAAAACTGGACTGCGGCAGATTGGAAACGTGTAATTTGGTCCGATGAGTCCGTTTGTGTTTGTTCTCCAATGATGGGAGGCGACGAGTACATCGCAGGTCCAATGAAGCCTTTAATCCTGAATGCGTCGAAGGTGTTGTTCAGGCTGGAAATAGAAAGTGAAGCGCAGGAATAGACACCCACAGACTCTGGCGGAACTTCGGGACCGGCTGATGAACGAGTGGCAGCAAATCGATGTTCAGTACATGCACAACCTCGTAGAGTCTCTGCCTCGCCGGATTCGTGCGGTTATCAAGGCCAGAGGCGCCGTCACACGTTATTAGGTACATTCTGAGAGGGGTGACTAATTTTTTGTCCGGTGTGCTTATATATATATATATATATATATATATATATATATATATATATATATATATAGGGGTTGGACAAAATAATATGAACACCTTGATAAATGGCGGTTTTTATTCTTAATATGGAGTTGGTCCTCCTTTAGCTGCAATGCGTCGGGGAATTGATTCATACAGCTTTTGGACAGTTTTTAACGACCCCAGCGGTGTGGATTGGTGCATTATCATCCTGGAAGACGGCGCCGCCATTGGGAAACAGCGTTTGGACCATGGGATGGACCTGGTCAGCCAATATTGACAGATAGACCTGGGCGTTAACCCTACTATGTAGTACTACAGCTGGGCCAAAAGTATTCCACGATATTGCTGCCCAAACCATCACAGATCCGCCTCCATGCTTAACGGTTGGGGTCAGGTAGTCGGGGTCATAAGCATCTTTAGGCTGTCTCCAGACGTAAACTCGACCGGAACATGGAAATAGCGTAAAGGAGGATTCGTCGGAGTAGACTACATTCTTCCACCGGTCCATTGACCAATTCTTATGGTCATTACACCATTTTCTGCGCCGCTCAATGTTGATGTGCGAAAGGAAGGGTTTGGCAATTGCAGCCCTCCCATGGTATCCAGCTCCATGGAGCTCGCGACGTACAGTTCTGGTCGATACCGGGCTTGCAAGATGCTGGTTAAGCTCTGCAGTCACTTTTGGAGATGTGGTTTTATGGTTCTTTGTCACAATGCGCTTTAGCACCCGGCGGTCTCGATCACACAGCTTCTTCTTGCGTCCACTATTGCATTTGTTGGTGCTTGTCTTTCCATGATTTTGGTATGCAGACATGACCATAGAGACAGTTCCTCTGGATACATTGAACATCTGAGCGGTTTTCGTCACCGATGCACCAGCCATCCGCGCTCCGACAATTTGCCTTCTTTCGAAGTCTGACAGGTCTTTCATAACTGCTAATTCATAATTCACTCAGATCTGTAAAAACAACGTGAGGGTTATAACATGACGTAATGACGTATACACTCTCTGTTACGCATTTAAATAGGTTTGCCAGTCATTTGACCGTTTACTTTGTGTCTGAGCAGTCCGTAAAGATAACCGGTGAAATCGGCGGGTGTTCATATTATTTTGTCTAACCCCTGTGTGTGTGTATATATATATATATATATGTATGTAAAGAACGACGCTTGATTAGAAGAGTGTCCGCACAAGAGGAGGAGAGAAAACGAGCAATGAAAAATGAGGCACCTCCCGGGAGGTGCCTCATTTTTTATTGCTCGTTTTTTCTCCTCTTGTGCGGACACTCTTCTAAACAAGCGTCGTTCTTTACATTAATTATGCTGTGTGTCGTTTGCATTAAAAATAAAAAAGTGTGTGTGTGTGTGTGGGTCTATCACTTTCGGGTCGGGTCCGGGTCCGGGTCTTGGTCATTTTTCTAATTTACTTTCGGGTCCGGGTCATTTTTCTAATTTACTTTTGGGTCCTGGTCCGGATCCGGGTCGGACCCGAAAGTTCACTTTCAGGTCCTGTCGAGTCTTTCAGTATATGACCCGCGTCTGGGTCGGTTCCATTATTAAAAATGTAATAATTATAATATGGTATAGGATAGGTAATAAAACTGCTACCGTAGCTACATTAACATGTTTTCTGAAACATAGTAAAACATTATATGGCTATACGGTAGTAGCCTAACCATATATATTAATTAATCCGATTTTGGAAATGTTTGAAAGTAGGTGTATTAATTGTATTAATATTTAATAGTAACTAGGTATAATTATACACGCATTGCTAAGGGGCAAAGTGCGATGTATGATTGCTCTCTTCAGCCCCCTTATTCTAAATTTTAATTAATTTTGTGAAAACAAATTCTATATTTTTTTGAGTGAACTCATATGGAAATTATCATCTTCCTGCATTAAAATTAAATACTTTGTTTGTCTTAAAAGACAAAAATAAAACCTATAATATGAAATAATTAGTCATTTGGTAGTAATATTGTCTCTATATTTTGAGGGCAACATATTCTGTGAACTCGTTTAAAACAGATACTGATACAGCGGCATAGACTATACTTATTTCTCCTAGAATCTAGATTGAAAGTTGTGGCAGGAAAGAGATTTCTGAATTTTTAACCGATTTTTTTTTTTATTTTGAATATACACAGTGTGTATATATATATATTAGTGGTGGACCGGATATCCGCATCCGCACTTCTGACTGCGGATGTTATGTGGATATTACCTCTAATAAATTATGCAATTTACAATTAAATTAGCTTATAAAGTAGCTTATAAGGCCCAGTCATGCATATTTCATGTAAAGTATTAATTATTAATGAACAAACAAATATATAAACCTCAAAATATGAATACCTGGTAACAGAAAATTCAATGAAACTCGTTTCATTGAATTTTCTGTGGCTGAAACTCTTGAGAAAGTTATTATTCTTATGCATTGCCTGCCATAATAGTAATATCACGAAATTTTAAAAAATGTCATATATTCATAATTCTATGTTTTATTGATAGATTAACTAAATATCCGCATCCGCAGATATTGAAATTAAAGATCCGCATCCGCAGATGTTGAAAAACTGACATCCGGTCCACCGCATATATATATATATATATATACACACCTTTGGTTAGCTTCCGCCCGAATTGTTCAATATGACGAAGGTCAAGCTTTTCACTCCACCTTAGACCTACAGTTTAACGTGGAATCCGAACCACGCCCCATCAGCAGCCCAGCGTCTTAACCACTAGGCCACCTATGGTACCCATTTATCTACCAACCACTTTCTTTATTGTGTGGAAGGATGAACAGCTGGGTTTTGCTGCGCGCCGGATGCCGTCGGGTCTCGAACCCGGGGCCGATAGATTCGTAGTCAGCGACGCTAACCACTACACCACCGAGACGCATATATATATATATATATATATATCCCTTTGCTTTGTCCGGAGCTATAGGGCGCGTCCCTCTGTGGCGAATGTGGGAATACACCTTTCTTCGGTGTAAGGGCTTTCTCTGCCCTCGTGGACCATTGGGCCCGTTTGGGGACCCGGCTGATCTCCTGCTTCTTTTTCTTTCTTTCTCCTTTAACCCATTCTTTCTGGCTTCTCCCTGTTTTTTTGGCGTTGTTCTTTGGACCTTGATTTTGACCCTTTCCTTGGCCCTTGGGTGTGGGAGGTGGTTGCCCTGCACCCTTGTCGCTTTCCAACCAAACGCAAACCCTGTCCCTGCCACTTTTCACCGCGCGTTGGATGAAAGTGGCCGCCTTTCAGGCACAGGCACAGGGACTGGGTGCGGGTGTATCTCCCCCTGCGTGACATCCATCGGCGGTGGGACCAAGTGTGTCCACACTTCGCCTTTCCCTTGTTGGAGTCGGTGGTGGCTGGATGCGCGCGGGGGATGAAGTTCTTTTTTGTTTAGCTATGGACACTTCTCCCCCCCGGCTTACGACTACTGCTTCTCATTCCCGGACTACTCCTTCTCTCAACACTCGGGTGGTGGGCAACCAGGCCCTCGAGTCCTTTACCACTGGAAGACCGCAACCTAATGGGGTTGACCCCCCTGTGGAAGCGGAACGCTTGCACTCTCCTTTTCCGTTGCCGACCCCAGTCCGTCCCTCGACTACGCCCTTGGACCTACACTCTCTAGAGCAGGGGCCTCGCCCCAGCCCACTTCAGCCACCTTCGGGCAAGTCAAGTTCCACCGAGGACTTGCCCCCACAACCCGGCTTCTTGCTCTCCCCATATGCCCCCCTCACCCGCCGCCAGCCCACCTCCCCGCGGAGAGAGCCTCGCGGCGGACGGGGGAGCCGGCATTCACGGCCGTCCTACCGACCGTTGAATATTCCAGTACATTTCGACTCTACAGCCTCCCTCTCCCTTCCAAGTATCCACAAATTCCTGGTGATTCGGCCTACATCTGGGTCCCTCCCGAACAACTCTGAACGGACGTTCCAGGCGATCCGAACCCACAGCAACTCCAGCCGCTATGACGTACGCCCACAGAGGGATGGCTCCCTCCTCGTAAAATCACGCTCAGCCGCAGAGACGAAAGCCCTACTCTCCATCACTGAGGTCCTTGGATGCTCGGTGTCCGTTTCCCCACACCCTCGCCTGAACCAGAGTCAGGGCACTATTTACGCCACCCGCCTACTGTCGGTCGCAGTGAACGAGCTCCTGGAGGATCTCGCACCCCAAGGAGTTACTAAGATCTATCGTTTCACATCCCGACAGGGAGGCACCCCCTCCCCCACCCCACGTCTGCTCCTTACTTTTAACTCACTAATCCCCCCTGGCAGTATTGTATGGGGTATGGGAGACCGCGCCTCATGCGAGTTTTCTATCCGCCCATACGTCCCAGACCCGACCCGTTGCTTCAAATGCAATAAATTCGGACACGTCAGCTCTGCTTGTCGACAGCCGCATCCATTATGTGTTCACTGTGGACGACTCGCCCACCCTGACAGGTGCCCCAACACACCCAAATGCTCGAACTGTGAAGGCGCACATCCCTCTTCATCCCGAGAATGCCTTTTCTTCAGGTTCGAGAAGGAGGTCCGAGGCCTACAGGTGACGGACTTCCTTAGCCCCCGTGAGGCACGCGACAGGGTGCGGAGTCGGGAGGTGAGGCCGGGGGTGTCCTATGCCGCTGCTCTCGGCTCTATCATCTCGGCACGCCGCCCTGGCCTGCCGCCGAAACCCCCCCCAGCCACTGCTTCCTGTTCCCCACATAGCAACTCCTCGCAGGACCCGACGGTCCCCTGTCCCCCCACCGTTCCTCTTCTTCCCGCACCTCACCTGCCACGAATCCCCCAGGAGTCTGGGACCAGGGTTTCCAGGTCCCAGCCACCTCAAACCCTGCCTTCCCAGTACTCCCTGTACACGCCCGGAGCAAGCCGTCGAGGCGGAGACGCCGGAGCGTGTCACCAGACCCTCCGGCCTCCCAACGTCTCTCTCCCTCTTCCCCTAAGACCAAGAAGACGGCTCGGACCCTTACACCGCCCACCACGCCCACTATGTCCATCTCTCCCCATCGTAGAAGTCCCACTGTTCTACCCCCACAGACTCTGACAATAGTGGCCGAAATCCACGACCCGCCCTGTACGACGAGACCCAGCCCAGTGGATCCAGTGGATGCGGCTCTGGCGCAGCTGCACGGTGTGACCGAGGGAAGCTCGGCTGCGCCCACGCCCATGAGTCTCCTGGATCTGCCCTTGCCTCCTGGTGCCATTTTCTCCACCCCTCCACGAGACCACTCTGGTTCACCTCCTTCCACCCCCATCGTACCTACCCCCCGAACATCTCCGACCCCCCCCTTATCAGCTACCCTGAGTACGCCCTCCTTCCCACCCGCCCGGTCTTTTTGGTACCCCCTGTCACCACCTAGGGTCCGCAGTGAGACCCCGGACAGGCGGGGTAGCGCCCCTTTTGGGATTAACGTGCCCCCCCCTGGCCCGACCATAGAAGCCCGACAAGGCACTTCCGACCCGCTCAGCCCACGATGTTCCTCTGCCTGCCGTGATCCACGCCTCTGGTCTCGCTCGGCCGACTCAACCCCGCAACCTCCGCAGGGTTCGACAGGCCGACCGATTCCTTCCCTGGTGAACGGTAGATAGCCAGCCATGCTCCCGACCCAGCCTTCAGTTTCGCGAACTCCAGATCCCCCTTTACACTCCAACCTCCTAGCGCCTACACCTTTACCCATCCCCCTTCATCAACTAATGGATCCCCCGAAAACCACGATAGTCCACTGGAACTGTCGAGGAATCTTTGCAAACTATGAAGGCCTTAACTCCTTGATTGCCACTTCCCGTCCGGTGTGTGTCTGTCTCCAGGAGCTAATCCTGGGGACCAGGTCCATGCCCTGCCCCACTGGTTATTTCTGCGTCGCCACCCCGCCTCCTACCTGCACTCGAAGGGGAGCTGCCATCCTCGTCCACCACGCAGTCCCCTTCTACAATCTCTCCATCCGGTCCCCGCTACAGGTGACTGCCGTCCGGCTCTCCCTGGATAGACAGTACACCATTTGTTCAATCTACCTTCCCCCCCACTCTCAAGTCTCCCGCGACGACCTGGTGGAAGTCGTGGAACAACTCCCCAGGCCCTTCCTACTACTGGGCGATTTCAATAGTCGTCACCCCTTGTGGGGCGACACACACTCCACCTATATGGCCCTCCCGACCCCCGGTCCTCCGGACAAACGACAGACTCCTATGTGAGCCCAAGTCGGTGGCAGACCACCTTGCTTCTACCTTCGCCGCCGTTTCTTCCTCTGCAGCCAATCCCGTACCCGCCCCTGACGATAGCCCCTCCCCACCGTCCATAGACAGCACCTACAACCGATTGTTTACCATGCGTGAACTGCAGACGGCACTGGCCTCTCGACGATCCCCTTGCCCCGGCCCGGACGGTATTCCGTACGGCATGATCCAACACCTCCACTCTACCTTACAAATTTTCCTGCTAGACTTATACAATCGCATATGGATAGAGGGTGCCTTCCCCTTTAGGTGGAAGGAGGCCCACGTCATCCCTATCCCCAAGCCCGGCAAAGATTCCCTGGACCCCACAAACTACAGACCAATCGCCCTGACATGTTGTGCCTGCAAGATCCTCGAAAAAATGGTCGCTACGCGATTATCGTTCGTCCTTGAACGTACCAATTCCTTCCCGTCTACCCAGTCCGGCTTCAGACAATTCCGCTCCACCACTGATCCCCTCCTGCTTCTCAGCCGAGACATACAGGATGCCTTCGACAATAGACAGTTCGTACTGTCAGTTTTCTTCGACATCCAGAAGGCCTATGACACCACCCGTCGAGCAATGATCCTCGGTCAGCTCCGACATCTGGGCCTTGTCGGAGCCATGCCTACCTTCATCAGGGGCTTCCTTACTTCTCGGACCTTTAAAGTCCGGGTGGGCTCAGTCCTCTCTGACACCTTTGTGCAGGAGGACGGGGTCCCACAGGGAAGCATCCTCAGTGTTCTCTGCTTCTCTGTCGTGATGAACACGGTCTCACAATGCCTTCCACCCACAATCCGCTCTTCCATCTACGCGGATGACCTTGCAATCTACTTCGCAGGGCGAGAACCGTCTGTCGTTCAACGGCAAATGCAGCTCGCCATCTACCGGGTGGAGAGGTGGGCGACGTCGGTGGGTTTCCGCCTCTCCATCCCTAAGTCCAAGTGTATGGTCTTCAGTAGAAGAAGACCCACAACCCTTCCTCTACCCTCTGTTACATTATACGGCAGTCCTCTTGAGGTGGTACCCTCCACGCGTTTTCTGGGCATGACCCTAGACCGACGGCTCAATTGGGTTCCCCATCTCAAGCACCTAAAGCAATCCCTTCGACGCCCCCTCGCTCTCCTGGATCACCTCTCTCACACCACATGGGGTGCAGATCGACGCTCTCTTCTTCGCCTTTATACTTCCATAGTACAGTCGAAGCTGGACTATGGTAGCGCAGTTTATGGTTCAGCCTCCAACGCCCGCCTCCGTATCCTGGACCCGGTACTTAATAGAGGCATCCGCCTCGCCACCGGTGCTTTCCGCTCCTCCCCAGCCTCCAGCCTCCATGTGGAATGTGATCATCTCCCTCTCGCCCTCCGACGGGGTCTACTCCTCATGCGGACATACCTCCGTGCACAGAGGCTACCTTCTTCGCTTCTGGGCACGGCGGTTTTAGAACTACCACCTCAGGGACGGAGCTGGCACTTCACTGAAGCGGTCCGCTCTTTCCTTGATCTTTTCAACATGCCCGCCCCCTCAGTTATCCCCATTTCATTCAGCATCTACCCACCCTGGATCCTAACCCCTATCAAGTTCTGCAAAGATTTGTGTTCCCTACCGAAGACTACCACGAGCGCCATGATATACCGGTCACTTTTCCGCGAACACGCAACCCAACACCCGGACGCAATCGCCATTTACACGGATGGTTCCCGCTCGGAAGCTGGTGTGGCCTCCTCAGCGGTGATTCTGTCCCAGCCGCTCTCCCGGAGCGTCTGCCTGCCCCGCGAGGCCTCCGTTTTTTCGGCGGAACTTTTCGCCATAACGGAGGCCCTCGATATTGTGCGCACCCACTCTGCCAGCTCTTTTGTCATTTATTCGGATTCCCAAAGTGCACTTCTCTCCCTAGAAAGATTTAACTCCCCTCACCCGCTCGTCTGTACCATCCAGCAGACCTTCCACTTTTTAACGATCTTCCAACATAAGACAATCGCATTCTGTTGGGTCCCGGCTCATGTCGGCATCCAGGGTAACGAGGCGGCGGACCGCACAGCAAAGACGGCCTGCTTGCTGCCGGCCTCCTCCCGACCCCTCCCCTTCTCCGACTTCTTCCCGGCTTTCCGCTCCCACTTCCGCTCCATATGGCACAGGCCACACAAAATAAACTCCACACGATCAAACCGCACATAGGACACTGGGCTTCTTCATTCCACCGGTCCCGCCATAAAGAAGTAATCCTAGCCCGTCTCCGCATAGGTCACACCCGCATCACCCACGGACACCTTATGGCGAAATCGCCAGCCCCGCTTTGCTCTACCTGCCATACCCCTATCACTGTCTTACACCTTCTGGTGGAATGCTCAAAGTTGGCCGCTCTCCGTCGCAGGTGTTTCCCTCTCTCGGCCGAAAACCCCATACCCAACTGCCTACGATCTATACTCGCCGACGGCCCCCACTTTTCAGCGGAAGCCGTTCTCCTCTTCCTTACTCACTCCCATCTGCTCCATCGTATCTGAAACCGTACCTCTCCTACCCATTATCCATCGACTGACCCTTACTCATTCCCCTAGTCTACCGCCCCTAGCACAGTGACATCACCCACTCACTGCCTCGCCGAGATATGTACCGTCTCTTTAGGTACGAATCGGCGGTAAATCTGGAAAAAAAAAAATATATATATATATATATACACGCTTCTTAACTGAAATATTTTTATTAGTTCTATTTACACTATTTTATTTAAGAAGACTTTATTCCCCAACACCTTTCGATCGCAAAAACAATACTGCGTTTAATAATAATTGCGAAAGAGAATTTCTTTGCGTGTTCAGAATGAAGCTTAGAAAGGAGAACAATCTTTCAACGCTAACTTGTGCGCACGGAGTAGACAATGCTACGAAGGCTGCCTGTTTTAATTCTCCCATTTCCATCAACCATTTCATGGGATCTTGATGGATCACTTTCCCGGCTGAATCTCTCTTTTTCGCGAGGCGAAGACATTTTTCAAACTGTATCACACCCGCATCAAACTTCGCACTCAGTGACAGTTTGAATTCGTCCTTCCTTCTGGAGAAGTCTTTCCTTTTGTCGCAATTCTTTTTCAATGGGGTCCGCGGCAGAGGTCTCGTCCGAAGAACTTTCTTCCTCTACAACTATATTATTTGTGAAATTACAATCATTATCGTCATTTCTGGCAATAATAATACTGTCTGTTGCAATGGATACAACTTGTACAGATCCCAAGTCGTACTCAGTTAACACAGACTGAATGGTTTGTTTCAAAACATCTATGAAATTAATTATTTATTACTGATTTAGATTTAAAGTAACATTCTTTTACATATACTTTAATATTGTACGATATATATATATATATATATATATATATATTATATATATATATATATATATATATATATATATATATATATATCCACGCAAGGGGATTCTAAGCTCGTGCTCTTGAGTGCTCTTTGTGCTCGTTTGTACGTGCTTGTTCCTGGAGGTTTCACGTGCGCCCTCCCGGCCCTAGCACCCAAGGATGATGGGGCTCGACCCTGCAGTCCTTGTCATCCTTGGTCTTTTTCCATTTCGACTGTCCCCTCTACCCTTTCTTTTTCCTCTGTCTTTCCTCTCATTTTTTCTTTGTTTTTCCGGCCGAGATATGCCTTTTTAAATAGAGGCGAATCGATTCTTCCCGAACTTTAAAAAAAAATATATATATATTTGTGTGAAATGTAAAATAATTTTTTGTGTGAAATGTAAATAATTTTTACCTGTATGTGAGCAGTGAAGTTCCTTGACAGCCAATGTTTTCACTTCAATGTTGTTTTCAAAGTCATATTGGGCTTGAA
Organism: Bathynomus jamesi; assembly: GCA_023014485.1. NCBI lineage: Eukaryota > Metazoa > Arthropoda > Malacostraca > Isopoda > Cirolanidae > Bathynomus > Bathynomus jamesi. The sequence continues at coordinate 230,128 of JAJOZX010002985.1, forward strand.
TACCTAAAAATCCTCTATCTAAGCGGCTGCAACAATCTACTTTTAACTGAAACATTTTTTTTTAAGAAGTATTTTTAACATTTCTTTCAGCTATTGCTCTGTCGAGAGTCAAAGTAGCAAGATTTTTTCTGTTCATATTTATATTCATTGCAGATAGAAATGGTTCAACCAAATTTTTAAATCAAATATCTTCTACAATGCTAAAAGGCCGCCCGTCTATTGTCACCCACGAAATAAGGCCATTTTCTAAAGTTTTCTTATGAAGTTGCGGGTGAACTCCAACTTTAAAAAAGTTTTTAACACTAATTTGACCTGCATTCATTCCCTTGGTTTGTATTTGAGTTTTCGAAGTACTACTAGTGCTAGGTAGGCTTTTATCATGATCCTCGACTGTAGGATATACTCGTATGTCTGGGTGACACGATTTTAAATGTCGCTTTAGGTTTGTCACATGATTGCCACTATACACTTTTCCACACTTTTCAATTTGGCATGGAGATGTTTTATCAATATTATTATATTTAAAATATTCATTTGAAGGCTAGTTTTTTTGCTACCACTCCCCACCTAAAAAAGACCTTGTAAAGGCATTGCAAATTCAAATAAATAGCAAACGAAGCACTGGAGACCAACCAATGTGCACAGTACACAACTCACAAACAAACACTAAAATATATTAGGATTAGGCTATTCTTCCGTCACCGTTAACTCTCCACTTCCAGTGAGTCATTTGGAGGGTGGAGTGATAATTCAATACATTGTTGCCAAATCTAAAGGCGTGCACATAAATTTTGTAAACTAAAAACCCGGCTGTGCGGGTCCTTCACTTTCGGGTCGGGTCTAGGTCTGGGTCACTTTTAAAATTCACTTTCAGGTCCGGGTCTTATCTCACTTTCGGGTTAAACCCGGGTCCGGGTCAGGATCCGACCTGCCAGCCCTGGTGTGTGGCCAAAAATTTGAAATCCAACAAAGTTTTAATGAATTACATTTTTATTGTAGGATTACCAATTTGTGAGCCCTCATTGGGCATCAGTGACTTCTTTGATCCTGTTGCATTGTTATCAGAGTATGTTATTCGAGGATGTTTAAATAGGTGCAAGAATTCACAGTTATATATTTTGGGGCAAAGCAAAATTCCCCTGTGCCCTAGTTGTCAAAACATCCCTAAATCATAACCTGAGGAGGGTGTTTCATAGTGGCGGCATACTATTTGAAATGACGTCGTTGATTGGGTGGACACCTGACGTGTAGATGACCCTGCCCAGATTGATTTGGCTCTCGTCGCTGAACAAAACCTTGGTCCATTGTTCAGCAGTCCATTCAGCATATTCCTTTACAAAATGGAGAGCCTTCTTCTTTTCATTTAGGAGATTTTTTCTTTTGCTGGTTTTCTTTAATCTAAACAACTATAATTCTGAAGCCTCCATCGAATGGTTCTTCTTCTGACTGGGAGTAGTTACTCTTGAATAAATGGATTGACTCACTTGACTGACCTTTGCCTTCCTTCCGGTCGCACTATAAACGCATTGAGTTGTAATTCGTGGCCTGCCGGATCTTGCATTCTCCATCCTCAAAAATCGTCATTTTGATTTTGCATACTTGTCATTGAGATATTTGAAGTTGGAAACTGCCTGCCTTTAACTGGAGCTTTCTTTTATAAGTACACTTCCACCTGGTCTCGCTTCGTGGGGAAAATCTCTCGTTTTCTACCCATTTTTATATATTCTGTGAATTATGACTTGTTAGGTAACGCGTACGAGTTAAAGGAATAATTATAATTTAACAGCGTTTTCTCGAGCTAAATTAGCAAATGCAGTGTTAAAATCGTTGCGGAAGCAATATATATATATATATTTTTTTTTTTTTTTTTAGTTCAGGAAGAACCGATTCGCCTCTATTTAAAGGGCATATCTCAGCGGAAAAACAAAGAAAAAGTGAGAGGAAAGACAGAGGAAAAAGAAAGGGTGGAGGGGACAGTCGAAGTGGAAAAAGACCAAGGATGACAAGGACTGCAGGGTCGAGCCCCATCATCCTTGGGTGGGTGCTAGGGCCGGGAGGGCGCACGTGAAACCTCCAGGAACAAGCACGTACAAACGAGCACAAAGAGCACTCAAGAGCACGAGCTTAGAACCCCTTGCGGGGATATAATATATATAATATATATATATATAATATATATATTTTTTTTTTTTTTAGTTCAGGAAGAACCGATTCGCCTCTATTTAAAGGGCATATCTCAGCGGAAAAACAAAGAAAAAGTGAGAGGAAAGACAGAGGAAAAAGAAAGGGTGGAGGGGACAGTCGAAGTGGAAAAAGACCAAGGATGACAAGGACTGCAGGGTCGAGCCCCATCACCCTTGGGTGCTAGGGCCGGGAGGGCGCACGTGAAACCTCCAGGAACAAGCACGTACAAACGAGCACAAAGAGCACTCAAGAGCATGAGCTTAGAACCCCCTTGCGGGGATATATATATATATATATATATATTTTTTTTTTAGTTCAGGAAGAACCGATTCGCCTCTATTTAAAGGGCATATCTCAGCGGAAAAACAAAGAAAAAGTGAGAGGAAAGACAGAGGAAAAAGAAAGGGTGGAGGGGACAGTCGAAGTGGAAAAAGACCAAGGATGACAAGGACTGCAGGGTCGAGCCCCATCATCCTTGGGTGCTAGGGCCGGGAGGGCGCACGTGAAACCTCCAGGAACAAGCACGTACAAACGAGCACAAAGAGCACTCAAGAGCACGAGCTTAGAACCCCCTTGCGGGGGTATATATATATATATATATACCGAAAATTATTTCACGAAAGTAACACGTGAAAAATATTTGTGATGAATGTGTGTGATGGGTGTGTGTGTGTATATATAATATATATATATATATATATATATATATATATATATATATATGCCCATATGGGCATAAGCCATAGAACTGACAAACCTTTGAAAACTAAAGAAGCTTCAGCTATACGCAGCCATGTTGTTCTATGCAAAGTCGATATAACTTTAGCTAATTTTAACATTTTAGATTCCGCTCCGTGTGAGCAAACGTTAAGACTTTTAGAATCCCTGTATATTAAAACACTCTCCCCTTCGCTTAACTCTGATATTTCATCCGTTCCCCTCCGTCTAAACTGAACATCTTGAACAACCAACCTTTACTTGGTTTTAGATGCTTCTGTTTTTTAGTTTTGCCTCGGAATCTGTGCTGCTTAGACTTAAGGTGTGTTCCTTTTAGTGTGGGTTTTTAATTTTTTAGTGTTTTAAAAGAGAGCCTGTGAATTTTTAGTTTTTTGAGTTTTACATTTTGTATTTTATAGTTGTTATTCATTGTTCGTTTTTAGTGTCACTTTCATTGTTTTAAAGCTTGTTAATTGTTCGCTTTTGTTTTATAATAGTCATTATGGTTTTTAATTGTAACTTTCTAGAATTTTTAGTGAGACTTTTTGTTTTTAATACTTGTGGATTTTTTCCCTATTTTATTTTATATATATATATATATATATATTATATATATATATATATATCCCCGCAAGGGGGTTCTAAGCTCGTGCTCTTGAGTGCTCTTTGTGCTCGTTTGTACGTGCTTGTTCCTGGAGGTTTCACGTGCGCCCTCCCGGCCCTAGCACCCAAGGATGATGGGGCTCGACCCTGCAGTCCTTGTCATCCTTGGTCTTTTTCCACTTCGACTGTCCCCTCCACCCTTTCTTTTTCCTCTGTCTTTCCTCTCACTTTTTCTTTGTTTTTCCGCTGAGATATGCCCTTTAAATAGAGGCGAATCGGTTCTTCCCGAACTAAAAAAAAAAAAAAAAAAAAAAAAATATATATATATATATATATATATATATATATAAAATGTAAATCCACAAGGAAAAAGAAAAATGATTCAAGATCTTTCGTGTATTCAGAAGTACACCTCCTCAGGGAATGAGGTGTACTTCTGAATACACGAAAGGCTTTGGAATCGTTTTTCTTTTTCCTTGTGGGTTTACATCATTCATTCATTTCACGTGTTTAATTGTGAAATTCATCCCATATATATATATATATATGGGGTGAGGGAGGCTTTGGGTCAGCGAGGCCTGGATGTCTGGGAGGGTGAAAGATGCGCGCTAGATACAAAAAAGTGGAGTGATGTGGTATATGGGGGGGCGACGGGTTGGCAATGTACCGGCTCAGGATGTATGAAACGGTCTGGGTAAACCGTGGAGTAATCTGCGGGGCTGGGCTGTGAATAATGTTGCCCTGAGGCAGGTGCATTATTGACATGTCGGCTGATGAAGTTAATGTGAGTGATTAAGGATTGTTCCTGACGCGACATCACTGCGGTGGAAGAGTGTTATAATATATATATATATATATATATATATATATATATATAATATATATGTGTGTGTGTGTGTGTGTGTGTGTGTGTGTGTGGTGTGTGTGTGTGTGTCAATTTAAATGACTTCAGTACATGGCTTTATTAAATGTTAATTTTCTATTACAGATGCGCTTTTATATATGGGAAAGACGGGCACTTGGACCACTTCAATAGGCAAATGCAGGAGCGAGTTGTGCGCGATGTCATTGAGCCCATGGCCTGCGAAGGGCTTCGCACAATCTCAGTGGCATACAGAGACTTTGTTCCAGGCAAAGCTGAAATTAACCAAGTGAGTTACGCTCTTTTTTTAATTTAATAGTAGTGCGAGATTATTATTTATTTATTTGTTTGTTTGTTTTTGTACATTCTAAACGCAAAATTAATCTTAACTTGAACTGTTCTCCTGCACTAGGTTCGCTTCGACACTGAGCCTAACTGGGATGATGAAGACAATATCATCAATAACCTCACTTGTTTATGCATAGTAGGCATAGAAGATCCGGTTCGACCGGAAGTGCCGGAAGCTATTAGAAAGTGTCAGCGGGCGGGAATAACGGTTAGGATGGTGACGGGAGATAATATCAATACTGCGAGATCCATTGCGGGGAAATGCGGGATACTTAAAGTAGGGGACAATTCCCTTATATTAGAAGGAAAGGAGTTTAACAGAAGAGTGAGAGATTCCTCAGGGAAGGTGAGTCTTTAGGAATTCAAATACATATTTGAAAAATATTTTCATTCACGGAACTCTTAAGACGTATCTGATTCTTGTTTTCTCCATTAGATTCAGCAACACCTAATAGATAAAGTTTGGCCCTCGCTTAGAGTGTTAGCGAGATCTTCGCCGACCGACAAATATACTTTAGTAAGAGGAATCATAGAAAGTAGATTAAACGTGAGTCGAGAGGTCGTTGCTGTCACAGGAGACGGTACGAATGATGGACCCGCTCTTAAAATGGCAGATGTCGGCTTTGCAATGGTTAGTGACGTGACTCGTGTTCGATCTATGATGAGCTAAAAATTCGTTTACTTGACAAGCTCATTCGCTAAGTTCACTCTTCTACTCGCTGTTTTTCAATTTCAGGGTATTGCGGGCACAGATGTTGCCAAAGAGGCTTCAGATATCATTTTGACTGACGACAACTTCTCCTCGATTGTCAAAGCAGTGATGTGGGGTCGAAACGTTTATGATTCCATTGCTAAGTTTTTACAGTTTCAGCTCACTGTCAATGTGGTAGCAGTTGTTGTTGCTTTTGTTGGTGCCTGTGCTATTAATGACAGTCCTCTCAAGGTAGGCTTTCTCTGGAGAAATTTTCTGAATGCAGAACAATGAGTAGTGTGGTTAATTGTGACGGTGCAATGCGTCCCTTCCATTTTAGGCTGTACAAATGCTTTGGGTCAACCTGATTATGGACACACTTGCCTCTCTCGCACTCGCCACGGAGCCCCCAACACCAGAACTCCTCCTAAGGAAGCCATACGGACGCACCAAACCCCTCATATCTCGCACTATGATGAAAAATATATTAGGGCAGGCTATTTTTATGATCTCAGTCATTTTCATTTTATTGTTTTGCGGTAAGTGAAAAAACGTTTAAATTGTAGTTTTTCATCCGTTTGTCATATTTACTGTCGTATACAATTCTACGTTCTACATCACCATATATATATATATATATATATATATATATATATATATATATATATATATATACAGGGCGTCCCAAAAAAATGTATACACACTTTAACAGCTGATAGCTCAATTGATGTTTCTTTCTTTCCAAGTTAAACCCATTAGAATTAATAATGGCAGTCAGACTAAGCTTTGAACAAAGGAAATTCATTCTAAAATGCTACTGGAAGTGTGAAAACGCAGTTGAAGTGCAAAGACAGTTTAGGAGGGAGTTTCAAACAGATCCACCAACGCGACTTACCATCACTCGAATTAGAGATAAGTTTGAAGCCGATGGAACTGTTCAGAATGTCCACAAGAAGCGTTCCGGAAGACCACGGACATCGACAAGCCCCACAAAGCAAGAAAGAGTACTGGAAACGTATCACCAAAGTCCAAGAAAATCTGTGCGGCAAGCGAGCCGTGAGGTAGGAATTTCAGAATCGTCTGTCCAACGCATTTTGAAGCGCTGTCAATGGAAAAGTTACATTCCAAGATTAGTCCATGCTATTAATGAAGATGATCCGGACCGAAGAGTGGAGTATTGCGAGTGGTACTTGGCACGATGTGGATGTGGATTGGACGAAGGGGTTTCGTAGAATACCCTCCGCGTTCACCAGACCTCACACCACTAGACTTTTTTTTATGGGGATACTTAAAAGACAAAGTCTACGCTATACAACCTGCAACAGTCGCTGAATTGAGAGCAGCCATTGAACGAGAATGCACACAAATACCAAACGAAATGTTTCGTGATGTTTGCGATTCCATTGCTTCGCGTTATCAGCAGTGCCTGGACCAGAACGGACGTCAGTTTGAAAACAGGCGTTGACAAAACAATTAAATAATGTCTGTAGATTCTATTACATTTTGAAAATGAAATGTATTTTAATAAACACTGCCTTTATAATTATTTAAAGTGTGTATACTTTTTTTTGGGACGCCCTGTGTATAATTTTCTGTTTGTGTGAGCGGGCTTTGTTAGGTAAATAAAAGAAAAAGTAATAGATGTGTTTTCAATACTTGTTTCAGGTGACGTATTGTTAGACATAGACTCGGGTCGGTATACAGATATTAGAGACCCTCCCTCTCAGCACTTTACAATCATCTTCAATACTTTTGTAATGATGACTCTCTTCAACGAAATCAACGCAAGGAAGATCCATGGCCAAAGAAATATATTTCAAGGCATCCTTGGCAACCCAATTTTTTATTGCATTTGGATCAGCACATTTTTAAGTCAAGTAAGTTGTTCACCTTCAATTGCTTTGGTTCAGTAACTACAACTGAAAGGATAAGGCAGTTGTTGACATAAGCTTTCTGGATTAAGTTAGACTGGATGAATGTGGGGGGAAATACCGGTTCGTGGGCTGACTCAGCAAAAAAGTTTTTGGATAAGTGACCGTTCTCTGCGTTCAGAATGTACTGACCCGTGGATGGTTTGAACCCCATGTAAGGATGTTGGTCTCCTTCGTCACCTAACCTTTGACGTTATGGAGGTTAAAGAACTTCAAACATAATTATTATTATTTAATGAATCTCTCTTATTTTAATAGACAGATTTTATTACTTAGCAAATAATGCATATTAAAAAGTGTGGAAATTCACTTGATTTCACGGAGGTTTTGACTTCAGAATTTATCAGAACTTTTTCGCATTCAGTAACGCGTGTCTTCTAATTGACAGATTATCATTGTTCAGTTCGGAGGAGTGGCCTTCTCCACCTCCGCTCTCCCTATTGAATTGTGGATGTGGTGTATATTGTTTGGAGCAACTACGCTGTTATGGGGACAGCTCGTCACATCCATACCTACCAAAAAGCTTCCCAAAAATGTGTTCTCGTAAGTAACCGACCACTCTTTAGTTCCCGTTGGTGTAAGTGCGAGAGTACTCTGTTTTAGCGAGTTTTTATATCGTGAATAAAGTTTCAATTCTTGTAATCATTTTGTACGACATTGCGTCTTAACTATTCGTGTAGTAATTCTTCTCACTGCGTTTATGTAAATTGTTCGTACCTATACCCATCGGATCGACGAGACCATAATAATATCGACATTCTAAAGAACTAACTTAACCTAACCCACAATATATTTGTCGATCAGATGTCGTAATCACGAATTGTTTGCGTATCTTCTTCTTCTTCTTCACAACCTCTTAAATCAATCCGCTCATCCTCTTCCGCAGGTGGGGATCAGGAGAACCCCAGCAGCATCCCATTGTGGATTACTCAGAGAAGTTCGACGACGATTCCAAGGAGTCTAAAAGGACGGGGCAGATTCTCTGGATAAGGGGGTTGACGCGCCTTCAGACACAGGTAAGGATGGGGCCAGCTCCCCCTTAGGACTTCCCAGCGGGCTTCTCACTTTGCTTAGGAATTTCATAAATGGAGCTCCTGTTCATTCTCTGACGGTACTATTTCCCGTCACGTAGTAGTAGTAGTAGTAGTTCGTGATTAAAAGTCATTTTCGAAAGCCTCAAATACATATTGATTGATTTTAGCGTATTAATCGGTTTTTATCTCGTTTCCATTATTCAAAAGTATTTTATGTAACTGGAAATTAATTTTAAAAGATTTTGTGGATGAGGACGGGAGTTACATTTATTGTTTCTTTGTCCTTTCACTCTCTTTCTTTCTTTTCACCGCAGGTATGAGTAGAACACAATTTAAGCTGATGACTTTCATTCCGTATACGAATTATTATATAGTATCACCATCTCAATATTTCATAGCATTTCTTTTATTTTTTCTTCGTTTTTTTCTGAAATTTGAATCAAAATGAAACTTATTTCTAAAACAATCTTTAAAACAGTCATTTTTAAAAAGTACCTTTTTGGTCATAGTTAAAAAAAAAATGTTTTTTTTTGCATAAAAATTTTGCATTTTTTTAAAGATTTTTATGGAATTTGAAATTCAGAAAGTCATAGGTGAAACAATTTGAAAAGAAATATTGAACAGCATTTATATACTAACCAAATATACTTCGGGTGTTTTTTTTTTTTTATTTTTTATAATTAATCCACGTTTTTTTTTTAAATGAGCAGGTTTTGGCAGTATTGTATTATGTCATTTTTAACTGCATTTTTTAAAAGTTTTATTTTTTGTGAAAGATGAAATAACTTCTATTGATAGTATTTTTCATGTTTTAACTTTTAACGTAAAGTTTTCACACAATGATGATGATGATGATGATGATGATTTTCAAATGTCTTTTTTTTTTTTTTTTTTTTTTACATACAATATTAACAGGCGCATTTTGAGTGTATGAACAGCTAGCCGAAGAAAATTTCCTTACTCTTTGATACCCAATTTCACTAATATCTGTCCTAAAGATTTTCTTTTTTTTTATATCAGCAAAATACTTGCTCTCTCGCATCAGAGGCCAAGCAATGTCAGTCCATTCATCTGTATTTACTGAAACTGTGTCTTCCTCATGTCTAATATTTCTTTTGCAGAATTCATTCATCTCTGATTAACTTACTAAACATTATTCTAAGGTTGTAAGCGGGGTTACCTTTGCTCACTTTATTATTATATTTATGCGATTACGCCTAAGTAGCCGTGTGTGGATGCTATTTTAAGTACGGGTGGCCAAACTATTGATCCAGCCAGCAGCCTTACAGGTGGTGATTTACATAATACGAAACAAGCATCACCTTTCGTCTTTTGTCGGGGGTGGTGATGCTTGGGTCGTTATTCCTATTTGCTGTTTGCTTTTACTTTATACATCTCTCCACACATCACACCGACACACTCACTCTTGAGATATTTCGTAGGACATTATTCACTCGTTCCTTTGTCACATTATGAAATTCAGATGTTTGTTATTTACCTTTTGTGTCAGTCTGCATAATGTTTGTGTATTATTGGAGTACCGGTGTTTTATAAGGATCCTCAAAGATTGTCTGTTTAAAAAACAAAAGCCAGACTAAGTGAGGAGAAGATTAGCCAGCGATCGTTCTGCCTTAGAGTTCAGGATACTCAGTCGGAAGCGTGAACAATTACTTTCATATCCGTAGATGACAGTGAGCCAGTTTGCTTGCGTGTAAATCATCCCTTTGAAGCATTTCCATTGCTTATAAAGTTGCTATTGAATACCTTGCCTATCACCTTTTTTTTTATGCTCTTTATGTTCACTTCTGTTTTTGTTTTTTTTAACCCTTTGGTTTCTCACTTAAATCAAAAATAACAGTGAAGCAAAAACAATTTGCGTTTATAAATTGAATCTTTCTTGAATACTTTGGCTAAGATTAAAATGTTCTGCTTATTTGCATCGTTCGCAGAATACATGTGGTGTTGCTCTTTGCCTTAAAATATGAAACAATTAACTTCGGTTTAATGTAAACTACGTTAATATAGAATTTTGTACAATTGAGAAGTTCCAATTTTAACACGTGAGCGAGTTGGAAATATTGTAAATAAAAGCCTAATAATAATATCTCACTACTCATAGGAAGTATAAAATACAAGCAGGACTTCTTCAAGTTAACTTTGAATTTTTAATTTAAAATTGTACGATAGGAAATGAGTGGGCCCTAAAGATTTCTGAAAATAATGAAACAATAATTATTAAATCATGCATTTTTTTAATTTGTATTTTTAATACTTTCAATCTAATTAATTGTGGTTTGCATTCAGTTTCACAATCATTTTTTGTGGTTTTCAAATGGCTGATGAATGTTCAAGCTGAAATGATTGTTGGATCGGTTCAAGCATGAGAGAGAATGAACAGCTTATCGTTGAGCTTATCACGTGACTTGCCGATTAGTATGAATTAATTAATTGGTATTAAGAATTTTATTTTTATTTTTTTTATTGTTCAACTATTTTAATTTCTGTTCATTTACTTTTGTCATTTTTACAGCTTTTATTTTTTATAATTCAATTATATAATTTTATTAATCTCTTTTTTTGTTTAATTTTTTATTTCAGATTTTTTTTGTTTATTCTTTTTTATTATTATTATTATTGTTTTTTCTCTCTGAGTCACTTTTGGAGAGTACCTTAATTAAACGTATCTTAATTGTTGAATGATTATAAAGAGCGTTTTTCTATTCTCCGTTACGAGGGAGGGACGCTCTCCTTCATGTGGTCGAGACAAAAATTTTAACAAAGTAGAACGTGTTTCACAATCCCAATGCCAAGTATCTTTCATTTTCAATCAGTGCTACTGCTAGGTCCCCCTCTTCTCTCAAATTCATTTTATTATCTTGCCAACTATCCTAGTTTGATTTCCCTTTTGCATAAATACCCCACTGAAACCAGTGCCAGGCGCTTAGAGTTGGCTGGCGAGCGTAGCACAGCAACGGCCTATTTAGCTCTGTGTGGCAGGGCTTAAGGGGTTGACTCCTTTTGGCTCGCTAAGGGCCTTTTACTTAGTTGAATCAGAGGAGAATTAGTTGACTGAAGCTCAACAATTTGGCACTCCCCAGAGCATGTAGCTGTGACATTTTTAGAGATTATTTAGAGATTATTTTATTGCTACTTCGAAAGTGAATCTAAATGAAATAGTTTCATTTGTGCATGACGTTCACAGATTGTATCATGCATGGTCAGTTACCATAAATAATTGATCGATTATTTTTCAAATGGAATTTTTTTTAATTTCTGCAGTACAGTATTTGATAATAGATAGTCTTTTAATTAAAAAAAAAAAACGCCTTGTTTTGGATATTTTTGGGCTCATGATAGATAGTCTTCGTTAAAAGTAAAAGTAATGTAAAATTTGATTTCATGCTGCCCAAACTCGCTTTAGACCACTGCTTCTCCCCTTGTGTAGTACCATTAGCGTTCACTCCATCCTCTGTAACATTTGTTCTCATTCCTTACACTAAAAATCCCAATTAGATATAATGTAAATAAGAAATTAGTTTTTTCCTAGTTCACTATCCTTGAGATACTTCATGAAACTATTATGATATTTTCAAAGTAGAAAGAACATTTTTTCCTATGACAGCTCTAGAAACCCATTACAGTACTTATATCTTGTAACTCCTCCCCAAACTTTACTAATTTTTATTTTTAACAGTAATTTGTTTGCTCTTCCGTGACTCGACCTCCAGGGTTTTAATATCAGGTTGGTAAATGTAGAAGACTAGATGTCTTTGATAGTAAAATGTTGTACCCTTTGTTGTGCTGCTAGTCACTGTACCCTCCCCTCCCCTCGACTCCTGCCACACATGGTCAAGACTTAAGCCTTAAAACCAAAGTGACTTACTCATGTAAGATGGAGTGTGTAGATAATGGCTAGAACAGAGGTTGGTGTGTGCCTGACTTACTGCATCCATGGGAGAACTGTGGGCAGACAGCCATTTGCTGTTGTGCTACTGTTGCCGCGCTACGCTCTTCATAGCGCTGTGCCTAGTTCCTTGTGCTCTAAGTGCCACTCCTGTGCACGCATCTTGCATGCCCCTTAAGTGACCTGTGCCGGCCTTATCACCGATGCCTCGACCCGCCTTCTCCTCCATTTGCCACCCCTCAATTTAACAGATTTTGCCTTTTGAACACGATTTATAATGTGCAATCACCTACCAGCCATACTTGATTTTTAGTGTTTTTGTTTTACCATATTTTCAATGGGTGAGTAATTTAACAAATTAGTAACTAATTTAATAGTGGGCTCAATCGAGGCTTTTCTCTTTGGCGTGGGGTTTGACTGGTTGTCCCGTCCCGTTTGCAGTTGCGAGTAATACGAGCATTCAAGTCAACCCTGGAAGACCTTGAGGAACGTCGTTCTTGCCATAGTTTGCACTCTTTGCGCAACTCGCGCAGCCAACAGGTCAACCGGCCCTTATCGGACATCAGTTCGTATGACGGAGACTCGACCGCCAAGAGCCCCAGTCCTAGCCAGTTGATCAAGCGATGTGATATCTGCACCGGGAACGCCCGTCTGGTCACCCCAGTGGAAGAATCCTCACCCACGACTGCTGAGACGGCCCCCTTGATGCCCCCTGCAAGTCCCCTCAGTCCCTTGGGTTCCCAGCAGCCAGGCGACCACCTCACTCACTCAAACAAGCAAAGTACTAAATGCTGCCATTATCACCACCGCCATACTAACATAGCCTTTCTCCATCCTTCACACTCCATGGCCTCTCATCACTTCAACTTCCTCGTCTCCCAGACACTTCATTCCAACATGGCAGCTCATTCCAGTTCATTAGAACCTCCCGACAATTACACAAAGCCCCTCTTGCGTGAAATACCAACTCTGGTTCACGAAACCAGCATTTGACCTATTTATGTCAACATCCATTATTCATTCATTGTTGCCACCTGAACTGTTTGCATTTTTTAAGTAGGCATCCTTATTAAACCAAATAAGGCTTACAAATATATGCATTTAAAACCAGATGATAAATTTATTGTAGGCTACCCTCTCCTTTTTTTTAATTAAATTATTTTTTTTAGTATGTGTAATAACGTTTTTACCTTTTGTTAATAGCAATCTCCTTTGTTACACACACAATCAGGTTGTTTTTTTTTTAAGACTAATTTTTATTTAATATTTTGCATGTTCTGGAATTTTATATATATACATATACTGAATATATATATATATAATATTATATATATATATATATATATATATATATATATATATAACAGGGCCATTCAAAAAAGACGCAACAGTTTTAATTGCTTATATTCCGTAATATTGTTAACATACAGGAGTGATTTTTGTATTTGTTTACGGCGTACAATTGGGAGTTTTTATTTAATGAAAAACATGTTCAATGTGTGAACCACCGGCATCCAAAACCATTTGCAGTCGACGTTGAAAGTTGGCAAGTACTGTGCGTAGAACGTCATGAGTGATTGTGCTGACAACAGATGAAATTTCCTCTTGCAGCTCACTAATTGTGAGAGGATTGTTTCTGTAATCATTATCTTTCAGATATCCCCATAAAAAATAATCACATGGGTTGAGATCCGGAGAAAATGGTGGCCAAGACCATCCACAGGCAAAACGTTCAGGGAAGCGATTCGAGATGACGCAATCGTCAAAATATTCATTTAAGGCTACAAGAGTCGTTCGCCTAGCGCCTTAGGCTACTAGGCCTAAGTGGTAACAAAACTCCCAGGTGTACGCTGTAAACTAATGCAAAAATCATTCCTGTACGTTAACAATATTACGAAATATAAGCAATTTAAACTGTTGCGTCTTTTTTGAATGGCCCTGTGTGTATATATATATATATATATATATATATATATATATATATGTGTGTGTGTGTGTGTGTATACACTATATGTACACTACATATATATATATATGTATATGTGTGTATACACTATATATATATATATATATATATATATATATATATATATATATATATATATATATATATATATATATATGTGTGTGTGTATATACACTATATATATATATATTATTATATATATATATATATATATATTATATATATATATATATATATATATATATATATACTATATATATATATATATATATATATATATATAATATATACTATATATACTATATACATATATATATATATATATAATATACACTATATACATATATATATTAATATATATATACACTATATACATATATATATATATATACACTATATACATATATTGTATATACACTATATACATATATATGTATATACACTATGTATATATATTTATGTACACAATATATTATATATATATATATATATATATATATATATATATATATATGTGTGTGTTGTGTGTGTGTGTGTGTGTGTGTGTATATTTAAAATCCTGTTTTGATTAATGCTTTTAAAATCGCATTGAGTTGGCATTCTCTGTATTTAATCTCATTTCTCCATTGATTCATTACTGCTTCATCTTCCCTAAAATATTATCTTCGTATATTTTCCTCTCGCACTCCTACCGCTCCTAATCCTTTCCTTTTCAACAACTAAATCTACAAAAGCTCCTTATTTGTGGTGCCCAGGTGTGATCTTATGGGCGTATTCAGTGGCACTTCCTTTTGGTGTTGGGGTGGCCTACAGGCCGGCTGGGCCTGGGGGGGATAGCACATGTGTGCTGCTTCAAAATGGCACTATAACCTTTCTACATTTTCTGTTGCCTGGAATTGTTGGGCTGAGTGTTGCTATTGCCTTCTTATGGCATCTTTTATCCACATCATCTGGCAACATTGTGGTCATGGTCTACAGGCCAACTTGATGATTTTGCTACAGACAGAAACAAACACATGTGCACTTCATTAACCTCTTGCGTCATCAGATACTAATCTAGCCAATTGCCAGGGTAACTAATACACATCTTAAGTAATATTAATTTTTGATCGCAGCTAGAGGAGACGTGGTCTGCACTGCATGTTTTGCTATGTGTAATTCTGACATTGTTTCAGTGGATATGGAGAGTGCCAAATGCTTTTATTTATTTATTTATTTTTTATATATATATATACACACATTTTTTATTAAAAGGCTTAGATAATTAAACCTGTTGAGAAAATAGCCAAGAAATGAGAATGGCAGTGGGAAATTAAGTGTATCTTTAATTTGCTGGTAATGATGTGTACAAATCGCTCTGTACCTGATTACCCTGTATGAATGTGAACCCTTGCTTGTATTTTAAATTGGTGGCTCCCTTAACTCCCTCCCAGTCCACTTTCTCTACTAATTTTAACATATGAGATTCATCCTGCAGCATAGGAACATAGGAACTTGCCTTCATTCGTCTTCTCATAACTTCCATTTCTTAATTAGGCAGGATCTTGAATCACACATGTCGTTTTTTGGACTGCCTAAGATGCTAGACTTTACCTTTTACTATTTCGCATTGCAAAATATTCGCTGACAGGTTTCCTTTAGTTAAAATTTATTCCTTTTTCTTTAGCTTGGAGTCTGATGGTGGGCTGCAATCAGCTCTTAGCATCATGCCTATGCCTGAAAGCTCGGGGTTTTGTTTGTGTATGTTAAATGAATGCTGCTTTTGGTCTTTTAGGTTACAAACACAACGACCATAGCAGCCCCTTTTTTATCCATTAATGAGATTTGGTTCTGAGCACTTCATATGTTATTTTCCTTGGTAGGAGGATCAGGAAGGAGAAACACATGGGGGTGAGGTATGAACCAGAGCAACTGTTCTCTCAGCCCCTAGTACCTGAGCTATTCTCAGTGAGTAAGCCACTATGGTAGACACCTCACCCGCAGCATTAGCCCAACTCTTGAGATTCCTCATCTCCTAGTGGCTACTAGAACAGGCCTATTTACAGTATTCACCTGCATACTCAGAGATGGCTAGTGATCCCCTCCCCTTCACAGTAGTATTATTTGCAGCGGTAGTTGTCCAAAGGGTTAAAATAATTTATATAATATAGTAAGCCTGTGTTATTTGTGCATGGAGATGTGTTTCTTCTTCAACGGTCCCGGAACCACACAGATCGTGAGTTGGTGTCCTGAGTGTAGGCGTATTAATCCTGCGTGCCCCTGTAATATATAGGCGAATCCTGGGAAAGTGTGGACACTCCAATTTGTTGTCTGTAGTCCTTGATAATACTCCACTACCGCTGCTCTATCCCCTGCACAACACAAGTGTACATACACTGGCCTTAAGCCAAATACAGCGCCTCATGCTGCTGCTGCTGCTGCTGCGATAAGGTGTGTAGAAAACAAGGCTGCAAGCTCTGCTGAAGATGATACTAATATTTTATATTTACTAATGTATGCGGTACTGAATAATAAAAACTTGCCCCTTGTCTTCTGTGTACCTTCCTCTAAAATCTTCCCCTGGCCAGCTCTTAACCGATCACCCGTAGCTACCTGGTCCTCACTACTCTTATTTTCATGGTTCAGGTCATTGGAGGCACGTTGCAGGAGCGGCTGATACCCGTACCGTATAGCAAGACCTCCACAGACCAGGCTGTAAGCTAACACACCTCTTGTCTCTCTCTAGTCTCGTAATGACTGTGATTGCTAGCTCTCTTCCCCTCTTTCCTTTTGTTCTTGACCTGTGCTGCTAGCTATTTTTCTTTCTTGATTATAGGCTGGTTATCTGATACTTGAAATCTCTTAAAATTTAACGAATCGGATTCATTGGTTCAGTTCAACCAACCTATGGTTACTTAGAACTGTCTCTTACACATACATGCATCACCTCCCTCTGTATAAACTAACTTTAAAAATGTATACCCAAACAATCCGTTCAGTAGAAATAAATTACCTATATCCCCAAATGATACTTCACTGAAGAAAAAGTTGCATGCCTAAATTATTAGAAACAGTGAGGAATTGTGTAAGAGACCCTTTAAATTATAAAAAGTAGGAAGGCTTTGTTTTTTTCCTTTAAATAGCATGCCTATAGTTGATTGTTAACTATATCTCTATGGGTGAAATACATAGTCGATGGCCTGTTCTTTATAATGCCCTTAAGTGTTGCTTGAAATTTCAAGGATTTTTCTGTGTGTAATAAGTTAAATTTACTTACCAAGTTGAAATCAAGATCTCCTACAATTGGAGTGCGCAATACTAACTTTAGCTGCAGTTAGGAAGGGAATCCAACCATAACAGGTGACAATAAAATGTAACGAAATTCCATGAGTCTAAAACCCCTCCCTCCCCCCGATGAGTGAAGCTATCAGAGAAGTTCCTGAGGCCGACTTGAGCCCGATTTCACTGGATATAGTAAGAGTGATTTGGGGCGTACAGGTGGGCTGCTCACTCTGTTTACCTCATTCATCATGCCATTCGTGTTATTTTGGCCGGTTGTATCGTTTTATTATGTCGCAGAAACGCACTTAGTAGTACTTGAGTGTACCCTTGACCTTGTGCCCACGTCTTGTTAAAATAATCATTGATACGTAAATAATTACTGGGCACTGGCGATAGGGTTTGCACGTTTGCATGGCTGTTTACCAATCCCACAAGCCTGAAACCAACATGCAGTGCCCACGGTCTCCGGCTGCCGCTGTTTGTGTGTCAATTATGTGTTTTTAGGTGATTGTCTTGATGTGACTATTAATCTTTAGTAACCATGACAACCACCTATAAAAAATATTTATTTTGTGCACGGTATATATATTTTTTTAATATATATTAACTGTATGTTGTGGATTCTTTAATACTAATGTACTACTACTGTGACTTATTTTGTTCTATATTTTCTGTTTTGGCACTATTAATCAGCTGTATTGAGCCAATGAAGTCAATAACCGATCCTACTTGGCATGGGATTTATTTTTGCAGTAAGCATGACTACCTGCTTGTGTGTGCTGACGATGGAGAGTTGTTCGCTCCTCCATAAATGCTGTTCGCTCCATGGTTGGCAGCAAAGCACACTTATTTGTTAATGTTCACAATTTATATTTTTCATTTCTCATAACCCATTTTATAAATAGTTTTTACTATGTTAATAGGCTTTTTTCATTAAATATTCATTAATTCAAGTTGTAAAATGTTTATTATTTATAGCCTTGGACAATGCCTAGATCAAATAAATTACGTGTGATGTCACTTTGTTTTACTGAGACGTCCAAGGTAACTATCCTTTAATGGATATCTTCTAAATTAATTTCACCTGCTTTCTTCCAGATTCGAGTAGTTAATGCGTTCCGACAGGGACTGGATGCGCGGCCTTCTAATCCGAATCTGGCTGCCGTGCTGAAGAAGCAGTCTTCGCTGAGTAAGCGCCTGTCGCAGGGGTCTTCTCTTGAGTACGCCGACATGTGCCCTGATCCTGAGGAGCTGACTGTTCCCGAAATCGACGTGGAGCGCCTCTCTTCCCACAGCCACACCGAGACAGCCGTGTAGTCAATCCTTCAGTTGATTCAACTGCTCGTCGTCGTCTTGGCTTTGCACAAGGGCTGTCCTCATCGCAAAATATTGCCACACATCTACCTGTTTTACTGTGGTGGCTGAGGGCAGGCCCCCCCTCCTCTCCCTACCCAATGAAAATAAAATGTGGCTGTGGGCTATAGGTGTGCATTCACCACAGGCAGAGTGCCTCGTTAAATAGCTTGCGGTGGGCTCACTGGCTCAGACAGTCACAATCCCACTTAAAGGGCTGATGGGGGTCAAGGCCATGCCTATGCTTGGACTCGTCTACAAGTAGGATGGTTCTCTCAGGGTAACCCTTGATGACCCCCTGAATAGCGCAAACTGCACAGCAAAAGCTGTTCATGTGCTCGCCAGGACTTATCATGTGTACAGTGCTCCGAGCTATTGTTTCACATGTCCTACTGTTAATAGTCTTGTGTATAGTAAGGGTTGTTATTGCATAGTCTACCAATTATATATTAATAATGGTAAAGGGTTTCTTGCCAGAGGGTTAGATCTGTTGAACATTATTTGGAAAAATTAACATTATAAATATATAAATATATATGTAGTCAAAGGTTTAAAACCTCCTAAATAAAGTTGTGAACTATTGTACATTGATATATGTTCTCAGTTCTTGTTTTCTAAAAATCATGTTGGCTGTTCCTGATGCTAGAGTTATATGAACTCTTTGTTTTTTTGTTTGTTTGCCAGTATTGTTTGGTATAATAGGTATGTATGGAAGAGATGATCTAAGTTGTATGAATTTTTTTTCGGCTAGCTTAAGTGGTGTAAAAAAAGTTATATTTTTGAAGGTATTGCAGCATACCAAGCCTTACTTTAGCCTTGGCTGCTGTTAAACCTTTTTGCCGTTAAAACGGTTTAGAAAGTTTTCCATTTATTATATATTTAAAGTTTAATCGAAGGGTCGTTTTTATGAAACAATAATTGTTTATTTTTAAATTCTTAGGATGGTGATGCTTATTGAATTACATTGAATCATTAATATTATACTTGTCATGTTAAAACATTATTTACTCAAATTACACACATGAACTGGTGCAAGGTTGTTTTCAACCTCATTCCATTATATATATATTATATATATATATATATATATATATATATATATATATATATATAATATAAATATATATATATATATAAAATACATAATATATATATATAATACATATAATATATATATATATATATATATATATATATATATATATTATATATATATATATATATATATATATATAATATAATAATAATGTTGACTAATAAAAGATTGGAACCAGTCCTTATTGTTGAGCTGATTTAGGATGTAATAAAGCCTATGATGATAATCTTTCCACACCTTATTCTCATTGGCTTTGTTTCCTTCTCTGCCTTCTGACTCGTCAATCCCTTTTATCTGTAATGCCTTTAGCCCTCACTGTTGGGTGAGCCTACAGAAGTCTTTTTCCACTTTGTTTTCTCTTGACTTTCCTGTACCTTTGTCAAATCATCCGTCAGGCCCTCATCTCATTCCACCTTTATACCTATATCCCTTTTTTTCTCAGAGGTGATTTGGTGTTTTGTATGCGTGCTCGCCCTCTTTATCCCTTCTTAGGTGTGGCAAATATGCATTAGATTTAAGGACATTTCTCTGGGCTGTTCACCATACCATTTCACCTACATTGTAGTTGGATAGCGAGCAGTTTTAATTCATTTTTCCTGTAGAAACAAAGGAACGGTTTTTTCTAAATACTAAAGTGTTGTAAAGCCAATAAATGTACATGTAAACTGGTAGAATAAATAACAAGAGTTTAACCACCTTTAACAAGACTATTTTTGTGATGCTCGTCTCTTGATATTGTCAGCCACATCACTTTTAAGTTTTTGTTTTTTGTTTGTTTGTTTATATAAATTTAATAATACTAGGAAACTATATTTATTATTTAAGAAATATGAAAGTCTGAAAGAATGGCCTTGTACTACTTTTTCTCTTTGTCCATCATCTGATGTGTGTGTGAGTGTGAGTGGGTGCGTGGGTTGTCTGACATTTATTATGGAGCTGAACAAACTTAATGAGCTATTTACTTACCTAACTGCCAGCATTTTAACAATTTTTAAAGTTCTTAATAACAACTTAAGGGCGTAATTTTATATATTATTTATGTATACGTATTCCTTCTAAATTTTGAGCATTCAACAATGACTGTGGTCAGATTTTATTCTAAGAAGGAAGGCGGCGGCGCAGCAGCAGCAGCAGCAGCAGCAGCTCCCTTTACCTTACTTGTCTGTCGCGACACCACCCAAGCACCCCATCGCGCCTAGTACTTTAGATTTTTTTCGTGGATATAAACAAATGGCTTCTATTGTTAATAGAAAGAAACATTACTTGTTGCGTTTGTTAACTTTAAAAGAAAATACAGGTTTTCAAGAGTCTCCTTCTCTTCTTATACCCTTATGTATTGTTAAGGAAGCGTGCCTCTTGTATTTAATTTATTTTCTGTATTTTTTGACTTTTCCATTGCGTCACCTGTCAAGTTAGCGCTTTACATTAATTTTTATTTCCATTTTCTTATTTTTATTTTACGATATCTACAGCATTACTTATTTTTGTTTCGCTTATGGATGATTATAACAACTTTTTTAAACCTAAGAAATCTTCGTTTGTTATCTATTAAGATAAAACAAAAAAGGTTCATATCTCTTTCATTTATGTTCCTTCGTTTCAAGCAAATGAAATAAGATTAAGACTACGAAGAACTACATCTCTTTAATCATTTAGTTCGACTTGAGTGCAACATGTGTTAACGCCTTTTGTTTCCTTATTGTATTTAATATGTCGGTCATCGGAGTTTTCAGTTTTAATAGTTAATGATAATTTCTTTTTAAGCACCTACATTATTATCAATGTTCACTAGAGAAGAGATGTTTCTCACTAATAAGAATGGATAAAATGATAAGACTCAATTAGTGGGAGAGTCGTTATAGTGCCTTCCCAGTCTTGGCCATTCCCTTTTCAGTTCATCAAAGAATGAGAAACTTGGAAGGCTAAAATCTCGGACACATTTCTCAAATTGGCTTCTTCCTACTCTCATCCACGGCTTTCCCACTTCCGCCCTGACTTGGTTAGGTTAAGGCAAGAGTAGGTTTGCTTCCTTAATTAAGTCATTCCCAAACCAGGAATTCTCCCTTGAAGTGTTCTCATTTTTTTTAACTGGGAATGGCGTGAAGAGGCAAGTAACCATCGGCATCACTTTTGCGCTTATCTTTCTAAATGGAGTATTAGTTAAAATCTATAAAAATGCTAGGTAATTACAAATGTTTTTGTTTTTTTTCACTCTATACGTATGGACTTACTTTATTAAAAAATGCAACTTTATCTTTTAATTAATACGTAAAAGAGAGAAATAAAAAAATTTAGAAATTCATTTTCACATGGTTTTTTTTTTTTTTGAGTGCAGGAAACTAACTAAATGCAAGAAAGAAAACGTATGAGGTTGAACTAGAAGTCCGTGAAGACAGGTGAATGGCACTCTGTAAAATCGTTACGATAATGACAACGTTGACGAAAGAAGTTAGGCGAGTCTGTTTCGACATTTGGTCAACGCACAAAAACTGTTATGAATAATATTAAGTCATCCTTTTCATACTAACGCATGAACTTACTTTGGATCCACAGCAGAATTTCGAGAATTCATGGTTTGAAGTCGGAATGAGATTGATTCGAAGTAATTCCTCTGGTGACGCAACATTGCATTACATAGACAAAAAACCTCGAGGAGCGGGGGAGGTACCGGGGTTATCCAAATCAGATAAATTCCAGGTTCTAGACACCGAATGTACATAATTACAAATTAAAAGTTATGAGGTGGGTAACAAACGAAGGAATGAAGTAAAAAAAAAAAAAAAAAGGTTAAAATTATTAAGAGAGAGGAGGGCCAACTTCCTCAACAAACCTAAGAATTCCACTGCCAGGATAGCACTTCCCTGTTCCCAGCACCGCAAGGAGTAGGTGCTATCCTCGCTACGGTACTCCGAGAGATTACGCGCCACAAAACCCAAAGACTGGAACCCAACCAGGGTTGGCGAAAACCCGAACTGCTTTGGAAAAGGCCACTGTACTTGGGGACATTCGATTTTTTTCGAGGGAAATAATTTTTCTTTCCATATTTACTTTGAAAGTAATATATCAATAAGTATTTCAAGTAGAATGCATATGTAGAAACAATGCAATCAGAGTTGGTCTGACTGAACCCAACGTAGTTGCTCCCAATAGGTTTTATCAGTAAACCTTGCATTGAGAAAACCAGAAAATCACAGGGGATTTATTTTCAAAACATCACAACTATTTCGAGGTAAATTACAATATAGTACAAGTTTTATTACCATTCATTCTGAGGTTTACTGTTAACTCAGATTTTAGGCTTTAAGAATGTAGCTTCTTAGTACTCATTTGATAAATTCAAATTTATCTCTATTTATATCCTGTATAACATTTTTAAATTGTCACCAACTTACTTTTCCTACTCCTAATCTGTTTCTAGCTTTTGACCAAATAGTTTACAAGTTTAAAAATTATTAAAACCGTAAACCTTTTCCTCTTTCCAACGAAAAGACGAACTAAAGGAAGGAACACAGTGTAGGTACAAGTACAGTGTTGGCCTTCGACATTTTTAGTCTGCGCGGAAATTCGTTTGAGTCACCGAGCAGTCACTGACTCTTGACTCCATCCCCCCAAAGCAGAATTACTGCTCCCTATTTCCTTTGTATGTCATTGTTGACATTATTATATATATATACTAGCAGTCAAAATTTTAAAATGCTGATCATGTAATAAAATAATATAAAAAGAATTAAAAGAATTCTATGAGTAAGTTACAGGAAGTAAAATGATGTCTGTCTAATTAACCCTTTAAGCCCTGAATTTTTTGTAGGGTTAAGTTATGAATGCTTGTATTTGAAATGTTAGAATTTGTACCTTCAGTCCTTAAAGGGTTAAGGAGCTTTCTAATGTGGTGTTTTGTTTCATGAAGACTTACGAGCAATTAATCAATATTGAAAGAAATTGTATTTAATGGTGACATCACGTTTTGATTAAAATAGTTGTCCATGTTCACAGAAATATTGATCTTATTGGTTAGAAAGTTTTTCTGCATTTTATCCCATTTTCCTTCCAAAAAAATCTCTGACTCGTGAAACTTGCATCTGAACTCTGGTAACATTGTCCCGTTCTCTTACAGGTATTTCCACAGAGGAAATACCATATGAAAATAGACTCAAGATTGATTAATACTGTCTTGGTGAAGAACTACAGAGACAAACAGTCAATAAAGTAGGAGTTTCACTGGCCACGGTAAGCAAAACCCTCTCGTCATTCTCAAACTGGAGCTGTAATGAACAAAGTAGACCGACAGTAAAAAAGGAAGACAAATTGTTATAAAATTACAAAGAATGGTCACTCTAAGACTGGTAAGATCCATATATACCCTACCCATTACAAACCACACCTATATAAAAGATACGTCGACGACACTTTTCTCATCCTTTCACAATGCCAACCACGATCCCCTTTTTCTTAGTTTCACGAGCAGTGTGTGGAGGTGCTCCATCCTGCTGAAACCACTGTGAATCTCGGGTACTGCTGTTATTTCTTTTACGGGACAAACTAATTATCTCAATTCCCAACACAAAAACATTAAGTTCACTAAAGAAGACGAATCCAACAACACCCTACCCTTTTTAGATATAACAAAACAAAATAATAAATTCAGCACTTCCATATATCGAAAACCAACACACTCAGGCCTAAGTACTAACTACCTAAACCACATCCCTTTGTTAGAAAATCTAGAAGAGGAAGAACCATTGTTGTCCCAAGGCGATATGATGACTAAGCTGATTGGTGCAGCATTGCTTGTATATATTAAGTTAAGGTGTGTGTGTATATATATATATATATATATACATCTCATAATTGTAAGGTTAGTGAAAAATTCACTTAATTTAGAGCGTGCATTTTTGGGCTCTTGTGGCATCATTGTTTGGACACTTGTGGCATCATTTTTTGGGGCGCTGCGCGTCTTTTCTACTCGTTTGTGGAATGCGATACTTACAGGGTGTGGTCTTATAGAGAGCTCTCTTGCAATTCAGTTTGGTTGTTTAGATACAAGATTGTTGTATCGTGCAATGGTGCAGGTTGTGTTGTTGTTGCAAGGTTTAGAAAGAAGACCATACTGTAAATAGTGCCCCTTTTGTTTTTTATCGTAAATTCATGCAACTGAAGCCTAAGGTAGGCCCACATCGAGTCAGCAACCCTGAGGTAGGACCTAATAGGACCGCCAAGTCCGTAAGTTTTTAATCTAGCTTAACTTGGGCTGTAGGTTGAACTGGCCCTTTAGAGCTTGGCCATTCACGGCTCAGCGGGATTTTGAAACCAAAAAAAAAAAATAATAACATGGTCCTTCAGAACCGGATTCTAGCCCAAGACTGAGTCAGTGACTATTTTTTGGCAAAGTTCTGATTGTGCAAATTGTAGCCCAAGTTAGGCCTAGACGGGTTGAGCATAATTGAGTTAAGGTCCCAGGGTTGAAAGTTTGGTCACCCAATTGCGAAACTTGGCCACTCGTCTGTCGTTGTTTTGGGCCAACATTTTTACCGGTTTGGTTAATTTTGGTTTATTATTCGTAGGCGAAGGTTGCAGACTTCAGTGCGCCAGTTACTTGGGTGGAAAATTTGGTATTCCATACTGGTAGTTGGTCAGTACCCGAACCAAGCAATGCAGTTTATTTGAAAAAAGCAAAATTTGCGTTTGATCAGTTTGGTTAAGTATTTTTGCCAATTCAGCTTATTTGGCATTGAGCCCAATTGTTGTTTGCATTGAAGATGAGTGCAGCTGAATTGAACAAGTTTAAAAAAAGGAGAAGCGCCTACAAAGGTCTAATTACAAAAGTCATTGCCACTATAGATTCTGCCATAGAGCAAGAGGATTTAAGCTCAGTGACTGCGCAGCTTTCCATATTAGAAACTAAAAAGGTTGCTCGAAGTGAAGTAAATGTTAAAATTGAGGCTCTTATAGAAGAGGATGAAATAGAAAATAACATAATTTACTTTGAAGAGATTATTGATGATATAATTAAAGTATGCCACCGAGCAAAAGAGTTTAGCAGCTCAGCACATTTAGAGACCAGGTCTAATAATGAAACAGCCCTCAACAAATGGTGTTTGTGAAGTTAAGGTTAACAGATCTGCAGTTCAATTACCGAGGCTTGTACTCAAAACATTTTCTGGGAGTATTCAGGAATGGCAAGGATGGGCAGTAGGGTGTGTCAATTTTGTCAACTTTTTACAAATCAATTTTGGTAGTGAAAATATACTCTTTTCATGTCAAAACTTGAAATTGGCCAACCAAAATGAAATAAAATAACCCTTACCTACATCAATTTTACCTTAAAGTTTCAGAAATTGACTCTCTTACTAAATAATAGGACATAGATTGATTAACTATTCATCTGTCACAGAATTATCCCACTGATCGCGTATGGAGTGTTTTCAAGGTCATATAGTTGTTGTACAATGACAAGTCACAACATGAATAGAACTGTCCCTCACTCTCAGTCCTCAGTTGCCTCTTAAATGTCATAAACGGTGGTTTGCTGTTGTTGCTCTTGTACCTACTTCATAGTTATTCTACTAGACGAATACTACAGTTTAACTGTAAGTATGGATTATTGATTATTACAATTATTTATTATCATCATATTCTTCTGTCTAATTATGTTGTAATCCCATGAAATATTTTTTTTATTGAATTTTAGAACATCCAATAACTAAACTTTGAAACATCGTAATTGATATAAAATACTTAAATGTTTTTATTTCTTTTCAGATATTCCTAAGATGCCAAAATTGAAGACAAGAGGTCAGTCGCCATGCCACTTGAGCTTGTTAGTGGTACAGGAAAGGAGCTTCCCGTATCAAAACTACCAACAGTGCGAGACATGCTGAGACTAGGGTTACTCCTTCGTGAACAAAATACAAAGGATAGAAGGAACTACACAGAGAAAGAGCTCATAAGGGACATGATTCCCCATCTTCTGCATCAGTGGAAAAAAGCTAATGTGTTATTCAAACCACCTGTACTCAATCAGTATAGAACTATTGAGCTAAAATTAACAAAGCTGTGGCACAAAGCAGTTGAGACATCACTTGGTAAAGGAAAACTAGCAAAGAAAAATAAATTTCTGCACACACACTTGATACTCTTCTTGACATTTTTAACTGCCAGTGTCCCACACAGTTGTGTTCTGAAGCCAATTGTTCTCCCTCATGCAGAAGAGAACCTCACCCTCACATTGATTGTCGCTGTCCTCGTGAGAAGAAGATCCTTGTTTTGGAGCTGGCTTTCATAAAGGCGCAGAGAACAAAGGCAGGAGGCCAAGGAAGTATGCAGATTGGTTCGGCAGATTATTCAGAAACCAAAAAACAGATTGTTATTGCTAAGAAAAAAGAGAAAATCCGAGAGAGGGAAGAAAGGAAGAAAAAGAAGAGTGAAGAAGCCACCCAAAGAGATGAAGAGCTCTATCAAGAGGTTTCTCACTTCTTTGAAAGCTCTTCAGATGAACAGAAAGAAGCAACATCAGATGATAGCTCCAAAATGCCATCTGAACTTTCGCCGAAGAGAATGAAATACAACACTAAAGACATCTCAAACATTGCCCTTGCCAGTATTCGCCACCATACGGGGCTACGAGAGACTGCAGAGATTGCCACTGCCGTTTGGATAGATGCAGGCCTCATCAGCCGAGAGGATACATCCTTAGTGATAGATCATAATAAGATAAGAAGAGCACAAGAAAAAATAATGAAGGAAATATCTGATCAGCATGAAAAAGATTTGAAGGAGGAAGGTCTCTCTTGCCTTTTGTTTGATGGAAGAAGAGATGACACAAAAGTTCTCCTAGAGGTAGAGGGAATGGACAGAAAGTTTCCCGGTCTCATCAAAGAAGAACACTACTCTGTGTGTTCCGAACCTGGTGGCCGCTATTTGTTTCACTTTGTTCCTGAAGCAGAAGTACAAGGCAAGAAACATGCAGAGGCAATTGCTGATCAAATAATATATTGGCTTCAAGAAAGAAGACTTGACAGTTCACTGCAGGCCGTTGGGTTGGTGGAGACTCAACTGCGGTGAACACTGGATGGCAGGGCGGTGTTATGACGCATTTAGAGAAAAAACTTAGAAGAAGGCTTGTTTGGATTGTATGTGATTTGCACACAGGGGAACTACCTCTTCGTCGTCTCATCCAGGAACTTGATGGTCCTACAAAGAGTAACAACAAGTGGTCAGGCCCCCTTGGCAACATGCTAGATGAAGCAACGGAATTAGAAATAAATACAAAACTTCTAAAGGTCGAAGTAGTCCCTCCCCTTCCAGTGTTGTCTGAAGAAGTTATCAAAGACCTCAGCACGGATCAATCTTACGCTTATCGTATTGTTCAAGCAATCAGATCAGGAGAGTTGCCTCAAAATCTGGCTCTCTTGGAGATTGGACCCGTAAGTCACAGTCGTTGGTTAACTACAGCGATTCGTTTCTGCAGGATTTGGGTTTCCAAACATGCACTGAAGGGCAAAATGCTACAGAATTTGATGTTGATTGTTGAATTTATTATTGGATTTTATTTTCCTCACTGGTTCAATGTAAAACTTAATCCAATGTGGATGGAGGGGCCCAACCACATCTTGTTTCAATTACAGCTACTGAGAACCCAAAGAAAAGTAGTGGTGGACATCGTGTTACCTGTGGTGAGAAGGTCCGCTTGGTATGCTAGGCCAGAGGCAGTTTTGCAAGCAATACTCTGCAGCCAATGTACCAAAGAGCGAACTGAGGCTGTGGAAATCATTCTAAAGCTTAGAGGAACATCACTAGATGATGACCAACTGGGAGACTGCTCTGTTCAGAGAAGGAAGGTACCTCCGATAAACGTCAATGCTACCGAAATTGTCAGAATTAGTTAACTTGAGTTCGGAAGTTTTGGAGCCACCACTGACAACATGTATAACAAACAAAGATTTAACACAACTTAAAGAGGCCCCAATGCAAGTGCCAAAGTGGCCTTCTCACACTCAGAGTGTGGAGAGATGTGTGAAAATGGTCACAGAAGCAGCTAGTCAAGTTTACAGTCACGAGAGGCGAGAAGGCTACATCAAAACGCAAGTACCAAGCCGAATGCTGATGTCAAGGAACCGCAGCAAAAAGGACATGACTGCATTGGTTACTTTCAAATAAAGACTCTGAATGATATCTTATTGCCACTTTAAATGTTGATAGGATGTTTGCGCACATTTGTTATTTTGTTAGGAATTTTTTAATTAAAATTGATGTAGGTAGGAGTTATTCTTTATTGTTTTTGAAGCAAGGATATTATTTTGTATGCCAAATGATTACATTAAATTGCTACCAAATCACATGATTTTCAATTTAGTCATTTCACCCCCAAAATTGACACAGCCTAATGGGCAGACAGTTTTCAATCAGCAGTTCATTCTAGTCAAATGTTAAGTGTGGTGGAGAAGTTTAATTATTTGCAGTCCCTCTTGGAAGGGGAGGCAGCAAAGATAATAGCAGGATTAGCATTAACAGAGGCTAATTATAATGTGGCTTGGGATATATTAGAGAAACGGTTTGGTAAGCCAGAGATCTTAATTAAAAGACACCTCCGCGAGGAGTTACGGCAGTTATATGATGAATTTGAAGTTAGAACTAGGTCCCTCGACAACTTGGGTGTAGGAATGGAAAGGTATGGTATAATGTTGGTCACTATACTGGAGTCTAAATTGCCTAGCTCAGTTTTTCTTGAATTAAGTAGGGGACACTCTACAGAACATGTGTACATCCCCCTTCGGCAGATGTTAAGTCTTTTAGGCACAGAATTAGCAAGACGAGAGGGAATTGAATTTGCACAGTGGGATGTTAAACAAGGGGACAAAGGTAGGCACAGCACCAAAGTTTCTACAAAAAGGAATAGCCCAGGTACAGTGTCAGCTCTGCATGCATCCTCTGAGAATAAATTAAAGGGAATCGAGGAATGCATATTTTGCGAAGGCAACCAAAAGTCATATAAATGTGAGGTGGCTGAGGCTTTACCTTTTGAGGAGAGAAAGGACAGGGTAACTAAGTCCACAGCATGTTTTAAATGTTTTTTGAAAGGTCACAGAGCAAGGTTTTGTAAGTTTAAAATTTTGTGCTAAAAATGCCATGGCCGGCATCAGCCATTATTGTGTGAAAACACTCCTAGTAGGCCTACCCCAGAAGTAGAGACATCAGTGGCACATGCCACTGCTATGAAAGGGAGTAAAAGTATAGGGGGATTATTGCAAACAGCTGCAGCATTATTAATTGGGAATGATGGAGAAGCTACTGTACGAGTGTTGTTTGATAGTGGTAGCCACTGTAGCTTTATTAAGACCAGAATTTCCAGAAAATTGAAGTTTAAAGAACTTAAGAGGAAAAATTTAAGAATTTCTGGGTTTGGGGGTTCCGTTCAAAACCGAACCAAAGTTAAGAAGGTAGAAGTTCTGGTTAAGGGGTTTTTACCACAAAGTCCCACTATCAAGGTCCAAGCTGTAGAGATTGAGGAACTTTGTGCTCCGGTCACTACTTGTTTAGATATGACGTGTGTCCAAGAATTGCAAGTTAAAGGAATTAATTTGGGCAATAATAAGTTTGAAGGAACAGAAGATATTAGTCTTTTGATTGGAGCTGACTATTAGTGGGACTTCATCACTGGTAATATTGTCCGCACATCTCGAGGCCCGGTAGCTATTGAAAGTAAGCTAGGCTTGATGCTACATGGTAGCTATTGCAATGAAATTGAGGTTAAAGTTCTTTTTGTTAAGATTGAGGAGAACAGCCATGGTTTGGAAAGGCATTTGAAAGCGTTTTGGGAACTTGAATCCATTGGCATAAAGGATAAACAGGCAAATACAGTGAACAGTGATGTTTTAGAGCAATTTGAAAAAGGGATTGGGTTTAGAGATGGTTGCTATGAAGTTAGCCTCCCTTGGAAGGATTCTTGCAAACCCGGTTCAAACCTTCAGCTAGCTAATCGGAGGTTGGAGACTTCATTGTACAGGCTAAGAAAAAATGAGTTGTTAATTGAATACAATGAGGCCATCCTAAGCTATGCAAGGGAGGGCTATGCTGAAAGGGTGCAAGGTGAGCTGGTGAGCCAGGAGGCACATTATCTGCCACACCATGCAGTGGTACTGCGAGACAAAACTACCACCAAACTGAGGGTAGTTAAAACCAGAGGACAGAGATGCAGTAAGGTATCTGAGGGTGGATACGAAAGACTTGTTGGAAAATGAACCTAAGGTTCAAGCATATAGAATGAAGTCAGTTTTGTTTGGCCTCAGCTCTAGTCCATTTCTGTTGGCAGCTACTATACAGTACCATTTTAAGAAATATTCTGAAGTCTATCCTAACACTATTGAACACATAAGGAAAAATTTTTATGTTGATGATTTGCTGTGTTCCGTGGATAATACAGAAATGGCTAAACAGATATTCATGAAGGCTAGAGCTATAATGAGGGAGGCTGGCATGGAGCTTAGAAAATGGCAGACCAATCATTCTCAATTACAAGAGTTTATGAGTCAGTCCTGTGTAGTACCTGATGCAGCAGAAAGTATTGAGGATTCTAATATTAAGGAGTTGTGGGCAATAGACGCAAAAGTGCTAGGCATTGTTTGGCAGTGTTAGAAAATCTAAAAGAGGAAGAACCATTGTTGTCCCAAGGCGATATGATGACTAAGCTGATTGATGCAGCATTGCTTGTATATATTAAGTTAAGGTGTATATATATCCATCTCATAATTGTAAGGTTAGTGAAAAATTCACTTAATTTAGAGCTAGCATTTTTGGGCTCTTGTGGCATCATTGTTTGGGCACTCTGTGGCATCATTTTGGGGCGCTGCGCGTCTTTCTACTCGTTTGTGGAATGCCGTACTTACAGGGTGTGGTCTTATAGAGAGCTCTCTTGCAATTCAGTTTGGTTGTTTAGATACAAGATTGTTGCATCGTGCAATAGTGCAGGTTGTGTTGTGTTGCAAGGTTTAGAAAGAAGACCATAAATAGTGCCCCTTTTGTTTTTATCTTAAATTCATGCAACTGAGGCCTAAGGTAGGCCCACATCGAGTCAGCAACCCTGAGGTAGGACCTAATAGGACCTCCAAGTCCGTAAGTTTTTAATTTAGCTTAACTTGGGCTGTAGGTTGAACTGGCCCTTCAGAGCTTGGCCGTTCACGGCTCAGCTGGGATTTTGAACCCAAAAATAAATAAATAACATGGTCCTTCAGAACCGGATTCTAGCCCAAGACTGAGTCAGTGACTATTTTTCGGCAAAGTTCTGATTGTGCAAATTGTAGCCCAAGTTAGGCCTAGACGGGTTGAGCATATTGATTAAGGTCCCAGGGTAGAAAGTTTGGTCGCCCAATTGCGAAACTTGGCCACTCGTCTGTCGTTGTTTTTGGCCTACATTTTTACCGGTTTGGTTAATTTTGGTTTATTATTCGTAGGCGAAGGTTGCAGACTTCGGTGCGCCAGTTACTTGGGTGGAAAATTTGGTATTCCATACTGGTGGTTGGTAGTACCCCACCCAGCAATTCAGTTTATTTGAAAAAAGCAAAATTTGCGTTTGATCAGTTTGGTTAAGTATTTTGCCAATTCAGCTATTTGGCATTGAGCCCAATTGTTGTTTGCATTGAAGATGAGTGCAGCTGAATTGAACAAGTTTAAAAAAAGGAGAAGCGCCTACAAAGGTCTAATTACAAAGGTCATTGCCACTATAGATTCTGCCATAGAGCAAGAGGATTTAAGCTTAGTGACTGCGCAGCTTTCCATATTAGAAACTAAAAAGGTTGCTCTAAGTGAAGTAAATGTTAAAATTGAGGCTCTTATAGAAGAGGATGAAATAGAAAATAACATAATTTACTTTGAAGAGATTATTGATGATATAATTAAAGTAGGCCACCGAGCAAAAGAGTTTAGCAGCTCAGTACAGTTAGAGACCAGGTCTAATAATGAAACACAACCTCAACAAATGGTGTTTGTGAAGTTAAGGTTAACAGATCTGCAGTTCAATTACCGAGGCTTGTACTCAAAACATTTTCTGGGAGTATTCAGGAATGGCAAGGATGGGCAGACAGTTTTCAATCAGCAGTTCATTCTAGTCAAGTGTTAAGTGCGGTGGAGAAGTTTAATTATTTGCAGTCCCTCTTGGAAGGGGAGGCAGCAAAGACAATAGCAGGATTAGCATTAACAGAGGCTAATTATAATGTGGCTTGGGATATATTAAAGAAACGGTTTGGTAAGCCAGAGATCTTAATTAAAAGCCACCTCCGTGAACTTTTAGCTATACCTCCTGTTAATAATCCCAATAGTGTCAAGGAGTTACGGCAGTTATATGATGAATTTGAAGTTAGAACTAGGTCCCTGGACAACTTGGGTGTAGGAATGGAAAGGTATGGTATAATGTTGGTTACTATACTGGAGTCTAAATTGCCTAGCTCAATTTTGCTTGAATTAAGTAGGGGACACTCTACAGAACATGTGTACATCCCCCTTCAGCAGATGTTAAGTCTTTTAGGCACAGAATTAGCAAGACGAGAGGGAATTGAGTTTGCACAGTGGGATGTTAAACAAGGGGACAAAGGCAGGCACAGCACCAAAGTTTCTACAAAAAGGAATAGCCCAGGTACAGTGTCAGCTCTACATGCATCCTCTGAGAATAAATTAAAGGGAATCAAGGAATGCATATTTTGCGAAGGCAACCACAAGTCATATAAATGTGAGGTGGCTGAGGCTTTACCTTTTGAGGAGAGAAAGGACAGGGTAACTAAGTCCACAGCATGTTTTAAATGTTTTTTGAAAGGTCACAGAGCAAGGTTTTGTAAGTTTAAAATTTTGTGCAAAAAATGTCATGGCAGGCATCAGCCATTATTGTGTGAAAACACTCCTAGTAGGCCTACCCCAGAAGTAGAGACATCAGTGGCACATGCCACTGCTATGAAAGGGAGTAAAAGTAAAGGGGGATTATTGCAAACACTGCAGCCTTATTAATTGGGAATGATGGAGAAGCTACTGTAAGAGTGTTGTTTGATAGTGGTAGCCAGTGTAGCTTTATTAAGACCAGAATTTCCAGAAAATTGAAGTTTAAAGAACTTAAGAGGGAAAATTTAAGAATTTCTGGGTTTGGGGGTTCCGTTCAAAACCGAACCAAAGTTAAGAAGGTAGAAGTTCTGGTTAAGGGGTTGTTACCGCAAAGTCCCACTATCAAGGTCCAAGCTGTAGAGATTGAGGAACTTTGTGCTCCAGTCACTACTTGTTTAGATATGGCATGTGTCCAAGAATTGCAAGTTAAAGGAATTAATTTGGGCAATAATAAGTTTGAAGGAACAGAAGATATTAGTCTTTTGATTGGAGCTGACTATTATTGGGACTTCATCACTGGTAATATTGTCCGCACATCTCGAGGCCCGGTAGCTATTGAAAGTAAGCTAGGCTGGATGCTACATGGTAGCTATTGCAATGAAATGGATTAAGCTCTTTTTGTTAAGATTGAGGAGAACAGCCATGGTTTGGAAAGGCATTTGAAAGCGTTTTGGGAACTTGAATCCATTGGCATAAAGGACAAACAGGCAAGTACAGTGAACATGATGTTTTAGAGCAATTTGAAAAAGGGATTGGGTTTAGAGATGGTTGCTATGAAGTTGGCCTCCCTTGGAAGGATTCTTGCAAACCCGGTTCAAACCTTCAGCTAGCTAATCGGAGGTTGGAGACTTCATTGTACAGGCTAAGAAAAAATGAGTTGTTAATTGAATACAATGAGGCCATCCTAAGCTATGTAAGGGAGGGCTATGCTGAAAGGGTGCAAGGTGAGCTGGTGAGCCAGGAGGCACATTATCTGCCACACCATGCAGTGGTACGGCGAGACAAAACTACCACCAAACTGAGGGTAGTTTTTGATGGCTCAGCCAAGGACAAAGGTGGTGTGTCCTTGAATGACTGTTTGGATGCTGGGCCAAATTTAAATGCAGATTTATTTTCCTTGTTACTGAGATTCAGGTTTGGTAGAGTAGCATTGACTGCAGATGTGAAGCAAGCCTTTTTGCGGATAAAGTTAAAACCAGAGGACAGAGATGCAGTAAGGTATCTGTGGGTGGATACGAAAGACTTGTTGGAAAATGAACCTAAGGTTCAAGCATATAGAATGAAGTCAGTGTTGTTTGGCCTCAGCTCTAGTCCATTTCTGTTGGCAGCTACTATGCAGTACCATTTTAAAAATATTCTGAAGTCTATCCTAACACTATTGAACACATAAGGAAAAATTTTTATGTTGATGATTTGCTGTGTTCCGTGGATAATACAGAAATGGCTAAACAGATATTCATGGAGGCTAGAGCTATAATGAGGGAGGCTGGCATGGAGCTTAGAAAATGGCAGACCAATCATTCTCAATTACAAGAGTTTATGAGTCAGTCCTGTGTAGTACCTGATGCAGCAGAAAGTATTGAGGATTCTGGTATTAAGGAGTTGTGGGCAATAGACGCAAAAGTGCTAGGCATTGTTTGGCAGCAAGGAGAGGATTTGTTTACCTTCAATGGGAAATCTTTAGTAGAGCTGGCTGAGAATGAGACAAGGTGGACAAAACGTACAGCTCTTAGTTTGGCTTCAAAGGTCTTTGATCCTCTTGGATTCCTGGCTCCATTTGTGATAAAGTCAAAAATTTGGTTTCAGAGCCTCTGGGAAATTGGACTTAGTTGGGACCAAGAGTTACCTGATCATATGGTGGTAAGGTGGAAATGCCTTCTAATCAGCCTATTGTAGGAGAATGCCAGGCTGAAGAAGCATGGTGAGTGAGGTGAGAAAATGCACTGTGAACAGTTGTCAAGTTATGCAGCAGGACCCCATATTGAGGCTTGAGGACATTAGCAGTCTGAAAAGATTGTTAAGAGTGACAGCATGGGTATATAGATTTACCAACAATATTAAGGGAGAAACAAGAAGGGAAGGAATTCTGAACAGTAAGGAGATTCAGCAAGCCAGGAAATACTGGGTGGTATATGTGCAGAAGGAAAAATTTGGTGAAGAGAGGGAATTGCTCACCAGCCATCCATTACAGGTTCTACCAACACATTCTGCTCTCAAGGGTTTGGATGTGTTTTTGGATCAGGATTATTTGAGAGTAGGAGGTAGACTACAATTTTCTGGGCTTCCAGAGGAGAAAAGACATCCAATTTTGCTACCTTCTGGGGGGCACTTTGTGGACCTTTTGATCCTGGATACTCATCATAAGCTGTTACATGCTGGAGTTAGAGAAGTGATAATAGAGATCAGACAACAGTTTTGGATTCCCAAAATTAGACAAGTAGTAAAAAAGGTCTTGCATAAATGTGTGGTTTGCAAGCGTTGGAGTGCAAAGCCTTATTATGAAAAGGTGACTCCACTTCCAAGAGAACGGTGTGTCTATACTGCCCCATTTGATGTCGTGGGAGTAGACTTCGCAGGTCCAGTCTATGTGTATGAGCAAGGGGAGTCTAACAAAGGTTATATGTGTCTTTTCACATGTGCTACCACCAGAGCAATCCATTTGGAGTTGGTAAGCAACTTAAGTAGTGATGTATTTCTTTTGGCCTTTAAAAGGTTTGTGAACAGAAGGGGTTTCCCAAATAAAATCATATCGGATAATGCAAAAACCTTCAAAAAGGCTGCAAAGGAACTCCAAGAAGTTTGGTTCTTGCTTAAAGAGGAAGGATTCCAATCCTACCTTTCACATCAAGGGGTACAGTGGGAGTTTATTGTTGAAAGAGCACCATGGTGGGGAGGATTTTGGGAAAGGCTAGTGAGAAGTGTAAAGTGTCCATTAAAGAAACTTTTAGCTAATGCTCATTTGAGCAAAGAAGAATTCTGCAGTGTGTGAAGTAGAAGCAATGGTGAACAGTAGGCCTATCACTTTTGTTTATAACAGTATGCAGGATGCAGAGCCATTGACACCAAATCATTTTCTTTGTGGTAAACGATTAACATCAAGCCCCAGTGTGCCAGAAGACTTGCAGCCTATCCAGAGCACTCAAGGAGAGTTAACCAGACGGTTCAGGTACCTTGAAGAGCTACAAGATCAGTTATGGAAGAGGTGGCAGATGGAATACTTGCCAGAACTCAATTATTACCCATCAGGCAAGGTAAAGGGCTCCAATGCAAATTGTATCAAGGTGGGAGAAGTGGTAATGATTGGGGATGAAAGACCAAGGCAATGCTGGAAGCTTGGCATAATTAAAGAGTTGTTTGTTGGCAAAGACAATTTAGTTAGGTCTGCACTGGTAAAGACTTCAGGAGGAAAGTTAAAGAGACCTATACAAAAACTCTATGCTTTAGAAATCAGCAAAAACACAGATAGTCAAGATGAAACATTTGAGTTACAGCCTCATGGAGAAGGCTTGGCTAACCTTGCAGAAGGTAATGACAACAATGCCTCTTCGGTGGGGAATGTTAGAAAATCTAGAAGAGGAAGAACCATTGTTGTCCCAAGGCGATATGATGACTAAGCTGATTGATGCAGCATTGCTTGTATA
This sequence comes from Bathynomus jamesi, assembly GCA_023014485.1. Classification (NCBI taxonomy): domain Eukaryota; kingdom Metazoa; phylum Arthropoda; class Malacostraca; order Isopoda; family Cirolanidae; genus Bathynomus; species Bathynomus jamesi. Next base: position 267,579 of record JAJOZX010002985.1, read on the forward strand.
TATTAAATTAAGGTGTATATATATCCATCTCATAATTGTAAGGTTAGGGAAAAATTCACTTAATTTAGAGCTAGCATTTTTGGGCTCTTGTGGTATCATTGTTTGGTCACTCTGGTGTAGGCTGACCATATTTCCTTGAGACAAAAACGGGACATTGGGATCGCAAAAAAGGGACGGCGTTATGTAATATTCTGTATTCATGAAAAAGTAAGTACATAAACATATTGAGCTTACAATTATTCTTCAGTGACAGAACCCATACAAAAATTTAGCTAGACGTAGTACTGTCCCGTTCAAAACGGTACGTATGGTCAGCCTACTCTGGTGGCATCATTTTGGGGCGCTGCGCGTCCTTCCTATTCGTTTGTGGAATGCCGTACTTACAGGGTGTGGTCTTGTAGAGAGCTCTCTTGCAATTCAGTTTGGTTGTTTAGATACAAGATTGTTGCATCGTGCAATAGTCCAGGTTGTGTTGTTGTTGCAAGGGTGAGAAAGAAGACCATAAATAGTGCCCCTTTTGTTTTTATCTTAAATTCATGCAACTGAGGCCTAAGGTAGGCCCACATCGAGTCAGCAACCCTGAGGTAGGACCTAATAGGATCTCAAGTCCGTAAGTTTTACTTTTAGCTTAACTTGGGCTGTAGGTTGAACTGGCCCTTTAGAACTTGGCCGTTCACGGCTCAGCTTGGATTTTGAACCCAAAAAATAAATAAATAACAGGCAGGAAGGAGAGGATTTGTTTACTTTTAATGGGAAATCTTTAGTAGAGCTGGCTGAGAATGAGACAAGGTGAACAAAACGTACAGCTCTTAGTTTGGCTTCGAAGGTCTTTGATCCTCTTGGATTCCTGGCTCAATTTGTGATGAAGTAAAAAATTTGGTTTCAGAGCCTCTGGGAAATTGGACTTAGTTGGGACCAAGAGTTACCCGATCATATGGTGGTAAGGTGGAAATATTGGTTCAAAGAATTGGCACATCTTGGAGACATTGAAATCCTAAGATGGTACTTTGGAGAGTTGAACAAGAGTCCAGACAATTTGGAGCTGCACATCTTTTGTGATGCAAGTGAGGAAGCCTATGCAACTTGTATTTATATAAGAGGCACATTCAAAGAGGAAGTAAGTTGCAGGTTGGTTGCTGCAAAGAGTAGAGTAGCACCTTTGAAAAGGCTTTCTGTTCCAAGGTTGGAATTGATGGGTGCAGTTATTGCTAGTCGGCTTGCAGTTACAGTGCAAAAGGCTTTGGCCCTCTATGAAATTCCAAGCTATTATTGGACAGACTCCACTATAGTTTGGCACTGGTTAAGAAGCCAGGCAAGGAAATGGAAACCATTTGTTGCCAATAGGGTGGAGGAAATTCAAGCACACACAGATCCCAAGCAATGGAAGCATTTTCCAGGCACCCAAAACCCAGCTGATTTACCAACACGAGGAATTTCAGTGAAAGATCTTGCACAGTCAAGTTTCTGGTGGAATGGGCCAGAGTGGCTAAAACTTGGAAGCGAAAACTGGCCTAATCAGCCTATTGTAGGAGAATGCCAGGCTCAAAAGGAATGGGTGAGTGAAATGAGAAAATGCACTGTGAACAGTTGTCAAGTTATGCAGCAGGACCCCATATTGAGGCTTGAGGACATTAGCAGTCTGAAAAGGTTGTTAAGAGTGACAGCATGGGTATATAGATTTACCAACAATATTAAGGGAGAAACAAGAAGGGAAGGAATTCCGAACAGTAAGGAGATTCAGCAAGCCAGGCAATACTGGGTGGTATATGTGCAGAAGGAAAAATTTGGTGAAGAGAGGGAATTGCTCACCAGCCGTCCATTACAGGTTCTACCAACACATTCTGCTCTCAAGGGTTTGGATGTGTTTTTGGATCAGGATTTATTGAGAGTAGGAGGTAGACTACAGTTTTCTGGGCTTCCAGAGGAGAAAAGACATCCAATTTTGCTACCTTCTAGGGGCCACTTTGTGGAACTTTTGATCCTGGATACTCATCATAAGTTGTTACATGCTGGAGTTAGAGAAGTGATAATAGAGATCAGACAACAGTTTTGGATTCCCAAAATTAGACAAGTAGTGAAAAATGTCTTGCATAAATGTGTGGTTTGCAAGCGTTGGAGTGCAAAGCCTTATTATGAAAAAGTGGCTTCACTTCCAAGAGAACGGTGTGTCTATACTACCCCACTTGATGTAGTGGGAGTAGACGTCGCAGGTCCAGTCTATGTGTATGAGTAAGGGGAGTCTAACAAAGGTTATATATGTCTCATCACATGTGCTACTACCAGAGCAATCCATTTGGAGTTGGTAAGCAACTTAAGTAGTGCTGTATTTCTTTTGGCCTTTAAAAGGTTTGTGAACAGAAGGGGTTTCCCAAATAAAATCATATCGGATAATGCAAAAACCTTCAAAAAGGCTGCAAAGGAACTCCAAGAAGTTTGGTCCTTGCTAAAAGAGGAAGGATTCCAATCCTACTTTTCACACCAAGGGGTACAGTGGGAGTTTATTGTTGAGAGAGCACCATGGTGGGGAGGATTTTGGGAAAGGCTAGTGAGAAGTGTAAAGTGTCCTTTAAAGAAACTTTTAGCTGATGCTCATTTGAGCAGAGAAGAATACAGGGTGTGGTCTTATAGAGAGCTCTCTTGTAATTCAGTTTGGTTGTTTAGATACATGATTGTTGCATCGTGCAATGGTGCAGCTTGTGTTGTTTTTGCAAGGTTTAGAAAGAAGACCATAAATAGTGCCCCTTTTGTTTTTTATCTTAAATTCATGCAATTGAGGCCTAAGGTAGGCCCACATCGAGTCAGCAACCCTGAGGTAGGACCTAATAGGACCGCCAAGTCCGTCAGTTTCTAATCTAGCTTAACTTGGGCTGTAGGTTGAACTGGCCCTTCAGAGCTTGGCCCTTCACGGCTCAGCTCGGATTTTGAACCCAATAAAAAAAAATAATAACACCCTTCATTATATAAAATAACAGCATTGAAATCTTAATCCACCATGCTTATCAACTTTGTTCTTCCCACTTATCCTCCCACAATGAAATAGAATTTACAATTGAAGCATTAATACTCTTTCCCAAAATATTTGCTACAATCCTTAACTAGAAATTTTCTTAACATTTATCAACCCCAGTCTAAAGTCCCCATCGTTAAAAAAGACATACCATACTTTTCTTTTCCCTATTATGGCTATATTAGTTACAAAATACAATCAGAACTTCGCCACCTACTCAACCCTCTTTACCCTTAAATTAACTTGCAATTTGTATTCACCAACAATAATAGCATTAAATCATATCTCAACCATAAAGAAAAAAAAACAGCCCCTTGTTTCGTCCACTATTTACTGTTTCAACTCTATTCGCTTCAAAGCGAATTATATTGGCAGCACCATTCGCCAATATCAAAGGAGAGTTATGGAAAAAATAGGTCCTGCTCCAACTAGAATAGCCTAAACACAGCCTAGGCTACGTTGAAGATGGAAGACCTAGGCTAAAGATGAACCAGCCTAGTTATGTGTCCATAAACTGGACTTCCATACTTTATTGTTAAACAATTACAGCTTATTTAACCTAAATTTAATAACCGAAGGGAAATTTATGAACTTCTTACCTTGAAACGATATAAAATCCCAAATTTAATTTTTTTTACCCCAATAATGATCTTTTTATTCCGGCTTCTTCGTGTCTACACCGTCTCGTTGTTGTTCTTATTATGGCAATTTTTTTCATCCATGTTAGTATTTTTTTAATTTTTATTTTATTGGGTTCAGAATCCGAGCGGAGCCGTGAACGGCCAAGCTCTGAAGGGCCAGTTTAACCTACAGCCCAAGTTAAGCTAGATTAAAAACTTACGGACTTGGAGGTTCTATTAGGTCCTACCTTAGGGTTGCTGATTCGATGTGGGCCTACCTTAGGCCTCAATTGCATGAATTTAAGATAAAAAACAAAAGGGGCACTATTTATGGTCTTCCTTCTAAACCTTGCAACAACAACACAACCTGCACCATTGCACGATGCAACAATCTTGTATCTAAACAACCAAAGTGAATTGCAAAAGAGCTCTCTATAAGACCACGCCCTGTAAGTGCCACATTCAACAAACGAGTAGGAAGGACGCGCAGTGCCCCAAAAAAATGATGCCACAAGAGCCCATAAATGCTACCTCTAAATTAAGTGAATTTTTCACTAACCTTATAATTATGAGACGAATATATATGCACACCTTAACTTAATATATAAGCAATGCTGCATCAATCAGCTTAGTCATCATATCGCGTTGGGACAACAATGGTTCTTCCGCTTCTAGATTTTCTAACACTCCCCACCGAAGAGGCATTGTTTTCATTACCTTCTGCAAATTTAGCCAAGCCTTCTCCATGAGGCTGTAACTCAAATGTTTCATCTTGACTATCCGTGTTTTTGCTGATTTCTAAAGCATAGAGTTTTTGTATATGTCTCTTTAATTTTCCTCCTGAAGTCTTTACCAGTGCAGACCTAACTAAATTGTCTTTGCCAACAAACAACTCTTCAATTATGCCTAGCTTCCAGTATTGCCTTGGTCTTTCATCCACAATCATTACCACTTCTCCCACCTTGATACAATTTGCATTGGAGCCCTTTACATTGCCTGATGGGTAATAATTGAGTTCTGGCAAGTATTCCATCTGCCACCTCTTCCAAAACTGATCTTGTAGCTCTTCAAGGTACTTGAACCTTCTGGTTAACTCTCCTTGAGTGCTCTGGATAGGCTGCAAGTCTTCTGGGAAACTGGGGCTTGATGTTAATCGTTTACCACAAAGAAAATGATTTGGTGTCAATGGCTCTGCATCCTGCATACTGTTATAAACAAAAGTGATAGGCCTACTGTTCACCATTGCTTGTACTTCACACACTGCAGGATTCTTCTTTGCTCAAATGAGCATTAGCTAAAAGTTTCTTTAATGAACACTTTACACTTCTCACTAGCCTTTCCCAAAATCCTCCCCACCATGGTGCTCTCTCAACAATAAACTCCCACTGTACCCCTTGATGTGAAAAGTAGGATTAGAATCCTTCCTCTTTTAGCAAGGACCAAACTTCTTGGAGTTCCTTTGCAGCCTTTTTGAAGGTTTTTGCATTATCCGATATGATTTTATTTGGGAAACCCCTTCTGTTCACAAACCTTTTAAAGGCCAAAAGAAATACATCACTACTTAAGTTGCTTACCAACTTCAAATGGATTGCGCTGGTGGTAACACATGTGAAGAGACATATATAACCTTTGTTAGACTCCCCTTACTCATACACATAGACTGGACCTGCGAATTCTACTCCCACTACATCAAATGGGGCAGTACAGACACACCGTTCTCTTGGAAGTGGAGCCACCTTTTCATAATAAGGCTTTGCACTCCAAATAGGGTGGCCAGACGTCCGGCTTTAGGCGGACAGTCCGCCTTTTGAGCACTGTGTCCTTAGGGTGGCCATTTCCAAATTTCCAAAAAGGAGGACATTGCGTATGTGGCCGTACGTTAATATATATATGTTAACGTACGGCCACATACGCAGTGTCCTCCTTTTTAAATGGCCACCCTAACTCCAACGCTTGCAAACCACACATTTATGTAAGACCTTTTTTACTACTTGTCTAATTTTGGGAATCCAAAACTGTTGTCTGATCTCTATTATCACTTTTCTAACTCCAGTATGTAACAACTTATGATGCGTATCAAGGATCAGAAGTTCCACAAAGTGCCCCCGAGAAGGTAGCAAAATTGGATGTCTTTTCTCCTCTGGAAGCCCAGAAAACTGTAGTCTACCTCCTACTCTCAATAAGTCCTGGTGCAAAAACACATCCAAACCCTTGAGAGCAGAATGTGTTGGCAGAACCTGTAATGGACTGCTGGTGAGCAATTCCTTCTCTTCACCAAATTTTTCCTTCTGCACATATACCACCCAGTATTGCCTGGCTTGCTGAATTTCCTTACTGTTCAGAATTCCTTCCCTTCTTGTTTTTCCCTTAATGTTGTTTGTAAATCTATATACCCATGCTGCCACTCTTAACAACCTTTTCAGACTGCTAATGTCCTTAAGCCTCAATATGGGGTCCTGCTGCATAACTTGACAGCTGTTCACAGTGCATTTTCTCACCTCACTCACCCATGCTTCTTCAGCCTGGCATTCTCCTACAATAGGCTGATTAGAAGGCCAGTTTTCACTTTCAAGTTTTAGCAACTCTGGCCCATTCCACCACAAACTTGACTGTGCAAGATCTTTCACTGAAATTCCTCGTGTTGGTAAATCAGCTGGGTTTTGGGTGCCTGGAAAATGCTTCCATTGCTTGGGATCTGTGTGTGCTTGAATTTCCTCCACCCTATTGGCAACAAATGGTTTCCATTTCCTTGCCTGGCTTCTTAACCAGTGCCAAACTATAGTGGAGTCTGTCCAATAATAGCTTGGAATTTCATAAAGGGCCAAAGACTTTTGCACTGTAACTGCAAGCCGACTAGCAATAACTGCACCCATCAATTCCAACCTTGGAACAGAAAGCCTTTTCAAAGGTGCTACTCTACTCTTTGTAGCAACCAACCTGCAACTTACTTCCTCTTTGAATGTGCCTCTTATATAAATACAAGTTGCATAGGCTTCCTCACTTGCATCACAAAAGATGTGCAGCTCCAAATTGTCTGGACTCTTGTTCAACTCTCCAAAGTACCATCTTGAGATTTCAATGTCTCCAAGATGTGCCAATTCTTTGAACCAATATTTCCACCTTACCACCATATAATCAGGTAACTCTTGGTCCCAAGCAAGTCCAATTTCCCAGAGGCTCTGAAACCAAATTTTTTACTTTATCACAAATGGAGCCAGGAATCCAAAAGGATCAAAGACCTTCGAAGCCAAATTAAGAGCTGTACATTTTGTCCACCTTGTCTCATTCTCAGCCAGCTCCACAAAAGATTTCTCATTGAAGGTAAACAAATCCTCTCCTTGCTGCTAAACAATGCCTAGCACCTTTGTGTCTATTGCCCACGACTCCTTAATACCAGAATCCTCAATACTTTCTGCTGCCTCAGGTCCTACACAGGACTGACTCATAAACTCTTGTAATTGAGAATGATTGGTCTGTCATTTTCGAAGCTCCATACCAGCCTCACTCATTATCGCTCCAGCCTCCATGAATATCTGTTTAGCCATTTCTGTATTGTCCACGGAACACAGGAAGTCATCAACATAAAAACTTTTCCTTATGTGTTCAATAGTGTTAGGATAGACTTCAGAATATTTCTTAAAATGGTACGGCATAGTAGCTGTCAACAGAAATGGACTAGAGCTGAGGCCAAACAACATTGACTTCATTCTATATGCTTGAACCGTAGGTTCATTTTCCAACAAGTCTTTCGTATCCACCCACAGATACCTTACTGCATCAATGTCCTCTGGTTTTAACTTTATCCGCAAAAAGGCTTGCTTCACATCTGCAGTCAATACTACTCTACCAAACCTGAATCTCAGTAACAAGGAAAATAAATCTGCATTTAAATTTGGCCCAGCATCCAAACAGTCATTCAAGGACACACCACCTTTGTCCTTGGCTGAGCCATCAAAACTACCCTCAGTTTGGTGGTAGTTTTGTCTCGCCGTACCACTGCATGGTGTGGCAGATAATGTGCCTCCTGGCTCACCAGCTCACCTTGCACCGTTTCAGCATAGCCCTCCTTTACATAGGTTAGGATGGCCTCATTGTACTCAATTAACAACAACTCATTTTTTCTTAGCCTGTGCAATGAAGTCTCCAACCTCCTATTAGCTAGCTGAAGGTTTGAACTGGGTTTGAAAGAATCCTTCCAAGGGAGGCCAACTTCATAGCAACCATTTCTAAACCCAATCCCTTTTTCAAATTGCTCTAAAACATCACTGTTCACTGTACTTGCCTGCTTCTCCCGTTTGTCCTTCATGCCAATGGATTGAAGTTCCCAAAAGGCTTTCAAATACCTTTCCAAACCATGGTTGTTCTCCTCAATCTTAACAAAAAGAGCTCTAACCTCCATTTCATTGCAATAGCTACCATGTAGCATCCAGCCTAGCTTACGTTCAATAGCTACCGGACCTAGAGATGTGCGGACAATATTACCAGTGATGAAATCCCAGTAATAGTCAGCTCCAATCAAAAGACTAATATCTTCTGTTCCTTCAAACTTATTATTGCCCAAATTAATTCCTTTAACTTGCAATTCTTGGACACATGCCATATCTAAACAAGTAGTGACTGGAGCACAAAGTTCCTTAATCTCTACAGCTTGGACCTTGATAGTGGGACTTTGTGGTAACAACCCCTTAACCAGAACTTCTACCTTCTTAACTTTGGTTCGGTTTTGAACGGAACCCCGAAACCCAGAAATTCTTAAATTTTCCCTCTTAAGTTCTTTAAACTTCAATTTTCTGGAAATTTTGGTCTTAATAAAGCTACACTGGCTACTATTATCAAACAACACTCTTACAGTAGCTTTTCGATCATTTCCAATTAATAATGCTGCAGCTGTTTGCAATAATCCCCCTTTACTTTTACTCCTTTTCATAGCAGTGGCATGTGCCACTGATGTCTCTACTTCAGGGGTAGGCCTACTACGAGTGTTTTCACACAATAATGGCTGATGCCGGCCATGGCATTTTTTTGCACAAAATTTTAAACTTACAAAACCTTGCTCTGTGACCTTTCAAAAAACATTTAAAACATGCTGTGGACTTAGTTACCCTGTCCTTTCTCTCCTCAACAGGTAGAGCCTCCGCCACCTCACATATAAGGGGTTCCAAAAAACCTTAGCCCCCTCCCATTTGCAGCTTACATGTTTACTTATATCGAAATAGTTTTTAGTGATTATAAAAATATATAAAATTCTTTATTTATTGCAGGTATTAAAATTACTCTAGCTGATAAAGTGATAATACAGTATAATGGCTTCTCAATTAATTGGTGATTCGGAGAGGCAACGTTTGATAGATAGCATACGAGCAATAACATTTCTCGAAGCTCGTGATACTGGAGCCACCTTTATAACACGTTCATGGGTTGCCAAAAGGTTGCGAAGAAGTGAGGACTTTGTCAAAAGAAATTGGAATAAAACTTTGGATGAATGTGAAATGGATACAACCAAATCTGGGCGCCCAAATTTGCCACTCTCTCAGGAAACAAAGGACATCATTGAAAGCGGTACGCGTAAGCGGAAAAACAGCTGTGCTAAACTTTCTAGAGAGATCGAAGTGTTGAGAGGAAAGATTGTTAGTGGTGAGATCATTCGACTGTACCGTCATAGGCAAGGTTTAAAGCCTTGGCATGAACTTCTAAAGCCAAGAAAAACTCAACTTAACATCGATGACAGAATGTGGTTTGTCCATTATCTTGAAGATTGGGATGTGGATGATTTCATGCATTTAGCTGTCTTCGATGAATTTTTTGTGTACGTAACACGTCGGCCTAACTACCAAAATGATCGAGTGTGGGCCACAACACCAGATGAAATCGATGACAATGAACATTATCGCGAATTATTAAAAAGTCCAGACTGTGTTGGTGTGTTTGTTTTGTTCACTGCAAAGAAGCTCATGTGGGTGCTGAAGCCAAATGGTCAGAGTTGGATGGACAGTATTTTCGTGATATTATTCTATCCCAGCATGTCATTCCTTTTCTAAGAAACCCAAACAATGTTATGGATGTCGATCAGGTCACACTTCTGCACGATAAGGCCCCCTGCTTTAAGGCATTAGCCACTCAACAGTTGTTGTGGAACCATGAGATCGATTTCTTTGGAAATGAAGAATGGCCAGGAAATTCTCATGACCTGAACGTCTGTGAACACATTGGATCAGTTATAAAGGACAAGGTCGAATGTCTCTTGTTTCAAGAACCTGCGGCAAATCGATTTTCGAAGGATACAATGACGCAACACATTGAAACTGTTTTAGCAAATTTGCGTAACGATCAAGTTTTATTCACGTCACTTTTGGCAAGCTACCCAAAGCGAATTCAGGCTGTCTTGGAAGCCAATGGCGGGAACACCAAGTTTTAATTGTTTCTCATTAAATGCAGGATTAAATTCTCTTTTGTAAGGTATGTTTAGTTTTACTGTACCTCTAATGGTTTAGGCTATGGGCAGGGGGGCTAAGGTTTATTGGAGCCCCGTATATGACTTGTGGTTGCTTTCGCAAAATATGCATTCCTTGATTCCCTTTAATTTATTCTCAGAGGATGCATGTAGAGCTGACACTGTACCTGGGCTATTCCTTTTTGTAGAAACTTTGGTGCTGTGCCTGCCTTTGTTCCCTTGTTTAACATCCCACTGTGCAAACTCAATTCCCTCTCGTCTTGCTAATTCTGTGCTTAAAAGACTTAACATCTGCTGAAGGGGGATGTACACATGTTCTGTAGAGTGTCTCCTACTTAATTCAAGCAAAATTGAGCTAGGCAATTTAGACTCCAGTATAGTGACCAACATTATACCATACCTTTCCATTCCTACACCCAAGTTGTCCAGGGACCTAGTTCTAACTTCAAATTCATCATATAACTGCCGTAACTCCTTGACACTATTGGGATTATTAACAGGAGGTATAGCTAAAAGTTCGCGGAGGTGGCTTTTAATTAAGATCTCTGGCTTACCAAACATTATAATTAGCCTCTGTTAATGCTAATCCTGCTATTGTCTTTGCTGCCTCCCCTTCCAAGAGGGACTGCAACTAATCAAACTTCTCCACCGCACTTAACACTTGACTAGAATGAACTGCTGGTTGAAAACTGTCTGCCCATCCTTGCCATTCCTGAGTACTCCCAGAAAATGTTTTGAGTACAGGCCTCGGTAATTGAACTGCAGATCTGTTAAACTTAACTTCACAAACACCATTTGTTGAGGGTTGTGTTTCATTATTAGACCTGGTCTCTAACTGTACTGAGCTGCTAAACTCTTTTGCTCGGTGGCATACTTTAATTATATCATCAATAATCTCTTCAAAGTAAATTATGTTATTTTCTATTTCATCCTCTTCTATAAGAGCCTCAATTTTAACATTTACTTCGCTTAGAGCAACCTTTTTAGTTTCTAATATGGAAAGCTGCGCAGTCACTAAGTTTATGGCAGAATCTATAGTGGCAATGACCTTTGTAATTAGACCTTTGTAGGCGCTTCTCCTTTTCTTAAACTTGTTCAATTCAGCTGCACTCATCTTCAATGCAAACAACAATTGGGCTCAATGCCAAATAAGTTGAATTGGCAAAAATACTTAACCAAACTGATCAAACTCAAATTTTGCTTTCTTCAAATAAACTGAATTGCTTGGTTCGGGTACTGACCAACCACCAGTATGGAATACCAAATTTTCCACCCAAGTAACTGACGCACTGAAGTCTGCAACCTTCGCCTACGAATAATAAACCAAAATTAACCAAACCAGTAAAAATGTAGGTCCAAAACAACGACAAACGAGCGGCCAAGTTTCCCAATTGGGCGACCAAACTTTCTACCCTGGTGGAATATTCTGACTTCCGCATTCTTGCCACTTAATCTCATGTTTTAAATATTTTTAATAACTCTTACCATTTTTATGTGTACGCTTTAATTGTATAATTTCTTTTATTTAGTTTTTTTATGTATTCGATATTTTAGTAGCCTTCAGATTAATTTATCTATTGGGGAAGTTTTAGATTGTTTTTAGATTATGTTTTTAGATTGAGTTGCCTATTGGGGGATTTTTTCGCACCCCCAATAGATGGAAAATTCTGGAATCAGCACGTTTGATTTAAAATATCCAAAGAACTGCATAGATGATAAATCTTTAAAAATAGCCAAGAAAACCTACGAGGTAAAAGACAAGACTCCTTATCCCACTAAAAACGTCTTAGCATTACCATTTAATGAAAATTTTCTTGAACTGCCGAAATTGCTGAGGACTTTTAACGTAAATATCGCTTTCAGAAATTTAGATGTAATTAAGAACATATTGATTAAAAACTCCTTTAAATGGACAGGGTTGTGTATATAAAATTCCATGCACATTATGTAGTAAATTTTACATTGGTCAAACTGGCAAGACCCTAGAATTATGTATTAAGCAGCATAAATATAGCATAAGAACCGGTCAGGAATCTAACGCCATTTTCATTCACGTAAGAGATACAACCACCCCAGTGACTGGAAAAATGCCTCCAAATTAATTTTTAGTAAATCTTTTGTTTGTAGAAATATAACCGAATCGAGTGTGATCAAGAATAATTCTGATTATGTTCTTAATATTAGTCCTGGTCTTTACAAATTAGATTCATACATTGTCAGAAAGGTGGTGGAATATTCTGACTTCCGCATTCTTGCCACTTAATCTCGTGTTTTAAATATTTGTAATAACTGTTATAATTTTTATGTGTACACTTTAATTGTATAATTTCTTTTATATAGTTATTAGTTTTGGATCACTTGAAGATCAGGGCCCCCAGCCTTCGTTAGTTAACCTTATACGGCTAACTAAATAAGGCTGGGGGCCCTGATCTTCAGGTGATCCTTTTTTTTATGTATTCGATATTTTAGTAGCCTTAAGATTAAGTTATCTATTGGGGAGGTTTTAGATTGTTTTTAGATTGAGTTGCCTATTGGTGAATTTTTTCGCACCCCCAATAGATGGTGAAAAATTCTGGAATCAGCACATGCGGATGGTTGCACCACGGGTTTTTCTTTAGATTCCGAGATTTTTGTCACTTAATTGCCTGTTTTAATTAAATATTATTTTTTATAATTGTTATAATTTTTGTGTGTACTTTTTAATTGTATAATTTCTTTTATATAGTTTTTCATGTATTCGATATTTTTTAGTAGCATTTAGATTAAGTTTTCTATTGGGGAAGTTTGATCATAGTTTGATGATGATGTTTTTAGATTGAGTTGCCTATTGGGGAATTTTTCGCTTGTGTATTTAAACTCGTGTACTTTGTAAGTTCTGCCTATCTCTCCCTTGTCCCTGAAGATGTGAATATATCACGAAAGGGCTCGGACTCCGTGTTTTATTTTCCTTTTCTCTGTGGTTCCTTGCTTATTAAAAAGATCACGTGCTAATGTTCGAAGCTAAGCTAATATTCTAAGCTAAAAAAGTTATCTAGACACAAAGACAAACGCAATAGGTACGTAAGACATAGGAGTTTATTAATGTTAATTAAACATGTTCAGCGTAATAGCCATTTTTTACTAACACGATATTCACCTTACATAAATGTTTCACAGAATTTTTGGGAATAGCTCAGCTGGGATGTTGTTGATTACCTCATAGACTTTGATCTTCAGGTCTTCAAGTGTCTTAGGCTTGGTAAAGTAGATCCTATCTTCTATGTAACCCCACAAAAAAAGTCAGCGAGTGTGAGGTCAGGTGAGTATGGAGGCCATTCCACTGGCTCATGAAGGGAGCTTAGTCACCCGGAAAAATGCTTCCTCAAAAAGTTACAAGTTTCACAAGTAGTGTGTGTGGAGGTGCTCCATCCTGCTGAAACCACTGTGAATCTGGAATACTGCAGTTTCTTTTACGGGACAAACTAATTAGTTGAGGTAAGTAAGAATTTTGTAGCATCTGACGATATGAATTTTGTTGCCGTTACTGCTTTTCCAGTTTAATTCTCAAAGAAGTAGGGACCTACTACACCATACCACCCAACACCGACCCAAATGTTGAGTTTAGCAACACCTCGTGGAAGATCTATTGAAACGGCAGCATGACTTCCCCAGTAACGAGTCTTGCTTATAATCTCAGATGTAGTCAGATATAGTCAGATGTACAATTGTACATAACACTCGTCAGTGAAGTGGATGTGTTTCAAAAACTCAGGAGCTTGTGGCTTTGCTAACATCCATGTTGCGAATTCCAATCGTTTTTGAACTTTAGTTAGTGAAGCTTGTGAATGAATTTTGTTGAGAAAAAGGTATAATTTAGTACGAAGCAGTGGCGGCTCGTCGGTAGACACTGCGGAACTGCAGCACCACTAAATTTTTTATTTACAATTGAAATAATCAAGAGCAATATAAGGATGAGCTCACTGAATAACTTTTTCAATAACTTTTGAAACTTTTATTCATTGCTCAATGCTCATCCTTTTATTTCAGTAATTATTTCAACCCATTCTTAGAGACAGCACCCCTAGAATTTTTAGTCACGAGCCGCCACTGGTACGAAGTATACGATGCACAGATGTTCGTGAAATATCTACTGCTGACAAACGTCGAATTGACATCTGCGGACTGCACACAATAATCTCATGAACCATATTTAGATCTTGTTGATCGTCTCCTACCACTATTACCCTTATGTTGACTGCTCACATTTCCTTTTGTTTGAAATTTTCTAATAATTCGTGATATTGTCTTTCTATCGGCTGGATCTCACCAGTGCTGTATATCTACTGTAAATTCTCTGTAAAAGTTTCTCTGCACCTGCATCACAGAACTTGTCACATGAAACTACTCAACGATCTTGATTTTCTGTTCCAGCTGTAAACACGGCATCACTATTTGAGGGTTCAGCCATTAGAAATGTATAAGTAGATGCGGATGTTTAAGTATATGTATAGGTATATGCAGAATAAGAAACCCAATCTGTTAGCTTTATGAATCTTCTTCTTTGTCGGCAGCATTTTCCCACGCCTAAGTGGGGTCGCTGTTCCTAGTCCGCCTTCGCCACTCATTTCTGTTCAACGCCACATCCACCTCCAGATTTCGCTCCCTCATATCACCCTCCACACACTCTCTCCATCTCATCCTCGGCCTTCCCCTTTTCCTTCTTCTAGGTGGTTCCATCTCCATAACTCGTCGCCCAACATATTCCTCCTCTCTCCGCATGACATGACCAAACCATCTAAACCTTCTCTCTTGAGCTTTCTTTGACACCTCTATTACCTTCGTCGTTCCACGAATGAATTGATTTCTAATTTTATCTCTTCTCGTAACCGCACACATCCACCTCAACATCCTCGTTTCTGCTACATCCATCCTTTTCTCCAGATTCTTCCTCATAAGCCACGTTTCCGCACCATATAACATTGCAGGCCTCACTACCGCCTTGAATACCTTCCCTTTCAATTTCATTGATATTCTTTTATCACACGGTACCCCAGACACCTTCCTCCAATTATTCCATCCTGATTGTACTCTATTATTCACTTTCCTTACCAGCTCTCCACCATCCTCTACCCACGATCCCAAATATTTAAAACTTTCCACCTTCTTCACCACCTCATCTTGGAGTCGCACCTCATCTCTCTGCCCCTGTCCCGCATTGTATTTCATGTACTCTGTCTTCGCCCTAATAATCTTCAAACCTCGGTTTTCCAGTGCTGCCCTCTATCTTTCCAGCTTCTTCTCCACCTCGTCTCTGCACATCGTCAAATTCCGTTACCTTTATGAATAAGAACCCGAATCCGTTACCTTTATGAAGAAACTCCAATAATAAAATATACATCTATTATAAAATAACAGGTAAATAAAAATAGGGACATTTTTGGGGGATATATATATATATATATATATATATATATATATATATATATATATATATATATATATATATATATATATATATATATATATATACACACACACACACACTGTGTCTGTGGGAAAGAGAAACAAAAAACAACCCTGGTGAACCGCGTGCATTTGTCGTCTGAAACTTTCAAAATTGTTTTTATTGAGGTCTCTTTCGATAAAAAACATTGGTAAAAAAATCAAGATTGAAGGATCCGTGACAACTATTAAAATTATTAGTATTATTAGTATTATTAGTATTTTTAATTAAAAATAATTCAATTAGTTTTCTTTTATGCTCGTTTTGCGTCGAAAAACAAATAGAAGTCATAAACTTATTACATTGCGATCCATTCTGCAACGCAGAATTATCATCCATTATGCTCTCAAACACACACTTCCCTCCCTATTCTTCACTATACATATACATGCATCTTAACACTACATAATCTTTTCAAAATTAAAAAAAAATGGCAACAACTTCAAGAGCCTCGGAGTTCCCTGAGGAGGGGACCATAACTGTCCCCACTTCTATCTACTCCGCTGTCGATGCCAGAAACGCAGACCCGGACAGCGGGATTCGATCTGCTACCGCCCATTCGAGATGTTCTGGGCCTCTGCCTGATTCACTTTTCATAAACAACATAAACTTCTGCAACATTCGTGGCCTTTCCTCAAATTTTCAATCTGTTGAACACCACCTCTCCTCCTCTAAACTTCACCTTCTCTTCCTCACTAAAACTCATGTGTCTAGAACGACTGACAGTAACCCCTTATCTGTACCCTCTTACTTCCTCTACATTCAATTTCACTCCAAAGTTGGATGTTCGTATATGTACGCAATAACCTAACTTGTTCTCGTATTTCCGAACTCAAATCCTCCGAATTCTATACCCTCTGGCTACGGCTTACATGCCAATCTCAAACTAAATGCATCAGCGCTGTCTACCTTTCTCCTAATTCTACTGATTATCCAAAATTCTTTGACTACCTCACTTCCAAAGTGGAGTACATTCTATCCCACTCTCCTTTGGCTGAAATCTCCATTTTAGGAGATTTCAATGTTTACCACCACCTTTGGCTTTCCTCCCATTTCACTAACATCCCTGATGAACCAGTTTACAACTTTTCTATCCTGAATGACCTAGATTGTACAGTACCCTACTCGTATACCTTGGAGATAAGCCCAACATTCTGGATTTATTTCTCACCTCTCACAGTACCCTACTCGTATACCTTGGAGATAAGCCCAACATTCTGGATTTATTTCTCACCTCTCATCCTTCTTCTTACTCGGTCAAATTTTTTTCTCCGGTGGGCTCCTATCACAATTTTATATCTGTTTCTTGTCTAATCGTTCCAATTCGGCCTCTGGTTCCTCCCAAGAGGAGGCACCTTGGGCAGTTTGGCGCCGCTGACTGGAAGGCCCTTAGGCAATACTTCTGCGATTTCCCAGGGAATGATTACTGCTTCCGTGAGCGGGGCCCTTCCGAGTGTCCTGAGCACATCACGGAGGTGATTCTCTCGGGCATGGAGGCGTATATTCTATATTCTATTCCTACTACCAATGCAAAAAACCTTGGTTTAACTTTATTTGTTCAAATGCTGTCCGCATCAGTGAGGGGGTTTTCAGATTGTACTGTCGCCAGCCAATTCCTGACTCTCATTCAGCTTATATTTCCTCCCGGAATCGTGCAAAATCTGTTCTTCTACTCCCCAAAAATTTCTTCATCCGACAAAAATGTGAAAACCTATCCAATTCTAATTCTTCTCGCTCTTTCTGGCATCTAGCTAATAACCTCTCCAAAAACTTTACTTTCTCTTCTTTCACTCCTCTTTTCAATTCCGAAGGCTCACTTGCCGTCTTTTCTCCTGACAAAGCTGAACTCTTCGCTCAAACTTCCGCCTCCAACTCAATCGTAAACGATTCCGGTGCTGTTCTTCTATCTCCTCCTCCCTCTGACTTTATTATGTCTGAAATTAGAATCTCTTTTAAAGATGTTCTTTCTACCCTATCTGGGCTCAACTCTAGGAAGGTGTACGGTCCTGCTGGTATTCCTCCTGTTGTTCTCAAGAACTGTGCTTCTGTGCTGATACCCTACTTAGGCAAACTCTTTCGTCTTTGTCTTTCATCTGGTACGTTTCCTTCCTGCTGGAAGTTCGCTTTCATTCAGCCTGTCCCAAAGAAGGGCGACCACTCTCAACCCTCCCACTATCGTCCAATTGCTTTGATTTCTTGCCTTTCTAAAGTTTTTGAAACTATCCTTAATAGGAACATTCTTAAGCATCTCTCTTCTCACAATCTTCTTTCAGATCGTCAGCATGGGTTCCGTGAGGAACGCTCTACTGGCGATCTTCTTGCATATCTCTCTGATTCTTGGTCATCCTCCTTTCGGGATTTCGTTGAACCTTTGGCTATTGTGCTAGACATATCAAAAGCTTTTGATAGTGTTTGGCACAAATCTTTAATTTCGAAACTGCCCTCCTACGGTTTCTATCCTTCTATCTGTGCCTTCCTCTCTAGTTTCTTTTCTTGCCGATCTATAGCTGCGGTTGTGGATGACCACTGTTCTTCTCCTCAGGGTTCTGTTCTATCACCCACTCTTTTCCTTTTATTTATAAATGATCTATTAAGTCGCACTTCCTGTCCTATCCAGTCCTATGCCGATGATTCCACTTTTCACTTTTCCACCCACTTCGCCAAGCGTCCTTCTCAACAGTCACTCCATGCATCGCGTAGGACAGCTATGGTACACCTGACCTCTGATCTTTCTGCCATCTCTGATGGGGACAGAGAAAACCTTGTGGCTTTCAATGCCTCAAAAACTCAGTTCCTCTATCCGTCTACTCGTCACAATCAATCTTCCACACAACTCTCCCCTTACCTTCAACAATACACAACTCAATCCTTCCTCTTAACATTGTTGGAGTTTCCTTTTCTCGTGATCTTTCCGGAAAGATCACATATACTCTCCAAAACAGCTTCTAACAGCTTCTGTGCCGTACTGGCTCCGCAGTTTTTTCATTCCTGCTCAGTTGCTTTCTCTATACAGAGGTCTTGTCCGCCCCTGTGTGGAGTACGTTTCTCATGTGTGGGGTGGCTCAACCCACACAGCTCTACTTGACTGGGTGCAGAGATGGGCAGTACCGCGGTACATGTAACGGCTTAAGTAACGGGCGTTACTTTTGTAACGAGTATCGGTATCGCCTTAGTAAGATTTCCAATGTAACGATGTAACGGTAACGCCCGTAATAATTTTAGCAAAAGTAACGAGAATTTCCGTTACTCGTTACATACTGTTTTTTATGTGTGAAAAGTACAAATACATCTTTCGGCGGCGTATCATACAGTTCATACTTGTTAGAACTTGTTCAGTCCTTGTTACGTTGCATCCGTCTTGTTGCCGGTAGAGCTCAGTTATAGTGTAGCACTCGTGCGGTGTGCACCTCCTTTGTTTAAAGTTGTTAAACATGGAATACCTTTCGTCAGCTTCTTCTTCGAAGGATGACGACACATCTGATTTCCTCGAAGAATATATTTTTGGAAATGTTTTTTATTATTTTACATCAGCTACTATTGAAATGTTTCTGTTTACTTCTATGTTTAATTTTCTGTTATTCAAATAATATTTTTTGTCAAAAATGTCCTGTTATCATTCTCTGTCAGAAATAAACCTCCATTTATCTAAAAACAGTTGCGTTTGTTTTTACATACTTTTTATACTTACTTTAATATTCTAATTACGATATACAATTATGATATATGAATTTACCAATGTAACGAGTAACGAAAGTAACGACGTTACTGTAACGAGTATCGGTATCGTCTTAAGATATTTTCAAAGTAACGATGTATCGGTATCGCCGGGGTCATTTTAAGAGAGTAACGAGTAACGGTAACGCTCGCCAATTTTGAGTAACGGTGCCCATCTCTGACTGGGTGGAGTCAAAGGCTTTTCGTCTCATCAGTTCCCCGCCTCTTACTCAATGTCTTCAATCCCTCTCTCTTCGCTGCAATGTTGCCTCACTCTCTATTTACTATAGCTATCATATTATAATGGATACTACTGAACACTCTAACTGCATGCCTCCTCCTTTAAGGAGAGGACGCAGCACCAGACTTTCTACACATCCTCATTCCTTTTCTGTCCAACTCTCTAACGCAAGGGTTAATTAGTATTTTCAATCTTTCATCTACTCAATCGGTCAGCTCCGGAACAATCTTCCTCAATCCATCTTTCCTCCTATCTATGACCTCCAATCTTTCAAACCCAGTCTCCAGGCATTTCGAAAGCGCTTGATTTTGGTTCTTCTTCTTCTATAGAGGCGGGGGGGGCGGTTGCTGGCGTTCGCCCTTGGCACTTCTTTAATGTATAAAAAAGAAAACCATGCATAAAACCCAGGGTTGGCAAAGGTGGATTCAACCTTTAAAGAATCTATCCAAAACTCCCAATAAACCTACTTTTTTAAAATTATTAATTTTATAACTTTATAAACCTTTTTTTAATTACTATAATTATGGCACGTATGTATAACTGATTAGACCTAATTTTTTTAGCATTAGGTATTTGTGTAAGTAAAATTTAAATAGCATATGCACTCATTCAGTAGCTTTAATGTAAATATTTAAACTTTTGAAGCCTAAGAAGTATATCAATGCATTCAATTAGTCTTTAAAATTAAATATACTTTCATTATTTTGTAGTTTTAAGAATGTGTTAAAAAGTTAGCTATTATGCTATTAAACTAATACGCTTTCAATATGAACAAAACTCAAAAGACATGAAAATATTTATTAACAAATAATAATAATTAAGGTGGTTTGATATTTATAGCATTTATAAAATGAAGAGATAATTATGCAAAGTAAAAATATAGAACAGAAATAATAAAATGCAAAGTAAATAAATATAAGAAATGATAATTTGTTTAATGAGGCTTATGGACGTGCACCGTACCCACTACCAGTACCCATTCTGCAGTCTACTCACACTAGCCTAATTTAACTTGATTGAAAAAAAAGGCGAGAGTTTTTATTATTAAAACCTAAAAAATATCATATTTGGATCACCTGAAGATCAGCGCCCCCAGCCTTCGTTAGTTAGCCTTATAAGTAGGCATCGACCGGTGGTTGTATCGGTATCGGTACCGGTACCGATGGTTAGTAGCTACCGATACCGATAGTTTTTTGTTTCTAAAAATATAAAAAACCGGGCGTTTTAGAAACTTCCAGGCTGCTCGAGAAGTTACGTGTGTGTTCACGATTTATCCCGACGTTTCTAGAAATTTCCATGACTCATTACCGCTCTATATAAAGCGAGCCCGTAACCATCACTTCGTCGGCCCAAACTTCGTGCGCAAAAACATCATGTTCAATGTCTCTGTCTTTAACGAGGATCATACAGCAGAAAAAATTTCCGCCAAAGTTCAAGAAATGATTCAAAGTTGGGGATTGTCCGAAGAAGACACTTTTATGATCATGAGAGATAATGCAGCTAACATGCGAGCCGCTTTCAGACAAACAGGAATGGATAGTTTCGGTTGTTTGGCTCATACACTCCAACTGGTGATAAAGGATGGCTGCTTGAACTTCCCGAATGTGGCTAATATTTTGACAACTGCTCGGAAAATCGTCGGTCATTTTCGCCACTCTCCGCAAGCGACGCAGCGCCTATATCAAATTCAAAAAAGACTTAACTTACCTCAACTGAAGCTGATTCAAGATGTGCCAACCAGATGGAATTACACGCCGGAAATGTTGCAGCGACTCCTTTCCCAAAAGCAAGCTATCATTGAATATGACGTCGAATGGCCCCTGGAAAATACGTTGACTTCAACGCAATGGAAACTTATGGTCAAGCTTATTGACGTGCTTGCTGTCTTCAAAACTGCAACGCTCAAAATCAGTGAGGAAAACTCACTTTTATCAGAAGTTTTACCTACAGTAAAATCTCTGTCAAAAGGAATCTGTGCAGCGTGCTCAGTAAATGATGCTGGTGTCAAGATTTTGAAGAGCCAGCTGGGCGATTCTCTCGAACAGAGATTTCGAGAACATAATTCAAATGAGAAACTGCTGCTAGCCACAGCAGTTGATCCCCGATTTAAAGGAGCTGGGCTGATAGACGACGACATGCGAGAAGAGGCTAAGGAATTGTTAAGACAAGAGATACGCAGTCACATGGAGGGGGCCCAACGAAAGCGCATTGGAGGTCCAATTGCCGTGAAACGCCGCCGAAGTGGTCCGGTTTCTCCGTCCAAGAAAATCGCTCTTTGGGAAAACCTTTCCGATTCAGAAGGTAGCTATCTCGACGATCACGTTCATCCTATTCTAGTTGAAGAACCCCAAACGAGGGATACGGACACGAGGTTCACTGTCCCAGACGCACGAGTGGAAGCAGCCCTGGACGCCTATTGGTCGCAATCTCGGATCGCTGGGATAGGGATCCATTCATTTTCTGGCGAGAACATTTTGCTGATTTCCCGGAGATTGCCAAAGTTGCTGAGAAGTGCATGAGCTGCCCCTCTGGATCAGTTGACTCTGAACGGCTTTTCTCAACGGCTGGAGATGTTATCAATGCGAAACGAGCCAACATCACCCCAATCAACGCTGAGGAACAAATCATCCTCTCCAAAAATCTGAAGTTCCTCAGTTTTCATTATTGAGTGAACTGTTATATTGAGTTACACTTTTTGAATTACAATTTTTGGATTACATATTGTTTCCATTACATGACTTTTATTTTGTGAATTCCATTTCTTCAAATATATGTTTTGAATTACGTACATGTTTCGAATTACGTTCTTTGAATCATATTTTGATATTTTGGACAGATATCGGTATCGGCCGATACTTTGCTCTAACTATTGGTATCGGTACCGATACTTTGGGAATACTATCGGTCGGCCCCTACTTATAAGGCTAACTAACGAAAATATCACGATTTAACCTAACCAATCGTTAGGTCAACTGTACGCCCTTGACGATTGGTTAGGTTAAGTCGTGATATTTTCGTTAGTTAGCCTTATAAGGCTAACTAAAGAAGGCTGGGGCCCCTAATCTTCAGGTGATGCAAATATTTTTCATATAAAGATAAGATAAAGAAAACCCTTTGACCTATTAACTTTTCTTGTCTTGAAGGATTAAAATTAACCTCACAAGGTCTTTAAGACTTAAAGCGATCTGATAGATACTGCTATATGTAGTGCTATGTACTGTTAATGGGAGGGAAAACTTGAAAAGAGAGGGGCATGGATCAGCCTATCAGGGGATTGGAGTTCTGGGGATTGGTCTAAAAAGTAAAAACATTTTTTTTTTAACGGAAAATGAATTATAAAAATTTAATTCCAGTTGACGGTATTATATATCAAGCCCGTGGCTAGGGGTGGGAAGCTCGAGGGGTTCGATCGAGCCCCACCCCGCTGGAAAATGAATTTGCTCTTCAAATTGTAATCTTGAACTTGTTTGAATATAAAATATATTTCCTCTTTGAATGACACATGTTGGTGATATTTAAGTTTTTTAACAAGGGGATTTAAGAATTTATTTTATTTTAAGTCTGCTTTTTTATACATTTCCAACCAAGGAATAAATTTTCTTTTAGCTTATTATTAATAGTCAAAAGTAAATACTGGTGCAGATATTTGTATGTAATTACTTCACTTATGACCAAAGTGTGTGTGTGTGTGTGTGATATCATTGTATAAAATAAGATCTGATTCCTGCATGATGGAAAGTGTTCAGACGCCCCCCAGTGCCTGACGATCTTTGTGTGCGGCATATTGTTCCCTAGCTTCCTTCTTTGTACCTTCCCACTCCACTTTTGCTACATTACCACAAAATTCGAGAAGCCCCTGGAAAAAGCTGGCTACGGGCCTGTGTATATACCTTTCCTTTTCCTTTCAAATGTTCCGTGCGATGATTCCTCATTTCACGCAGGTCAAGCTTGTCGCTCCCTCCTCTCGAGTTGGCCTGGTGAAGTAGAGAGTTGGTTTCTTGTACTCTCCATCTCACGTAGCCAGGTACGCCTGGCTCATCAGGGATGGTTCTGAGCCAGGCGTCTAATCTTCTTTTGAAGATGTCCACCGCAACACCACTCGTGTTCTTTAGTTCTTTGGGCAGCTGACTAAACAGTTTTGGTCCTCTCACAACAAAACTATTTCCTTTCAAGGTTAAGGATGTTCCCTGTCTAGCCTTTAATTTGGGAACACGACACAGTCCTCCTTTTCTACTTTCCTCTGTTGTTTGGGGGGTTATCGGGTTCAGAGTAAGATTAGGGACTAGTTTCTCCATTATTTTCCAAGTGTAAATAATGGTGTATCTCTCTCTCCTCCTTTCCAGTGAGTATAGGTCTAGTTCGCGTAACCTTTCCCAGTAATTTAGTTCTTTGCACCCATTGATCTTGGCTGTGAAGCTTCTCTGGATCCCTTCCAGCTGTCTAATGTCTTCTTTTTTATATGGGGATGTTAGGACCGAGCAGTATTCCAATTTGGGTATGATCAGTGTTTTCAGTAGAGGACTCATTATATTCCTATCCCTTCGTTTAAAGGTTCTCAGTATCTGCCCAGTTATTCTCTTTGCTCTGTTTACTGCCATCTTATTTTGTGTTTCAAATTTTGCATCATCAGTCATTACAACTCCTAAATCTTTTGTTTTAGAATTTCTCTGAATTTCCTGTCCATTTTGGGTATAATATTCCATGGATTTTATGTCATCCCCTTTTCCGTACCGTAACATTTGAAATTTCTCAGTGTTAAACTTTATATTGTTGTCTTCCGCCCACTTGTAGATTCTGTTCATGTCTGTAGAGATCCTATATCCTCTGGATTTCTTATTTTTCTAGTGATCTTTGTGTCATCGGTAAAGGATGTTACTGTGCTGATGAAGATATTCCCTGTACTGCAACGACTTGCCGCCGCTCACTAAGGAAATTATATATCCATTTCTCTACTTTTTCTATTATTCCCATATATTTCAGTTTATGTATTATGATTCCATGGTCACACTTGTCGAGCGCTTTGGCAAAGTCTGTGTATATTACATCATAGTTTTCATTACTTTCCAGTGCATCAATAATGTTGTTGTAGTGTTCCATTAGTTGTGATAGACATGATCTGACTGACCGAAATCCATGTTGGTTACTATTTAATTTCTTCCGAGTTTTCAAAAAGTCATAGATTTTCAATCTAACTCTTCTTCCAAATATTTTAGCGAGATGAGATGTAAGCGACACTGGCCTATAGTTTTTGGCCTCGGATCAATCTCCTCCTTTATATATTGGGATTATGTTCGCGCTCTTCAGGATGCCCGGTATTTCTCCCGTGTCTAGTGATCGTCTCCATATCCAATAGTGTGGACCAAAAAAATGAAGGTTTAAAAATCTTTGTTCCACATGAGTAATGTTATTTCTTTTGCTTACCTTAATCAAATTCCAAAATTTGAAACCTCTACGTCAAGTTTTAGGGGTCCCGAGAAAATTGCACTTTTCCTTTTAATGCTGAAAAAATTACTTTTTCCTCATTTTCATAAGTTCTGCTTTATTTTTTGTTGGAAATTCTTTACGATTCTTGAAAACTGTTTTGAGCAGGTATTGTTTGTCTTCTTTAGTTGTCACTGCTTGATTAAATTTTTCAATCAATGCAACACCCCGCTCAGCTGTGTCATTTGTCACTCTAAGGGCACGAACTCTAGCACAGCCTCTTTGGTACTCAGGATCTATTCCCCATGTTGATGCAGAATTTTCAGTGAAGAGAGAATTGAGATGTAGAGCATCAAAAAGAGATTTAGTCCTTGAAGTAACAAAATCAGAAATCCTTTTTTCTTTAAAAGAAGCTAGGGTTACCTTTGCTTCTAAACGTTTCAGTCCCTTATTTCTTGGAGGCATTTTGATATTATTTCGCATTTGCTCCTTTTCTTCAACGGATATGCTTTTGTCAAAGAAGCTTCATCTAACAAGTGTTTCTGAGAGGTACCACAGATGTCGTTTAATGGCATTTTGGGCTTGCTTGATAACACTTGATATCAAAGAATTTTCCTCCATTATTGCAAGATCTTGCAAAAATTTAAGATCAACATTTGGGGCTTCCTCTGGTTGAGAAGCTTTTGCCCAAGATTTTGCGTATACCAATGCAACAAATAAACAAATTTCTGTTATTGCATCAAGTTCTTTTTTAGTCATCTTAAATTGATTTTGGAGAAGAAAAAGCTTAAATGCATAAATTCCTTTTGCCATCCATCTTGCATGATGGTACGCTCCAGGTCTCTTCAAGGGAGTATTAGAAATGCTTTCTTCTCCAAAAAACAAGAGAACAAGTTGAAAAAATTCTTTATAATCATCTCTTGGCTGTTTAGAGTTGAGTGCCTCCTTCATGATTAAGACTGTTTGATATTTTAAATCTTGAACTCTTTCAATTATTCTGCAGCTTTGGGAATCAACAGCAGTTGTGATTTGAGAATGATCCATAAAATCCCATTGAGTTTTGAATCTTTTGAAGATTGGAATATCAGGTTCAGAGGAATGGCCCATAGAAGTCCGGAAGACTTGAGATAGGACAAACTCATAAATATGGTGTCTGCAGGCTAAATATAAAAGCTCTTTTCCAAGTTCTTGTTCAATTTTAGTGCAAGCTCCAGCATGGATTCCGGTATTGGATGCTGTTGTGTCAAATGACAGCCCAATAATTCTCTGGGTCATATCATGTTCTTGCAGGAGAGAAATGCAAACACGAGCCATCTTCGTACCCGTGCCAGCAGTGACTTTAGGAATTCCCAGCAATTTCTCTTCACCATTCCCACTGACTAACACTGCAATCCTTTCCGTTCTTCCTTCGCCTGCAAGAAAAAGTTAAAATATATAATTTATATATAATTTATATATATTATTTTTAATATTTTATTTTATATATATTATATTATATATTTAATATTTTATTTTATATTTAATATATTTATATATATTATAATTTATATATATATAATATATAATTTTAAATTAAACTTGAGTTATTTTAAATTAAACTTGACTTATTTTAATTTGAAGGTAAAATGGTGTAGATTGTGAAAACTAGCTTCAGACAGTGAAATGTAACCTAATTAAATAGAAATTTAGCTATCAAAATGTTTAATTAAAACCAACCAGATAATAACACATTGCCTAGGTGTGAAAACCAGACCCACAACTAAGTTTTTCACCTGAGAGATAAAATATAAATATGCTAAATTAATCAGACAAAAAAACTAACCTGATATCTCTGGGAGCATTTTTCCATCCAATGAAGAACTAAAGGCTCTCCAGGACAAAATGCTTGCTCTTGATATTCTGTTGCTATTTCTTTGCGTAACTTTTGACGAGTTCGAAGCATAGTAGATTTTGACACTGTAATGTTTTCCAAATTATGGCCCAAAGACTGAGCAACAACAGCATAAGACATAGCTGCATCTCGATTGGAAAGATTCATTCTATCATAGGCTGCTACAACATTTTTGTCAATAGGCTTTGACTTTTTAGGAGCCAACATTTTCTTTTTAAATTGCTCTTCAGAGGGACCTTGAAAATTCATTTCAAGGTTGTCGTCATTAGTTGATGGTGATGATGATGATGACGATGTGAAATCATCTCTATTGGCAGGCAAGAATGATCTTTTAGATCGCTTCTGCTCTTTGAGGGCTCTTTCACACTCTAATTCTTCACGATGAAGCCTTCTTTTCTCTCTTTTTGCAAGAATTTGGTCTACTGTACCCATGCTACTTTGTGTAGGATCTTCTTGCTGGCTTAAGTAGAAAAGCTTGTCTTCTTCATTTGACATCATCAAAAGGGCATTAGAGTGACCAATATCAAGAATTTCAGCCTTAATTTCATCTTTAAACATAGCTTCTTCAATACGGCATTTTTCCTCGGGCCTTTTTCTGTTTTTCATCAATTTATCATAACAGCTTATTAAAGAGTCAATCTTTCGGATGGCACTGTCTCTACGCATTGTGGGAATCCTGGCTTTCTCCCAGTAGGTCATCACTTCATCTAAGCAAAGATTAATGGATCTTCTTCGTCCCAATTTTTCCTCTTTTTGATGGAAGAAATATTTTTGCAAAACTTGCAGTTTTGTAGGTAAGCGGCAACAAAGTATATCTTTATATAAATGGCCAATGAGCCAAACTTTAGTTTTAGAACGAGTAGCCATTTTTAGTTTAAAAAATTAAATTTCTGAAATAGTAAAATAAACCAGTTAAATTAGGAGATAAAAAGGATAACTAAAAGGTTCAAGCCAATTAGGCAAAGCCTTTAATTTAGAGTTGACCAATTAAGGATAATATATTTTATCCAAAATTTTTGTTTTCCTTATTAATAATTTTCTCTGAAATAATGATCTAAGATTGTTTTTGTACTCTATTAACACCAAAAATTTCTTAAATAAGAAGAAATTTTTTCATAAGTTGCAACTCAAGAGTTGAGTTGATCATTGATGTTCTAAGCGCGCCTATTCATTGGAAAATTTTTATAAGTCATTAAATCTCGGGACCCCTAAATATTCTCATATTTGACCAAACTTTGCTGACATGTCTATCTGGTCCAAAGGAATAAGGGCATTAATGTGGAACAAGGATTTCTTCAACTTTATAATTTACCCCCCATTTTGGTCCACACTAATATCCAATATAGGGGCTCAGCGCGATTGCATTCTTGCAGTTTTTGATCAGTGTGGCATTCTATTTGTCAGGTCCTGCCGCTGAGTGTGCTTTTAGTCGTAAGGTCGAAGTCCGTTATACTTTCTCCTTGTAGTTCTTCTTCAAAGAACGCCTTTCTATCGCATATCAGTTTAACAGTTTTTGGGATACTGAAAGAGATTCGTACTGAACTCTTAATATTTCAGATACTTCTGTTAGATTATCAGATAAAGCACTGTCTTCATTTTTCAAAGGTCCGATAGTCGTGTGATTTTTCGACTTCCTTTTTGCAAAATTATAGAAGTACTTTGAGTTAACCTTTATCGCATTTATAGCGTCGTCGTCTTCTTTTTCTGTATGCTTCTCAATTAGCTCCTGTATGACGCAATCGAGACTCCGCAGTTTATCATTTAATATTTTTCTGATGTTGTTGTCTTTGCAGTTACTTAATTTTGCAGTTACTCTTTTTCTTTTTCGGAACAATGACCTCTTTTGTCTCTCGAACCTGCTTCTCTTTCCTCTTTGTTGTATTTTTGGGACATGTTTTTCCACAATTTCCAGCGTCTTCTCCTCTAGGGTCATTAGCATCTCTTCCGTTGTCTTGGCCTTGAAGATGGTTTTCCAATCTATTACTTCCATGCTGGATGCAACGCCTTCCCAGTTTATAGCTTTGGAGTGAAAATTAAATTTTGAATTTGCTTCTTTCTATTGTTCGTGTTCTTTCCTTTCCTGTTCCTGGTTGTTATTTCAATAATGTTGTGATCCGATATTGTAGTCGGGGATATTTCTACGTTATCAATTAGGTTGCTGTTGTTTGTAAATACCAAATCTAGGCAGTTGTTTTTTCTCGTATTTTCTGTTATTTCTTGTGTTAACATAAATTCATCAGCTAGAGCTAGTAGCATTTTTACCTGCTCCTGGTCTTCCCGTGTGCCCCCCGTTGTCCTGGTGTATACATATATTTTTTCCTATCCTTTTATATTTCATGAATGGAAAAATAAAATCACCACAGAGAAAAATATTTGGGGCTGGAGAATGTGGATCTTCTACCCAGTATCTGACCTCTGTAATGGAATCTGAGAATTTTGAAGATGGCGTGCTCGGGGTCTGTACATTACAATTAATACCATATTTAATTTTTCAACTTTTGCTGTTACACATTCTACGTAGCTGTTTGAGGTACTTATAGTCATTTCTGCGATATGCCTTTCGCGTGTGTAAATAGCTTTACGTCTCACTGTTCTCTCGGCTCGGAGGATGTTATAGTTGGCAATTTATATTTCTTTTTTGTCAATACAGAACTCACAGTTTTCACAGTTCGCCTGGCAGTCCTTTAGATGGGTTTCCGTGAGGGATGCAAAGTCTGCTCCGGTTTCTTGCACGAGTCCTTTCAGGTATAAAACTTTGTCTGGGGAATGGTTTGATTTAAGGCCCTGAATGTTGGCTAGGATTATTTTCATTTTTTCTCTATCGTTTTTACATACGGGGCTCCAATAAACCTTAGCCCCCCTCCCGCCCATGGCCTAAACCATTAGAGGTACAGTAAAACTAAACATACCTTACAAAAGATAATTTAATCCTGCATTTAATGACAAACAAATAAAACTTGGTGTTCCCGCCATTGGCTTCCAAGACAGCGTGAATTCGCTTTGGGTAGCTTGCCAAAAGTGACGTGAATAGATCTTCATCATTACGCAAATTTGCTAAAACAGTTTCAATGTGTTGCGTCATTGTATCCTTCGAAAATCGATTTGCTGCAGGTTCTTGAAACAAGAGACATTCAACCTTGTCCTTTATAACTGATCCAATGTGTTCACAGACGTTCAGGTCATGAGAATTTCCTGGCCATTCTTCATTTCCAAAGAAATCGATCTCATGGTTCCGCAACAACTGTTGAGTGGCTAATGCCTTAAAGCAGGGGGCCTTATCGTGCAGAAGTGTGACCTGATCGACATCCATAACATTGTTTGGGTTTCTTAGAAAAGGAATGACATGCTGGGATAGAATAATGTCACGAAAATACTGTCCATCCAACTCTGACCATTTGGCTTCAGCACCCACATGAGCTTCTTTGTAGTGAACAAAACAAACACACCAACACAGTCTGGACTTTTTAATAATACGCGATAATGTTCATTGTCATCGATTTCATCTGGTGTTGTGGCCCACACTCGATCATTTTGGTAGTTAGGCCAACGTGTTACGTAAACAAAAAATTCATCGGAGACAGCTAAATGCATAAAATCATCCACATCCCAATCTTCAAGATAATGGGCAAACCAAATTCTGTCATCGATGTTAAGTTGAGTTTTTCTTGGCTTTAGAAGTTCATGCCAAGGCTTTAAACCTTGCCTATGACAGTACAGTCGAATGATCTCACCACTAACGATCTTTCCTCTCAACACTTCGATCTCTCTAGAAAATTTAGCACAGCTGTTTTTCCGCTTACGCGTACCGCTTTCAATGATGTCCTTTGTTTCCTGAGAGAGTGGCAAATTTGGGCGTCCAGATTTGGTTGTATCCATTTCACATTCATCCAAAGTTTTATTCCAATTTCTTTTGACGAAGTCCTCACTTCTTCGCAACTTTTTGGCAACCCATGAACGTGTTATAAAGGTGGCTCCAACATCACGAGCTTCCCGAAATGTTATTGCTCGTATGCGATCTATCACACGTTGCCTCTCCGAATTACTAATTAATTGAGAAGCCATTATATTATCACTTTATCAGCTAGAGTAATTTTAATACCTGCAATAAATAAAGAATTTTATATATTTTTATAATCACTAAAAACTATTTCGATATAAGTAAACATGTAAGCTGCAAATAGGGGGGCTAAGGTTTTTTGGAACCCCTTACATTTGGTTCCGATTCGTTTTCCAATGGTGGTGCCGGTTTCGTTGCCTTATTATCCTCCGAGAATTTTCCTCTCTTTATTTGTTTCGATATCCGTTGTCCCGATACCGCATGTAATGTCTTTCTGTATGCCTTCTGTACGGCTCTCGGATCCTTGTATTTGTCAGTTGCAGTGGCGGCTCGTCGGTAGACACTGCGGAACTGCAGCACCCCTAAAGTTTTTATTTAAATTGAAATAATCAAGAACAATATAAGGATGAGCTCACTGAATAACTTTTTCAATAACTTTTGAAACTTTTATTCATTGCTCAATGCTCATCCTTTTATTTCAGTAATTATTTCAACCCATTCTTAGAGACAGCACCCCTAGAATTTTTAGTCACGAGCCGCCACTGGTCAGTTGGCTTTGTATTTGCTGGATGGTATTCAATAGTTGAATTGTGTGGGCTACATCTACTCGTAAAAAATTGGTAGCCCTCTTTGTTGTTGGTTTGGTCTGCTCACCTGTCACCTGTCCCCACCCGTACCCCCAAAAAGTTCCCAAAACCTGGGTTTATTAAGGCTAAAAAAAAAAGTCTGGACCGACTGGGTTATTTGCCAACCCTGTTTAAGACTATACATATGTGATAGGTCTTTATCTTAAACTCATTGGTTTCTCCTATATAATTTTTACTACAGTTTCTGCAAGGGATTTTATAAATACCAGACTTTTTTGTATTGAAGTTGGTCTTTAACAAGAAAACTTCTGCTCAGAATCGCCTCTACGGTCTTTTACTTAGTTTTTGTTCTCCATTTTGTCTTCCGTTAAAATTCTGATGCGAGTCGGTTTGTCAAGTAAACATGTTTTTAACTTTACTTCTTTTACAGGTTTTTGCCATTGCATTCAGATCGTCAAATGATGAAACACACACACACACACACACACACACACACACACACACACACATCCATTCATTCAAAAATCTTCTTCCATTCTTGCGTGCAGTCAGATATGTATCGAACAGATAGAACTCCAATTAATGTACAGTTTCGGAAAAATGTTCACCTAGAGACATAAAACTTCTAAAACTACTGGGTTTTGTTTTTAAAATGTTATTACTGTCACTCGCCAAAAAGAATAACATATCTAAAGGAAACCATATTATTATTACCAATAAGTAGTTTTTCTACTTAGAAACTATTTCTAGGCGAACTTTTTCGGAAACTGTACGTGGACACGTTCATCTACATCTGTCATTTATTTGAATCACGAGTCTATAACGGTTAAATATCGCAGTGAGAGGAAGGAAAACTGGTCTGAAAATGGATAAAAACAAAACGCGTATTTCCTGCCGGTTGGCTGACACCAATGACTGGCTGAGAAATGGCTGACTACAATGACCTTGACACATAATTGGACAGCAAAAATACTGTATGAACGAGCTAGCTGCTTACACCCAGAATGGTTGTATACTTTTCCTAACACTTGAACTGAAGCTATTGGTATTTGTGCCTAAAACATTGAAAAAATAATGTACGAGGTGCGATCCAAAAGTTCCCGGACTGTACCGACAAAAAAGTGTAGGCTTACTTTAGGTTCTAATTACTGCTGTCCCCTTCGAAGTAGTCCCCTTGGGAGTTGATACAGCGGGCCCAGCGATTTTCCCACTGTTGGAAGCACCTCTGGAACTCCATTTTGGGGATGTTGTTCAGCACCTTGTGCGATTCCGCCTGAATCTCCTCGATATTGTCAAATCCTCGCCCCTTCAGCCGGATCTTCATCTTGGGGAACAGGAAGAAGTCACAGGGGGTTAGGTCGGGGGAGTAGGGGGGTGGGGGACCACTGCCATGTTGTTTTTGGCCAAAAACTGCTGCACAGACAGAGCGAATTTGGCAGCGATCCGCCTCATGTTGAGTTCCTCCGTGAGAATGCGTTGGCATGAACCAAACGATAGGCCAACGATGCTGTAGATGTCGTTAATCGTTTGCCGACGGTCCTCGTGGATGGCCTGACGCACTTTTTCAACATTTTCGTCGGTTCTGTTGGTTGAGGGCCGACCAGAACGTTCGGAATCCTCAACCGACGTTTGCCCACGTTTGAACCGCGATAACCACTCGAAAGTCTGGCTTCTGCCTATGGCGTCATCACCAAATGCTTGTTTAAGCATTTCGTGGGTCTCCGACGCGGTTTTGCCGAATTTGAAGCCTGCCAATTTGAAGTCTGTCATTTCTCTTCTCGCAAAAATCGCATAAAACCACTAACGCACAAAAACGCTCGTGGAAAAAAAACGCGTGCGTGTATCACCGTGTCACTCGGCACACAGCACACTGCTTCACGGTAAAGCTGTTTAGCGCTATCTAGCGGCCCAAGTCCGTACTACGGCCTGTTAGCGCTCCACGCTGCCAGTCCGGGAACTTTTGGATCGCACCTCGTATATACATTGTCGTGATTGGGCTTTTAATGTAGTGATTTTTTATTTACTTATAATGATATTTATTATATCAAACTTGTACTGCAAACTTTAACGATTTTTCTATACTGAATTTCGCTTAACTGCACAGAATGTTTGTCTGACTCAGCAGCGTGTGTCTGATTAGGCCTAACGAATGGGAAGCCGAAACACTAAATATATTTTATATTTTATTCAATTAAAATAGTGATTAAAGAAGGGGCGAATTAAGATGAATATGACATTAAAAAAAGAGAGAGGTCTAGTCGGCCTAACCGACTATAATTAACGGAATTTACATTAAACAAGCCCTATGGAACACAATGATTTTTTTTTATCACAAGTCTCAGCGAAAATCTGTTTGAAAATGAGGCGCAAGTTTGCCAACTGTAAATTTTAAAACTAACTACTCTCTCGGTATACCAACTGGGATTTTAAAGTTAATTTCTCCCTCTCTCGGTAGTTAATGTAAAACAATTTTCTAATAATCACGTCAAATTGCACTAATTAACAATCACATCAATTCCATTACAACATACATACTCTTACTTTTGATAGCTTCGAACAAATGTTCAGGATCGCTCTATGTTCGCCCCCTCTGTTTAATTTCACAGTTAAACACATGAAATTAATAAATGTTATACACCCACAGGGAAAAATAAAAAGAGAGTCCAAAGCCTTTCTTGTATTCCATGACGAATGACGAGGTGTTTAAATACTCGTACAAGTCCTTTTTATTTTTCAATGTATGTGTAATATATATATATGAGAGAGAGAGAGAGAGAGAGAGAATTACATTTATTAACTAACTATTTATAGATTTTGTGAAAAAATAGTTTGATAATACATGTTTCAAGTTTCCAACATCAACGTTATTGTAGCGAAAAAGAAAAAGTTATACCCATACACGTTTATATACGTACAGTAGTTTGTCGAGTTGCTGCTCTACAGGACTTCAAATGGTAAGCCGTTAGGATAACTGGTTCACTTGGAGAGCATGTTTGTGATTTTTGCAGAGCTAAATTCAGTGATCTGGTGAGGAATTATAAGGCGCTACATGAAGATATTCACAATGATTGTTTTATGGAAGTTCTTTCAACATGTCACTATTTTTCTTTGCATCCTTTAAATAACTTGACATTCCTGGTTCACTTATAGCATTGTTCTTGAATGACGAAGTTAGAACTGTCACTCAAGACTGGTTATCAGCTGTTTAAGGGTTATGGTATTGGTACAGTGTCATGTCTTGTAAGTGGTACTGTACTTGAACTGTTACGAGTAATCTTATCTGGTACTGATAATAGTAGATAATACATAGGTAAGTGGTTTTTGATGTTCCTTTACATTTTTCGAATTTTTCCTAAAAATAGATGTACCCATAGTTCTCTCATCATTATATTTCAGGCTCTGTTTTCAGTCTACTTACTTAAACAAGAGACATACAAATCTGCTTTAAAATGCTAAGAAAGAACAATTAGGAATCCTCTTTTCATGCCTGTCAGTACAACACAATGCAACATTAATTCCTGTATTCAACAAAGCTGGGCACAAACCGTTAATCCGTTAATCGTTAATTAACGAAGTTAACTTTTTCGTTAACGATTTAACTTTTAAGTTAACTTTGAAAATCATTATCGGACTAATTAACTTCCGTTACATTTAACTTCCGTTAACTCAAGTCCGTTAACCCAAAAAATTCATAAATAAACGTTTAAAAGTTTCTATTATTTTCAGTGCTGAGCAGGTGCGCAATTAATCCGCCACGTTAATAGTGATGAACGAATTTCCATTTCCGCAGTGCAAAATCAGGCGATATATTGTTTCCGTCGCCACAATTTGTGTCTTACCAAATATAGTAGTTATTTATGGCATTGGTTTGAGCAAAACATGGTCGACTGTAAAATCAGGCGGAAAGATTTGCTATTTGAGTTGAATGTTTCAACTTCTTTCAAGAAATATCAGGAGCATTTTAAGGCACTTTCAATAATATATATGTAACAATTACAACAAATAACTACATTCGTTTCATTTGCAGTCTGTCTCTTGCGCAACATGTTTGTGCTAGTGAATATTTAAAAAAATAATCGTTGTCAAGTAAGTCATGTATATTTATAATATGTCTGTGAGTACCTATTAGTAGTCTCCTTGATACATTTCAAGAACCATAAAACTGATCAGGTAAGATTTCAATTCTCATGTCACTTTGATGACATAAATTAAGTCAATTGATGTCTTTCAATGGTAGCGTTTTCACCTTAACCCTTTATGTCCTGGCGGTACTTTTAGGTACCACATCTTTAAAATCTCCATAATTATTTTTCTACCCGGTTGATCCTGCCGGTACTTTCAAGTCCCAATGTGAATTAGTTTCTTTACGAGATAATAGATGGCGTTGAGAAGTAAATGTGAGCGTGTGGCGCCAGAGGCTGTTTACTCTTTAGTATCTCTGCTGTGAAGACCGAAGAAATTTCAGTGCAATTACTTCCCGAAAACTTTGATATGCTAATTTTCATGAAGGGCAACATGCATCTCATGGACAAAATGGAGAACGAGAAGAAGAGGGAAAATTAAATTTTATATATATTGTGTTTTTCATTTTTTTTATAATAAAAGTTAACGTTAACGGTTTATCGGTAACTTCCGTTACATGTTTAACGAATTAACGGATTAACGGTTAACGAAGTTAACTTTTTGGTTAACGGTGCCCACCACTGGTATTCAATGTCTGTTCCAATTAAGGAAATTTAATTAGTTTAAATTAATAAATAATACGGGTTTTCATTTCTGTATTTTTTCATAGTATTAATAAGTACACGACTGTGAAGCATTTAATGTACTGTGTCATCAAAATTCAAAAGACAGAGTACTGTATAAACGTAAAACTATTAATATTTCTAAAACATGTTCTCAATTTACATAAACAAAAAATAAAATTAGTGCAAAATATACGACATTCATGAACTACGAAAAATTTCAGGTCAGGTTCGAAATTTCAGTGTTTAAGCTCCACCCACCCCCGAAAAAGACACGCAAAGTGACATGTAATACGTGTCTGTTTTTCCTGTCTATGCGTCCCATTTCATTAAATTTTAACTCGGAGTTCCTTTATATTCTCATGCACGGTTTTCAGCCCTGATGATAATGTGATGTTTTGGGATTGTTTATCCTCCCTGGTAACGGCAAAGGTCATGTGACAGAGGGGACCTACAACCTTACGTGGAATCCGAACCACGGGTCGCTACATTATTTGGTCGAAGACGACGGCCACCCATACAGATACTATCAACACCCAACGTCGCTGATTTACAGAAAGCGGTGTCGCGACATGGGCACGACTTAGCCCTTTCAGCACTAAAAATCATATGATGGAGACGTGGGGAAATGCCATCTTATATGTATAGAGGAGAAGGACCCGTGATATTTTTTAAGAAAGGAAACTAGCATACTAGAATTTTTCAAAATGCAAATGTTGCATACGATATTTTTAGTGAAAATGAAAAAGTTTATTGGCAGACCAATAGTCCACACGACAACTAGTAATAATACAAAATGAAACAAAAATAAAATAAAATAAAATAAAAATACAATTACTAAGAACAGAAAGAAATACAAGTAATAAAAAATAGGGATCACTTTAACATATTGCTTCCCAGGAACCTTTCTTTAACATATTGCTTCCCAGTGTTAATCACTTTAACATATTGCTTCCCAGTGTTAATCACTTTAACATATTGCTTCCCAATATTTAGGATAAGGAGTACGATAAAAAAAGGGGGCTATAAAAGGGGGAATCCTGACAAATATTAGTTCAATTACATTAAAACAAAAAATTTGAAGGACAAATAAAACAATTCATTCTATAGGATATAATGCCCGGTTAGGTTAATTGAATGCCCAGTTAGGTCAACTGTATGCCCTTGACAATTGGTTAGGTTAAGTTGTGATATTTTCGTTAGTTTTAACGAAAATATCACAACTTAATCTAACCAATCGTCAAGGGCATACAGTTGACTTAATCGGGCATTCAACTAACCTAACCGGGCATTATATCCCATAGAATGAATTGTGTTTTATTTGTCCTTTAAATTTTTTGTTTTAATGTAATTGAATTTGTAAATATGTTGTAGACCGCACGCCTATAGTGTAAATATCTTTGTAGATCGCACGCTATAGTAGCACCAATATTTTTATATAATCACTGGATCACTAACATATTGCTTCCCAGGAACCTCTCTTTAACATATTGCTTCCCAGTGTTAATCACTTTAACATATTGTTTCCCAGGAGGGATCACTTTAACGTATTGCTTCCCGAATACTTTGGGAAGCAATATGTTAAAGTGATCCAAAAATAGCAATGTCGAGGTAAAGCGGAGCTACAGACAAGCTTTTTCATACCATGATGACATATGGCAGAACTTGCGAATAGCTTGGATAATTGGGTTGGTCGAATTTTTAATTCTTTGTATTAAATTGTACTGAGCATCTCCTGTTACTTCTGGGACGCTCGAAACATTGTGGCTAGCAAACATTTGCGAAGCTGAGCATCTTCGAGGTAACTCGTGTAGCAGTCTAAACAATCTGTTATAAGGAAAGTTTAGAGTTCTGTTAGAACTGTTTTTATAATTTAGCACAGAAGCATCGATACTGTTTTCTTATATCAGTCATCAGTCGAGGGACTGGTGATAAGTTGACCCAAATATTTAAATTCTTGTATTTCCGCTATTGGTTCACCTCTCACTTTGCAACTAATATTAGTACAAACTAATATTAGTAGCACGTGAAGATTTTCCTACTAGATTATATTAGGGCTGTGCCGGATACCACTATCCGGCCGGATAACAGCTATTATCCGGTATCCTGTATCCGGCCGGATAGATGTCAGTATCCGGCCGGATAGCCGGATATTTATGATAGTCTTTTTTGTAATGGGAATACCATCTGGGCCCGCCCCTTTCCAATCTTAGCTTGCATAGCCTTTAGCTAGCAAAAGTTGAATATAGTTGTACAAAAATCTAAAATTAAAATAATTGATAAATAAGCATGTACCACTACTAGTATGTAACTATATTAACACTGCTAAAAAGGCAAAATGTTTGGTCCAGCTAAAAGTGTGACGCATAGCTAAGATCCCAGCTTCCCTTACTTTTTAATTTTTATTTTTATTTTTTATTTTTATATATATTGCAAATTACAATATGAAAAAATATGAATTAGCGAAACCTTTTATTAAGATTTGAGATATAAAAATAAAACATATAGCCTAATCAAATATACCAGTAAGGTAAGTGAAATTATTAAAATAGCAAAACCTTAAAAAGTAAAAAACTCACATTAAACAATAAAAATTAATACTATGTTCAAGACACTAGATTCACAAGTTTAAATCAAATTTTCGTCCATTGTGATGGATAAAAAGAAGCATCTCCCCTCGCTTTGGTAGCAAAGTACTTTTTTTTCTTCAAAAATATTTCCGTATCGGAAAACATTCTTTCTGAGAAAACTGAAGATGCTTGTGTCACTAGCCATTTTAGAGCAATTTCTTGAGAGATGGAAAGGATTCTTCATTTTTCCAAATTTCAAGTGGAGATAGTCGTCTGTCTGTATGATGGTTTTTTTTGCATATTGCTCAATTCCTCTGCTATTTCTGCGAATGAAGCCATCTTACGGCTTTTTTTAAACTTTTTCTCACCAGGTATCTTTTCTGAATTTTCTTGTTAGTTCCCTGAAACAAGCAGAGAGTGGATCATCATCAAACTTTGCCTTTTTTCTTCCTGTTGAGGAGGAAGAAGAATTAGAATCGTCGCTGCTGTGAGCCTGTTCTTCAAAATATTTATCTCTAATTTCTCTAGGTTGTTTATTTCATTTATTCTTCAATTAACCATGTCTTAATATTTTCCTTTTGTTGATCTTTGAAAAACAAAAATTTAAGTCGTGGATCAATGACAGTTGCTAGAGCATACTTCCGATTTGTTAAGACATTTAGACACTTTCTTTTTTCATTGCTTTCATTGGCAAAAAATCGTGACCGCAATGACTTCAACAGTTCATCTTTTATAGTTTGGACTCCTTGATCATCCTGGCCAATTTTTGAAAGAAACCTTTCAAGCGCGCACATGTTTGGGATAACAGTAGAGAGTAAACTATATTCTGTACTCATTTCTTGGGTGAGTTTAAAAAATGGCTGTAAAAGCTTTAAAAGATTTTCAATCAAGTACCACTCATTAGATGAAATAACAAGTAATTCACTATGATCAGCAAGGTATATTTGAACTGATTTTTTCAACTTAACCATACGTTCTAGCATCAAATAAGATGAGTTCCAGCACGTTAAAACATCTTGTACCAATAGAAGAGGAACATGACCCTGTTGTGTTTGGAGAGCTTTAAATTCAGAAGTAGCCAGTGGGGAGTGGTTAAAATGTGTCACTAAACGTCGACACTTTGCCAAAAGATCTTTTATAGATCATTGAGCCATTAATGCATCATTCACCACTAGCTGTAGCAAATGAATTGAACAGTGAACAGAAGGTATTTCCGCAAGGTCACATCCCAAAGCTATGTTAGAAGCTCCATCTCTGACCAATATATTACGCCTTGATCTGTCAATATTCCATGATTGCCACATAGATTGCAATTTGTCCGCTATATTAATTCCTGTATGCGATCCTGAAAAATGAGCTGAATGCAATACTGCATTACAATGAGTGTAGTCATTCATGATCCAATGACCTGACAAGGAAATGAATGATTCATTGAAGAAGAGCAGGTCCAAATATCGGAAGTGAAGCTAATGTATTTCCCTTCTTTCAATTTATTCATAACAATTTCTTTGAGTCTTCATAGATTTTGGGTATGACTTTTCTGAAAAATATGTTCGATTTGGTAGCAAATACCTTGGCTGTACGTGGGCCATCAGTCCTATAAAGCCATCTTGTTCAACTAAACTAAAAGGATGGTTGTCCAGTGCCATCATTAATCCTATCTTTTTATGTAAAGCTTGAGCTTTTGAGTCATTTATATCCCATAATTTCTTAAAGGAAAAACTTTCTTCTAACGTGAGTTGCTTTTCCATGGCAACTAATTTTTCTCCTTCGGAGCCATTGAGGTGGTCGCTATAGGTTGATTTTGATTTTCAGATGATTTGTTAAGTTGAGACACTTCTTATATTCTTTGAATGCAGCATCTTTGCATGATTGTGCAAAGGTTTTGTGCTATAGCACCTAGCACCCAATTTCTCTGATCCCCTTTTAATCTGTTTGGAACATAGGGAGCAAATAGCTATCGTTGGATTAGTCTCATGTATTGTAAATATTTTCCAAATAAAACTAGCCATTTTAGGGGGTAAATAATGTTAAAATATTGCTGTAAGCCTATAACTAATACTAACTAGCTATATAGCTATATGATTTAGGCAATGAAACAATCCTGAAAAGGATAAAATATAGGTAATTAGTAAAGTTATTGAAAGATAGCTATAATTTACATCAAATAGTGATTAAAATTTGATAGTATAGTCAATTAGTCAAGTAATAGCTAAATAATAATATATAAAAAATTATGAATTATTTGAATGATATTATCCGGTATCCGGCCGGATATTTTTTTTTATTATCCGGCTATCCGGTATCCGGCCGGATAGTAAAAAATACTATCCGGCACACCCCTAGATTATATGACAAAATGAGGAAAACTTATAGAATACAAAAGGAGACTTTACTGCTTTAACTATTAACAGCATTTTCAGAAACTTTTGTCGTAGAAATTTTTTCATTAATAACACAGTAAACTCTCGTCCAACGCGTGTTTGTCCAGCGCGAATTTGCTTATACGCGGAAAAATAAATGCGAACAATTATTTGCCGAAAGCGGAAAATTTAATTATACACGGTCCGCCAAATACGCTCTAATACAGTAGTACTGTACGCGTGCCAATGCGAGCTCTAGTGTTTTCTCCTACACTCTCCAACACTCCCGCATCTCCCTCCCTCTCACGTCACCCCTCGCATCACCTTTTGTCTTAGTCCCGCTACCGCGTTAAGTTCAGTGAAGTTGTGTTGGATTCTTTTTGTCGTATTTTGCCGTTGTTTTGCTATTACCCTTAGACAGCAGTATGGCACCAAAATGTAAAGCATCCGCAAGTGATAGTGAAGAGAAGAAAAATTAAAGATTCTAGATAAGTTGTGTGGTGGTATGAGCATAACATCACTTGGCCGCGAGTATCACGTGAATGAGTCTACCATACGGACCATCCGAAAGAGCGAAGAAAAGATACGTGCTATTTTCATTTAATATATTTTTATTTATCATACGTAAATATCATTATGTTTATGATTTTATTGTGTTCTTATTTCATATAGAATATAGGTAAAGGGAAATTCATTTATGCGTGAATAAAAAATCTACGTATCTAAGTATTAATGGGAGACTTTACGCGGCCGCATTCACGTATCCCCATTTATCCCA
Organism: Bathynomus jamesi; assembly: GCA_023014485.1. Classification (NCBI taxonomy): domain Eukaryota; kingdom Metazoa; phylum Arthropoda; class Malacostraca; order Isopoda; family Cirolanidae; genus Bathynomus; species Bathynomus jamesi. The sequence goes on from JAJOZX010002985.1 coordinate 309,506, forward strand.
TAAGGTATTAAGTTTGTCCAATGCGGATTTACCTAACGCGCCGTTCTCGAGGAACCTAACCCCCGCGTTGGACGAGGGTTTACTGTATTTTAAATAAATCCTTTTTAATGTCATAAACTAAAACAAAGAATGTTATTTCACTATTGAAACAAACTTTTATTAACAATGGCTATAATCAGACTTGCGTGAAATACAAGACCCTCTTTTTCACGAAAGCATTGTTTGCCTAAAATAGTTTTCGAATATATAATATTTGTTACTGCATAGAGCTCAATATTTCTAATGTAAAGAAGAAATTAATTTGATGGTGGGGAACAAAAAGTTATTTTAGTCTTACTAGAGAATAGGTGCGTGTGTTGGGGGAGGGAGGGGGGAGAATTGAGCTACGGAAGTTAAGATTAATAAAGAAGTTTCAACAAATTGACACTGACATGGCCTTTTCGGTCCAGAAACGAATTACAAAATTCCTAAGCGGATCTCCTTTTAAAAAGTGGCCACCAGTAGCATGACCGCAAAATGGACGAGTGCAATGCAATTGCAAACGATGCATAATATTGCAAGAGTGCCCCCCCCCCTTTGTTGCAAGGCACCCCATAGTGCCACCCCCACCCCTTGGTTGCAAGGCTCCCCAAAATTGGGGTAGGGGGAATGTTGCAACTTGGCGGCATCCCCCAAGCTACAATGAACCTAACCTAAGGAAGAGAGGTGGTCGCCCGGCAGGAGCCGAGCGCATACTAAGACTTCAGCCGTGCCGCCGCTCTCTTACAGGGCCCCTAATCAGCCAGTTGGCACATCAGCCAGTGCCTCCGGGCACCAGCCAGGTGGCTTAATCAGCCAGTGCCTCCGGGCATCAGCCAGGTGGTTTAATCAGCCAGTGCCTCCGGGCATCAGTTGACACTGTGTACATGTGCGTTAAAAGGATCCGGGTTCGAGCCCCGGTCCGGTCTTCGCTATCCAGGGTATCCTAATGACGCTGTAGGTCTAAGGTGGGACGTAAAACAATTCGTACGGAAAAATAAATGAACAATTCGTACAGAAAAATTGGGTTCGCACCCAGGTACGGCCCTCGCTATCCAGGGTGCCCTAATGATCAGAAAAAAAATTGGGTTCGCACCCCCGTATTATTTTCTTGTAACGACGTAAGCGAGTCTTCTGAGAGGGTTTCATTGGTACATTACATTTTATAACATTAAGACAGATTTCACAGATGCATTTTAAAAAGTCAGAGTCAATATTTTTAACAAACATCTGTTGCAGCGCCCGTGGTAATCGTTGATAGATTTTTATTAATTCACGGTATTTCTTTAGCCTATTTGTCATTCTGGAATATACACCGTTTCAGGCTCGCTTGGGAATATATTCGTTCTTAGAAGCACCCTAAACGTGTTTCGCGGGTGAAGGTCATAAAGCAAATACCCATAACGCTGGTTTGTGGCCTCTTTATAAAGCTCCAAAAACTCCTTACGCTGATTCGGGAACATTTGATTGGCTAATAGCCTAATTTGTGACACATCTCTACGTTGCGCGAATAAGACTAGATATTGTATTTAGCGACACATCGCGCATGTATCTATTTTTGAAAAATAGATTCTGATTGATGAAGAACACGCTTATGTTAAGGTGGTGGGAGAATACTGTAAATGTCTCGGCAAACGTTTTATCCATCTCCAACATGAGTCGTCAATTACAATGACTGTATGTTCATTTCCCTTTAACGAATTAACGTCATAGACCCCTTGTGGAACAAAACATCATCTTGGTACTCGTTGAACACTGATTGATACGTCGAATAGCACCATATAACTTTATGCACAAATTTTGAGAACATCTCCCCTTTTCTTTAATGATTTTAAGCATAAACACGTTTTACCACATCCTGTAGGTCCAGATATAATACATGTGGATGGGCTCGTGAACCTGAATTTTTCTACAGATTCCATTTCTAACACGTCACACCCTAAGTGGCCATTTACAAAATATTACAAATAACGAGTGCTGCTCCTTATATTTTGTTTTCTTCTTCCACAGAACCGTGAATGATGACGATGTACAGCACCCCATCATCGATATCACGGACGACCCGTTGACCCTCCAGCTACAGAGTCATCCCCCGCCGACGAGCCCTCACCAGCGACACCTGTAGCATGCGCCAGTTCAAAGCGGAGGCGTGATGAAGAACCCTCCACGTCAGGTATAAAGCGCTCCAGGATTGCGCCGGTTGTTAGACCCCCAGCCCTCAACGTCTTACGTCACAACCCCCACATAGTACCTTCATCAAATATACCCCTTATTCATCCTCCACAGTAGCTCCCCGTTCTGTTGAGGCTGACATAACATTCGAGTTGGTGCGCACAGCAACCCCCACCCCGGCCTTGACTAGAAATCGGTATATAGTCAGGGTTGATCCCAGGTCCATGTATAGCAATGGTGTTGAACACGGACTACGGCGCATAGTTGAACGTATTGTAGAGTTTGCCCTTCAGAACCGCGACGAGCGTGAAGTCAGGACGAGGCTGTCCTTTGGATTCGGGTCAGATGACGGAGATGTAGATGATTTTTGGGTGGTAATACCGTTCAGACGTTTGGCAGCTGAAGATATAGAGTATATATTAGGCCGTATAATGCAGGCCTCTCAAAGTAGTATAGCCTTCAATATGGACAACTTCACGGTAAATATTGACCGTGTATTCCGTGTTGCGGGTCATAGTGCCACACCTTATACTCTTAACTTCAATTCTCAGGCTATTTTTAGACGGCATATAAACGTCGATCGTGGTTGCGGCTTTATAGCAGTAGTCTTAGCTCGTATGTTTACTGTACTAAATACACGGTCAAAAAATTTGGTTGCCTACGGTAGTGGAGCGTGCCCGTAAACTAGCTGTAGACTGTAAACTTGAGTTTGACTGTAATATGGGTCCTGAAGAGCTGAGAAGGTAGAACAGGAAATGAATGTTCGTATAGTTGTATTTGGACTGGATGATCGTCGTAGAACTGTGTATGTTTTTAAAAGCTGTGTGAGAGATCGTACAAGACCCTACTTATTTTAGGACTGTCAGGGCAACGTATCTCCCCATCCGTAATATAAGGGACCTTTACGCGAGTTATGATAAAAGTCGAAAATATGGACATCATGATTTGTGTAAGGGGTGTATCGAGTTTGCGGACGATATAGTGAAACATTGTAAAGATTGCACATGGTATGTGAGCAGTGTAAAAGTCCAAATGTGAAAGCGTAGTGTGAGTTGCTGAGAAGAGGGATTGTGTGTGTAGACGCACATTTTTCAATAATAACTGTTTTGAGCTCCATAAATCAATTGGCAGTGCAGGAAAATGAGAATCTGTGAATGTGGTATGTTTCACATGATGGATAATTGGGGAAATTCACCAAATGTGATGAAATTCACTGTTCTACATGCCATGAGAAATATAAGGCGGTTGGAGTAAAGCATGTATGTTATATGAAAGACGCCAAGCCTAAAAACAGCCCTTGTATAACTGTGTACTACGATATAGAAACATACACGAATGCTGAAACCAAAGAGGTTATTCCGCATTTACTTGTAAGCCAGACTATCTGTGATGAGTGTATGGAGATCGAGTGTGATGAGTGTCACAAATGTGGAAAACGGACAAACGTATTTAAAACGAATGCTCACGATAGCCCTGTGAAACTCTTTGTGTCCTATATTGTCAAGTTAGCGGACAAGTTCAAAAAAATGACTGTGTATATTCTCGCCCATAACGGGGCAAAATTTGACACACAGTTCCTTTATAAGGAGTTGCTTGAGCACGAGTCATCTGAGATATTTACAGGTGATCCCTTGAAAAGAGGCAACAAACTAATACAGATGCAAATAAGAGGTAATGTACAGTTTAAAGACACTTTATTATTCACACCTTGTAAATTAGCAAAGCTACCCAAGGTGATGGGCGTATCGCTGAAGTTTCAAAAGGTATTTCCCTTACACATTCCTCACTAGCGAAACTTTAAATTACGTAGGACTACCTCCACCCAAACATTACTTTAACTATGAATGTATGAGCACAGATGAACGTGAAGATTTTGACCGATACTACAACAGTTTTAATGAATGTAATCCTTATAATATAGCTGATGAATGTGAGCGTTATTGCGTGAATGATGTGCGCGTGCTTAGAGTATGTTTCAGCCTTTAGAAGGATGTACATATGCCGTTTCAAATGCGATCCGTTGCAAGTCGCAACCACCATCGCCTCATTATGTTTTACGGTGTTCAAGAATAACTTCATGCCTAAAGACACCTTAGCCATTATCCACAGAAACAACCCCCGCAGTTATGGCACAAGGCTATTTACTGGCTCATACACCTACAGCAGCAGACAGGTGTATACATAAAGCATGCCCGCAACACGGGTGAAGTACCCATTAAGGTTAATGGTCGTGTTTTTTGGGTTGATGGTCTAAGTGAAAACCGTGCCACTGGTGAGAAGACTGTGTACTCCTTTAACGGTTGCTGGTGGCAGGTGCCCCGTCCTGAGTGTGGAATCGTAGGAGATATCCACGGTAGATCCTGCCGACTGTCTTGCATGGACCCGCACCGCGATCAACTTATAGGCCCAGTTCACTCACAAAGTTTGTGGGAGCATGAGTATGATGCACGGATGGGCAGATGGACAGTACCGTGAAGAAATAAACACGATCAAACGTTCAATGGTGCTGGATCCTCTCAAATGCGGTGATAGCTTGTTCGGAGGGCGTACAAATCCCTTCAAGCTATACTTTCCGCCTACGGAGGGTGTGAAGCTCCATTACTACGACTTCTGTTCTTTATACCCCTACGTGATGAAGAACAATCCGTCCCGTAGGCGCACCTGAAAAAATGGTGGGTCCCGCTACCAACCATCGAGGAGTTTTCGGCCAACTTGAATGAGCGCTACTTTGGACTCTCTTTCGTAGATGTGCTCCCCCTCGCGATTTATGGATGCCGATCTTACCCGTCGTTATAGATCACAAGCTCATGTTTCCCCTGTGCGTGAAGTGTGCGGAAGAGAACAATGGTGATTGTGACCATACACCCACCAGCGTAAGATCAGAGGTGTATACACAAGCCCTGACTGGCCCTAGCCGTTCGCCATGGGTATAGAATAATGAAGATACATGAGGTGTGGAGGTTTCAGAAGCTACCCAACCTTTTCACACCATATATAAACGCTTTTTGAAGGATAAGGTTGAGGCGTCAGGATATCCGCGAGGGGTTGATACCGAAGATGAAAAAACGTCTTATATTCAACGTTACCGTGACCGTGAAGGTATACAGCTTGATCGTACCCAAATTGTAAAGAACCCTGGCAAGCGCTTTAGTGCAAATTGTGCCTAAACAGTCTTTGGGGAAAATTTGCACAGAATACCGGCAAAGGGAACGTTCATTTGGCACAAAGTTATAGTGAAGTCTGGGATTATGCCAACGCACCCGATAAAGAGGTCATGGAGATTGTGAATGTAGGTAATACTTACATAATAAAGTACAACAATACCGAATTGCCACAGATACCTCACGGGTTACAAACATTCCTGTAGCCAGCTTCACAACAGCCTACGCGCATCAAACTTTGGGGCCTATTGCATTCTCTTGGGCGGAGGGTTTTGTATGCCGATACAGATAGCGTGATATTCACAGCGAGGGGGGTGAATACATGCCCGCTATTGGGGAGTTCCTCGGAGAGCTAACTGACGAGATCAAGGATGAGTATGGAGACATCGCATACGCGACTCGTTTGTGTCAACAGGGCCAAAAACCTATGGGGTACGGGTGAGGATAGGGGATGATACGAAGTATATCGTGAAGGCTAAGGGTATCACTTAACCATGCGAATCGGCGGGTCGTTAACTTTGATTCGTTGAAGGAGTTAGTGTGCTTGGAAGATGATGAGGGTGACCGCCCCAACTGACTGTAGGACCCACAATTTTCGGGCACAGAAGCTGGGGGGCGTGAAGGAACTTAGGGGTACAAAGGTGTGCCGTAACACCTATAGGAAACGCTACCAGGTGCCTGGTACCTATGACACCGTGCCCTTTGGATAGTACCGTAATCTTTGATATGTCTATTGTTAGCTTATTTATTACACGTGTTTGAATATTTCGTTTATTAAATAAATCGTATTTCAACTAGCGTTTCACTTTCTCCTTTGCGTGCGTGCGTGCGTGTGTACAGTAAGAGGCTAAGCCCCGCCCACTGTAAGACCGGCAACGTGAGTCATGCCGCTACCTGAGCATGCCTCTATCCCTGCGTGCTCAGTTGACCTCTGCATACCCTTGAGCTCAGACATGTATTCTCTCGCGTAGAAGAAAAATAGTAATGGCTACCTTTAATATCGCGTGTTCAACATTTATGAAGTGGTATTCTGCAAAGTGCATAGATGTGGTGGATACTGAAAAACTCCCTATTCCCTCCTCCTCTGCCTCTTTTATGACTGCATTGAACCGCGCGAAGGACCGAGATGTTCAAATACTCTACGGGTATTCTGGCGAGGGGGGTTGTACGATTTCGCAGTACAGACGATGTATTGAAGTATGTTATAGAGCTAAGCTTTATAAAGGCACACATATACCGCGAGGTAGAAGAAGCAGCACGTTCAGAAGATAAACAACAGTTATGGGTAGTGAGTCTTGTGGATGAATGGTGTGACAAGCGGTATTATATCATGTTACACCATACCGACTACTCGTACCCTACGGTTGAAAATGTAAATCTCGTCATCATGGACAATCTTAAGTATTTTTACCACTATATTAATATACATCATGATGAGGTTTGTAGTGAGGTTGTGGCTAATGGGCTGTGTGAGTTTTTAACAGACTTTAGAGAAGAGTATCGCTTGTTAAACAAAAAGACCAAATATGAACTTATGTTTCTCTCTAATAGCGCGCCGGTTTGTGAAGATGTTTAGTTTGTGGAAATGTATAACTGGTGAGTGATAAAACATTAAAACCGTTATAAAATGTGTTTAGTTCGTGAAAATCCTCCTTTGCAAAAATGTCTGGTGCGTATTCGGGGGAGTGGGAGTGATAAAACATTAAAACCGTTATTACTTCTTGTATCGGAAGATTTCTCAAAACACCTGCCCAATATAATGGGATACAACGATTCATGTTGGATCAGCGCCGTGCACGTTTCATTAGATTATGGTGTGACTCACTCCTCCCGCGCCGCCCACCAGTGTACCTCACGGAGCACACGAGTTCGAACAAACCCATACACGTATCTTCAGCGTGACTCACCCGGCCCATCGAGCCGATCCTTCCTGCCTTCTGTGGCTCATAGTCATCTCAGAGCTTGCACCGAGTGGACGTGCCATAGTCATCTCAGAGCTTGAACCGAGTGGACGTGCGAATACGATGGAACTCCCTTTGAGAAGCATTCTCAACGCCTCGTACGACGTCTCCGTGACGAAGTCATTGCGCGTGTTCAGGCGTGAAACCGGCACCATTAACTATGTGCTTGAAACGACCTGCAGGCATGCAAGCAAACGTAACGTAATTTATTTAAGTGTTGAGGAGATGAATAGAATCTTCGTGATAGTTGAGAGGTGGGCAGAGGACCGTTATAGAATACCTGTCGGCGTAGGTACAATAAGGGAGATGATTAGCGACGCCTCCTCATATACCATTGTTTGTACATTGTGTATAAATAACGAACAACCATACATTGATATACGACTGATGTAGAAGAACACAGCTGATAATGACGTTCTTGTCCCTACACGAAACCGTTTCATCCTCGACAGAATGTTTGAAATCGTCGGATTCCGTAAGCTGAAGCCTATATTAGACGGTCGTGTTACGGATATGATTTATTTTGACACGATTCTTGAACACGCATACACCGCTCTGCTCGACGGATTTATCGAATGTGGGAATGAACAGGGCGAGAATGGTCTAGAGCTGGATGCATATTTAAAAGGTTTAGATTCTTCGAAATATCCTGAACTTTGGTACAAAGCACTTGAGCGGTACAGGCTGAGCTCGCCTACACTGTTCACCCTGAAGAGCTGTACCTCTATATAATGATAGCTGTCGTTACGACTTGGAAGATTATTTCAATTGCCGCTATGCAGTGAAGAAGAGTTCACGATTGAAAATCTCGACGGTACAAAAAAACCCGATTGGAAAGGCGTGTTTATAAACTTATGTTAATAATGACGTTGTGGTTAACGATGACCTCTTTGTGCGTGCTTTTGATTGTGTTCTAGCCGTGTTTAAAGATGACTTGCCCGCAGGGTGTAAAGTGGGCACAAAAATAGTATTGAATGATATGAAAGCCATTTACGTCGAGTATAGACCTCCGTATCAGTTAAACGGTGGTGATGCTTGGACGGTTTTACCATGTCGTACAAAGTAATGGCGATGTGGATGTAGACTCTATTAGTGTGAGTTTAGCGTTTTGCACCGTAGAACATAAAGGAAATATATTTAAATGTATATATATATATATATATATATATATATATATATATATATATATATTAGGGCGTCCCAAAAAAATGTATACACACTTAACAGCTGATAGCTCAATTGATGTTTCTTTCTTTCCAAGTTAAACCCATTAGAATTAATAATGGCAATCAGACTAAGCTTTGAACAAAGGAAATTCATTCTAAAATGCTACTGGAAGTGTGAAAACGCAGTTGAAGTGCAAAGACAGTTTAGGAGGGAGTTTCAAACAGATCCACCAACGCGACTTACCATCACTCGAATTAGAGATAAGTTTGAAGCCGATGGAACTGTTCAGAATGTCCACAAGAAGCGTTCCGGAAGACCACGGACATCGACAAGCCCCACAAAGCAAGAAAGAGTACTGGAAACGTATCACCAAAGTCCAAGAAAATCTGTGCGGCAAGCGAGTCGTGAGGTAGGAATTTCAGAATCGTCTGTCCAACGCATTTTGAAGCGCTGTCAATGGAAAAGTTACATTCCAAGATTAGTCCATGCTATTAATGAAGATGATGATGATCCGGACCGAAGAGTGGAGTATTGCGAGTGGTACTTGGCACGATGTGGATGTGGATTGGACGAAGGGGTTTCGTAAATACCATCCGCGTTCACCAGACCTCACACCACTAGACTTTTTTATGGGGATACTTAAAAGACAAAGTCTACGCTATAAAACCTGCAACAGTCGCTGAATTGAGAGCAGCCATTGAACGAGAATGCACACAAATACCAAACGAAATGTTTCGTGATGTTTGCGATTCCATTGCTTCGCGTTATCAGCAGTGCCTGGACCAGAACGGACGTCAGTTTGAAAACAGGCGTTGACAAAACAATTAAATAATGTCTGTAGATTCTATTACATTTTGAAAATGAAATGTATTTTAATAAACACTGCCTTTATAATTATTTAAAGTGTGTATACATTTTTTTGGGACGCCCTGTATATATTTCTTGTACTAATATGCATTTGATTATACGTTTCGTATATTTTCAATATATTTAATATATCTGTATATATTTTTCCTGTACTAATATATTGATAATGCACCGTTTTGTATATTTTTTATTATATATTTCCCGTTCATGATGCTATTATTATTTTTGACCATATACCACGTGACCACAAAAATTGTCCCTGTTTTTAATCGCTTATTACTCAGTCATTATTGCAGCTTCACAAATGAAATAAAAAGCATTCGAAAGAGAACATTTTAAAGTTTTAATTTATTCTACATGTGTTCAAAGTGACGTCCCTGGACATTCTTACATTTCACACAACGGGAAAGGAAGTTATTTATTACATTTTCCAAAACGCTGCATTCAGTGGACTGTACACTCTCTACCACCGCTTGCTTTAATTCTTCGATAGAGGATGGCTCTTGCCTGAATACTTTGTCCTTGACAAATCCCCAGAGAAAAAAGTCCAAAGGTGATAGATCGGGAGATCTTGCGGGCCAGGGAAACTGCGAGCGATGAGAAATGAATCTTTGTTCAAAAAATCTTGTTAAACATTCCAGTGATTGCCTAGTTGTGTGGGCTGTTGCTCCGTTTTTTTGACACACAAAAATTGTCCCTGTTTTAATCGCTTATTACTCAGTCATTATTGCAGCTTCACAAATGAAATAAAAAGCTTTCGAAAAAGAATATTTAAAAGTTTTATTTAATTTTTTCGATATCCTGGATACGAAATCAGTACTTATAAAAAAATGACAGTTTTATCCACCACAATCATGGGTTATTTGTCGGACATGCAACGTGTTTTCATCGCAGAAGAGATGATCAAACATGGCTCGGTAGTTGCCACCCAACGGTCTTTCAGACGACAATACGGTCAGCAAAGGACCATAGATCCTAAAACGATTCGCAGGATTTTCGCAAAATGGAAACATCACGGCTCAATCAAGAACATGCATAAAGGCAACTCTGGGCGCAGCAAAGGTGTGCGAACCGCTGAAGACATTGATTCAGTCGCAAATCAGCTTGAAACGGACAACAAGAAATCTGCGAGACGACTATCAGCTGTGACAGGAATCAAACGGGAGAGCATTCGGAAAATAATCACGTTGGATTTGAGAATGAAGTCATTCAAAATTATGTGTTTGCAACAGCTTAGCGAACAAGACTACCAGCGTCGTTTGATGTTTTGTGAACGCATTGAAACAATAATTGAACAAAACCAGATAAGATTAAGTGACATAATATTCAGTGATGAATGCCACATCTATCTCAATGGGTTCATCAACAGACAGAATACCGGTGTTGGTCACAAAACAAGCCAAATATACACTTGGAGAAACCTCTGCATTCACCAAAAGTTACTGTCTGGTGTGGTTTGAGTAGCAGCAAGGTTTATGGTCCTTACTTTTTTGAGGACCCAGAGACAAGGAGACCGCTTTCAGTAACTTCAGAAAGATATGTAGAAATGCTGAACACTGTTTTTGAACAAGAAAACTGCAGTAACAAGTGGTTTCAGCAAGACGGAGCAACAGCCCACACAACTAGGCAATCACTGGAATGTTAACAAGATTTTTTGAACAAAGATTCATTTCTCATCGCTCGCAGTTTCCCTGGCCCGCAAGATCTCCCGATCTATCACCTTTGGACTTTTTCTCTGGGGATTTGTCAAGGACAAAGTATTCAGGCAAGAGCCATCCTCTATCGAAGAATTAAAGCAAGCGGTGGTAGAGAGTGTACAGTCCACTGAATGCAGCGTTTTGGAAAATGTAATAAATAACTTCCTTTCCCGTTGTGTGAAATGTAAGAATGTCCAGGGACGTCACTTTGAATACATGTAGAATAAATTAAAACTTTAAAATGTTCTCTTTCGAATGCTTTTTATTTCATTTGTGAAGCTGCAATAATGACTGAGTAATAAGCGATTAAAAACAGGGACAATTTTTGTGGTCACGTGGTATATATCCCGATGTATATTTATTTCCATTAATTCGTCTAAATAAACAGAGTGATGTATTGGCGTTTTATTTATTTCTTTTTGTTTGTACACGGTATTTAATTATATCATTTGATTGGTTTCTAAAGCGGATTTCTAAGGCGGAATATATGCTAAATAAATAAGTGCAAACTGGCAAGTCATACGGCAACTGAGAAAGGGAGATAAACAACATGAACGAACGTTGCAATAATCCTATTTGTTTAATAGGTCTGTCTACTGGACGTATTTAGTGACGGTCTACCAGGAGTTGGTTGATGGTTGGTTTCACCACCAATCGTTTGGACGCTTGGTTGTAGCCCTCATATCGGATACGCGGTGTTAATGGGGTGAGCTCCTAAAAAGTCGTAGCCCCCATCTCCTGTTGATGGGTGAACTCCTTTTAAAAGTCGTAGCCCTCATTTCACTATCTCCTGTTGGCGCTCCTAAAAGTCTATACGATTGATGGTGATGCTTTTGTGTGTGTGTGTGTGATAGTATGGGTGTACAGTCGGTGAGTGTATGTACGCTTTTAATTCGCTCGAAGGTTATATACATGCTATTTATGCCTTCTAAGAAAAGCCAACTGGCTGATTAATATATACTTAATTAAATAAATAAACGCAAACTGGCAACTCAGTCTTCTAAGCCAACTGGCGGGAGAATATATGTTTTAATTAAATAAATGACGAATCTGGCAACTCAGCCTTCTAAGCCAACTGGCTGATTAATATATACTTAATTAAATAAATAAACGCAAACTGGCAACTCAGTCTTCTAAGCCAACTGGCTGATTAATATATGCTTAAATAAATAAACGCAAACTGGCAACTCAGCCTTCTAAGCCAACTGGCTGATTAATATATACTTAATTAAATAAATAAACGCAATCTGACAACTCAACTTTCTAAGCCAACTGGCTGATTAAGCCACCTGGCTGTTTAGGGGCCATGTAAGAGAGCGGCGGCACGGATGAAGTCTTAGTATGCGCTCGGCTCCTGCCGGGCGACCACCTCTCTTCCTTAGGTTCATTGCAGCTTGGGGGATAACTCCGCCTCCAAGTTGCAACATTCCCCCTCCCCCATTTTGGGGGTGCCTTGCAACAAAGGGGGTGGCACTCTTGCAACGTTATGTAACATTTGCAATTGCATTGCACTCGTCCATTTTGCGGTCATACTACTGACACCTCTGATATATGTAAACCAGCTAGTTCCAGCCTCAAACGGTAGTCTAGACCCGTTTCGCATGGCCTAAAAAATAGATCTATACCCATTTCATCGACAAAACCAAAACATCGACACTAAAAAACTAACCTAGCCTAACTTAACCTAATAATAATAATTTGTTGATAGAATGTCAAGTCGATCAGATGTCATGAGACCGAAAAAAAATTTAGTAAAAATGTATTGACCTTTCTTTTGATACTTTTTGAAAAATAAATAATAATAATAATAATAATTTAAAAAAAACGTGTTAATGAAATCGTACAACTAAACTGCGAGGGAGAAAATTAAGGTAACATTTAAAGTCTAAAGAAAAGTATTTTTTCTCATATTCACTGACAGACCTTGCAAATTATGTACATACCTCTATCCCTTGATTTTGATTTTTACTTTTTTCTTCTTCTATGGCGGGTGGCGCTTTTGCGGCATTCGCCCTTGGCCCCTCCTTCCTGCATAAAAAAATATGCAGATTCAATTAGTTTGTACTAATATGCAATTCCTTAATCATACTCATTTTCTCCGCATGACCGACACTTTTGTTTATTTTTAAATTCAATAAGCTTTCGCATCTTCAGTATCAGTATGTTAATAAATATCGTCCTCCTGTCCAAGTTCTAATGCTATTTTTGCGTGAGTCGCTTCATCATCATTATTTGCCGTTTTCATATCTTTCATAAAGTGGAAGTCGAGGTTATTTCTGATCGACTATTTGCAGCTTTCAAAAAAGGGGGGGGGGGGGTTAAGACATTTCAAAGAAACAAATATGTTATGATTCTACGAATAAAAAAAATGCCTCTCTCTCATATAAAACTGAAAAACATTCTCGGTACAGATACAACATAGAAATGTATCTTTGATATTGCCTTAACTCCTCATATTATATATATATATATATATATATATATATATATATATATATATATATATATATATGTGTGTGTGTTTGTGTGTGTGTGCAATTTTAATAATTAATCGATTTATAGCTAAAGTGGGAGGATGAAAGGCTTAACATCTTTTCACATAGAACTTCATTCCGCCCATACGCTCATTTCAGGGTACAATCAACTCGGAGCAGCATTGCCAAGCAAATAGGGGGGTCAATGTTCCGTACGTGATTAATCACCACTGGGAACAACAATGCTTCGTGGTAGTCTAGTCCAAAGAACATCCAAATCTACCGTATATTCGTTTTTGCGCAATTTTCGTTATTTTGTACTGCAGACACCTCCGGTTATTATCAGTTCTGGTGCGTGAGTCTTCAGGAGCAAGATGCACCGCAAATTTCTGTTTCCTCCCCAAGGCAGCACAAATTTATCCGTATCAATTACAATCACACTCGTACTACGTCAGGTTTCCAAGGTTTCCTAATCTTTTGCGGTCACGGACTCCTTCTAACCCTGGTAACAAGAATGAACTTTTACAGTAAAAACTAAAAAGCATATAAATATAACACAAATGTCAAACAAAATGTTATTTTTGTTAATGTAGTAATATTTGGAACTCTGTTTGGAGATACTACCGCGGACCACAGTTTGGGAAACCCTGCTCTACACAAACTGGACCAAAAACTACAAACCTTTGGCAACTGGAAACCGTCCGTATAGAGGCCTATATTTATTTAAGAATAATATATATATATATATTTTTTTTGTTTCAAAGTATGACCGCTCATGGCCACCAAAAGAAAGGTGGATAGCAGAGCGAACACAGGACGAAGACTATGAAACAGCTAACGGAAGTGAACAATAGACGGGGAGGAGGAGGGGGGGGAAAAATAAAATATATATATATAAAAGGTGTTCTAAAATTACCTAGTAAACTTTTATATGTCTGTCAATCAGTAGTTGGACGTTGTGAACAATATGTTGAAATTAAAGGATATTGCGTTCATGTAAAAATTTACTAGGTAATTTTAAAACACCCAAGTTTACTAGGTAATTTTAGAACACCCTGTGTGTATGTATATATATATATATATATATATATATATATATATACACCCTGTGTGTATGTATATATATATATATATATAATATCTATATATATATATACTACCAGTCAAAAGTTTAAATACACCCTGAAATATTCATACATTTCAAATTTTGTTTAAAGTTTTTTATTTATTAACTAAATTATCATGACACAAATTCATAAGTACAAACATGGGAACTTAAATAACAACAAATCAGGACAATTTATCAAAAGCAAAGTCTAAATTTTAGATTCATCAAAATAGCCTCCCCTAGCAGTAATTAAAGCATGACAAATTCGATGCATGCGCTCAACAAGAGAAAGAAGCTAGTCTGGTGAAAGCTGCTGCCAGCACTATTGTAAGAGTTCCCAGAGCTTCTGAGCACTGGATGGCTGCTTGGCTTTCACTCGTCGATCTAGTTCATCCCACACTAGCTCGATGGGGTTCAGATCCGGGGACTGTGCTGGCTATTCCATAACTGTGAGCTGACGTTGCCGTTCATTCTGCGTCAGGTAATTTTGACACAGCTTGGAAGTGTGTTTAGGATCGTTGTCTTGCTGCATTATGAACTGTTGGCCAACTAGTCGCAGTCCAGATCGGATGGCATGGCGCTGTAGAATGCTGTGATAGCCACGTTGGTTCAGTATTCCAGTGACTTTGTGGAGATCTCCAACTTGCTCCCATGCAAAACATCCCCAGACCATCACACTTTCTCCACCGTGCTTCACTGTTGGCACAACACACTGCTGTACCATTCTTTCACCCGCTCTGCGCCGCACAAATACTCTGCGTTTGGATCCAAAAACTTCGAACTTTGATTCGTCAGTCCAAAGGACAAATTTCCACTGCTCAACAGTCCATTTTTAGTGTTTTTTAGCGCAGGCTAGCCTTTTCTTTTTGTTCTGGAGTCTCAACGTTGGTTTCTTTGCTGCAGTTCATTCTTTTAATCCTGCCTCTCTTAGTCTTCTCTGAACAGTTGATGTTGAAACTGTTGTACTTCTGGAGTTGTTCAGCTGGGCTTTGATTTCAGGTGCTGTGAGGCGTCTGTTGCGCAGACTGGTGACTCGGATATACTTGTCCTCCAAGTCTGTTGTGGTTCTTGGTCGCCCTGACCTTTTATGTTCTTATTATCACCAGTTTCTTCGTACCGTTTAATGGCACAAACAACTGCATCCACAGAAACTTTTAATTTTTTGGCAATTTGCCTCAGTGATTGGCTCTCATTTCTCAAAATTACAATCGACTGTCTTTTCTTTTTGAAACACAGAAATATACCTTAAACTACACAGTTAGCTCCTCTGCAAGGATTTTATATGTAAAGACCTGCAGCACATGTTAATAAATGAACACATGTATTAGCATACTCCTGAAGAAACACACTACCCGAGTAAAGACTTTTAAACTATTTTTGGACCTTTGTGCAGAGCTAATGGCATTAATTTTAGGTTGCATGCTAGACGTAAATTAACACATTTTGAAGGCTAGTTTGAAGAAGCTTCTGTATTACAACACACTGCATAGGGCAGATGCACTGAAACATACAATATGAAAGCCAGGTAAGCAAACTCATCTCTAGTACCTGTTAAGTTCACATTTGAAGTTTATGCATGACCTAAGCAGCAAAAAATTGGAAATTAGTAGGTGTACTTAAACTTTTGACTGGTAGTATATATATATATATATGATGAATAAACCACGAAGGAAAGGAAACACAAAATGGTGCTCAAGCGCTTCGTCTAATGACATCCTCAGGAACACTGAAGTACATAAAAAGGTTAAGCCTATATATAGTTACAGAAAGAAAAAAAAAAGAAAAAATAAATAACATACATACACACACACACACATATATATATATATATATATATATACATACATATCTATATATACAAATACATACATACATACATACATACATATATATACAATAAACAGAGAAGTAAAAATAATAAAAATTAAAAATTAAAACCTTAAAGGATTACCAGTGGGGCGTACAGATTTGTAAGGAAAAATATCGATTTTTAGCACAAGATCAAATGGATTATAAAAATACAAAATTATACTGGAACTCTGCCGGGTTTTAACACAATGCTGCCTATGGTCAGGTTTCGATATATATAAAAAATAAAAAATAAAAAAATAAAATAAAATGCAAATTAAAAGTTAATCGATTTTAGCACAAGATCAAATGGATTATAAAAATACAAATTTATACTGGAACTCTGTCCGGGTTTTAACACACTGCTGCCTATGGTCAGGTTTTGATATATAAAAAAATAAAATGCAAATTAAAAGTTAATAAAGTAGAAGACAAGTTTACCAAAGATTTAATGTTTTACCCTTCTTATTTAAATCTGTTTTAAAGGAATTCAACATACAGGATCGAGTTGAAAAAGACCTTTGCTTATGTTGAAGTTATTTGAAAGTTGGATAATGGCAGACTCAAGAATATTTCTATTAACAATGTTGCTTGAATGGAATAAAACTGAAGCATTATTCCAATCAATACAGTGGGATAACTCTGACAAATGGACAAAAAGGGCACTGGACAACTGTCCTGTTCTAACGGAATATTGATGCTGTTTTATACGTGTGTGCAAATCCTTTCCCGTCTGACCTATGTAAAAGGAATCACATTGTTTACAACCAATTTTATAGATAATGCCTGAATTATTGGTAGGGCTATTTTTTACTCTGATATTTTTCACATATTGTTATATGAAAAATACTACATTAATATCCAAAGTTTAAGTACATTAGCAATGCCTAAAAAGCCCGGGAAAAATGGAAGTACTAAAAATTTTTTGACAAAGTACGAGTGTTAATATTGACACGATAGAAAGTTCGTTTTGCCTTGTTGAGACAAGATTCCATAAACGCAGATGGATAACACACACACTCACAATACCGTTAATTTTTTCTAATTCGGCATCGATGTATTCCGGACTGGCGATCCTAAGGGCGCGGAGAAACATTGATGAAAATATGGCCTTCTTAGTGGGGGTATCATGTCCCGAGTAAAAGTGTACGTAGGACAAATTGTTTGTCGTTTTCCGATAGATACTAAACTTAAAACCTGGGCTTTCCCTATGTACACGCACATCCAAAAATGGGATTGAATTGTCTTGCTCAACTTCTAAAGTAAACTTAATGGAGGGGACTTGATCATTTAACTGAAGGAGGAAGCTATCCAGGTCACGATTCATGGGCCAGATACACAAAATATCGTCGACGTACCGCAACCAAGGGATGCCAACCCCCAGGATTCTCGGAATATAGGTAATTTCGAAAAACTCCATATAAATATTGGAGAGGAGGGGCGATAAGGGGTTGCCCATAGCCATCCCAAAAACTTGTTGATAATACTCGTTATTGAAAGTGAATTTACAGTCTTTGATGCAAAGCTTAATGAGTTCCAAAACAATGTGTGAAGGAAGTGGCAGGTCATACTTATGTAATTCTTGGGAGAGAAAGTCAGCATATCGTCAATCGGCACTTTTGTAAACAATGAACAAACATCAAAACTAATCAATTTATCGTTAGTTTCAGTACGTGCATTATTCAATTTTTCCGTAAGATCCATGGAATTTTTTACATGTGAATCAGAGATAGTTCGAGAATGGGGGACAAGACTTTGACAAGCCATTTGGAGAGTTTATAAGTAATAGAGCCACCGAGCTAATAATAGGGCGCATAGGGTTACCAGGTTTGTGGGTTTTAATAAGACCGTAAAGGTAGGGCAGAGCAGGTGAAGTGGACATGAAAAGCGGAATTAAGTTCTTATGATCTTTGAGAAGGCGTTTCAAGCCACTATTAAATGATTTGATGACGTCATCCTGCGGGTTCTTCCTAAGTTTGGTGTATGTGCGCGGTCCTGGAGAAGCTCGTTCATCTTTCCGATGTAGTCCACTTTGTCCATAATAACTATGGTGTTAGCCTTGTCTGCTTTAGTAATATGGAGCTCCCCATCTTTTTTTAATTGTGAGGCTATTGCGAAAACGTTTAGGAAAGTTATCTTCGTAATTACCATTCGCCGCACTATAAACGAGGCCTTTAACTATGTTAAACAAATACTGAGGGAGATTACACTGTTTTCAAAACACGCGAGACTGTAACAAATTTGTAAAGCCGAAGGTTTTTTAACAATAAAAAAGGACATACCATATCCAAGGGCACTTTTTGCATCGTCACTAATGTTTTTCGAAGAAAGGTTCAAAACACACTTTGAGCTTGCTTTTTTACTCCACTGACTATCTCGAATGAGACTTTTAATTTTTCGATCCAAAATGTTACGAAGTGAAGTAGTTTCTCCGACGCAACTCGTTGTAAATTTCATCAAACAAAGGTTGGATCCACGGTTGGGGAATAGCGGTTACAAATTATGTTTGGCGATGTTTAAATTTTTGAAGGCGGACCACTCATTTTCTGGTGACTTCAATATGTTTCTTTAAAATTAATCTGCTGAAGTTGTGAACGGATGGTCGTCAATTTGTCTGAGGCGAATCGGAAGCAGGGATTTGGGAAGAACTTGCTCCTCCAGACACTTAGTATCTGGCCCATGAATCGTGACCTGGATAGCTTCCTCCTTCAGTTAAATGATCAAGTCCCCTCCATTAAGTTTACTTTAGAAGTTGAGCAAGACAATTCAATCCCATTTTTGGATGTGCGTGTACATAGGGAAAGCCCAGGTTTTAAGTTTAGTATCTATCGGAAAACGACAAACAATTTGTCCTACGTACACTTTTACTCGGGACATGATACCCCCACTAAGAAGGCCATATTTTCATCAATGTTTCTCCGCGCCCTTAGGATCGCCAGTCCGGAATACATCGATGCCGAATTAGAAAAAATCAACGGTATTGGAAGTGATTTGTGTTATCCATCTGCGTTTATGGAATCTTGTCTCAACAAGGCAAAACGAACTTTCTATCGTGTCAATATTAACACTCGTACTTTGTCAAAAAATATTTTAGTACTTCCATTTTTCCCGGGCTTTTTAGGCATTGCTAATGTACTTAAACTTTTGGATATTAATGTAGTATTTTCATATAACAATATTGTGAAAAATATCATAGTAAAAAATAGCCCTACCAATAATTCAGGCATTATCTATAAAATTGGTTGTAAACAATGTGATTCCTTTTACATAGGTCAGACGGGAAAGGATTTGCACACACGTATAAAACAGCATCAATATTCCGTTAGAACAGGACAGTTTCCAGTGCCCTTTTTGTCCATTTGTCAGAGTTAGCCCACTGTATTGATTGGAATAATGCTTCAGTTTTATTCCATTCAAGCAACATTGTTAATAGAAATATTCTTGAGTCTGCCATTATCCAACTTTCAAATAACTTCAACATAAGCAAAGGTCTTTTTCAACTCGATCCTGTTATGTTGAATTCCTTTAAAACAGATTTAAATAAGAAGGGTAAAACATTAAATCTTTGGTAAACTTGTCTTCTACTTTATTAACTTTTAATTTGCATTTTATTTTTTTATATATATCAAAACCTGACCATAGGCAGCAGTGTGTTAAAACCCGGACAGAGTTCCAGTATAAATTTGTATTTTTATAATCCATTTGATCTTGTGCTAAAAATCGATTAACTTTTAATTTGCATTTTATTTTATTTTTTTATTTTTTTATTTTTTTATATATATCGAAACCTGACCATAGGCAGCATTGTGTTAAAACCCGGCAGAGTTCCAGTATAATTTTGTATTTTTATAATCCATTTGATCTTGTGCTAAAAATCGATATTTTTCCTTACAAATCTGTACGCCCCACTGGTAATCCTTTAAGGTTTTAATTTTTAATTTTTTATTATTTTTACTTCTCTGTTTATTGTATATATATGTATGTATGTATGTATGTATGTATTTGTATATATAGATATGTATGTATATATATATATATATATATGTGTGTGTGTGTGTATGTATGTTATTTATTTTTTCTTTTTTTTTTTCTTTCTGTAACCTATATATAGGCTTAACCTTTTTATGTACTTCAGTGTTCCTGAGGATGTCATTAGACGAAAGCGCTTGAGCACCATTTTGTGTTTCCTTTCCTTCGTGGTTTTATTCATCATAAATATTTTTCACGTGTTACCTTCGTGAAATAATTTTCATATATATATTATATATATGAAACGTGTGTGTTACACAGTACATAGGTCGTTAAGGATAGCGATGATGAACCTCTATTATTGGTTGTGTGGTTGGCCTTGAAGTTTAACGAGTTTGAAGTTCGAGAAGACTCACTTGATAAGTCTCCTCTTGTGTAAAGAGGTTCAAGTTTCAAGCATCATTGAATTACACGTTGCAGTTCTTCGTAGCCAAAAGATGACCGATGATATTCACAAAAGAAATTCCTCAGAGATTATTATTGTTATCCACGCTTATAAAAATCGAAGTTTAAGTAGGAGAAGAACGATGAAGAAATGCTTGTATTTCGTGTAAAAACACAAACAGACAATACATAAGTCACTGTAAATGTAAGCAATAAGAGGATTAGCCAATCAAACATTCGGTATTGAAATCAGGAGACAAGTCCCTACCTTCTAAATTACTGCACCGACCTATACTTATTTTACCTACATTACCAAAGATATATGAAAAACTTGTTTATACGCAACTCCTTAAACAGTTTGAGGAAAATAACGGATCAATCCCAGAATAGGCACCTGAAATCATTTTTAGGTGCTTAATCTGGGATTGAGGCAAAACACAGGTGCTTAATCTGGGATTGAGGAGAAAAAAAAGGAACTCCGTGTTTAATTCGCAGGTTATAATAGTTATTTTTTTTGTAATTGCTTCTTCCGCATTCGCATAATTGAACCAATTTAATACAACGGTCTTTACATCATAGCGAGATAATTTAACAATAATTATGTCGTAGGAGATTGTATCGAAGGCTTTCGACGGGTCTATTAAAAAGAGAATGGAAGACCTTTTATTAAGGTTGAAAATGTGTTACTTGTTTGAAGACCTTTTCTGAAACGAAAGTCATAATTAGACATAAGGTTATTTTGGGTCAATCCCAGAATAGGCACCTGATGTACCTCAATCCCAGATGAAGCACCTGCGTTCAACCTCAATCCCAGAATAGGCACCTTGCATGTAATAAAGGCAAAGTTATAAAGGGTTTAAAGTGGTTTAATGAATAAAGAAAAATTTTAGATATTATAAATTCCTGCAATATGAACCCGAATGTTTCTGAATCCATCTGAAGCAAATCTATCTTGCCACATAAATTGGTATAGATATGTTTCTAATAATTCACGACGACATCCTCTCATGGTTTTGATTATTGATTTATGCTTGTTCCAATAAGGTTAGGTTAGGTTAGGTTAGAGTTGATTTTTTCAAATATTGATAAAAACAATGAAATTATATCTAAAAACTGTTTATATTTTTTTCTCCTCAATCCCAGATTAATTAAGCACCTGTGTTTTGCCTCAATCCCAGATTAAGCACCTAAAAATGATTTCAGGTGCCTATTCTGGGATTGATCCCTATTATTTACGTAGGATAAAATTTGAATGCCCGGTTAGGTCAACTGTACGCCTTGATGATTGGTTAGGTTTAGTCGTGATATTTTCGTTGGTTAGGTCAACTGTACGCCCTTGACGATTGTTAGGTTTAGTCGTAATATTTGCGTTAGTTTTAACGAAAATATCACGACTAAACCTAACCAATCGTCAAAGGCGTACAGTTGACCTAACCAGGCATTTAAATTTTATCCTATGTAAATAATGGTTCTCTATAAACCTTATCCTAAATATTGGGAAGCAATATGTTAAAGTAATTAACACTGGGAAGCAATATGTTAAAGTGATCCAAAAATTCTTCTGTTATTTAGTGGTGGAATTATGGAATACTCTACCAAATGAATTAAATCAACTTTCCTAAAGCGATTAAGATTTTAAAAGTTCCGAAATTACTGGATGCGGTTTTAGTCTTAAACAATAAATAATCACGCTTTCCCCCTCCTCTATCAAAAATAGCTTCACATTTCTTGTTTGAAATTTTGTGTATGTGCAGAATGTATATACAGTAAGTGTGTATTTATGCATGTATATAGGACCTATAAGTTAATCTTTAAGACTTCATGTTTTCCAAATGAAATGTAATATTATTACCTCATGACTTGGATAACCTCGATAGGCCCCAGTGGCTTCATGTTTTCCAAATGAAATGTAATGTAATGTAATTTTCGCGTGTCCTCTCGTTCTAACAGTGTGATCAATATGTGTTATTACATTGATACACAGATGTATTATAACTCCTGTTTTAAATGTTTAAGATCTAATGTGTAAAGTTAATACACCTGTAAGTGCTCTCTGTTCTAAGTCTTCGTATGAAAATTATATAATTATACCTAAATTATTTCAGACTGTAAAGTGCGTTCGCTCGCGGAAGGCATATATATATATATATATATACATTATAACTGCAAACACGCAGTATAATTAACGTAAAGAACGACGCTTTGTATAGGAGAATTATCCGCGCAAGATGAGAGCGAAAGAACGAAACAAATGAAAAAATGAGGTAACCACCCGGGAATCGAACCGGGATCTTCCGATTGCCGGTCAGATATGATAACCATTACACCACGGGCCTCACTCAAACAAATGTTGTAATTCCTCTACATACACGCAGAAACCAATGCCCCAAAGGGGCACCTCCCGCATGCCGTAACTTATATACATTATAACTGCAAACACGCAGTATAATTAACGTAAAGAACGACGCTTTGTATAGGAGAATTATCCGCGCAAGATGAGAGCGAAAGAACGAAACAAATGAAAAATGAGGTAACCACCCGGGAATCGAACCCGGGATCTTCCGATTGCCGGTCAGATATGATAACCATTACACCACGGGCCTCACTCAAACAAATGTCGTAATTCCTCTACATACGCGCAGAAACCAATGCCCCAAAGGGGCACCTCCCGCATGCCGTAACATTATATACATTATAACTGCAAACACGCAGTATAATTAACGTAAAGAACGACGCTTTGTATAGGAGAATTAACCGCGCAAGATGAGAGCGAAAGAACGAAACAAATGAAAAAAATGAGGTTACCATCCGGGAAACGAACCCGGGATCTTCCGATTGCCGGTCAGATATGATAACCATTTCACCACGGGCCTCACTCAAACAAATGTCGTAATTCCTCTACATACGCGCAGAAACCAATGCCCCAAAGGGGCACCTCCCGCATGCCGTATATATATATATATATATATATATATATGGTCTACGTCGTATCCAATGTCGTAACATCGCTTCCCGTTGATCAGCAAACTTAAGCGACACTGGGTCTGGGTAGTAATTGGATGGGAGACCGCGCGGTGGGCACCATTTCAAGGGGCTCGCCGTATAGCGTGACGAGGGGTCAGGTATGGCTGTGGATCTTCTGCTGAAGACCATGCTTTTGGTTTTAGAGGTGGATAGGCGGAAACCAAATGATGTCGCCCACCTCTCCACCCGATGGATGGCGAGCTGAATTTGTCGTTGGAAGACGGTCAGTTCCCGCCCCGCGAACCATATCGCAAGGTCGTCTGCGTAGATGGAGGAACGGACGGCGGGTGGAAGGGATTTTGCTACTGTGTTCATTACCAATGAAAAGCATATGACACTGAAGATGCTTCCCTGTGGGACCCCGTCCTCTTGCTCAAAGGTGTCAGAGAGGACTGAGCCACCCGTATTTGAAAGGTCCGGGAGGAGAGGAAGCCCTGATGAGGGTCGGCAGGGCTCCGACGAAACCCAAATTTTGGAGCTCACTGAGAATTATACGTCGATGGGTGGTGTCGTAGGCCTTCTGGATGTCGAAGAAAGTGGACAGGACAAACTGTCCCCTATTGAAGGCGTTCTGTATATCTCGGCTGAGGAGCAGGAGTGGGTCTGTAGTGGAGCGAAACTGTCTAAAGCCAGACTGGGTAGCTGGGAGGGAGTCAGTGTTTTCAAGGAGAAAGGAGAGTCGCGCGGCGATCATTTTCTCGAAGATTTTACAGGCACAGCATGTTAATGCGATTGGTCTATAATTAATTAGTGGGATCAAGGGGGTCTTTCCCGGGTTTGGGGATTGGTATTACGTGGGCCTTTTCAACCGAGAGGGGAAAGTGCCCTCAATCCATATACGGTTGTAGAGATCTAGTAGGAACAGTTGCATAGTAGGTTGGATGTGTTGGATCATACGTTAGGGGATGCTGTCCCGGTAAGGGGAAGGAGACCGTCTAGAGGCCAGTGCCGCCTGTAGCTCTCGCATGGTGAACAGCCGATTGTAGGAGTTGTCGAGGGATGGTGAGCAGCTCTTGTTAGGGGCCAGCGCGTGGGGGCTGTCTGTGGAGGAGACGGCAGCGAAGGTAGATGCGAGAAGATTCGCCACCGACCTAGGTTCATAGAGAAGCCCGTCATTAGTTCGGAGGACCAGGGGTCGGGAGGGGGCATGTCGTCTCTCGACACTCCGAACCTCCTTCCAGATGGTAGCTGATGGTGTGGAGGAGGTGATACTTGATACAAAGATATGCCAGGAAGCTCGGCGAGCAATGACTCTGGCTCGCCGCATCTTCATGCGATGGGTAGGGGTTCGCGTACGATAAAATCGTCGGGTAGCCCTCTTCTTGGCTCGAGTGGCCTCCGCGCACTCCGGGTTTCACCAGAGTACTCGTCGGGCTCGGGGGTAGGCTAAGATCGTGGAATGCTGGTGCTTGCAGTCGCGACAACAGTCGCCTCAAAGTACGCAATGTATTCATCGGAGGATGGAAAGTGGGCCGTCGTACAACGTGCGGAAGTGTTGTTCCGAAAAGTGGCCAATTTGCTCTGGCCGTTATCCAATTCTCCGGTACCCGAACGATCTGGTCGTGCCGATTTAGTGTGAGGCAATATATATATATATATATATATATATATATATATATATATATATATATATAAAAATATTAGATCCGAAATCACTCTGCATAGACTACAAACTCGTCTTCCTCTCACTCCTTTCAGCCATTTAATAATCAAAAGAAGGTCCACGTCCGAGTTAAGACGTCTTACAAGTTGAGAAATATATCCGAATGAATAAAAAATATTTTAAGGAAAACTAATAGTAATACCATTATTACTAAACTGTACGAGAAAGTAATATACAATCAAATAATAAAATTTATATTACAACAAAATAATACACGAGCAGTTTGGCTTTCTACAAAAACACATGACTAATGACGCAATAACCGCTATCAGTACTTTACGGCAATATGAATGATAAAAAACGTCAATAGTCATACTGCTTGATCTGTCTAGGGTTGTTGATACTACATCATGACATACTAAAAAACTGTAAAGTACATTCGAACCTCGCTAATTCGACACTCGGTATTTCGGATATCGCGATAATTCGGCTATTTTTTTGTGTGTCGAAATATCAGGCAAATTTCACCAAATCTTCCGAAATTTGCCTGATGTTTCGACACGCAGAAAAATAGCTGAATTATCGCGATATCCGAGATACCGAGTGTCGAATTAGCGAGGTCCAAGTGTACTGTATTACGGTTTTAAGGGTCTACCCGCAACATGGTTCCACTCTTACTCGAGTAACCAAGAGCGTGACTAGCTTTCAAAAGTTAGGGGGACAACTATAATGATGAAAAATCCTGCGATGAATTTCTGTGCTGCTATCCTGTAGGTAATGTGTTTGCGACTAAAATGATGCTCTTAAAATACTATGATTTAGAGAATGATCTATATTTATGATAGTAATAGGAAAATCAAAGAAGCATTTTCACAACTACCTTATGTATATCAAGTATATACTTAACATTAAAGGAAAACAATATTTGCAATAATTAAAGTAAAAAATAACTAATGTCTCATTAAAGTATCTATCACTGCAGTATTAGTACTGAATCAGTAATACTTTCCAGCATACTAATAGGACTAATATAATTAAACATTTACTCATCATAGATTATTTCAAGAACTAAATAGTTTTCTTCACGTAAGCTAACTTAGATCAAAAGTTGGGGGGTGACAAAACCTATATTATCCCCCTCAGTTCAAAAGTTGGGGGGACATGTCCCCCCCCGTTAGTTACGCCCCTGTGAGTAACAGTACCCAATTTATAGCATGTGATTCTCATACTTCACATATCCCACAGGGAGTATTCTGGCACTTATCCTGTTCCTCTTCTACATATATGACTTCCACCGATCATTAAGCAACTCGTCCTGTTACCAGTATGTGTACATGACAATCGTTACTTCTAAAAGGACTTATTACCACTCCAAACAACTTCCAACGATAAACTCCAAATAATTTATTTATGGCTTATTGCCAACAAACTATCCTCAAATACTAAAAACTACCCAGCTTATAAAGTTATCATAAAAGAGGAAAAAGTGACCCTTCCCGCCTTAAACCTAGTCTAAATATAAACTCAATCCCTACAAAATAAGTGAAGTCGGCAAAACTTCTGGGAATTGGCTTCAACGCGAACCTATCATTCAAAGAGCGCATTGAACATCGGTGCGGGCTACGTCGTAGCCAATGTCGTAACACCGCTTCACGTTGATCAACGAAGTTAAGCGACATTGGGTCGGACAGTAGATCGTCCTCCGCGTCCAGATTATGTAGCAACCCGTGGTTCGGATCCCACGTGAAATTGTAGGTCCCCTCCGTCATATGTCCTTAGATGTTGCGAGAAGGTTAACTCTTTCAGGCACAGCGAGTTAAGAATACCACTTTTTCAGTCCTAACTTTATTCCAAACCACCACATATACTCCTTTTCCGTCCGTCAAATTGTAACAAGATTATCGCATGAAAAAAAACAAAAATAAAAAATTCAAAATAAAATAAAATTAAAAAATAAAATAACCTAATAAATTTTTTTCATGCGTGCCGAAAAGAGTTAAACAACCCCTACATTACCAGAGATGGGCGTACATACTTTATAATGTATTTAAATAACAAATACGGCGAGGATTGTAATTAAATACAAGATACATTACATCTAAAAGGAATGTAATTAAATACCAAATACATTACTGTGAAAATGTATTTGAATACATTTCCAAATACATTATATTAGATCTTTTACACTGAACATTTGTGCAACAAACTAGCCAAAGTCGCATATATAATTTCAAAAGTAGGTTGCGGTATTCCCAAAACAAGTCCTCAAACCATATGGTACACCTACATCCGCAGTACCGCATTAGTGATTACGGAAGTACACGAAATTTATATATCGAACAAACAACTAAAGTGTCGCCATAATGTTCCATGATTTAAAATTTCTATACTGGAAGATATTTACAAACTAAATATTACCTCTTATATGTATCAAATTGTCAATCTAATGATTGTAATCAAACGAATTTTATTACGAAATCTGATATTTATATATATACACAATAACAACTGATTGTCTACTTTTAGGACTTCTAATTGTCCTTCATTGCACAGTACCCATACGCCTATTCTGACGTTAAGTATATAGTTTGCTTTGCTATTTCTGATTGATTCTTGGATTCACACCGATGGTTTCGGTATCATTAGAGGTACTCCCCCCTAAACCCTTTTTTACACGAACATTCGAAAATGGTAAGAAACTGAAACCATCAGTGTGAATGCAAGAATCAAACTCAGAAACAGCAAAGCAAACAATATATTTATTTTACTACCTAAGAAAAAGATTTTTTTCTTTGACGTCGTGAAGGTTCTCGACAGAGATCTCCAACAATTTCAATAAAAATACGTGGTAATGAACAAGAATTTGCAGTTCACTTCCTAATCCAACAGTACCAAATTACAGATTCTTTAATAAAAAAAATGGCTTCTAACTGCATGAATTCTGATTGGTTTTTTACTGTTCATTCTTCCTTCCTCTCTAAGCTTTACACATAGAACTGTATGCAACGCTAATATAACTTATGAAATGAAAATGAATGAAAATGAAAAGGTTTATTGGTAGACTATAGTCCATATGACACACATTATTAATACAATGACAGTTCACATATTAAGGATAGAAATATATACAGTTGATTAGAAATAATACAGTAATGTCGAACTTAAGTGGAGCTACAGACAGACGTTTTCGTACCAAGAATTCCATAGCTTAGACCTTAGAGGATAAACGGTAGGACTCATGGATAGCTTGGATAATCGGTTGGTTGATTTTTTAATTCTTTGCATTAGACTGTATTGAGCACATCTTGTTACCTCCGGGAAGGTCGGGACATTGCGGGTAGCAAACATTTGCGAAGCTGAGCATCTCGCGGGTAATTTCTGGAAGAGTCTAAAAGACCTGTTGTACAGCAAATTTAGAGTTCTGCCAGAACCTTTTTTATAATTCACCCGGAGTTGCTGTCCGTATATATTACTGCAGACAGTACGAAAGAGAGAGTCTTTAGCTTCACTTGTACAGAACCGAAAGTTCCTTATAGTCATATTCGCTTTTGCACAAAGGCTTCGAGATTGTTTTCTTATAGCTAAGTCGTCACTCAAGGAGCTGGTGATAGTTTGACCCAAATACTTAAACTCTTGTACTTCCTCAATTACTTCACCTCTCATTTTAAACCCAATATCAGCTGGCTGATTACAGTTTTTAGAATGGAATTGCATAGCCTTAGTTTTTGTAACATTAAAAAGAATATCATGTTTCTGCGAGTAAACTTCGCAGACTTGTAGTAGCCGATCCAGACCTTTAACAGAGGGACTTATTAACACCATATCATCGGCATAAACTAAATTATTTATCCTTGTATTATCAATACAACATCCCACTGTTGCCTCATTAAGTGAAGCAATTAATCCGTCAATATGTACATTAAACAGCATAGGAGAGAGCAAGGAGCCTTGTCTCACCCCACAAGAGGAGCCAAAACATTCGGATAGTACATTGCCCCGCCTAACGGTAAAAGATTGGTGGGAATACCAAAATTTCAATGAATTTAATATGTACATGGGAACCTTCCTGTCTTCTAGTTTTTTAAATAAAATATTATGGTTCACTCTATCATATGCCTAACTTATATCTAGGAATTACCTTCAGTGTATTTAGATATTATTTCTTTAAGTACATAGATACACAGGTCAGTTGAGTGGGACCTTTTAAAACCAAACTGATTAGATGTTCATAGGTAATCATTTAATCGGAGTAACAAGAGTTTTTCTAGTAGTTTCGAACTTATATTAACGTTGGCCCTAAGAATGCCTTTGTATGGAAAATAGTATAAATAATAATAGTCAGATAGTAGGATCTACAATTATTAATTCTATAATCATCAATCCTCCGTAATCCACTTATTCCTACTATGTTAGCCAGCCTGTAGCTCAGTGGGTAAGCGAACTAAAGACACCGAGGTCGAGAGTTCGCCTCCCGATATGTGTATATATATATATATATATTTTTTTTTTATGGTATTGTTTAACCTCTTCCGCAACATCTAAGGCAGTGGTTCCCAAACTTTTATGGTGGCGACCCTGAATACAATATTGTCCTGGCCTGGCGACCCTAAACGCTGGTACATGCAGTGTTAATGACCAATCATTTTGATACGTTGTGTTTATATTCATATAGTTTGATTGAATCAGTCGTTGAGAATTTCCGTCCCGCGACCCTCAGGAACACCTTCCCGACTCTCACTTGGGTCGCGACCGTGGGTTTGAGAACCACTGATCTAAGGTCATATGACGGAGGGGACCTACAGCTTAACGTGGGACCCGATGTACTACGGGTTACTACATAATCCGGACGCGGAGGGCGGTCTTCCATCTAACTACTACCCAGACCCAATGTCGCTTAACTTCACTGATCGACGGGAAGCGGTGTTACGGCATTGGCTACGACGTAGCCAGACTCCCGATGGTGGTGATAACACAGGCCTGCGATGGTTTTGTTGTCCGAAATATTTTATCACTTATATAGTAAATTTTGCACGCTGATTCCGAAAATAATATTCATTTTTCACCATCACGTACAGATTTTTCACAAAATGTCATATTTCATATTACATATGCAGTAATTTTCATTAAAATTGGCGATTAAATTTTCATTAAAAACTACTGCCTATAAATGCTTCCAGATCAGAAGTGACGTCATAACGTCTTCTAGAACATTCGAGAAACGCACCGCTAGTATATGTGATTGACAAGCCACGAGATAAGTCAGTCTGTCTAGTGCGTGCGAGGTTATAGTTCTTTATTATTCAAAGGTGCGCGGTAAATTACATTTCTCTTTTGAAATTTGTTTATTTGTCGCTATGGCAACCAGAGGGTGTGTAAATAGCCCAAGCATTTTCTGTTATATTTGTGGAAAATTTACTGTGAAAAAACAAAGGCGAGATATTATAGACTTCGTCAAGAAAGCATACTATGCGTACTTCGGAATGAAACTTGGAGATCAAAATAAATCATGGGCTCCACATAAAGTTTGCAGTGTTTGTGTTGAACAACTTAGACTGTGGAGTAAAGATAAAAAGGATTCTTTACTTTTGGGATTCCAGTGGTCTGGCGTGAGCCTAGAAATCACAGCAATGACTGCTATTTTTGTTCATGTAACATGCAAGGCTACAATACTAAAAATAAAAAGGAAATTTCTTATCCAAACTTTCAGTCTGCTATAAGACCTGTTGCTCATGGACCTGGTATACCTGTGCCTACTACACCAAATACTCTTGATATAACTTCATCTGATTCGGTGTCTGATGACGATGGAAACGATGATATTGATTGTTTTCAAACCGAAACATCTGGTGAACCCCAATTGTTTACACAAAGTAAACTTAATGATTTGGTGAGATTTGTGTCTCCCGAAGGATTCTTCAGAGATTTTGGGATCCAGACTTCGTGCAAAGAACTTGCTTTCTCCCAGGACGTCATTTTACTGGTAAAGAAATCGAGAAAAAGAATTCATCCAATATTTTTCTCAAGAAAATTCACTGGTATATTGCAACAATGTTTCAGAACTAATACTTAAGCTAGGCGCTGCAGTCTGACCCAAATGAGTGGACTTTTCATTGATTCGTCCAAAAGAAGTCTAAAAGGCGTCCTCCTTCACAACGGTAACTTGTATGCATCCGTTCCTGTGGCTCATTCGGTTCACTTGAAGGAAACGTGCGAAAATCTTGAGCTTCTTCTAGTTAAGGTTAAATACAAAGAACACGGTTGGCTACTTTGTGGAGACTTAAAAGTGATTTGTATGTTGTTAGGTCAACAACCAGGTTATACGAAGTTTCCATGTTTTTTGTGTGAATGGGATAGCCGAGCAAGAACTCAGCACTGGATAAAAAAGGAATGGCCACACAGAGTCAACCTGACACCTGGTTCTAAAAACATTCAACGTGAAAGTTTGGTTGACAGGAAGAAAGTCCTTTTCCCTCCGCTTCACATAAAATTGGGTTTGATGAAGCAATTTGTTAAGGCCTTGAACGAAGATAGAGATTGTTTTAAGTATCTGTGTTGTAAATTCCCAATCTTTCGGAAGCAAAATTGAAAGAAGAAATTTTCGTTGGTCCCCAGATTAGAAAACTGACTTTGGATGAACACTTTGAAAGAACAATGAACAATCTTGAAAAAGAAGCGTGGATTGCTTTTAAGGATGTTACCAGCAAATTTTTGGGGAACAAGAAGAACCCAAATTACCAAAACATTGTGAACAACATGCTAAATAAGTTCAAAGAGTTGGGTTGTAATACGAGTTTAAAAGTACATTTCTTACATTCACACTTGGATTACTTCCCTGAGAATCTCGGAGCACTCAGCGAAGAACAAGGAGAACGGTTTCACCAAGACATCAAAGAAATGGAGAAGAGATATCAAGGAAGGTGGGACATCAGTATGATGGCTGATTACTGCTGGATGTTGAAACGGGATACTCCAGAATTATTACTTAAAAGAAAAGGAACAGCGCGTACATTCGAGACTAAAAGAAACTCAGGACAAATAAAGATGAATATATAATTGACGTTAATAGTCTTCTTTCTTTTTAAAGTTGTTTGCATTTGTAATTAGTATAACAAAGCGAAATAGGTACCTAATGTAAATTGAAATAAATAATATTTATTGATGTTGTTGTTGTTGTTGTTTTTTTCCCTTCCAGTTTGCAGAAAATCCTTACGTGATGGAAAAAAATGGACACCTTATTCGAAATCAGCGTAGTTGAATTATATAAAATCAATTATTAGTAAGAAAACGACTCTTACAAAGTTCTCATTCGCAGGCCCGTGTAATCGGAGAGTTATTGCAATAGGCCGCATTAGTTGATCTGAGCGCTATGCCAGTTTCTGGCCTTTCTCTTCAATCATTTATAGTGAAATGCGATAAACGACTCATTTATTAGTACCTGTTAAGTTATGATTTAGTTTCTAAATTTAATACCATTAACAAACAATAGAGATTTTAATAGTTTTAACAATTATGTTCAAATTCAATTCAACTTATTTATTATTCAAAAGATAAACACAGAATATAAAAGTACAGTTATTGCAAAAAAAGACAATTTTATATCCGTAAAAACCTTTCGAATTGGAGGTTACACGAACTGTCTAATAAGAGTTTATTTCATATTACTTAAAAAAGTAAGTTGATACTCCCTAAAGGTTTTAGAAGAAATTAAAAAAATTCGGTCATGGAGTGAACGATGAAGCGGAAAAGCAACTAATATTTATCCAAAAGTTTATTTTTATCCGAATACAAAAATTTCCGTAAAAAGCGTTCGATTTTAAATTTGTTTGTACATCATTCCAAGTATCAACTTCGTAGGAGAGGGATCTCCTTCATAGAAGCGTAAAGATAGGTTTCCGGAAATAAGAGTTATTATGCCTTAGATTCCTTAGTTATTCGATATCTTTTACATAATTGGTTCCGAAACTTCCTTCTAAAGTATTTTATGAACACGAGAACAGATATTCAGTTTGTGCGGATCATATTATAACTTAAATAACTTTAAGGCTATGAACACAAACGAGTGAATATGAAAGTACTTGGTTCGTTTTAGCCAGTGGTGGAATTTAAAAAATTTAAGAACCTCCCCTCCCCTCCCCTCCCTCCCCTTCCCCCCTTCTCCTCTCCCTTCCGTGTCAGAAATGAAAACTAAAAAATGTTTTTATTGAAATTCTTTATTTAATTTCCTTTTAAATATTTCCAAATCGCCTCCAAATCGAACTCGAGAAATTTTAGGAACCGGTTCGCACGAACCGGTGCGAACCGGCTGAATGCCACCACTGGTTTTAGCACCTGATATGATTCTGACAATTATTTTACGCGATACGTTTAAGAAATAGACAGACAACACGTTCGCTTGTATTATCCCAAACTGCCATGTTACATAGGCTGAAAGGTACGCAAATGTATAATATAGATTACACAGTATACATTTTGGAATATGGCATTTTAAGTGGGTACGAAAAGTAACTATAGTACTTAGTGCCAGACGATTAATTTGAAATTTGTTAATCAATAATTATTATTAGCTTTTTAAATTGCACTTACTTTCTGTTGGAGGACTTGTCTGGAGTTCCACAAACTTATATTTCACACGCAACTTCATCCTAAGGATTCAAATATACAACTAAATTTTATTGCAACTTGCAAGAGTGCCACCCCGTTATTACTACACAAACTGACTCTTAGATGAACCGCAGCGTCGTTTGAAAAATTTATGGGTTTTATAGAGCCTCTAATTTTGTCCCAGCGGCTGCCATATATATATATACTGTTCATAAATTATCTTTACAAATGCTTTACAAAGAGATTTGAATGTGCGAAGATAATTTATGACACCCCACACATTTTATATTATATATATATATATATATATATATATATACACACAGTATATATAAACTCGCGTGCTGTTTGAAATGAATGCATTCTGTTAGGCGGCTTTAAGTCTTTTATTAAAAATATGAGGGCTATTGAGCGTTTCTGCATTAAATTGTGTGTGTGTGTGTGTGTGAATAAATGTTTAGCATTATTTAATACGAGAGGTTCTCCTTAGGCATTCCTCTTCTCTCTTCCCAAACTACTCATTGCGGTCCCGACCGCGAGAAAACTTTTCCTCATTCACTCAGTTACGATTGTTGGTTTACGTCGTCGTCGTCGGCCTAGGCAAGCTACGGCTTGGGACCGTAGCGCATCTATCCGGTATAGGTTAACCTGGATGATGTAGCCATAAGCACTGCCGCTAGTTAAGTGCCAACCAGTGATTATCTCACTAGCCGTATTGAGTCCGTTAGGCGAAACTGCGACAGTACCAAAGGTGGAAAATATAACCTTTGGTTTTCTATTTTTTATTTGTAAAATGGACATGGTATTAGATTAAAATAATTATTTGAATATAAATAATTAACTGACAATTGTGATATATAATGAATTATGTTTACATACAATAAAATAATATAGTATACATAAAATTAGTATTAATGTGGTTCACAATTGAATTATGAGGGGTAACTAATTTAAAATGAATTTATAGCTATTCCGAAATTCAAGACTGTAAAATTAACATTTAACTTGAAACTAAAATAAGAGTATTCACTACACACTCCCCCACCAGAGAGGAAGTTCAAAGAGTTCCGAACGACACAGATTTCCCCGGGACCTTTTTGGTAGCTACATGGACCTCACTTAAGGTTGATTCCAAAAACGCAGGCTTAAGACGATCGATAGAAACCTTGTCGACCTTGGAACCGCGCTGGATGAGGAATGATTTGCGCGTACGTCGGAGAACTACATAGGGCCCGTCATATGGACATTGGAGAGGCCGTTTTGGGACAGGTACACGAACGAAAACGTGGGTGCAAGACTGGAGGGCTGGGGAAATAAAGATGTTCTGTTCGCTAGTCAATCGAGGGGGAACAGGCTGAAGGGACTGCATGTGAGAGGAAAGTGTTTGAGCGAATTCCGTAGGATCACATGACTTATCCCCTGCAGTGAAGTAGCCACCTGGTAGCCGCAGTGTTGTTCCATAGACTAGTTCAGCCGCTGTAGTCTTCAGATCACTCTTAAATGCAGAGCGAATACCAAGCAACACGAGTGGAAGCTTATCCATCCAATGGGAGTCTTCGTGACACATAAGGGATGACTTCAGCTGGCGATGGAAGCGTTCGACGAGGCCGTTAGCTTGCGGATGATACGCACAGGTATGCGCATGTACTGTACCCAACAAGCTGGTAAACTTCTTCCAAAGCGAAGACTCAAATTGGCGACCTTGGTCAGTGATGACTTTTGTCGGCAATCCAAATCTTGATACCCATCCATGAAGAAAGGCTCTTGCAACAGTGTCCGCTTGGATATCAGGAAGTGGGATGGCTTCAGGCCATCTGGAAAAGCGGTCGAGACAGGTGAGCAGATAACGTTGGCCTTGAATCACTGGAAGAGGGCCAACAATGTCTACATGAATTACCTCAAATCGCTGGGATGGGGGTGGGAATGCGTCAAAGGGGGACCTGGTGTGCCTTTGGACTTTGGCACGCTGGCAGGCAAGGCACGTTTTGGTCCAATATTTGACATCCTTCCGCATCGAGGGCCAAACAAAGCGAGAGGTAACCAGGTGTTGCGAAGCACGGATACCAGGATGGGAGGGCTTATGAAGATCCGACTGCTTTTCTGTGACATGGAGGGACATAAGGGCGAATAGCAGCTGTTGATACGTTGCAATAGAGGGGCACAGACAATCCTGGCATACTCATTTTCTTGAGGGAAAGTGAGTGAGTGGAGTCTTCTCTGAGCAGGTCTTGTAGTCCCGTATCCTTATCTTGATCCTGTGCAATAGCATTCCACAGTGTAGAGCCGAGGGTAACAGAAGTAATCTCTATTCTTGAAAGTGCATCCGCTGGAGTGTTCAAGACACCTTTGATGTGGCGGATATCTGTGGTAAATTGCGAGATATAATCGAGTTGCCTGATGACTCTGGGAGGTGGTTACAGCTGTTTTTATTGAAGACAGTGACCAAAGGTTTGTGGTCGGTAAAAACACAAAAATCTCGGCCTTCAAGGAAATGTTGAAAATGCTTCACGTTTAAGTAAATAGCAAGAAGTTCACGTCCGAAAGCACTATAACGCGTTTGGGCTGGCTGCAGCTTTTTCGAGTAAAACGCGATGGGTGTTTGTTGACCGTTAATGGTTTGTTCCAACACTCCACCGATCGCAACATCTGATGCATCGACCGTCAGAGTTAGGGGGGCATCACTGATAGGAAATGACAGAGACAATGCACTATTGATAGCATTTTTGGCATTGTCGAACGCCTGTAAACTATCGCTACACCATACCAATTTCGTTACCTTGCGTTTGTGTGTGATCATAGCGTGTAGAGGAGCAAGAACACTGGCACAGTTTTTAATGAACTTGTGGGAATAATTTACCAAACCTAGAAACCGACGTAACTCACGCTGATTATTTGGCATAGGGTAATTTTTTATCACTTCACACTTGTCCTGAAGGGGGGTAATTCCGTGCTGCGAAATCGTGTGACCAAGAAATTCCAAGGTTGGCTGTGCAAACACACACTTAGATGCATTAATAGTAACACCGTATTGTTCTAAGCGTTGAAAGAGGAGTGAAAGATGTTCCTTATGTTCCTCTTCCGTTGAGCTGGCCACAAGCAAATCATCGATGTAGGCATAAACAAAGTCTAAGCCTCTGGTGACCTCATCTATAAACCTCTGAAAGGTTTGCGCAGCATTCCGTAGCCCGAACGGCATCTTCACAAATTCGAATAACCCAAATGGTGTACAAACTGCAGTCTTGGGAATATCCGAAGGCTCTACGGGAATGTGGTGGAAAGCCTTAACGAGATCTATTGTACTGAAGATAGATTTGCCGTGGAGAAGAGAAGTAAAGTCTTGGACATTTGGTACCGGATATCGGTCCGGGATGGTTGTCGAATTCAAAAATCGGTAATCCCCACATGGTCTCCAGTCTCCTGACTTCTTCTGGACCAGGTGTAGGGGAGAGGACCAACTGCTTTTGGAAGGTCTTATTATCCCAAGATCCATCATAAGCTGGAATTCCGATTTGGCAGCTTTCAGTTTGTCCGGGGCAAGACGTCTGGGTTTTGCAAACACAGGGGGACCTTTTGTTGTAATGTGATGGGTAATGGTGTGCTTAATGGTATCACCCATCTGCATAGGTTGAAGAATTCCTGGATATCGTTGGAAAAGGCACTGGTACATGGAATTAGGGGGAACGAGGGAAAGTGCAGAGTTCGAGGCGTCCGGAAGGGCAACCTGTTTGGCAAGAACAGAAAGCAGTGTGGCCTGGTCGCATAAGCGTCGCTTGTCAAGATCCACCAGGAGTTTGAAATGCTGGAGGAAGTCAGCGCCGATTATGGGATGCCGCACTTGAGCACAGATGAAAATCCACTTGAAGGATCGGTGAAGGCCCAAGTTTAGTTCACGCGACTGAGTACCGTACGTGGGTATGCGTGAACCGTTAGCAGCGTATAGAGGCGGAGATTCCGAGTGCGTATGACCAGATTTTTGAGGGAATACACTGACTGACGCTCCGGTATCAACCAAGAAATTGACACCAGAGTTCCTGTCCTTTATGAATAACAGGTTGGCAGTGCGAGTACTAGACGCCATTAGGACTCGCTGCTGGGGTTTTCCGACGAAAAATTGCAAGGGGAGATGCACTTCCTAGCCTTCTTTCCAAATTTCGAGTGGTAGAAGCAGATCTTCCCGGAACTCGAACGATGCCTCTTCGTAAATCTTGACCGAGAATGGCTTCTTTGCCGTTGATTTTGTAGCAGAGAACAAACGTGGTTGAGTTGTTGACTTAACTCTTCCACTTTCAACTCCAGTTCCGATTGTGTGTTCACGTTGTTGACCGGAGCTGTGTCAATCTCCACTACTTTGTCGGCAGTTTCTGCTAGTTTATCAACTGGAGTAGCAGGATCCATAGTGGCCAAGACACGCTGAGCTGATGGAGGAAGTTTCTGCAAGAACAACTGTCTAAAGATGTCCTTATCGAAGGTTTGTGCGCGTTCGCCTAGAGCGCACTGCATAGCCCTCAGCATTTGAGTGGGCTTACGGTCTCCAAGTTCTTCTTTTGAGATTAACTGATGTAGTTTCTCACGCTCGGAGACAGTGGTGCGGCACAGGATGGCAGACTTCAGATCGTTGTACGGGTCCTCACTCGTGGAAGTAGATACGATGACGTCACGGACTTCAGAGATGATGCTCGCTGGTAGAGAGGACAAAACATGATCGTATTTTGTCCTGCTAGCGGTGATCCTTCCCAAGTTGAATTGTGATTCCACTTGGTGGAACCAAATAAATGGATCACCCGGCCAGAAGACGGGGAGCTTTACGCTCAAGTGGGAGATGGCACCAGCGTCGTCAGGCATCTTCTCCTATGCTTGCTGACGTACTAGCAAGACGACAAGTTACCAACGAAGGAGTGGAGGTTGAGACGAGCGCAGGCACAGAGCGCACGGGCAGGGGTGAGGGGCAGAGGGCACGAGCGACATTACAGTCTGGTCCTAGTCGCTCGGGTGAAGGGGGTGATGGGCACGAACGACGTTACAGTCTGGTCCTAGTCGCTCGGGTGAAGGGGGTGATGGGCACGAACGACGTTACAGTCTAATCCTAGTCGTTCGGGTGAAGGGGGTGATGGGCACGAACGACATTACAGTCTAGTCCTAGTCGTTCGGGTAAAAGGGGTAATCCAGCTCCGGGGTCACCAATTGTTGGTTTACGTCGTCGTCGTCGGCCTAGGCAAGCTACGGCTTGGGACCGTAGCGCATCTATCCGGTATAGGTTAACCTGGATGATGTAGCCATAAGCACTGCCGCTAGTTAAGTGCCAACCAGTGATTATCTCACTAGCCGTATTGAGTCCGTTAGGCGAAACTGCGACAGTACCAAAGGTGGAAAATATAACCTTTGGTTTTCTATTTTTTATTTGTAAAATGGACATGGTATTAGATTAAAATAATTATTTGAATATAAATAATTAACTGACAATTGTGATATATAATTAATTATGTTTACATACAATAAAATAATATAGTATACATAAAATTAGTATTAATGTGGTTCACAATTGAATTATGAGGGGTAACTAATTTAAAATGAATTTATAGCTATTCCGAAATTCAAGACTGTAAAATTAACATTTAACTTGAAACTAAAATAAGAGTATTCACTACACGATGATGAGGTCTGAAAAAAGGCGAGGAATCCGTAGACTTCTATAAAAACATTTCTTTGATTTGTCTTTAATAATATAGGTTACATAGCGTTTGACTTGCTTTTTATTTGTGTACCCGAAATTTTATGACGATGAAGAAGCGAAATACGCGCGCATACAGCCATAGGTACGTCTAAACACCCTATTAACGATGGCCTACCTATTTGCAAAGGTAACAGTATTGATAAAGTGTCAACTCTGCGCGAACATCATTGTGATGTTACCTTTTGAGTGACCAATTTCCATAGAATAGGGGTAATTTCTATGGATGACATTGACATTTCAGCGTTTCTTAAACAATGTAACGACGTTAAAAAAAAAAAAATAAAATATGAGTAGGTGATCTCGAACGAGAAAAACGCGATTTTATTCGAACAGTTCTGATTGGAGCTCCCCTCCTCCACCTGTCAGATCGAGACTCGAAAAAGGGAAGGATGGATGGATAACTGTAAACAAGAGAAAGTCGAACTGGCATTGATTGTTTAAAGCAGTGCTCTTCAACCTGGGCGGTACCGCCCACTAGTGGCTCAAGGATCTCATTAATCTAAAGGTAATTGCAATTAATTTTATTGTTTTATGCAGGGTATATAACTTTTAGTTTGAGTTTTTGCATTTTTTATTTTGGTGGGCGATACGGAGATTCAAAAGTTACAAAAGTGGGCGGTAAGCATAAAAAGGTTGAAGAGCACTTGTTTAAAGCCTCCATTATGGAACGTGAACCTCTTCTTTCCGTAAATCCTACTTTCGAATGAGGAATGCGATGTTCGATACATGATAAAAGTAGTATATATGTCAGTACGTGTGTTTTTGAGGTTATTTAACCTCCTTCAAAACAGCAAAGGTCATGTGACGGAGGAGGTCTACAGCTTTACGTGGATCCAACTACGGGTCGCTAAATCATCTGGACGCGGAGGACGGCGGTCACCCATCCAACTACTGAGCAGACTCAATGTCGTTTAACTTCGCTGACCTACGGAAAGCAACGTTGCGACATGGTCAAGTGGTAGCTTATGCGGTTAGTACAGACTTAACTAATAAGGAACTGAATACCAAATCTCATTATAATTTAGAGAAAATAGTAATAATAGTCATATGAATAATAATGAATAGATTTGTATTTTTCTGTAAAATAATACTAATAAATTCTTCACACGATTAATAAATAGTTTGAGAATAGTTTCATATTAACGTAAGAACAAATTTATAAAATTTTTAATAATTCAGATCTGGTTACCAGGAATTTTCTAAGAATCATGATTATATAACATACATCCTCAGAAGTAGACTCGTCTAAAGATCTATAATATGATACTCTTTGCTGGAGTTGGTTTCTTAATAAAGGAAAAAGAAAGACAAAAATAGACTGACATTCTACCGAGCGAAAACAGAACTTGTTAAGAATTGAATTTCGGATTAACAACGAAATCGTTTTAATTGTAAATACATTACTTAAACATTATTAATAGCGAGGGTTGGGTAAATCTGAATCAATGTTTGTGATGGAACTTTTTTGAGTGGGGTCAATGAATAGAACTGAGTACTACGTTAAGAGTTCGATTTAAAAGTAAAAAAACATACCCTTCTCCAGGTATAGGTGACCTAGCAAACAAGATTTTTTTTTTTAACATTTAGTTCTACACAAAATGTATAATTCTAAAAAAACTGCGCAGTTCTGTAGGCAAATGTGTGCAGCTCAAAGATGTATTTTGTATGTTTACTAAATCACAAATAGAGCAGAGTAGTATAGCCGCAAAAGGGGAGAGTGCAAGAATGTTGCAGGTTATTATGTAATGTTGCAAAGGGGGGTGGGGTTGTTGCAACGTGGGTGAGGGGATTGTTGCAAAGGGGGAGGGGGTCGTTGCAAAGGGGGGGGGTGGAAACTTGGAGGCGGCGTTATCCCCCAAGAGAAAGGAGAGAAAGGAGGAGGAGAGGTGTTCACCTGGCAGGAGCCAAGTGCACATTAAGACTTCAGCTGAGTAGGCGTTGTTTTATAGGCTCCTAATCAGCCAGTTGGCGTAAATGGCTTGAGTTGCCAGATACCGCGATACCATTGTATACATTATTATAGACTCCTAATCAGCCAGTTGGCTGTAAATGGCTTGAGTTGTCAGATACCTCTTTTTAGCAGTATTATTGTATACATTATTATTATATACGCCTAATCAGCCAGTTGGCTGTAAATGGCTTGAGTTGCCAGATAGCGCCATGTATTCATTTAATCGAAGACAGAGTTTGCCAGATACCATTGTATACACTATTATAGACTCCTAATCAGCCAGTTGGCTTAGAAGGCTTAAATATTGCCAGATACCGCAATACCGTTGTATGCATTATTATATTTCGAATACCGTAGTAGAAGGCATAACAATTAAGTAAAACAACATTGCATCATTCTGTTTATTATAAATATATAGAAATAAAATACATTTAGGAATATGCATATAACAGTACAGGAAATATCACACAATTATGGATATATATAAATAAAATATACATTTCAAATAATATACACCAATAGAAATATGTACATAACAGTACAGGAGAAATATACACACACACACACACACAATTATGGAGATATATTTATAAAATAAATATACTTTTCAAATAGAAATAAATATACATTTCAATAGAAATATGCGTATAATCAGTACAGGAGAAATGTCAAGCAAATATAAATACAATTCACTTTTTTTTCAAAATACTAAACTCGGTCTAATCGAGTTTACAATTACATCATTATTGCTCTGCATTACGCAGTATATGCGGCTTAATAATATTTCACCGCTTAAAGTATAGGGAAACCTGTATTCGATATGAAGGGCTTTCATATCGTTCAGTACTATTTTTGTTCCCACTTTACAACCGGTTGGTAAGTCATCTTTAAATACGTCTAGAATACAATCAAAAGCAAGCACAAAGAGTTCATCGTTAGCTACATTATTAAACACAAGT
Source organism: Bathynomus jamesi (assembly GCA_023014485.1). Taxonomy (NCBI): domain Eukaryota; kingdom Metazoa; phylum Arthropoda; class Malacostraca; order Isopoda; family Cirolanidae; genus Bathynomus; species Bathynomus jamesi. The sequence continues at coordinate 352,261 of JAJOZX010002985.1, forward strand.
TTATAAGAACGCTTTTCCAATCGAGGGTTTATTTCTACCGACTCGAGCTTTTGAAATGGTATTTCAAAGAGTCTAAACTTTTTAAATAAACATCCAGCACTAGACCATTCTCACCAGCCCTACACTCGGTAAACCCATCGAGCAGAGCGGTGTATGCGTATTCAAGTACTGTATCAAAATAAAACATATCCGTAACACGCGCGTCTAATATAGGTTTGTTTACGGAATCCGACGATTTCAAACATTCTGTCGAGGATGAAACGGTTTTCGCGTAGGAATAAGAGCGTTATTATCAGAAGCATTCTTCCACATCAGCCTTATATCAAGCACGGCCGATCGTTATTTATACACAACGTACATACAACGGCGTATGAGGGTGCGTCACTAATCTGCTCTCTTCTTGTACCTACGTTAGCAGGTATTTTATACGATCTTCACTCCACTTCTCAACTATCACAAAGATTCTATTCATCTCCTCGATACTTAAATAACCCGTTTGTTTGTCGGTCTACATTCCGTTTCCAGTACATAGCTAATGGTACCGGAATTACGCCTGAACACGCGCAACGATTCGTCACGGACACATCGTACGAGGCGTTGAGAATGCTGCTCAAAGGAAGTTCCATCGTATTGGAGGAGCGCACGTCCACTCGGCTCAAGCTCTGAGATAACTATGAGCCGTGTGAGGCACGCAGGTAGGCAGGAATGGTTCGACGGGCGGCTGACTCGATGATACGTGAATGGGCTTGTTCCGCGAGTCGAATTGTTGTACCGGTACAAGAATATCACTACCAGCCTACGCACCAGACAGTTTGGATAAGAACTAGGAACATTTTATGTTTTACTAAACATCTCCACACTCCGGCGCACTATTTGAGAGGAACATATGTTCATATTTTTCCTTTCTGCCCATCAAACGATACTCGTCTCTAAACTCTGTTAAAAATTCACGCAGGGCACTAGCCACAACCTCACTACGAACCTCATCATGATATACGTTATATAGTGATAAAATACTTAAGATTGTCCATGATCACGAGATTCACATTTTCAGTCGTAGGGTATGAGTAATCGACATGGTGTAGCATGACGTAATACCGCTTGTCACACCACCCATAGCAAGACTCATTATCCATACCTACTGCTTCTCTTCTGCACGCGTTGTTTCTTTTACTTCACGGTGTATGTGAGACTTTATAAAGTTTAGCTCTGCAGTATACTTCAGCACATCGTCTGTGCAACGAAAGCCTTCAACGGTCTCACCAGAACATCCGTAGAGTATTTGTACATCTTGGAACTTCGCACAATCCAATGTGTTTTTAAAAGAGGCATAGGAGGGATGAATAGGAAGTTTTTCGGTATCCACCACATCCTGGCACTTTACTGAATACCATTTCGTAAACGTTGTACAAGCAATATTAAGGTAGCCATTTGAATACACTCTGATCTGAATACACGTCTGATCTCTCGGGCTTACTGCGGTCGACTGACCACGCAGGGATTCCCAGATAGTAGCATGACTCACGGTCTTACAGTGGGCGGAGCTTAGAACTTTCACCTACACACACACACACACACACACACACACACAAAGGAGAAAGTGAAACGCTATTTGAAACATGATTTATTTAATAAACGAGATATTCAAGTTATATATATTTACAAATACGATTTAATAAACGAGATATTCAAGTTATTTATATAATATATTTACAAATAGATACGATTATATACAAGACGTGTGAGTTAGAAGCATCATTGGTATCCAAAGGGTACGGTATCATAGGTACCAGGTAACTGGTAACGTTTCCTATAGGTGTTACGGCACACCATCGTACCCCTAAGTTCCTTCACGCCCCCCAGCTTCTGCGACCGAAAATTGTGGGTGCCTACAATTAGTTGGTGAGGTTGTTCATCCAAACATACTAGATCCTTCAACGACTCAAAGTTAACAACCTCCCGATTCGCATGGTTGAGCGTAATACCCTTTGCCTTCACGATATATTTCATTTCCTCCCCCACCCTGACCGTACCCCATAAGTCTTAGGTCCTGTTGAGGCAAAAGAGTCGGCGTATGCGTTGTCCCCATACTCATCCTTGATCTCATCAGTGAGCTCGCCGAGGAACTCCCCAATAGTGGGCATGTATTCACCCTCCCTCTCTGTGAATATCACGCTATCTGTATCGGCATACAATACTCTCCGCCCAAGAGAATGCAATAGACCCCAAAGTTTTATACGGGCGTAGGCTGTTGTGAAGCTGGCCACAGGTATGTTTGTAACCCTTGAGGTATCTGTGGCAAATTCAGTGTTGTACTTTATTACGTAAGTATTACCTACATTTACGATCTCCATGACCTCTTTATCGGGGGCATTGGGATAATCCCAGACATCGCTATAACTTTGTGCCAAATGAATGCTCCCTCTGCCGGTATTCTGCGCAAATTTTCCCCATAGACTGTTTAGACAACTTTGCACTAAAGCGCTTGCCAGGATTCTTTACAATTTGGACACGATCAAGTTGTATACCTTCGCGGTCGCGGTAACGTTGAATATAGGCAGACTTTTCATCTTCGGTATCAACTCCTCGCGGATACCCTGATGCCTCAACCTTATCCTTCAAAAGGTGTTTATATATGGTGTGAAAAGGTTGGGTAGCTTCTGAAACCTCCACACCTCATGTATCTTCAGTATTCTATAACCATGGCGCACGCTAGGGCCACTCAGGACTTGTATATACGCCTCTGATCTTACGCTGGTGGGGTATATGGTTACATTCGCCGTTATCCTCTTCCGCGCACTTCACGCACAGGGGAAACATGAGTTTGTCGTCGATAACGACAGGTAAGATCGGCATCCATAAATTGCGTGGGGGGAGTACGTCTACGAAAGAGAGCCCAAAGTAACGATCATTCAAATTTTTTGAAAATTCATTGATGGAGGTAGGCTAGGTCCCACCAGTTTCTCAGGAGCGCCCACGGGTACGGATTGCTCTTCATCACGTATGGGTATAAAGAACAGAAATCGTAGTAATGGAGCTTCACGCCCTCCGTAGGTGGAAGTATAGTCTGAAAGGATTTGTACGTCCCTCCAAACAAGCTATCACCACATTTGAGAGGATCCAGTACCATTGAACGCTTGATCGCTTTTATTTCCTCACGGTACACCTCGTCTGTCTCCATCCGTGCATCATATTCACGCTCCCACAGACTTTGTTGAGTGAACTGTGATCCTATAAGTTGATCGCGGGTGCGGGTCGATGCAACAGTCGGCAGGAGACCTACCGTGGATATCTCCGGTGATTCCGCCTCAGGACGGGGCATCCATGCCACCAGCAACCGTTAAAGGAGTACAACAGTCTTCACACCAGTGACACGGTTTTTCACGTAACATCAACCCAAAAAACGTCCATTAATCTTAATGGGTACTTCACCCGTGTTGCGGGCGTGCTTTATGTATACACCTGTCTGTTGCTGTAGGTGTATGAGCCAGTAAATAGCCTTGTGCCCGTAACTGCGGGGATTGTTTCGGTGAATAATGGCTAAGGTGTCTTTCGGCATGAAGTTATTCTTGAACACCGTAAAATATAATGATGCGATGGTGGTTGCGACTTGCAGTGGATCGCATTTGAACGGGCTATGTACATCCTTCTAAAGGCCTGGAAACATACTCTAAGCACGCTCACATTCATCAGCTATATTATAAGGGCTACTTTCATTAAAACTGTCGTAGTATCGATCAAAGTCTTCACGTTCATCCCATACAGTCAAAATAATGTTTTGGGGGTGGTGGGCCTACGTAGTTTAAAGTCTCGCTGGTGAGGAAAGTGTATGGGAAGTATCCTTTGGAAACTTCAGCTGCTACTCCCATCACCTTGGGTAGCTTTGCTAATTTACAAGGTGTGAATAATAAAGTATCTTTAAATTGTACATTGCCTCTTATCTGCATCTGTATTAATTTGTTGCCTCTTTTCAATGGATCACCTGTAAATATCTCAGAGGATTCGTGTTCAGCAACTCCTTATAAAGGAACTGCGTGTCAAACTTTGCCCCGTTATGGGCGAGAATATACACAGTCATTTTTTGAACTTGTCGGCTAACTTGACAATATAGGACCAAATAGTTTCACAGGACTATCGCTGACATTCGTTTTAAAAACGTTTGTCCGTTTTACCACATTTGGGGCACTCGTCACATTCGATATCCATACACTCATCACAGATAGTCTGGCTCACAAGTAAATGTGGAATTACCTCTTTGGTTTCAGCGTTCGTATATGTTTCTATATCGTAGTATACAGTTATACAAGGGTTATTTTTAGGCTTCGCATCTTTCATATAACATACATGCTTTACTCCATCCGCCTTATATTCCTCCTGGCATGTAGGACAGTGAATTACGTCACACTTGTGCTTAAATTTTCCCCAATTATCCATTGTGTGAAACATACCACATTCACAGATTCTCATTTTCCTGCACGTGCCAATTGATTTATGGAAATCAAACAGCTATTATTGAAAAATGTGCGTCTACACACATCACAGTCCTCTCTTCTCAGCTTCACTACACGGCTTTCACATTTGGTGCTTTTACACTGCTCACATACCATGTGACATTCTTTACAATGTCTCACTATATCATCCGCAAACTCGAGGCACCCCTTACATAAATCATGATGTCTCCCATATTTTCGACTTTTGTCATAACTCGCGTAAAGCCACCTTATATTACGGATGGGGAGATACGTTGTCCCTGACAATCCTAAAATAAGTAGGGGCCTTGTACGATCTCTCACACAGCTTTTAAAAACATACACAGTCCTACGACGATCATCCAACCCAAACACAACTATGCGGACATTCATTTCCTGTTCTACCCTTCTCAGCTCTTCAGGACCCATATTAGCGTCAAATTCAAGTTCACAGTCTACAGCTAGTTTACGGCCATGCTCCACGACTTTAGGCAACCAAATTTTTTGAGTTCGTGTATTTTGTACAGTAACATACGTGCTAAGAGTACTGCTATAAAGCCGCAACCACGATCGACGTTTATATGCCGTCTATAAATAGCTTGAGAATTGAAGTTAAGAGTATACGGTATGGCACTATGACCCGCAACACGGTATACATGGTCAATATTTACCGTGAAGTTGTCCATATTGAAGGCTATACTACTTTGGGCGGCTTGCATTATACGCCCTAATATATATTCTACATCTTCAGCCGCCAAACGTCTAAATGGCACTATCACCCAATAATCGTCTACATCACCGTCATCTGACCCGAATCCAAAGGACAGACTCGTCCTGACTTCACGCTCGTCACGATTCTGAAGAGCAAACTCTATAATAGCTCTACAACCCGGCGTAGTCCGCGCTCAATTCCACTGCTATACATGACTCTAGGTCGACCCTGACTCTATACCGATTTCTAGTCAAGGCTGGGGTGGGGGCTGCGGATCGCACCAATTCCAGCGTTATACCATCCTCAACAGAACGGGGGGCGGCGGATGAATTAGTGGATATATTAGCGGAAGGTGCTGCTGATGGGGGCCCTGTTGCGTAGGAGGTTGATGGTTGGGGCTCTATTATTGTAGACTTAACAGAACGGGGGGCGGCGGATGAATAAGGGGATATATTAGGTGCTGCTCGGGGTGCTGTTGCGTAAGAGGTTGAGGGTTGGGGATCTATTACCGCTGCAACAGACGCGTATTTCGGTCGCTTTATACCTGACGTGGGTATCTCATACCTCCGCTTTGACGTGTTACCGGTATCGCTGGTGAGGTTCAGGGAGGAGATCACAACTACACTGTCGTCGAGGTCATCCGTAATGATGGGCTGCTCTACCTCATCGTCATTCACGGTTCTGTGGGAGAAGAAATATAAGGATCAGCACTCAAATTTGTAATATTTTGTAAATGACTCACTTAGGAGTGTGACGTGTTGAAATGGACTTTGTAGAAAAATTCAGATTCACGAGCCCATCCACATTATTTATATCTGGACCTACAGGATGTGGTAAAACTGTGTTTATGCTTAAAATCATTAAAGAAAAGGGGGAGATGTTCTCGAAATTTGTGCATAAAGTTATATGGTGCTATTCGACGTATCAATCAGTGTTCAACGAGTACCAAGATGTATTTTGTTCCACAAAGGCGTATATGACGTTAATTCGTTAAAGGGAAATGAACATACAATCATTGTAATTGACGATCTCATGTTGGAGATGGATAAAACGTTTGCCGAGACATTTACAGTATTCTCCCACATCTTAACATAAGCGTGTTCTTCATCAATCAGAATCTATTTTTCAAAAATAGATACATGCGCGATGTGTCGTTAAATACGCAATATCTAGTCTTATTCGCGCAACTTAGAGATGTATCACAAATTGGGGTATTAGCCAATCAAATGTTCCCGAATCAGCGTAAGGAGTTTTTGGAAGTTTATAAAGAAGCTACAAGCACGCGTTACGGATATTTGCTTTGCGACCTTCATCCGCGAAACACGTTTAGAGTGCTTCTGCGAACGAATATATTTCCAAACGAGCCTGAAACGGTGTATATTCCAGAATGACAAAGAGACTAAAGAATACCGTGAATTAATAAAAATCTATCATCGACTGCCCCGGGCAATGCAGCAGATGTTTATTAAAAAATATCGATGCCGACTTTTTAAAATGCATCTGTGAAATCTGTCTTAACGTTATAAATTGCAATGTATCAATGAAACCCATCAGAAGGCTCGCCTACGCCGCTACAAGAACATAATACGTGCACTCGCTCGTAAAGCCAACTGTAGCGAAGAAAAAACGAATTATTGTACAAACAGGAGGGTCATTTCTCCCCATCTTATTTTCAGTTTTGGGTCCTTTACTGACTAGATTAATATAATGAAGAAAGTGGTAGTGATTCCCCACGAGGTGTACGCCTCACTGCAAAGGAATCCAGACACGTATCTAGATCCCCGTAAAAGCAGACTTAAAAGAATGGAAAGCGAATTGTTAGCCCTATTAAACAGTGAAAAAACACCTGATGAGAAAAGAATCTTATACCAAGAAGCTCTGCAGAAATTTCTTCACGAGTACGAAATTATAAGAGCCCTACAGAGATTCCTGTGGTTATTAGGCACAGCACGGGGGACGATGGCGACATAGGATCTGTGCCCGACGACACAGCTGACCAACCAAAAAGATTAGCCACACAACATATCGAACATGTATTAAAAAATACCCTCCCACTTACATTGAGGAGTAAAGGCTTAAATCTTTATAATCTATTGAATGAGGATCCCGCCATACAATGGACCGTACAGGGGAGATCATTGTGGAAGGATCAAAGGTACAGGGATCGATATCGTAGACATTGTCCATGATCTGGTGAGAAAGTGGGATAGGCCATCACCATCAGGATGGAAGCATATTAAAGCAAGACTACAACAAATAAATGTCCCTAAAACGTTGATAGGAAATCTGAACCTGTTAAAAGACTTGGAACATGCAACGCCTGTGACACAATTGAAAGGCGCCGTCACCCCCGGCGGTAACACCTTTGAAGAGAGCAAGAAGAGGTTAACCAACCCTACCCACGTGCCTCTAAAATACGCAAATGGCTAACGTATTAACTAAACGCTATTATGACATTTCTACCCCATCCTCTTACGGCGGCGTAGATAGACTGTACAGAAGTGTTTACGGAGTAGGAAAAAAAGATGTTGAAAGATTTTTGAGGGAGCAGGACGCTTATACGCTTCATAAGCCTGTGAGAAAAAGGTTTAAAACAGCCAAGACAACGGCTTCCTCGATTGATTCTATTTGGCAAGCAGATTTAACAGACATGCAAAGATATTCTGTGTATAACGATGGTTACCGCTACATTCTATTCATAATAGACGTATTCTCTAGATATCTGTGGCTAGTTCCTCTGAAAAATAAATCACCTGAAACAGTTGCTAAAGCCACCAAAACGCTAATGTTAAAAGAAAACAGGGTTCCTGGCTATTTTTGTACGGATATGGGGAAGGAATTTATAGGCCGTGCTTTTCAGAATATGTTGACAGAGTTTAATATCAGCTATTACACAACCAATTCTATACATAAGGCTTCTTTAGCTGAAAGAGTTCAGCGCGCACCATAAAGGAACGCATGCACCGTTATTTACACATAAAAACACATACAGATTCTAGACATTCTGGAATCATTGGCATCATCCTACAACCGCTCACACCATCGCACGATTGGGGCAACACCTAACGAAGTTTTAGAAAGAGGTACGCTCCCGAGAAGAGATGGATCACCACCACCACCACCACCACCACCACCACACACTACGCGCTTCAAAATCAATGATTATGTAAGGCTGTCGCGTTCGGGGAATAAATTCGCAAAGGGTTTTGAGCAAGGATGGACACGCGAGATTTTTAAAGTTAGGGCTGTGAGACCTAAAGGTGAGATAATGATGTATTACATTGAAGATTTGAATGGGGAAGAAATCTCAGGAGGCTTTTACCGCGAGGAATTGCAGAAAGTTGCGTTTAATTTAGAAAAAAATGTGTTTAAAATTGAGAAAATTTTAGGAAGCAAAGGTTCAGGAAGGAGAAAAATGTACCTGGTGAAATGGCTAGGTACCCAGAAAGCTTCAACACCTATATAAAAGCTGATGCAATAATGAAGCTTAAATAGTATGCAACATGGCTCCTAACCATTTCTACGTCACACTCCCGTCCTCCTCATCCCTGTCTGTACACCCTAACAACACACTAGCCAACTTTGTAACAGAACTCCATGGGCACATTGAATTGGGTCGTGATTCGTATGAGGTGGGGATATGCGAAATTCAGCTGGACACCGTCTTTTTAAATATTGAACATAAAGAAACCGTTTTTACGATTCTTAGAGACATTGACGAGTGTGAAAAAGCTGGGGTAGCTATGGATGAAACTATGCGCATCGCTCGGACTAAGATTGCACGGTATTACAGTACAGAAGTAAGACTAGGGCCGGGTCAATATGGTTCGGCCGAGGATGTTGTGAGAGGCTTAAACGTAAGTTTAAGAAACTCAAACCTTACGAATGATTTAGTATATGAAATCGTAAACAACCCTACACATACACTAATCCTAAAATCAAAGACTAACAGACGTCTTAAAGAACATACAAAGTTCAAAATTCTAACCAATGGCCGATATAGCGCAGCCTTCCAAAGAGACATTTCACGAGACACAGTATAACTTGTCCAGATTAATGTATCAATTGAAGATGGAGAAATTGGCTGAAAGATCCCCAGACATGTGCTATATTTACAGTAATATAGTGGAGCACCAGTTTGTTGGGGATACCCAGGCACGCCTGCTGCGCATTGCTCACATCCCCAACCATAGAGGAAGGAGTTTGAGTATTACATATGACAGACCCCATTATGTGAATGTCGCAACTAATTTAATAACCAATATCACAATATATATAAGAACGATTGAGGGCGAAAACTTCCCATTCGGTAACGGGAGCTTAACAGTGAAGCTACACTTTCGACGCACTGAGTTATAATGGATAGAAAGCCTTTCACCGTCTATCGAGGGATGCGATACCAGCGCGGTAGTGGACTTGGATCCATTTTTTCATCCATACTACGTACGGCTGTTCCTTTGCTGAAGAGGGTGCCAGATACCTTGGAAGGAAAGCGCTACAATCAGGCCTTAACACTGCAGAAGACATATTGGCCGGGGCTAAACCTAAAGAAGCTCTAAAAAAACATTTAAAGCCTACGGAACGAAATCATTAAAGATGCAAAGAGAAAAATGCGTGGTGGCGGGAAGAAGAAGAGGACTCCCCAGAAGAAGAAGGGGTCACGTGGCATTAAACGTAAAAGGCTATCAAAAAAGAAATGCTGTAAGCGAATGAAACCTATGGTTGACCACTTTTTGACTGATATAAGCTAAGGATATTGATCTCATGAATCATAGTTTGTTTACCACTTGTCGAGAGAGGAGTCACTATTTCGCCATGGCACGCTTCATCCACCCATGTAGTTCACAATGCTGTAAATCGGAGCTGTCCTTTTTTGAGCTCCCGCCAACCCAAGTTTCTATTGAGCACAGTGACTTTATTACAATTAACCCTTTAAACACAATTAGTTCCCCGAGTGCACCTATAGAATTTGTGATACCCAGCTCAGGTCCTTACTTTTTTGATCCAAGCTTGTGCACATGTACGCTAAGCTACGTATAGCCCATTCTGATGGAACGGTCTGCGATGACAAATATGCTGTATACCCTGAAACAAACTTTCTGCACGCCATATTCAACCAGTGTGACGTATATTTAAATCAGACCAACATATCGGCAGGCACGGGGTACTATCATCTACGAGCCTATTTGGAAAATGTCCTCAACTTTTCCAAAGAAGCGAAGGATACCTTTTTAAGTGCGGAGGGATATTATCAAACTAAAGATGAAAATAGTATAAAGGACAAATTTAAAAATTCTAAAAAGAAAATATACGTGTGTTTTGGACGGTTGCACACAGATTTCACTTTCCAGGAGAAGTTGCTTGTGAACGGGGTGGATATGAAAATAAAGCTCACCCGCACGGGTCCTGAGATCTGCTTAAATCTGGATGTGAATCAAGAAGAGGGTGCAAAGTCCGTTGTGGTTCACATTATGGACACATACCTCCGCGTACGGCGAGTGAAATTAAGTTCACCAAAACAACTAGAAATTGAGAAAAATTTACTAAACGCTACAGTGAAATATCCTATTAACAGAGTGCAGATCAAACTATATACGGTTCCTGCAGGGTTGGCATCGAAGCAGATAGAAAACATTGCCCTGGGAAATCTTCCTAAAAGGATATTAATCGGCATGCAGGACCACGCTTCGGTGAATGGAAAATATAAAAAGAGTGCCTTTAAATTCGAGAATTTCGGACTTAAAAATATAACTCTATACGTTAATGGCACTGCTTTGGGTGGAACAATGGGTACGGACTATTCATCAGACGCTGTGTTACCTCTTTGTGCCAGAGCCTATAGTAATCTGACCCATATTGCAGGTGATTGTGATGAGCTTGGTAATGGGGTAACGCAGGAAGAATTCATTGATCAATTTAACCTTTACCCGTTTGACATTACACCTGACTTATCTGCTAGCGTAAATACCCATTTAACCCCACAGCAGAGCGGAAACATCTCATTGCGGCTGGAATTCGCCAAGCCTATAGACGCTCCTATTAGTGTACTAGTATATCTCGAATCGCAAGCCCTAATAGAAGTAGATAGATTTAGGAGCGTTATCACTGACTTTTAAAATGGATGCTAATACACTTCAGAAAGTAATGGAGCGAGTCACACGTTCCAAAGTTATCGGCGTGTTTGCGAAGAATGAAACATTGAGTTTGCCAAGTACGCGAGAATGCGGTAGTCTTATTGTGAACACAGACATCATCGGTAATGAAGGGATTCACTGGATCGCTGTCTATTTTAAAAATAGACAGCGCCTGTACTATTTTGATTCACTCGGTACTCAACCCTGGAGTGACCCTATTATTGTAAAATTTCTCGCTCAGTTACATATTCCCGAAGTTGTGTGGACCCCATTTCGCATGCAAAGATATTTTACTAATGTTTGCGGAATGTACTGCGTCTCATTTCTCATGCATATGTCAAATGATAAAGAATTTATAAATTTTTTAAATTTATTTGACCCGTGTCACACTCGCCGAAACGATGAAATGGTATGCAGACAGATAAAAAACCGTTTTCCAATTGTACGTACTCGTTGTATATTATAATGTTTTTGTTCGTATATTTGTAACGATATATTCTGTGGTTGTTTATTGTACTGATTTCTTTCATTTAATAAATTTATGAAAATATATTGTCTTCTTATCCCAAAAAGATCGAAAAACACTCACATTATTTCGGTGTGACATTGTTGACTGATCAGTATATCCTCCCTATTCCGAGATTCTTCAAAAGATTGTATAACACGTGTCAAATCCTCATCGGACCTTAAAGGAATAATGCTTTTAAAGCATATACAGAGTATACAGACAGATCCCCATTATGTGAAGATATCTTTGGTTCGAGGAATGAATGCCATAAAAATTTCGATTTTAGCATAATGGGGATAACCAAATAACATTGATTGACATTTTTGGCGAATATCTATTTGACGAGATACTACAACTCTCCATATATAAAAACGAATTATAGACACTTACATTTATATGGTAGTCCCTTGCGTCGGGTTGTAAGGAGCGTCACTGCAAATATCTTCTACGGTTTGTGTTGAAAATAATTCGCCACGGTCAATCGCATTGAAAAGACTAATTGCGGTTAATGCTGCAGTATCACGTTCTTCATACAATTCCGGGGAGACGTACAGGTCCATGTTGGAGGATGTGTGACATTGTTGACTGTTCAGTATATCCCCCGTATTCCGAGATTCTTCAAAAGATTGTATAACACGTGTCAAATCCTCATCGGACCTTAAAGGAATAATGCTTTTAAAACATATACAGAGTATACAGACAGATCCCCATTATGTGAAGATATCTTTGGTTCGAGGATTGAATGCCATAAAATTTCGATTTTAGCATAATGGGGTAACAAAATAACATTGATTGACATTTTTGGCGAGTATCTATTTGACGAGATACTACAACTCTCCATATATATAAATTCTAATTATAGACGCTTACATTTCTATGGTAGTCCCTTGCGTCGGATTGTAAGGAGCGTCACTGCAAATATCTTCTACGGTGTGCGTTGTCAATAATTCATCACGGTCAACCGCATTAAAAAGGCTAATTGTCGTTAATGCTGCAGCGTCACTCTCTTCATACAAGTCTGGGGAGACGTACAGGTCCATGGTGGAGGGAATGATTATTCACTGACGCGAAAATAGCTACTGTTACTCCAAACTGAAAATATCCCCTTTTATAGGCACAATCGCCAAGCTCCGCCCCAAAAGACCAGATGTTCGTCGTGATTGGCTGCCGATGTAGCTGGGTGGAGCTATGACGTGTACCAATCCGCTATAACGGGACCTGACGAGTAACATATATATATTTTCACCAATAGATTTAATGCTCGTATTATCCTTTGAAAATTATTTGGCTATTCGTATAGAAACTTTTGATACTGATTCCAAATATGGTTTCAGAATTTTTCTAGCACCCATAGTTTTCGAGGAAATATTTACTCAGATTTTCCCGCATCATTAGTCACTAATGTAATCGAGAGGAATTATATTTTAAAAGAACATTCGGTTTCAACGTTAAACTGTGGGTCTAAGGTGGGGTGAAAACCTTTCCAATTGCGCTAGGGGACAATTATTTGGTGTCTCTTATAAAACTTTGGTACAAAGCAATTGATCGGTACAAGGCTGAGCTCACCTACACCGTTCACCCTGAAGAACTATTTCTTTATATAACGCGCAGTTGTCGTAACGATTTAGAAGATTATTTCAATTGCCGCTATGTTGAGTGAGTTCACGATTGAAAAGCTCGAGTCGGTAGAAATAAACCCTCGATTGGAAAAGCGTGTTTATAAACTTGTGTTTAATAATGTAGCTAACGATGAACTCTTTGTGCGTGCTTTTGATTGTATTCTAGACGTGTTTAAAGATGACTTACCAAACGGTTGTAAAGTGGGAACAAAATAGTACTGAACGATATGAAAGCCCTTCATATCGAGTACAGTTTCCCTGTACTTTAAGCGGTGAAATATTATTAAGCCGCATATACTGCGTAATGCAGAGCAATAATGATGTAATTGTAAACTCGTACAAGCATATCCCGTTATTTGAACAAAACTCTCTCTCTCTCTCTCTCTCTATATATATATATATATATATATATATAATTGTGGGCATATCTAAGAAATGGAGTCGAGAGAGGTTTTGTTCAAGCTGTCTATGAGAAAGGTCATTGTGGTCATTCGAGTTGGGCAGATTCTCGGAATTCCTTACCTCTAGCGAATTGAGTTTTGGTTAATTTCAACTTTTAATTGAATTGTTTCGTAATTTTCATATTGTTTCAATTTTTTCGCATGGAAAGACTCGTGTGTTTCGTAAATTTTCATCTCGATGCAACTTAGAATTATATATATTATATATTATATATATATATATATATATATATATATATATATATATAATACGGGTTTGGGGAATGACGATCGTCGAATTGTTTCATAAATTTTCAATTCCGTTCGTTTTCCCCCCACTGATATTCGAATGTTATAAACAGAGTTTAATTGGATTCACGTCAGACCATTAGTTTCGGTCCTATATAATTATTTTAGGATTTATTTCTTGTAATACTTGTGTTACCTTATTTCTATACAATAGTCTTGAAGTGCTATTGGATATGCTGGAAGGAGATTATAAGCCGAGCTTTTCAGAACATGTATTATATATAATTAATAGTAAACGAAATAAACTAGTTAACAAAAACTAATTATTTTCTATTATGACGTTTTTTCGGAAGTAAACTATGTTTATTTGTTTCGAAAAGTTTAAGTTCAATGAAGTTAATGTTAATTTGCTTCTAAACTAAAATTAAATGTTATAAAATAAATTATATATTATTTACCTAATAAGAGTTTAAAATAATAATACACATTTGGCATTTTTTCCTGATTTTCATACCTCGCGTAAGATTAACTACAGATCCTATCTCTCTCTCTCTCCTCTCTCTCTCTCTCTATATATATATATATATATATATATATATATAATAATATATCTATCTAGCAATCCGTTCATTGCAAAAAAAAACTGGAAAGGTATGCAATTAATAAAGGTTATTTAAACAGAATTTTAATTGGAATACTACCATCATATTGTTACACAATGGATGATTAATATTTGGAATACATGGCTTATCTGGCAACGAACACATTGCGCTATCTGGCAATTCAGCCAGAATAGAGGCTTATAAAAGACGCGAAGTTGTGAAAGACTCATTCCACCTCGGCTCCCAGCCGAGGAAGGACCTCTGGTCCTCTCTTTCAGGCCCTTTGGTAAAACCCCTTAGTGGCCTCTTAGGTTAGGAAAACGAAAATAACTTGGGGGAGAACTCCTCTCTCTCTCCTTCAGGTGTCTCTCTCTCCTTCAGGTGTACCCCTTGGCTCAGTCAACTGGCTGATTCAGCCAACTGGCTGATTCTGGCTTATTAGGAGCCTATAAAACAACGCCTACTCGGCTGAAGTCTTAATGTGCACTTGGCTCCTGCCAGGTGAACACCTCTCCTCCTCCTTTCTCTCCTCCTTTCTCTCTGGCCCTTTGGGGGGAATAGCTTGGGGGAGGCCTCCAAGTTGCATGCCCCTTGCAACCTAGGTTGGCAACAAAGGCCAGTACTCTTTTTTTCTTTCTTTTTTCTTATTTTTTTTGCAACCTGCAACCCCCTCCCCCCTTTGCAACAACCCCACCCCCCTTTTGCAACATTACATAATAACCTGCAACATTCTTGCACTCTCCCCTTTTGCGGCTATACTACTGAGCAGTTATCATAAATTAAAGTTAAATCAGCTCTTTCCAGGTGGTATATAGAATATTATTCCAGCAATAACGCATCATACAGTCGCCGCCGTGCATATGAAAAGAATCTCAGACATATTGCCACCTGCTGTAAAGTTTAACTTAAGGTATGTTAGCCCATAAAGTACTTATAAACTAAAGAATATAAAGTTTAAGTTTATGTTCACAATTTTTTTTTTTTATTGAAAACACATGCAAGTGAATAGGATTGATGAGCAAATAACATTGATGAGCGAGTAGGATACTGGATAATGCAGTGTATTGTCATGTGCTTTTAAACGCCTCGTGCCGTTAAGCCTTTATTGATAGTAGAGGCTTAACGGCATGAGACGTTTGAGATCACTTGACAATACACTTCGACACCATTGGGCCGCTGAGATTACTGACAACCTCGATATTGTAGACAAAATATTATGAACTGTTTCTTCGTCATAGCCAGTATCGACTGACAGCAAAAGCCAGACGTCCGCGTCGGCCGACTTCAAGTTCAGAGTAAAGGTGACGAGGTTAAATGAGGTCAGCAAGAGAAGCGCGAAAAGCACTACCAACAATTATAATAACGATAATAACAACACTAGCGACCTTTGTTGGCCAATATTTCAACTCTAGTTATACAACCACCTAAAGTTCATTACAAATGATATACGACATATGGAAATTCACCCAGCGCAATACAAAACGTTGAAGAATAAATTATCTTCAATACATGCAGGATAAGTTATTTTTCATCTATCTGTGGCCTATAAAATGTGCAGTTCTAAAAATTCCTTAAAAAAACCCTTCTAGCAAAGAAACATTGGATCTTTTCCGTTTGGGGGCTAGCAGCGAATTTTAATGAAAATCGGTATACTAATGTAGTTTTGGTCACTGATTTCAAAAATAACTTTTTTTTTGGAGAAATAAAAAACAAACTGGGTTAATGTTTACTATAACACCACCTGCACCCCAAGTAAAATGAAATATTTCAGTAGTACATCATAATTTACCAAGAAAAACGGTGTATGTCTTTATTTGGGGAAATTCTTATTTACGAAGATATTTGCTTCTGAAATTTTAATTAACGATATCGATTTGACGTGACGTCACGTCAAATGCGCGTTTATAATAACGACATTCATTTGTTTTGATTTTCATCTAGTCTAGTGATTGACGCCATTTTCCTTTAAATAAATTTAGATATGGCATGTGAAGGCTATAATGTACTTTTTTCATAAAATATTTTTCCTGATTGGGCTATTTTTTCGCTACTCTGCGACTTAATTAGTTGGTTGGGTTTTGTTCTGGTTATTTTTTTTTTTCAAATTGGATTCAGTTTAGTGGTGTTTGTGATAGAATTATGAAGTGCCATTCGTGTGATTTTGACTTTGAGAACTTGATTCGTCATGTGCCCTAGATGAAGACAAAGGATTGGATGATTTATCAATTACGGCGTTATTCTCTCATTTTAACGCCCATTCAAACTTAATATTTTTAGTCAGATATACCTGTAAAGCAGTCAAATGCTTTACAATGACGGTATTTTTTGTTCGGGAACTTAATAATATCATTTGTATAATTTGGGTCTCGGGGGTACGGGGGCGGAGCCCCGTAAAGATCACGCATCACAAATTGATCGGTCCTAATGTTTTGCGGTAGGGTTAGGTTTTTTGCAAAATACATTTTTTAGTAGTTTTTCGTGTGTTTTGTTCTGATTTGCTATTTATTTGTTGTGGGAATGACCCATGCTTATGCCCAAAATTCCCTATATTTACTTAGTAAACTTCAATGTCTCGTAACTTTTAATTGGGTCATGTCCACAACAAATGAATTGAATAGCAAATCTGAACAGAACACACCAAAAACTACTAGAAAATGTATTTTGCAAAAAAATTGGAGGAGGTGGTGGTATAGTAAACATTTACCCAAACATGTTAGAGCACTTTAATAAGTAGTGTGTTTTTAACGAAAATATCATGACAACCTAACCGGGCACTCAACTGACCTAACTGGGCATTAATTCTTGATTTTTTCTGCTACTTTTACAGATATGCCGGGATCCTTCAAAAAACATATTCTTCATAAAGTTTCACTTTTTACCGTTTGACCGACGCTTTTGGCAACGAAAGAACTGGGTATTTTTTATCAAAGAACACACTTTCCCACACTTAGAGCACTTTTTCATAAACAGTAGCAGTTTGTGACTGGCTAAATTTAACACAATCCTCTGTAACTAGTTTAAGCTAGTTAAAACACATTAATTATTTAGTGTTCTAACATTTTTTTTTTTTTTTTTTGGAGAAATGAAAAACAAGTTATTTTTTAAATAAGTGACCAAAACTACATTAGTATACCGATTTTCATTAAAATTCGCTTCTAGCCCCCAAACGGAAAAGACCCGAAATATTTAAAAAATGCTAATGCTTACCTTCATATTTCATGTTCATATCCGAATAATCCGATGCACAGATAAAAATAATAAATTATTTAATTGACATACTTTTTAATCAAATTACGGTGAGCTGATTGGTGTATAGGATAGCCGAAAAAATGTCGACCGACACTTATTGCGAAACATATGCGCATTGCGCAATCTGTAACATAAACGAAATAATTTTACAGCCTTATGGAAAAGAGATTCATCCGAAAATATTTGTCCCAACTCACTGACTTTCACAAAAAAATGGCAATAAATTATGAATTGGCCAATCAGGGGCCATGTTGTGAAATGCTCTCACTCACAGATTACGAGTCACTTAAGTTTAGGATAGCTTTATTTCATATGAACTTAAACTATCATTATAAGCCTAGGCCTTAAATTATAGATGAGGCTAGTTTGAATAAATGTAACACGTTACAAACCTTACATAGTTATAGTTTTGACGAGTTTGCAAAATTTAACTTATGACTAATTTATCAAATTAAGCTTTATCAAATTTTTAAGTTGCACCTAACAGGCTATATATACTAAGGCCACATTTAACGTCAGTTAGGCTAGGCTCTTCCACTTCATTTCAAGTTATTAAGCGTTGAAAGCTTTAATCCTGGCCCTAGGGCCTAGGGCATACGAATATGATAATTAATTAATAAAAAGCAAAAATTATATAATTTATCCTCGATTGAAGAAGCAAGTAAAGCTTAACAGAAGTACACGCAAACAGCCACATTAATTAGTCTAAACTCTAAATCATTGCAACTAGGCAAGACCTATAAATTATAAGCCCGAGGTTTTTCTAGAAAATGAACTGGGATGGAATGGATTTGTTTGGTTGGTTGCTTTTACAGCCTTTACATTATAATGTGGATGGTGGTAGAGTAAATTTACTTATAAAAATTTGGGAATTACATTCGCAGAGCCATGATATTGATCTAATGTTTCTAAAATTAAGGTTATGTATTTCCATCGCAAAAGCTTAAAAGTCAAGTAATCTTTTTAAAATGAAAGGTGAACCAATAGAGCAAGTATAAGAATTTAAATATTTCGGTCTCATCATCACCAGCGCTTTAAGTGATGACTCAAACGTAAGAAAACAATATCGATGGAAATATTAAAAACACGCAAGGAGATTTTTTTTTTTGTGCTTAAAAATAGTTTTTTCTGATGTATTTTGCGATGCTTTGTTCAAATATGACCTTCGTTTCAATCACAAATGATTCTAGGTTAGGTTACAGAGCATTTTTTAACATAAGTCGCCCAGCCGAAATTTTTTGTCGCCCAGTGAATTAAATTTCCCATTACTAAGCGACACGTCAGTTTTTCTCCATATAAAATTGTGTATGATTCAGTGCAGCTCATTGAAGCTTTGAGTGCGGCTCGTGCCCAGCCATCATAAAAAATATTCTTTAAATTTTCAAGCACTTGAATGATTATTGTACTTCCATAATGATATCTTGTTTCTGTTTCAGATACATACATAGTCAGGGGCAGGGCCGGCTTAAGGGGCGAGCAACGTGGCACTGGCTCAGGGCGCCGAAGTTTAGGGGGCGCCAAAAATCGAAAGAGCAACAGAAAGAAAAAACAAAATATCTCTATTAATCAACAAGAAACAAGTGAACAATTTAAGAAAGGAATTCTACATAGAAAATTAGGGCGCGCGAGATGTACTGAATGAAATAAACAATAAAATTATCTAAAAAAAATTATTTTTTAACTAAAAAAACTTTAAATAAAATAGGGTGGAGGAGGGCTCCAAAGCAAAATTGGCTCAGGGCGCTACAACCCCTTGAGCCGGCCCTGATTCAGGGGCGTCATTTCAAATTGGCTTGTGGGGGGGGGGGGGGGCGAAGAAGGCAGTGAGAGGCCCCTCACATGTCAAAATTTATTAAGTGCTACTCACAATGTACTTTATAATCAAATTAATATAAACAAGAATGATTAAATGGTCAGCTAGACTGGTTATTTACAGTTAACTATCAAATTATTAAGTTAAGCAATAAATCATGAAATTTATATCACCTATAGTCAGAGCTGGGCAATAAATACATTGAATGTATTTAAATACTAAATACTAAATACATGGGAGAAATGTATTTAAATACTAAATACTAAATACATTTTACGAATGTATTTAGATAATAAATACAAGATACATCAATTGTATTTAAATTCATTTGTAAATACATTTTAAATACATACAAATTTTAACATATGCATTCACTAATTCACTAAGCCATGACACGCACACGATAAAGAAATCAACCGCTTTCGACTAAAGTGGCACACAACTGATTGAACTGACACGTTGAAACATGAACCATGCTGTACTACACTGTCGACACGTCGTACTGTGCTAGTACAGAACGTGTATTAAACCAGTAAAAGTATTTACATTTTTATATTTTGAGTATTTAAATACATTGTATTTAAATACTCATTAAAGTATTTAAATACTATATTTAAATACATGAAAAACAATGTATTTATAAATACAGTTCTAAATACACAAATGTATTTAAATACGTATTTAAATACAAATGTATTTAAATACTGCCCAGCTCTGCCTATAGTAGAGGATATCTTTTAGACTTCGTTTTTGCAAAATCATCAACCAAAACAACCAAAACATCAAAATTAAGGTTTTTGGCCACTTCTTTTTCAGAGGCCATCAGAAGCAAGTCATTCAGTCGATCATCTCTCATCGTAGTTCATAAATAGTGTTTCACCAAACTCAACACAGAAAACAATCGCTCATTACTGCAAGAGTGATGATTATTTTCAAAATTTTCAAAATTTCAGAATAAGCTAATTGTAAAGGTCTTAGCTCTTCATACAACTGAATCAGATTCTTTGACTTTTCACTTTTGTTAGAAAAGTGTCTTTTGGCAACAGAAATTTGAGATTGCAAAAGGATTCAACCACACGTTAAACGTTACTCAGAGTTTTCAATTTTTTATATCATTAATCCATTGTCATTATTTTATTCAAATTATTGTAAAAAGTTTTTAAACTGTAAGCAGTTCATTATATTGGTAATCCACAAAATATTATGCGCCTTTTTTTAAGAAACTATCATTTGGAGGGCCTTGGAGGCCCCCCTGGTGAGCTTGGGGGGGGGGGGCCGCCCCTCACGGCCCCCCCCCTCAAATGACGCCTCTGTACATAGTAGATCTTTATTAGAAGATATAAAGTTAATAAAGTTACCAGTAGTAAGAGATATAAACCTTCAAATAAAAAAAAGTTATTACAGTATGGCGAGCACAAGTAAGAATAAGAAGCGAAAGTTTGTGAAGAAAATCGAAAAGTGAATCCTGAATGGAAACAATTCACTATTATCGACCATCAAGGAAAACCGACGAAATTCTGAAAAACAAACAGCAGCAAGTGTCGCATTAAATTGTTAAAACAAATAATGTACTAATTTGCGAATAAATACCTAACTTGACAACACTTATCTATCTATTAAGCTATTTCGTGTATTTTGGATGATAAATTGATAACGAGTGGACCACAGTGGAAGAGAGCTGATGGTAAGGGGATGTTTATGTATCCTGAGAAGTCAGTCAATAAGTGTGTGTGTGTGTGTGTGTGTGTGTTTTTAATTGATATGAATTGAATAACCTTTATTAATACTAAAATAAATGCATTGGATTTACAATGACATAAATAATTGTGAAGCTGGACTATTTATTTTATTTAATTTGGCCCTTAAGCTTTAGGCTTTACTGGGCTCTTATTAAAAATAAAAGTTATTATGGAGTAAGTATAGTTTACGTCCCCCTCTGGTGCCTAGTGTAGTTTACGTTCCCCTACATTATCCTAGTGTAGTTTGCGTTCCCCAACTTTGTCCGCGTATACCTAATCAAATAAAACGTTAAAACTAACGAAAATATTATGACTTAACCTAACCAATCGTCAATATATATTATATATATATATATATATTATATATATATATATATAAATATATATATTAAATTGACGATTGGCTAGGTTGAGTCGTAATATTTTCGTTAGTTTTAACATTTTATTTGATGGATTCATTAAAAAAATGTCTCCTAAAGATCCGAGTGTAGTTGACCTAGTGTAGTTTGTGTCCCTTTTTGCGTCAGGGGACGTAAACTACACTTGCTCCGTTATTATTAATAATAAATAAATAAATAATTATTATTAATAGTTAAAATATGGGATCACCTGAAGATCAGGGCCCCCAGCTTTCGTTAGTTAGCTTATAAGGCTAACTAGCGAAAATATCACGACTTAACCTAACAAATCGTAACGACCTTGACGACTGGTTTTGTTAAGTCGTGATATTTTCGTTAGTTAGCCTTTTTATTAGTAAAAATCATGAAATTTGTTTTACTGGTATCTAGGAAGAGTTTATTGGTGGTCAACCACTCCATTACACTGATGAATTCTGAATTAAATATATTCTTAGATGAATTAACATCTTTGCAAGAAAAAGACACCGTTGTATCATCTGCAAACATTATAAAGTTCAGTATATCAGATAAAAGTGGAAGGTCATTTATATATAATAAAAATAACAGTGGACCCAGAACTGATGCCCGTGGCACACCATGTTTGTCAAGCGTTTTAGCTGAACAAACCTTATTTACTGATACAAAATTATATCTATCGGATAAATAACTTTTAAACCAATCAATGATTGCTCCTCTAAAGCCGTAACAATATAATTTATTAAGTACAATATTATGATGTATTACATCAAACGCCTTCCATAAATATCCATATTCATATCATTATTTCTTTGTTCTCTCTAGCTATATTTGCAATTTCCATAAGATTTAAAATAGCCATTTCCGTTGTTTTATTATTATGGAAGCCATATTGTAGGATTCTAAATATCGCTGCATTCTACTTTTTACAATTTTTTCAAAAACTTTGCAGAAAACAGATAATGAACACACCGGACTGTAATTTGTTAATAATGTAGGATCACTCCTTTTAAAAAGGGGTGTTGTACAACCTGTCTTTAGTATTGATGGGAATATTCCTTTGGAAATACTTTGATTGATAACACTGGTATGCATCAATTTTGCTGTCAAGGGTTTTGTAAGTGATTCTTATAGTTTTTCCTGCTGATGTCGAATCTGCAATCCGTTTTTCTCAATCAGCTCAGGTTATCCGGCTATGGCCTCATAAGTAAAATAGAATTTTTCGTGATTTTGTCAAAGCGGAATTGGAACAGTAACATCTATCATCACTTGTTTCACTTGTATAATATCTTTTTTTACTTTTCAGGCATATAGATAAAATATTTCATAATGAATAGAGCGTGTAAAAATGATCCCAATAGATTCTGCTACATATGTGGGACGGTTACCATGCCAAATAACCAGTCCCAAATCACTAAATTTGTGAAGACAATGTATAGAGCATACTTTGGAATTAAGCTAGGGGACCAGGACAAAAATTTCGCCCCTCATATGTGCTGCAAGACGTGCATTGAAAATTTGAGAAGATGGAGCAAAGGCAGAGCGAAATCTTTGCCTTTTGGAATTCCCATGATTTGGAGAGAAGGAAAGGATCACGTGACAGATTGCTACTTCTGCATGACAAACCTCCAAGGTGGGCTTATAAATTTATTTTTCTTAAATATTTTGAAATCCTCGTATGAAACTTGACATAATATTCACCATAATGTAATATTCACCATATATAGCATAATATTCACCATAATGGTAATCATACATTTACATATACATATTGTTATAGAAAATACATTTACACATACATATTGTTATACAAGTTACATTTACATATACAATGATTGTATATGTTCTTTCTTTTTCATTCATATTGTCCCCGAAGGGACAATATGAATGAAAAAGAAAGAAAATATACAGACTCCATCGACCTATTTCATATCTTACAGACCGCAGCCTTCCCTCACGAGCCGCCACTGTCTGAATGCTTCTTCTTTTCATATGCAAGTTTTATATCCATGTTTCTGTGTTTCTATTTTCAGGAGTTAACAAGAAGAATAAACACATTGTTGTATACCCTGACATTCATTCTGCTATGAGACCTGTACCCCATGGTCCTGGAATTCCAATACCCGACCCACCTCAAACCCTGGACTTCGATGATTCTGATGATGAATCAATGACCAATGCCAATGACCAGTCCCAGTCGTATATACCTCAAATACCGCTTCAAATGAGCCGAGGCCTCTCAACCAGGCCAAACTTAATGATCTTACCAGGGATTTAGGACTTTCCAAATTAGCTGCCGAGATCTTGGGCTCACGACTTCGAGAGGACAACTTGCTGGCTCCGGGAACAACATTCTCCTGGTATAGGAAACGAGAGGAAGAATTCCGCAAGTTTTTTGCAGTGCACGAAAATACCTCTTCCTTAGTGTACTGCTGCAATGTTGAGGGGCTAATCGAATCCTTGGGCCTGCCATATAACGCATCAGAATGGAGGCTATTTATAGACTCGTCTAAACGAAGTTTGAAAGCAGTACTTCTCAACATTGGGAATAGGGTTGCATTAGTCCCTGTAGCACATTCCGTAC
The DNA here is from genome assembly GCA_023014485.1 of Bathynomus jamesi. Lineage (NCBI taxonomy): Eukaryota > Metazoa > Arthropoda > Malacostraca > Isopoda > Cirolanidae > Bathynomus > Bathynomus jamesi. The sequence continues at coordinate 376,753 of JAJOZX010002985.1, forward strand.
AACTTACTGAGAGCTACGATAACATGAAAATTTTACTGGATGCTCTCGTATACGACCAACATAACTGGAGGATCTGTGGAGATTTGAAGGTAATACTAATATCATAAGTAAACTATTGCTATTGACTATGTTGTTTTTCCAAAGGTTATTTGAGAGCGTATAAGATAGGCTGACCATATTTCCTTGAGACAAAAACGGGACATTGGGATGGCAAAAAAGGGACGGGGGTTATGTAATATTCTGTATTCATGAAAAAGTAAGTACATAAACCGGGACAAAATTGACATTTTTATTAAAACGACGGGACGGCCAGGAAATATAAAACAAACGGTACTGTCCCGTTCAAAACGGTACGTATGGTCAGCCTAGTATAAGAACACTTAACTTCCCCACAGAAGTGATACAGTCCAATGCATAGATTTTTTTATCTGAGAGAACAAATTCTCTAAATTCTTTAAATATTTTCATTTTTTTTCAGATTGTGGCATTTGTATTGGGAATGCAAGGGGGATACACGAAATACCCATGTTTCCTCTGCAAATGGGATAGCCGAGCGGATGAGAAGCACTATGCACAGCGTGAATGGGCATCCAGAGAGAATTTTGAACCTGGGTCGCATAATGTCGTTTCAGTTCCCCTTGTACCACCAACAAAAATTTTGCTCCCACCACTTCATATTAAGCTGGGCTTGATGAAAAATTTCATCAAATTAATGAATAAGGAGGGTTCAGCATTCCGATATCTCGAGAGTAAATTTCCTCATATATCTGATGCTAAACTAAATGCTGGGTTTTTGATGGTCCTCAAATTCGAACTTTGATCAAGGATACTCAGTTCGAAAAACGCAATGACTCCAACTGAGAAGAATGCCTGGCAGGCATTCAAATCAGTTGTCACTGATTTCTTGGCAAGCGTAGAAGTCCAGAATACGAGTCCGTTGTCGAAAACTTGATGGAAGCTTTCAAAGCTCATGGGTCGCGCATGTCCATAAAAATGCACTTTGTGTGGTCCCACTTGGACTATTTTCCTGAAAATTGCGGGGATTATAGTGAGGAACAGGGTGAACGATTTCACCAAGATATCAAAATAATGGAAGAGAGGTATCAGGGAAACTGGGATATCAATATGCTGGCGGACTATTGCTGGTGTTTGAAGCGAGACGTGCCCGAAGAAAAACACAGACGGAAAGCCAAAAAAACTTCATTCCTTCCTCAATAAACTTTTTTCCATATTCATTGTATGAATAAAAGTATTTATTCACACAATGTTTTCATTTTTCACGAGTGTTCTTATAATATTACTCGTATCTACAGTGTTTAAGCTAAAAAAATCAATAAATTTGGGGATAAAATTGGACTTATAATAAATGGCCAATAGAGAAAAACCTGACCTGATTGAGGAAAACCAATGTCATTTTCGAATTCAGCATGGTCGAATTATATAATATGAGTTGAAAAAACCCTCACAGCAGACAAAGAAATTTCATATGCATACCAGTGTAATTTTAGCCAAAGTTACAGATATCTTATCTTTAACAAGTTTCAGTATAGGTACAGGACTGTTACTGTTATGAATGTTATTTTTGGTATTTTTTAATATACTAATAATATTCCGGACCTCAGTAGAGGTAACAAGAACAAAAGAAAATAAATTTAGTGGGCTGGATGGCATATATTTCAGAAGTGAGTGATCATTATTTAGTAACTGTGAGCGAAGCTTATCCACTATTGAAGTAAAATGTATAACGTCTGCAATAGAAGTATCATCAGTGATTTCTTTATCATCAACATTTAATTTCTCTATTGAATTTTTCTTAATTTGGTTTCCAAGAAGACTATTTACGGTTGTCCAAGTGTTTTTCGTTTTTCATGTCTCCTTTATGTTTGGAAAATTGATTGTTATCATAGTTATGTTTTGCAATTTTGATTTTAATTAATTTGTTTCTGTACTGTATTGAGTATATTGTACTTTAGGAATTTTGCTTTGTAATTGTAATTTGAATAATTAATTTATCTCTGTTCTTTATTGAAGTGATAATTCCTGGAGTGATCCATAGATTTGCGACACTTTTGGGCGAAACTGTTTTCCTCCTTAAAGGAAAGCAAGTATTAAAAATATGAAATAAGGTATCACAGAAGAACTGAAATATATGATCTGGGTCATTCATAGGTTTGTCACAGTCAAATCGAGTATTTTCTACAGACCCAATAAATTTATTTTTTAACCTCTGAGGATATTTTGTGATCAATAGTTGTTTTATCCGCAACCTGAACATGTTATTGTATATAGCGTAAGTAGGAAAATGATCACTGATGTTTGTGGTTATAATTCCAGAATTTACGAGGGCATTGCTATTTACAAATATAGTATATTATCAATCGTAGATTCTGTTATTCGATTACCACAGTTGCAGACTCGAGTGGGTTTGGTAATAGTATGACTAAGAGAGAAAGAATTCATCCAGTTTAAAAATTTATGAGAGATTGCTTCAGATTGCAAATTGATGGAAGTTGCGTAAAATGTTATTTAAGTGGCTTAAAAAGCTATTGATATTAATATTAAGAGGTCTATATATTGCATGAACAGAATATACATTACTTTTGCCTTTTATATTAACAGTCAGGTTTTCAGTATCACGATTACACACAGAAAATACTTCGTGAATACTAGGTGAATGACACCAGGCCAAAATGCAAAATGGGGCCTGTACAAATGGTGTTCACATGGTGGTAGCTCTCGTGTCACTGGTTCTTCGGAGAGAGAGGTGGAGGTGCGTCGAGGAGTCTTTGTAACGAAGTTGAGGTGTGAGGCAAAGCATAAGGACATGCCTTGAAGTAGTCTCTCGCTGTGACGTTATCTTGGTCGTACTTGTGTGACGTCATCTTGGTCGTGTTTGTGTTGATGGACATCACTAAAATATTTGAAAGCATCTTTGCCACTATATATATATATATATATATATATATATATATATATATATATATATATACACAGGGTGTCCCGTAAGTCTGGACCATAGGGCAAAATGATAAAAACGGCAAAAAAAACGCCGAAGAGACTTTTGGGGACTGTTTGTGAAATGAGCGAGGGTGGTAGCGGCTGTGTCATCGTCGGTGGGTGTCCTCGGAGGTCCACTGCGTGGTTTATCTCCTATAGATCCCGTTTCCCTGAACTTTGCTACAAGTTTGCCGACACAGCTGTGTGTTATCGGCGCGCGGTCCTGATGCAATCTGTTAAATTCCTCAGCGACCTCCCTCTGACTCCGATTTCCTACGAGCAGAATTACCTGGATGCGTTCTTCCTTACTCAAAGACATCATGGGCACTTGCATAAACGGAAAAACATGAATTACTTATTTTACTCTATGGTTCCAAACTTATGGGACACCCTGTATATATATATGAAAATGAAAAGGTTTATTGGCAGACTATAGTCCATATGACAGATATTATTAATACAATGACAGTTCATATACTAAGGATAGAAATATATACAGTTGATTAGAAATAATACTGTAATGTCGAAGTTAGGTGGAGCTACAGACAGACGTTTTCGTACCAAGAAGTCCATAGCTTAGAGGATAAATGGCAGGACACATGGATAGCTTGGATGATCGGGTTGGTTGATTTTTTAATTCTTTGCATTAGACTGTGTTGAGCACGTCTTGTTACCTCCGGGAAGGTCGGGACATTGTGGGTGGCAAACATTTGCGAATCTGAGCATCTCTGGGGTAATTTATGTAGAGTCTAAAAGACCTGTTGTACAGCAAATTTAGAGTTTTGCCAGATCCGGGCTGTATGGAGGGTGGGGTAACACAGTCAAGCTCATTTTTGTGATGGCCTCTCATGTTTGCAAACTGTTGTGTGGTCTTGCGTTTTCGTACAAAAGAAGGACATCTTCCATTTTTCTCTCCGGTCGAACTCGCTTTATACGTCTCTGGAGTCTCTGTAGGGTAGCAATATATGCCTCTGATTTGATTGTTTGTCCTTTCTTCATAATGTCCACCAGAATCACCCCTTTCATGTCCCAGAAGATGGTGGCCATAACCTTTCCTGTAGAGGGAGCCATTTTGAACTTTTTCTTGCGTGGGGAGTTTGCGTGATGCCACTCCATGGATTGGCGTTTTGTTTCAGGTTCAAAAGTGGTGTACCCAAGTCTCATCCCCAGTCACAGTTCGAGAAAGGAAGTCATCCCCTTCTGTCTCGTATCGAACCAACGACTCAAAAGCAATTTCTTTTCTTTGGGCTTTGTGATCTTCAGTCAGTTCGCGAGGAACAAACCGTGAACACACTTTTGAGTATTCCAGTTGCTGAATTATCGTATTCACACTTCCCTCACTAATTCCTAGCTCCAGTGATAGCTCCTTGTATGTGACGCGCCGATTTGATCGAATGATGTTGTTAGCACGTTGCACAGTGTGAGATGTCACAGCCGATGCCGGGCGACCGCTGCGTGGCTCATCATCGAGGCTGGCTCTCCCTCTCTCCGATGATCTCACACGTTTAGATCAGCGTCAACTGTGCTTCGATCAACAACAGCATCTCCGTAAACGTTTTGTAGACATTTATGAATATTTCCAATTGTTTCCTTCTCTGCAGTTAAGAACTCGATAACAGCTCTCTGTTTACGACGCACATCACTGTCAGACGCCATTTTAGAAAGTGCGTTAACCATCGGTTTTATACAAGGGCGTTTAAAAGCAGTTTTATAGAAGGAGGGGAGGTTCAAACTGGAAAAATCCGGTTATGTGAAGCGCAGAAAGTTCAAACTTATGGTCGAAAAGACATTTCAGCCCCATGGCCTATTATTTAGGTAAGAAAAAAGGGTGGGGCAAAATATATTGAGTGCCTCTAGTATACAGTATATACATATATACACGCACACTGTGTATATCTAGTGCGTTCGAAAAGTCTCTCCGCAGTGCTATGTTAAACGCATAGGAAATTGAAAACTACAATGTTTTCATTCAACCATGATTTAGTAATTTTATTACATAACCTTTTGGTTTTACAACATGTGTTGAAAGTTTTTTCCACCATTTTGCAGGCACAGAGCAACTCGTCTACACTTGTCAAACACTTTTGACAACAAGCACGTTGACTGCGGAGAGACTTTTCGAACACACTGTGTGTGTATATATATATATATATATATATATACATTTAACTGCAATGACCACGCAGTATATTAATGTATAGAAACGACGTAAGTATAGAGGAGCGTTCTGCACACGAGGAAGAGAAATAACGAACAAATGAAAAATGAGGTGAACCGCCCGGGAATCGAACCCAGGGCCTTCCGATTACCGGTCGGATGCGCTACCATTACACCACGGACCTCGATCAGTCATAAGTCGAAATTCTCCTACATAGGGCAGAAACCAATGCCCTGAGGGCACCCTCGCAAATCGTGAATATGTACATTTAACGTCGTTTCTATATATATATATATTATATATATATATATATATAAAACCCTTGTCGCCCAGTGAAATTGGATTAAAAAATGCTCTGTTAGGTTAGGTTAGGTTTCCTCATATAATTTTCAGTGTTCTTTCCTAATATCAACGTATTTTTTGTCAGAAATGCTCTCACTGAAAATTAATATGAGGAAACCTGACCTAGAATCATTAGCGATTAAAGCGAAGGTCATATTTGGAAAAATACATTGATACTAGAAAAGAACACTGAAAATTATGACGAAACCTAACCTAACCTAGAATCATTTGCGATTGGAACGAAGGTCATATTTGAACAAAATACACCTGAAAAACCTATTTTTATGCACCAAAGGAAAAACCATCAGCCGGCATGTTTTCAATAATAACCCAATCCAAGCCCGCAACTACGGTGGGGGGAGGGGGGTCCGAGAGGGGGTTTCGCCACCCCTGGCAATTTTTTAGCCCCTCCCCCTGGAGCCCAGACTGCCAACCAGGTTTGACTAGAGGGATGACAAGTGATCGGAAAGCAGAATTTGCTATGCTTGCTTCTGAAGCCAAACGCACGAACAGCATCAATCTTAATTTATTTATGCGCAGATTTGCTAAAAAACAGCGGAATTTGCAATTATTTAAAAGTAATTTTACATAAAGTGATGAACTAACGCATATTTTCTAAAGACACTTATTATCCATATTAGATGTATTTAAATTTTTCCCATTAAATTCTTTTCTATTCGATATATGTATTTATTTTATTGTATACTAGCGGAGTGACCCGGCATTGCCGGGGTGGATGATGAACGCTATATATGCCCGGTTAGGTAAACTAAATGCACGGTTAGGTTAATTGAATGCCCGGTTAGGTCAACTGAATGCCCGATTAGGTTAATTAAATGCCCGGTTAGGTTAATTGAATGCCCAGTTAGGTTAATTGTACGCCCTTGACGATTGGTTACGTTAAGTCGTGATATTTTCTTTAAAGCTAACGAAAATATCACGACTTAACCTAACCAATCGTCAAGGGCGTACAGATGACCTACCTGGCATTCAATGAACCTAACCGGGTATTCAATAATTTTGCCATAGGTTTCGAGATATATATATATATATATACGTAATGATCTTGATGACGTCATTTATTTTTTTTAATTAATATTTAATTTATTAACACCCAGGTGCACAACCTCGCGACCTAACCTAACCAATCGTCAAGGGCGTACAGTTGACCTAACCGGGCATTCAATGAACCTACCGGGTATTCAATAATTTTACCATAGGTTTCGATATATATATATATATAATATACATACGCAATGACGTAATGATCTTGACGTCAATTAATTTTTTAAAATTAATTATTTAATTTATTAACACCCAGGTGCACAACCTCGGGACCTAACCTAACCAATCGTCAAGGGCTACAATTGACCTAACCGGGCATTCAATGAACCTAACCGGGTAATCAATAATTTTACCATAGGTTTCGACATATATATATATATATATATATATATAAAATTTATTAACACCCAGGTACATAACCTCGGGTCGCTGCAGTGTGCGGGGCTCTCATTCTGTCAATGTAAAATCACACGCGACTTGGGTCGTCATGACCCAAGTCGTCAGTCGTAGGACGATCCTGCGTGTGGGCGGCCTTAAACGACGAAATGTATGAGTGCGAACAAGCGAGACAAATGCAGTGGATGGCTGACTAAATATATAAAACTTACATTTCCCGAGAACAGTTAGGCTACTCATAAACTAGACGTTTGCATTCGAATGCAGTAAAAATCTCGTGTTTAAATTGGGGAAGCTCTTTACCATGGGTCACTGGGTCAGCCTATTCTCATCAATTTCAAAGGAGTTAACCTTAATTGTTTAAACAGCAATCGGGTATGTAGGGAATCACGCTTTGCTCTGGCGTGCGTGGTTAGATCTCGCGCAGATCATCATTTAATACCAAAGTTTACGGGTTTACGCGCCATCACACTCGGAGAAATATCATTCTTAATGACTCTATTAACACCTTCAAGTACGACTTTGTATTAACACCTTCAAGTACGACTTTGTATTAACACCTTCAAGTACGACTTACATCTTAGTGGAAGAAGGAAAGAAGTAAAAAAGAAATGATTTAATCTTATGAAAGATGGTAGTTAACGGTAGTTAAAAATAACTTTTTGGATTACCTTAAGAGATATATTAAATTTTACATCCTGTCAATCTGCTTATCTGTCTCTGTGTCAGTATTTGCTCACATTAATTAAGAACCTTTCACGTTAACCATATACAGGGTGTCACGTAAGTCCGATCTCATAGGAAATTTATTTAAAATTAAATTTACAAAAATAATACATTAAAACTAAAACAAATATTCCAATTGATGTCTTGTTTTGGGACTTTCTTTTTGTTGCGGGTAGAATAACACGCAATGGGCTAATATGGAAGTGAGTTACACTCATGAGGAAAAGGCATCCGCATTCGCCTTTTCCTCACGAGTGTAACTCGCTTCAATATTAGCCATTCGTATTATTCTACCTGCAACAAAAAAAAGGTCCCAAAATAAGACATCAGTTTGAACATTTGTTTTAGTTCTAATTGTATTATTTTTGTAAATTTAATTTTAAATAAATTTTCCAGACCGAACTTATTGAACACCCTGTATTTTATGTACACCCTGTATTTAATGTAATGAGGAAATTCGCAGCAGCGGAACAAAACGGAGAACTTGAACTACAATTTAATTACGGCTGTATGTTAATTGATATGTGAACATGTTACGTGTGTAATGTGTATTCAAAGTTTATAACGTAACGTAACGACTTGACAGCTATACAAAAGCCTTCCAAAAATCGTTCTAAACCTAACAATAATTTATCATAGGTTTTAATTTCATAATGTTTTTAATATACCTTTGAAACCCTCTTAATTAACGTAAATTTGGGTTAATTAAAATAATAAAGCCTCAGAATTAAATCTAAAATTTATTATTTTGTGCCAATTCGAGTTTCATTTCAAATTATAAAAAAGATTTACGCGTAATTTTGATTTTCAAAGAGCCCCACATTAATTTTGGGTATTATTCAATAGAAACTTTGTGTTTATTTCATTTATAATTAATTACAATTAATTTCTATATTATTAGCCTAAATTTCTAAAATCAAATGTTTATTAAATAAGTTATAGACAGATGGGACCTACAAATTTACGTGGGATCCGAACCACGGGTCGCTACATCATCTAAACGCAGAGGACGGTCACCCATCCAACTATTCTCCACACTCAACGTCGCTTAATTTCCCTAATCTAACGGGAAGTGGTGTTGTGATGTGGCCACGACGTTAGGGTGTGTCAATTTTAGTTAAGTCAACAATTCAAAAACTACTAATGCTCAAATGATGTCATATTATCTAGCAAACTTAGAAATATCTTTAGTGTTGTTTAAAAAAGCCATTTACCTACTTAACTATTGCAGCGAAGCGATTGTGGGAGGGACAAGGGAAAATACTTTGATATCATTTTCTGAAGTAAAGAGGTTAATTAAAGAGTTAAAGACTGGTTCTGCGTCAGGGGTAGATGACTTATCGAATGAGCACTTAAAATATGCAAATGACGTAGTATGTCTGCATATATCATTGCTCCTATCAGCCATGCTGGCTCATAGCTATATCCCTGCAGAGTTCATGAGGGTATATATCTTGCCCCTGGTCAAAAATAAGTACGGAGACATTCTGTCCAGCAATAATTACAGGCCTATTGCTGTCGCTTCCTGCTTCTCGAAACTACTAGAAAAATTCTTGTTACGCCGATTAAGTGATTTCCTATGGACATCTCCTAATCAGTTTGGCTTTAAAGGTTCCCATGTACGTATTAAATTTATTCAAATTTTGGTATTCCCACCAATCTTTCACTGTTAGGTGGGGCAATGTACTATCCGAGTGTTTTGGCTCCTCTTGCGGGGTGAGACAAGGCTCATTGCTCTCCCCTACGCTGTTTAATGTGTATATCGACGGATTAATTGCTTCACTTAATGAGGCAACAGTGGGATGTTGTATAGATAACACAAGGATAAATAACTTAGTTTATGCCGATGATATGGTGTTAATAAGTCCCTCTGTTAAAGGTCTGGATCGGCTACTAAAAGTCTGCGAAGTGTATTCGCAGAAACATGATATTTTTTTAATGTTACAAAAACTAAGGTTATGCAATTTCATCCTAAAAGCTGTAATCAGCCAGCTGATATAAGGTTTAAAATGAATGGTGAAGTAATTGAAGAAGTACAAGAGTTTAAGTATTTGGGTCAAACTATTACCAGCTCCTTGAGTGATGACTCGGATATAAGAAAACAATCTCGAAGCCTGTGTGCTGAAACGAATATGACCATAAGGAACTTTCGATTCTGTACAAATGAAGCTAAAGACACTCTCTTTCGTACTTTCTGCAGTAATATATACGGACAGCAACTGTGGGTGAATTATAAAAAAGGTTCTGGCAGAACTCTAAATTTGCTGTAAAACGGGTCTTTTAGACTCTTACATAAATTACCCGCGAGAGTTCAGCTTCGCAAATGTTTGCTACCCACAATGTCCCGAGCTTCCCGGAGGTAACAAGGCGTGCTCAACACAGTCTAATGCAAAGAATTAAAAAAATCAACCAACCCGATCATCCAAGCTATCCATGAGTCCTGCCATTTATCCTCTAAGGCAAGCTATGGACTTCTTGGTACGAAAACGTTTGTCTGTAGCTCCACTTAACTTCGACATTACAATATTATTTCTAATCAATTGTATATATTTCTATCCTTAGTATATGAACTGTCATTGTATTAATAATATTTGTCATATGGACTATAGTCTGCCAATAAACCTTTTCATTTTCATTTTCATTTCATTTATATTTGAACATAAAGGTTTTAAATATAACCTAAATATGACTGTAGCATCGTATATCAATGTGCCATTGATATGTGTGGTCAACTTTGATTATTTTTGGTGTGCAGTATGGTTTCTAAGTTTCACATAGTCACAAATGCTGGAGTTTTGACTGTGAATGCACGTGTTTTCCCTCCTTTTTGACAATTTTGATTACTTCGTAATGTAAATATTGTGTAATTCAAATTATTCGAAATGTTATGTGTGACCCAAACTTTCTGTATATTTTGATATGATAGATATATGAAATTGTCATTACTTTGAATAATTAAGTCTTGTACCTATAACAACACAACCTTCTATCTGAGCTTATAAGAGGATATGAAGAATTTCAATTAACTTAATTTTATGTAATCATGATCAGTAGGCCTATCCAAATTTCAATGACATTTCTTTTGTTCACAGGTCTACAGGATGAGTCAGAAAGAAATCAGAACCCGAAGCAAATCAAGTTGTCACCTAAGTCATTTGGTGGGGACTGGGAGGGAACTTCCCCCTGCTGAGCTGCCCACAGCCAGAGATCTGCTGAGGTATGGTTTGTTGAGGAGAGAGATGAGTGAGGAAGACAGGAGGAATTACCCAGTTAATGACCTGATTAACAACGGCATTGTTCCAGGGCTACTGGCTCAGTGGAGAAAGGCCAACGCTCTATTCACAAACCCTGTAATTAATCAACACCGAGGTCATGATCAGGGCTAAAGTGAAGGCACTGTGGGATGAGGCAGTGAAGGTGTCCATTGGCAATATGAAGCTAGAGGTCAAAGATAGGTTCATGATGAAACTGGACAAATTGGTGGACATCCTGACCTGTCACTGTGTGATCAGGAGCTGCAGTGAGCTTGGGTGCAACCCTGTCTGCAACAGTGAGGTTCACATTGACTGCAGCTGCAGGAGCAAGCAGAAGATACCAGTGCAGGAGCTTGCCTTCATTAAAGGTCAGAGAGAAAAGATGGGCAGTGTGGGGGCACACCAGATGGGTTTAGCTGATCACCCTGAGACCAGGAGACAGGAAGTAGTGCTGCAGAGACAGGAGCAGAGAAGGAAGGCCGAGAAGAAGAGGAGGAGGAAGGCAGAGGAGTCAGCCAAGAAAGAAGAGGAGTTGAGGGAGGAGTCACTGCTGGAGATGGAGTTGGAGGAGACTGGAGATATACTGGAGGAGGCAGAGAGGAGAGAGGAGGACGAAGACTTCATACCAGAGAGCGCGGCCTTAGGATATTTCGGGCCCTGTGCAGAGTATACTGTACGGGCCCCCCATGACACAAGTCAAATTGTTTTTCATTGCTAATCATTTTATTTTAGTAGATTGTTAACAAGTACAAGTAAAATTTAACTATACAAGTGCACCTGTAACAGAATACCAACAGACCAACAGCCTTTACTATTATTACTACTTATTACTTTATTATTATCAAATATTTAAACTATCATAAGAGGTTTCAACCAGCGGCGGCCTTAGGATATTTAATTAGGAATAGGATAATTCAATTTAATTAGGATATTCAACAAAAGTAAATACACAAAATAAAGTTTGTAAATATACAAAAAAAATTGAAATTTTCGGGCCCCCCTAAGTTGCGGGCCCTGTGCGACCGCACGGTTCGCACACCCCTAAGGCCGGCACTGCCAGAGGCTGCGACAACTTCTTCCTTGCCTGTGGCTAAGAAGAAGAAATACAACACTGAAGATATCACCAACATAGCTCTGGCTAGCTTGAGACATGACACTGGGTTGAGAGAGAGTGCAGAGATTGCCACTGCTGCCTGGATTGATGCTGGTCTTATCACAGAGTTTGACACAGCACTGGTGATTGACCACAACAAGGTTGGGAGGGTTCAGGAGAGACTGACTAAGGAGCTGGTCAAGAAGTTTGATGAAGAGATTAGGGAAAATGGCATCACCTGTATCTTCTTTGATGGGAAAAGAGATGACACCAAAGTGATGATGGAAGCTGAGGGCAGTGACAGGCAGTTTCCTGGCCTCATTAATGAAGAACACTACACAGTGTGCAATGAACCAGGTGGGAAATATTTGTGGCATTTTGTACCAGAGGAAGCTGCAGAGGAGAGAAGTCATGCTGAGGTCATTGCTGATCATCTGGTGAACTGGCTAAGAGAGAGAGGAGCAAACCAGACCCTTTTGGCCATAGGGCCACTGCTGCAATCAAGGAGTTTCTGGATAGACCAATGGAAGTTCCTGTATGGCCCTCACACACACAGTCGGTAGAGAGGTGTGTAATGATGACAACTGAAGCAGCACATGTTTACTCACAAGAGAGGGAGGCGTACATCAGTGGCCAGGTGGCCAGTAGGGAGCTCATGTCCAGGAACAAGAGCACGGCAGACATGGCATCCTTGGCAAAGTTCAAGAAACCTATCTATATTTCAAAGTTTTAATATTGAAATACAATCAGAATGTCTTTAATTGTATGTAATGTATGTAAAATGTAGTTATATACAATAAAAAACATACTTGCAAAAATTGCTGATTTTTCATAAACTTCAACTTCAAATATAAGTAGCTAGGAGTGGTCAAATCTGGATTTTAAAGCCATATTTCGATTTAGCACATAAAAATGCATCATTTGGTCACTAGTAGTCTTTGAAAATCTAAAACTTTCACTTTGCTCCCTAAAATTGACACACCCTACCACGACGTAATTCCGGATCATGTAAAGTGGGTCGAATGGAATAAAGTCGAATTCGATTTGGGTTGTATTCAAGTGAATTCCATTTCGACTTTATTCCACTTGACCAATTCCATCTTATTCTAGTTTGACTGAATTCAGTGTCGATCTAAATCCAGTCTGAACAAATTGATGTAATAGTTCGATCTTGTTCCACTCTCAGTATGCTGTCTAGTTCAGCGTTTCCCAAACATTTATTTTTACCCAACACCCCCTTCAAACTGAAGACAACCCTTCAGTTCCCCCTTATTTCAAATAAAAATGGCATTCAAATGAGGGTAATTTAGTGGTATCATAATCGGTGCGAAGGATCATTAAAAGTGAATTACTCATAGCATCTGTCATGTTTTTTAAGTTTTTACGTTACCAATGATAGCACCATGCCAGCGTGTGATATGCCAACAATAAAATTATTATTAAACAAAAAAAATTAAACTAACACGAACGTAGATGTAGCTCGTAGCGTAAACTAACCCACTTTTTGTTATATTCTACCTACTTTTTTTTTCTTATCCTTTCCTTACTTGCATGTCTGTAACTCTTTACTTGCATGTCTGTAGTTTGCATGGTATGTTAGTGTTTGAGTTAAGACTGTGTTTGCATGGTTTGTAAGCGTTCTTATTTTACTTCTTTTCATCTTTCACCCCTTTCCTATTCTCTTCGACTATTTTTCCGACTTGTCGGCAGTGGCCGGCGGATGATGATGGGGAGTATTTCTTTCTCTTTTTCTGAATGAATGTTAACCCACGAATGATAGGTTTTGCTACTTACTTAACCCCTTATTCTCCTCTTTTAACCCCTTCCTCTTTCCTTTCTCTCGGGCTAACCTTAGAGTGGATCTTAGGGTCTTTGTTAGCCTTAGCTTCTGTAGATATGTAGATAACATCCTCTGCTGATGACACAAAAATTAATAGAAAAATAAGGAATCCAGATGATATAAAATCCCAACAGACAGACATGAACAGAAGGCAACAATATGAAATTTAACATTGAAAAATTTCAACTATTAAAATATAGATTTAAGGTCCTGACCCTCTTTCTCTGGAGTACTATGCCTTGCCCCAAATGGACAAGAGATGCAGAGAAACCCTACGCAAAAAGAGTTAGAAGCACAAAATAGAATAGTATTAATCAAAGCCAAAAGAATAATTGGACAGATACTGAGAACCTTTAAAAGAAGAGAGAGGAATATAATGATTCATTTGCTGAAAATACTGATCATACTCAAGTTGGAGTATTGCTGTCTTAACATCCCCATATGAAAAAGATATTAATCAACTAGAGGGGATACGGAGAAGCTTCACAGCCAAGATCAATGGATGCAAAGAACAAAATTACCGAGAAAGGTTACGTGAATTAAATTTATATTCGCTGGAAAGAAGAGAAGTACATCATTCTTTAGACTTGGAAAATAACAGAAAAACTAGTCCCTAATCTCACTTTGAACCCTATAACCGTTCAAACAACAATGGAAAATAGGAAAGGAAGAATGTGTCGTTCGTTTTTACAAACTGAAGGCTAGACAGGGAATATCCTCAACCCTGAAATAAAATAACTTTGTTATCAGCTTGTTTTTGTTTGACCAGCTGCTCAGGGGACTACGGAACACGACTAGTGTAGTGGTGAAAATCTTCAAAGGAAGACTAGACGACTGGTTCAGAACAATGCCAGATGAGCAGGGAGTACCTGGCTGTGTGAAGTGCAAAGCGTAAGAAACCAACTTTCTTCTTCACTAGGTCAACTCGAGAGGAGGGACAACAAGCCTGACCTCCGTGAAATAAGGAATCATCGTACGGAACAACTGAAAGGTTGAAAGGAAAGGTTGTTATATCGGATAATAACAACTATAGTAATAATGAAGAAAATTATTGAAAATACCCACATTTTCACTTTTTATTTTTCCTTTGCTAATCTTCTTTCGCTCCCCTTCGATAACTTTCATCTTGTGCACCCCACAGTTTGGGAAATGCTAGTCTTAACCTAATCCTCTAAATCCAAATTAATCGAACCTAAATTTATAACATTTTATCTATAACCTAATGGATACCCTGAATAATATTTAATTATTTAATTAGAAGTTTGATGGAAATGTGTTCAACTTTATTTCATTCAATCAACTCCAGGAGAGAGAGAGAGAGAGAGAGAGAGAGAGAGAGAGAGAGAGAGAGAGAGAGTTACAAGGAGTTACAAGGAAAAGAAGTACCTCAAAAGGCCTTGCGGCCCATACCGAGGAGGTACCAATGGCAACGGGTGCCAGGGAAAATTTTGTGAGTTTATTTTTCTTTCAACTATCCTAGCAGTAGTAGAAAACTGGATAGAAAAGTAGAAGGCTCTCTCCCCACCCTCCGATCCCTCCCTGCCAGAGGCAGGTACGGAAAAAGGTTGAAGAAAATACCTTGACCCTGGAAAAGTAGCCAAGGAAATTTTACAGGAAAGTGGAGAATATATAAATAGCTCTATATTTAGCTTGCTCACAGAGACCGAGCAAGCGAACTCTTGCAGTTGGTTCCAGATATTAACTATTTTATAGGAAAAGAAATTTCCGCAGACTGAGGTCCTAAATGTCTTTACACACTCAAATAGTGTGCAAGATTTCGTCTAACCTTTTCTTGAACTGATCCACAGAGGAACTGTTCACAACATCCGAAGGTAACCTGTTCCATGTGTCACAGATCTTATACGTAACATAATTCCCACACACACTAGTCCTAAACCGTTTCAAATCCAACTTCCAACCATTGTTGCGAGTTGGGTTATCATTTAAACTAAACATACTTCTAAAATCGACATCGTTGAACCCTCGTAAGAGCTTGAAAACCTCGATCAGTTGACCGCGCAGCCTCCGAGTTTCAAGCGAAAACAAGTTCAGGGCGCGTAACCGTCGATTGTAGCCCATATGCCTAACGGAAGGGATTAACTTTGTGGCCCTCGCCTGCACTCGCTCCAGCCTCTCAATATCTTTCCTGAGGGTGGGCGACCAGAACTGCACAGCATACTCCAGGTACGGCCGAACAAGGGAATTGTACAGTGAGAGCACAATCTCCTTGTTCCGAAACTGAAATTGCCTCCTGATATAACCCAATAGTTTCTGGGCTTTCTTTTCCACCTCTACACACTGTTTCGTAAACTTAAGGTCGCTGCTAATTAGCACACCCAAGTCCTTTTCTAAATCAGTCACCTCGATATTACTGCCCAACATCGAGTAGTCCGACTTGGGATTGGCGTAGCCAATGTGCATCACTTTGCATTTACCCAAGTTAAACGGCATTTGCCATTTTTCGGACCACTCTCCTATCCTACCTAGGTCCGCACGCAGTTTCCTCGATCGCTTCGGGCGTCCCAACATTGGCCCCAAGCTTGGTGTCATCAGCGAATTTGGCGATCCGACTGACGATGCCACCGTCGATATCATTTATGTAAATGGTAAACAACAGCGGCCCCAAAACGGAACCCTGAGGAACCCCACTAGTGACCGAGGCCCAACCCGAACTAGCCCCTTTAATTACCACCCTCTGCCGCCTATTCCTCAGCCAGTTTTCAATCCACCTATCTATTTCCCCACCGATACCCAGCGCGCGCACTTTCGCCATTAGCCGGCGGTGAGGTACCTTATCAAAGGCTTTCTGAAAGTCGAGATAAAGTATATCAATCGCCCTACTCTTATCGTACTCACTCAACATGACGTGGAAAAACTCGAGCAAGTTGGTGAGACACGACCTATGCCGTCTAAACCCATGTTGGGAGTCCCCAAGCAGCTTGTAGGAATCCAAATGGTCAACGATTCTATCAGCTATTATCCTTTCTAATAATTTACCTACAACTGAAGTGAGACTAATAGGACGATAGTTCCCTGGACTTTCGTGATCCCCTTTCTTAAAGATAGGGGTCACGTTGGCCTCCCTCCAGTCACCAGGCACCTGGCCCATCACCAACGATTTGTTGAAGACTGTAGCCAGGTGGGGAGCCACCTGGTCGCGCACTTCTCGCAAAACACTGGGGAGAAACTGGTCTGGCCCAGGAGCCTTAAACGCGCTCAGTTTGTCTATTCTATGAGCAACGACTGTCGCGGTACATCTAACACTATCCAGGTCAGCACCTTCGTGCCTCACAGCTGGCTCGGGGATGACGCGGGTATCCTCCCTGGTGAACACTCCCGCAAAGTACTCATTAAGCACATTAGCGATGTCCGCGTCGGAGGTCCGCAGAACGCCGCTTCCGTCCTTTAAAGGACCTATCATGCTTCTAATAGGCTTTCTACTATTAACATAACTGAAGAACTCCTTAGGGTTCCTCTTGCAGAGGCTTGCCACCCGTAGTTCTTCGTTACGTTTCGCTAGCCTAACCTTCGCCTTCACTTCCCTACACAGGCGGACATACGCTTCAGTGTTCTCGTGGGAACGATTGGCCTTCGCCCTCCTATACACTACTTTCCTATTTCGGATAGCCGAAGCGATGCCACGATTGAACCACTTAGGCTGCGTTGAAGCAGGGGTGACCGGTTTTGAGGGTATGGCAGCAGACTGCAGCACCATAAACTCATCCCGGAATGCACTCCACACTCCCTCAACATCGCCGCCAACCTCTAACCCCATCTCTCCTACGCTATCCCTGAGGCTAACAAAGTTCGCCCGCCAGAGATCGAGCTTACTGCCTCTCGAGTTACTACGCTTCACCCGAGGGACGCACACACGGAACCTAATAAGACCGTGATCACTCCCGCCCAACGATTCGTCAACGGTGAGGCCAGTGACGAGGTTGTCTTCGGTCGTGAATACTAAGTCTAGAACGCTTTCGCCTCGTGTAGGCTCGTTGACCCACTGAGTGAGGAAGTTCTCATCAGCAAAGTCAACTAGCCTCCTCCCTTCAGCATCGGCAGTCCTCTTTTCCCACTTTATGCCGCGACAGTTGAAGTCTCCTAAAACTACACACACCCTATCCCCTAGCAGGCTACTGAGTTCGGTGTACAGGGCTGTATCGTCCTCGAGGAGGAGATGCGGAGGTCTGTACACCAAGATTAACCTATAGTTCGTCCCTCCCACGTTCAGATCGACGCCAAGCAGCTCCCGTTCCGACCGGAACTGGCAGTCAACCGGACTCAACGTGTCTCTGACGTATATTAGTACCCCACCCCCCTCCCCACGGGTGCGGTCTTTGCGAAACATTCTATACCCGGGAATTTCGAACTCCCCAACGTAGTCCCTACGATCAGTATGAATCCAGGACTCGGTGATAGCAACGATATCCTGGTATTCTGATGCTAAGAGCGCCCGTAGCTCGCAAAACTTGTTCCTAATTGACCTAGCATTAAAAAGCATTGCACGGAGGGAGCCTTCCCTATTCTGACCGCCCCCTAGCACGACCCGTTTCCCGAACAGCCAGGGCTGTCGGGAGTTGAAGAGCCCCTCACTAACGAGGGGGCAACTTCCGCAGGAGACTGAGCCCCCTCCAACGTAGGAGGAGGGTCACCCACCTGTACTTCGACGCACCCTTCAGTTGAAGGTACGTCCGCCACCGGCTCATCCTCATCTCTCCCCGGTGGGGGCCCATCACCTCTCCCAGGACTCGACCTCACCATTCTGTATAGGTGCCGGTCGAGCAGCGCGCCTAGCACACCTTTACCCTTGTCATTGAGGTGGACACCATCCCTCTGGTAAAGGTCCCACCTACCCGAAAATGCATCGAAGGGGTCAATAAACTTCACGCCCAGCGGAATGCACAAGTCTTGTACCCTCTCGTTGATGCCAATGACCTTACTGAGCGCGTGGTCACTGGCATTCATTCGCGGTAAAATACCCATTAACATTCCCCTGTCTGTCTTCAGTTTTAGATCATCCGCAAGAGACATGATCTCGGTGATGATCCCTTCTGTAAGACCTACCCCACCGCCTTTGAGGAACAGGTCATTGCCACCAGCGTGGACAACGATCGCAGTCCTCCGACTAGCCACGCGCACCTTCTCTACCTCCTTCCTTAAGTGCGCCGTTCCCCGCCCAGGTAAGCACCTTACCTTCCTCCCATCCCGGTTTGCAGAAGCAAAGTACTTCTCCTGGCCCCTGATCTGCGAGTCCCCAATCAAAACGGTGTCTTCCTCCTTCGAGCACAGGAGACTAAAGCGGTTAGAGGTCTTGACAGGGGCAACTGGGGTCTCAGGCTTCGGCTTCGCAGCCTTCTTGCCCGAGACCTTTCGAAACCCGTCGCCACCCATACACGCAGTTACACCACCCGACCCACCCCGACAGGTAGCTACATCCTTCGGTTTCTTTGGGCCATCAGCAGGCCCCTTCCCACCCTTCTCTATCGATCCCTTCCCACCCTTCTCTATCAGCCCCTTCTTTGAGCCCTCCCTTTGTTCTAGATACTTAATCTTACAGTTTGAATCTGCTGGTGTGTTTTTAATTTGATCTTGTCCACTGGGTTGGATTTCCAGTGCTACGACCCTAGCTTCAAGCTTTTTTACTAATTCCTTTAGCTCTTTAACTTCCTTTTCGTGGTTGTCTCTAAGTTTACAAAACAAACATACACTAAGGGATGTGATATCGCTGATACTACCCTCTGGGAAGTCTACGCACCAATGATTAACTTTACATTTAAAGCATTCTGCTTTCAATTTAGCTGGCCCTGCCATATTTTCTCTTTTTTTTTTTTTTTTCTGAATACTCTGAATAAGATAAAGCGTTCTAGCAATGAAAACTATCCAAAAACGTTATGACCAGTATATAAAAAAGGGTGGGGGGGGTGAATTAATCCCGCGCGTAGACGCACCCGCCTTTTTGCAAGTGACGTTCATTCCTTCCAGAAGACTACACCTCTCCTGCTGCCGCACCGACCAAAGGTCTCCCCAGGGCCGGACCGTCCCAAACGTGTCGCAGCTACCAACTGACAAACACTCGCGACGCAAGCGTCACGGATTTTCCGCCAGGAGCGACAGCGAGATGCAGCTCCTTACTAAGTCTTACTAGTCACTCACAAGCGGCCAGACTCTTAGAATCCAGTGTTCAAGGGATATCCCACCAGACCCAGAGCCCACACCCGAGACTTTACGCTGGCCTGGCAGCCAGCTGGGCAGTAAAGCCCTCTCACCTCAGAGCAGTACAGCCAAGCACCATCAATTGGTCACCAAAGAACGGTCGCAGGGGGCTGGTCAAGCCATTACGCGTTAGGAATGGGCTTAACGGGGCACTAGCCACACTCCATTCATCGCGCCCCTACGCCTGGGACCCCTCCATCCCAGTTTCTCACAACCTACGAGCGTTAAATGGTGTTATTTATAGAGGTTCCAAAGCCTCTCTTCCCACGCATGAGGTAGCAGTAGGGTCCTAATAGTAAAAGAAGAGAAAAAGACTTAATACTAAAAGAAAAGGGTTTTTTTTTTTTTTTTTTTTTTTTTTTGCAGTGAGAGGAGAACAACCTTAACGTAATCTAAAAGGACAGAGAAGGGATGGGATGGGGTCCTAGTAACCCACGGGACGGGATTGTGCAAAATACTTTACCCGCCCTCCCGAAAGAGAGAGAGAACCTAAAGGAGCTGGCAGCCAGTTCCTCTAGAATCCCACGACTCGGGACCGGAGGGCTGTCACACCCCAAGTATAAAGTTTACTACATCCAGAAGAAATGTGCATAACCTTTATACGGGGAGAGAGAGAGAGAGAATAGAAAATACACTGAAACTCGTAATCCGATTGGAAATACAAACAAACAAAAACAAGAAAAAAATTCTTTATTACGGATCATTCACAATCCAAAGCCACTTAACCTAACATACGAGTACAAATACAAAAATAAGGCCAGCATTTATTTATGGGGGCCATTCAAATATTACGTAACACTTTTGGGGGAGAATTTTAACACCCCCTCCCCCTTGTAACGCTTTGTCACAGTGTGAAGCCCCCGACTAACTTTAATATGTAACACTTGGTCATACCTGGTCAATGACGCCGTATGTGAGGAAACGCGTAAAATTCGTAAAGAAAAGCTCCCTAAACTCATAGGAGCGAGAAGACGGGGGGAAAAGTTGCTTACTTCCTTGGAACGAAGTTAATTATTGAAGAAAGAGAAACTCCTCCAACGCGGAATACTTCGGTCAAAGGAGTTCACCTTGTTACTGAAAGAACATTCGAAGCTATGAGAAGTACGAAAATGCCAGCCGAAAGTCGGCACACAGGAAACCTGCGAATAACTCCGCACACAATCTCCTCAGTTGACTTTCCCATTCTCAGCTCAACTAGGCGGTAACGCCTTATTCTCGTATTCTGTATTCAGTGAAATTGATGGAAAACTACTGTTTAAAATGGCTTTCATCGATAAAGACTTTCATAATATATGTGCCGATATTAATCATTTCAATTCATTAACAAAAAATTCTATATCCACTTTAGAGAATCTAGAACAGGAATTTGGTGTAGGCATTTGCATGGTCTCATCGAGGAATGAGTTTAATGCCTTTGTATTACAAAAAGATATTTATAAAAATCTTTCAGTGCTAAATTTAAATATTCGAAGCTTACCTAGGAACTATAACTACTTATTGGCCCTTTTGAAAACTTCTACAGTCAAATTTAGTGTTATAATTCTCACGGAAACCTGGTTAAATAGTAGTATTAAAAACCTGCATAATATATAGATAATTACGTTGCTTATCATACTGTAAGAAATGGTCAGGTTGGTGAGCGTATCTCTGTATATATGCATAAAACTTACGACTCTAACGAAGTATTTTCTGTATAATTATAATAGTGATATTATATACAGAAGTGGTATATAAGTATATAAGTGGTATATAAGTGGTATGATTGCTAATATAAAAGATAAAAGTAATGTATATTCTGTTCATGCAATATATAGACCACCTAATACTAATATCAATAGCTTTTTAATTCACTTAGATAACATGTTATGCAACTTTCATAAATCGAATACCATAGTTGCGAGTGACTTCAACACCAATTTTCAATCTGAAGCAATCTCTCATAAATTTTTAAACTTAATGAATTCTTTCTGTCTTAGTCATACTATTACCAAACCCACTCGAGTCTGCAACTATGGTAATCGAATAACAGAATCTACGATTGATAATATATTTGTAAATAGCAATGCCCTCGTAAATTCTGGAATTATAACCACAATCAGTGATCATTTTCCTACTTACGCTGTATACAATAACATTGTTCAGGTTGCGGATAAAACAACTATTGATCACAGAATATCCTCAGAGGTTAACAAAAGAAAATTTATTGGGGTTGTAGAAAAAACTCGATTTGACTGTGACGAACCTATGAATGACCCAGATCATATGTTTCAGTTCTTCTGTGATACCTTAATTCATATTTTTAATACTTGCTTCCCTTTAAGGAGGAGAACAGTTTCGGCCAAAAGTGTCGCAAATCCATGGATCACTCCAGGAATTATCACTTCAATAAAGAACAGAGATTAATTATTCAAATTGCAATTACAAAGGAAAATTCCTAAAGTACAATATACTCAGTGATGTGCCCGCTAACTCCTAAAGTTAGCGCCGCTAACGCTAACTACCATAAAATTTAGCGGTGCTAACGTTAACGCTAATCATTTCAACAGTTAGCGCCGCTAACGCTAACGCTATTTTTTTCTGAAACCACCTCAATTTATATATGTTTTGGCTTCCGTAATTTAATTACATATATTAGCGCACACCTCGATATAATTGGTTGCTAAGGTACAAAACTGTGACGTTATAGTCTACAAAAATTAAAACATTTTTATGTAGGAGTCAAGTTCCTTTCGTATATATTAATAGGGAAAAACCAACGGGAGGATAAATTCTATTTAATTTATACGTCTATATTTAATTCAAATACACGAACTGAAACTCAAAGAAATGATAAAATATTGACAAAGAGAGTGAATCATACCAAAACTTGAATGTTCCATTGATGCAACAGATTATAGAATGAAAATGGATATCGTTGAAACAGTGATGTGGCGAATTGCATTAATTTTCAAATGAAACAAAAACATTGGGTGGTCAGTACTCTTAAACTATCAAGAATTTTATAGCTACTTCACAGATTTTTTTTCATTTTCAACAGAGTCATTTCTCGAAATTCGAATCGGACAGGCCTGAATTTTAGGCTCAGGAAAAATTAGCGATTGACTCTCGAAAAACTTAGCGCCGCTACCTGTTTCGCTAACAATTTTGAACATTAACGGCGCTAACAGTATCGCTAATAAAAAGTTAGCGGCGCTAATCCCAGCACTGAATATACTCACTACAGAAACAAATTAACTAAAATAATCAAAATTACAAAATATAACTATTATAACAATCAATTTTCCAAACATAAAGGAGACATGAAAAACGCTTGGACAACCATAAACAATCTTCTCGGAAAACAAATTAAGAAAAATTCAATAGAGAAATTAAATGTTGATAATAAAGAAAATAGAACAATAGAACAATAGAAGTATCATCAGTATTACTAATGATACTTCTATTGCAGACTTTCAATACACATTTTACTTCAATAGCGGATAAGCTTCGCTCAGAGTTACTCACCTCTAGAATATATGCCACTCAGTCCACTAAATTCATTTTCTTTTGTTCCTGCTACCTCTACTGAAGTCCGGAATATTATTGGTATATTAAAAAATACAAAAAATAACATTCATAACAGTCTTGTACCTATATTGAAAATTGTTAAAGATAAGATATCTGTAACTTTGGCTAAAATTATCAATCAAAGTATTTCCAAAGGAATATTCCCATCAATGCTAAAAACTGGTTGTATAACACCCCTTTTTAAAGGGGATGATCCTACACTAGCAACAAATTACAGGCTGGTGTGTTCATTATCTGTGTTCAGTAGTTTTTGAAAAAATCGTAAAAAGTAGAATGCAGCGATATTTAGAATCCTACAATTTATTATCTCCAAATCAATATGACTTCCGTAATAATAAAACAACGGAAATGGCTTTTTTAAATCTTATGGAAAATGCAAATATAGCTAAAGAGAACAAAGAAATAATGATATGAATATTTATGGACTTCAGTAAGGCGTTTGATGTAATAGACCATAATATTGTCTTAATAAATTATATTGTTACGGCTTTAGAGGAGCAATCATTGATTGGTTTAAAAGTTATTTGTCCAGTAGATATCATTTTGTATCTGTAAATAAGGTTTGCTCAACTAAAGCGCTTGTCAAACATAGTGAGCCACAGGACTCAGTTCTGGGTCCACTGTTATTTTTATATATAAATGACCTTCCACGTTCATCTGATATACTGAACTTCATAATGTTTGCAGATGATACAACTGTGTTTTTTTTGCAAAGATGTTAATTCA
Organism: Bathynomus jamesi; assembly: GCA_023014485.1. Classification (NCBI taxonomy): domain Eukaryota; kingdom Metazoa; phylum Arthropoda; class Malacostraca; order Isopoda; family Cirolanidae; genus Bathynomus; species Bathynomus jamesi. The sequence continues at coordinate 401,127 of JAJOZX010002985.1, forward strand.
GCTAAGAATATATTTAATTCAGAATTTATCAATGTAATGAAGTGGTTGACCACCAATAAACTCTTCCTAGATACCAGTAAAACAAATTTCATGATTTTTACTAATAAAAGAAATGTATATCTTGATGAACTTAATGTTGATGAAATCGCTGTTAAGGAGTGTACTGTAACAAAACTTCTTGGTGTAATGCTAGATAAGAATTTGCAATGGAGTGATCATGTAAATTATATCACGAAAAAAGATTTCAAGGAGCATTGCTTTAATGTTTAAACTTAGAAATGCAGTCCCTAAACAGGTTTTATTGACTCTTTATCATACTCTTGTCCTTCCTTATACATATAACGTATTGTACTCTCGTTTGGGGGAAACTCCGCTAACAACGCATTAAACGGTATATTTGTCATCGAAAAAAAGAGCAGTAAGGTTATGATCTGATGCTGATTTCCTTGATCATTCTAGTGCATTGAACTAAAGTTCAATGATGTAATCAAACTGGCACATTTTATTTTTATTTACAAGTGTAAGAACAAAATCATTAGCTTACAATGGGTAAATAGATATTTTGTAACTCTTCAAGAAATCCACTCGCATCAGAGCAGAAATAGATGAAAGCATGTTATACACCTCAATTTAGATTGTCTTCATATCAAAACTACCCATTTTCATTGGATTTAAACTATGGAATGATTTAAATGCTGATATAAAAAATATTGTGAATGTAAATTCGTTTAAAATCAAGTTGAAATCTCGATTTATAACGTGTGTGTATTCTAGTATTAAAGTCACATTACTTGTGATTGTCCAGTTTTTATCTCTCGTGTATAATACTGATTGCTTTGTAGGGTATTGGTACCTTTACTAATGGAGTGATCATGTAAATTATATCACGAAAAAAGATTTCAAGGAGCATTGCTTTAATGTTTAAACTTAGAAATGCAGTCCCTAAACAGGTTTTATTGACTCTTTATCATACTCTTGTCCTTCCTTATACATATAACGTATTGTACTCTCGTTTGGGGGAAACTCCGCTAACAACGCATTAAACGGTATATTTGTTATCGAAAAAAAGAGCAGTAAGGTTATGATCTGATGCTGATTTCCTTGATCATTCTAGTGCATTGAACTAAAGTTCAATGATGTAATCAAACTGGCACATTTTATTTTTATTTACAAGTGTAAGAACAAAATCATTAGCTTACAATGGGTAAATAGATATTTTGTAACTCTTCAAGAAATCCACTCGCATCAGAGCAGAAATAGATGAAAGCATGTTATACACCTCAATTTAGATTGTCTTCATATCAAAACTACCCATTTTCATTGGATTTAAACTATGGAATGATTTAAATGCTGATATAAAAAATATTGTGAATGTAAATTCGTTTAAAATCAAGTTGAAATCTCGATTTATAACGTGTGTGTATTCTAGTATTAAAGTCACATTACTTGTGATTGTCCAGTTTTTATCTCTTGTGTATAATACTGATTGCTTTGTAGGGTATTGGTACCTTTACTAATGACCTTACAATTATCATATCGATAATGACAATTTAAGATTAATACGTTAACTATTAATAATACTTATTTTTTTATTATTAATTAATAATAACTATGTTTTATTTTTAATAAGAGCCCAGTAAAGCCTAAAGCTTAAGGGCCAAATTAAATAAAATAATAGTCCAGCTTCACAATTATTTACTGCCATTGTAAATTATAAAACCAATGTATTTATTTTATTATTAATAAAGGTTATTCAATTCAAGGTAATTCTGTCGCACATGACATGGCCTGAAGTTGAAATAAAAAATACATTTTTCTAGTGTATTTTGGTGTGCTCTGTTCAAATATAACCTTCATTTCTTGTGCAAATGAACAGAAATACGTGTTTGCGCCATGCAATAACAACTGTATTTCTGTTCATTTACACAAGAAATGAAGGTCATATTCGAACAAAGCACACCAAAATACACTTGAAAAATGTATTTTTGACTACATTTAGTACAATAAAGCATAACCTAACATGTTCATATTATGAGATCTCGTAAACGACTCATTACCACAGGAAACGTGCAAAACACCTGAAAATTAACCAGAAAAGTTTGCTCTCGTCATTTTCGTTTAAACTAACGAAAATATCACGACTTAACCTAACCGGGCATTCAATTGACCTAACCGGGCATTCAATTAATTGAATAAATTGATAAAAATTAATTGATAAAAACATCCAATGCTTTGTCTTCATCTAGGGTACATGACGAATCAAGTTCTCAAAGTCGAAACCACACGAACGGCACGTCATAATTCTATTACAAACACCACCAAACTGAATCCAATTAGAAAAAAATAAATAGCCAGAACAGAAACCAACAAACTAATTAAGTCGCAGAGTAACATGACGTCATACCACCTCGACTACAAATACACTAAATATATATATATTTATATTATTATTATTATTATTATTATTATTATTTTCTACAATAGTTTGCACAAAAAATGAGTGACAAATTTGAATAAAGCGACTAAAATTACCTCATAAAAAGTTATTTTGATTTACAGGTCCAGCCCATGTCATTTAAAACATATTAACCCAATTCAGTACCTCTCCCCGACTTTTAATTAGGATGGGGGTCAGGCTCCTTTAACACGCTTTTGTGCAAGACGTCAATGGGAACTAATGTGTGCCATTGCATACATGGACAAACAGGAGGAGTTGGAATGTCATCATGAAGATGATGTTGAGACAGAGGGGTTGTCTGCACCACCACCTACCTGTGTTGAAAGTAGGAGGCCTGTAACAGCACGTGCCCCTGTGTGGGAGGAAGTATGGACAACATGTGTATATGTAGAGTATGCATATTATGGATAGATTGTTCAGTATAGTAATACATACACATGTGACATGTTTCCGAATAAATTGCATGAGCATATCAAAAGAGTTTTATTTCCATTAAAACTGTTGATTATGTTACACAACACTCAGCTATACCCCATCCCTCCATGATAACAAAGTGTAATACATCCCATAACACCCCCTCCCCCCACCTTGAATATTACGTAATAATTGAATGGCCCCTATGTAATTATATCATATTAAAAATTTTCCCTATTCAGTTAAAAAAAATGTTAATGTAATAAATTAGTTAATGTAATTCTCATTGGGTAAATAATTTTTTTAATATATATATATATATATATACATATACACACACACACACACTCATATATATAGTTATCACAATATGTGTAAATGTTTTCTCGTTAAAAACAAATTTGGCAACTATAATTTCATCGACCAATTTGAAGTTTGTTTTGCAAGTTTGGAGCCTAAAAACAGCGGTCGAGTAGCGAGTAGCGACTGATCGTTGGTCGCAGTCACATTTTAGAAACGAGAAGGTTAACATCCGCTTTTACATTCGTTGAAAAAGCTCTCTAGTTACGTTGTGATAAAATGTGGAAGTCAGGTTGGCCCAAAACTCTATTTCAACTTTTGATTCGAGGTAGAAACGGTGTTCTGAGAAGAAAATTGAGAACGTGTTCTTCGTTTAGCCAAGATGTGTCGTTGTCAGAATCCTTTAATAATAAAGAGAAATGGGTCTTTCCTTCGCGATATAGTGATGTAATTATTCCTGAGCAGGTGTCGTTTACTCAATATTTATTTGATAAACAAGAAAAATTTGCTAACAAACCAGCATTGGTAAGTTCTTTCTCCTTCCGTATCATTTGCCTCACGTTATATATGTTACAGGGAATCTCTGTAACTAGGGATTTCATGAAATCCCTAAAATATTCAGGGTTTAATGTAAGGTTAAGTCGTGATAGTTTCGTTAAATCTAGCGGAAAATTATTGAATGCCCGGTTAGGTCTACTGTAGGACCCTGACGATTGGTTAAGTTAAGTTGTGATATTTTTGTTAAAACTAACAAAAATATCTCGACTTAACCTTACACGAAATCCCTGAACATTTTAGCGATTTCATAAAATCCCTAGTTACACAGATTCCTTGTAATATATATAGCTATATATATAGTTATTATTATTATTATTACATAATGACAGAGCACTTTTTATGACTTAGCTACTTTACAGTTTAGCAAAGTGGGACTTTAGTCCCATTTATTAAAGGTTCAAAGTGAATAAACTTTAATCTACATCAAAGACTTCATATGCGATAATAAAAATAAAAACAGACTACAGACTTTGGTATACTCGTACATATGGTAGAGATAACACTAATTAATAGAGTAATTGAGATAAAGTTATTTTAGATGAGATTATAAATGAATGATTAGTTTTCAAGGGCCAACATCGAATGCATGTTAAATAAACTGTCGAAATTCGCTTATATATTAAAATAATAATCGGGCACTTGGAAATGAAAATGATACATTTAGAACGCCAAAACTTAAGAAGTAATTCAAGTACTTAAGTCACCTCTGATCACGGGTTTCAACTTCCCACAAAGTGAGATTTGAGTCACTTCGCGGGCACGCACTCGGTGTACAGAGTATGAATTAAATACGAGTAATTTTTTGGCAAAATGCAAAACTCGGTTAAAAATGCACTTGGGTTACTTTCAAGCATCCAATTGTGAAAACATACTGATGAATTTATATTACCGTATCTACCTTTGCCTTCCCTCACATTCTGCAGGTGTAGCAGAAATACAAATCCATTTATTATCTTTCTTTTAATCCTTTCACGCGCGAAGGGGACCGACCCTTCTCCTATAATTTCAAATTGCTTTGGTTCTGTTATTTTTTCAACAAATTTGCTTTAAGACGTTACTCTAAGTTAGTATGAGTGAAGTATGGGGCAGCGTCTGTAGCTCAGTGGGTAACACAGTTTCCCTATAAGCAAAATGAAGGCACTGATGTCGGGGGTTCGAACCTGGATGATTCTGGTAATAATAATAATACAAGAGTTAAAACAATCGTTCGCATTAGTTGGCCTGAGCGTTGTGCCAGTTTCTGGCAATCCTCAATGATTATTACGAATGAAGTCTGAAAACTTTATGGTAGTGTTTCTCAAACGGTGGGTCGCGAACCCCCAGGTCGTAGTTTGTTTACCCCCTGTAGTAGCGATTTGTGCGCAAAAAAAAAAAAAAATCTAAGACCGTGTCACGAGGGTCGTGGGGGAAAACCGGCTGAGAAACGCTACTCTATGGCTACGTTGCTCATTTCCGTTGTAATAACTTTATTTACACACATGATTTATCATCAAACAATTTATTATCAAATAATTTCTTTTATATTTTGGTCTACATTAAAATTAATACCTCTTTTCGGCCATATGTTGTTGTATGTGTTTCAAGGTTATCTTTCGCTTTAATATACAGGGTGTCCCAGAATTAACTATTTATTTCAATGAAATCGGACAAATTTTTTAAAAACACACTTTTATTTATGTTTATCATGTTTAATGTGTTAAAAATGTATAAATTTCTAAATTTTTTTCATAATTTTATTTTCATAATTTTTTCATTATCTGGTCCAATGAAAGACCGTCTGAAGTCATAGAATGGCAAAGAGACTCTCCAAAAGTTAACGTGTGGCTTGGAATGACCAAATCCAAAATTTATGGCCCATTCTTCTTTTCGGAAGCAACTGTAACAGGTACCGTCTACCTTGATATGCTTCAGCAGTTTCTCGAACCACAGCTTCTTGATGATGGCATTCTTGATAATGTTGTGTTTCAACAAGATGGAGCACCATAAATTTTGGATTTGGTCATTCCAAGCCACACGTTAACTTTTGGAGAGTCTCTTTGCCATTCTATGACTTCAGACGGTCTTTCATTGGACCAGATAATGAAAAAATTATGAAAATAAAATTATGAAAAAAATTTAGAAATTTATACATTTTTAACACATATTAAACATGATAAACATAAATAAAAGTGTTTTTAAAAAATTTGTCCGATTTCATTGAAATAGATATTTAATTCTGGGACACCCTGTACAGTTTCGGAAAAAAGTTCGCCAAAAAAAAAATTTAAAGCATAAAAAATTACTCGTCAGTAATAATTAGATTTTGCTTTTTATTATTTTTTTTTAAAATTGTCACTCCTCCCACACCACACTCAAATAATAATCCCGAGCAAAACGGAACATTTCCCAATTAGCAATTTCCAAGTCGATTAAATGTCGTTAGTCCGGAATGGATTGCACGAAAATATTATTGGAATCATATCAAGTGCCAAAACCACCTAAGACCACACAGTTCCTATATCTAAATCCTCAAAATGATTTAAGCTACAATATTACAATGTACTTAAACAAGCTGAGTATCTGTTCAGTTATAAAATATTGTATAAGGAAGCCCCCTATGTATATTGTGAAAATCATATCAAAGAACCAACTAAAGTACTAAATTATTCAAGGATTTTAAAGCGTGATAGTTAGTACTACTACTACTACTACTACTACTACAGTAGTTCCAAAAATCTAACTTTACAAAATGTAATACTGGAGTTGTTTAATCTCCTTCGCAACATCTAAGGTCATATGACTGAGAGGACCTACAGATTTACGTGGGATCCGAACCACCCATCTGGACGCAGAGGACGGTCCCCCAATCTAACTACTATCCAGACTATGGCATGGTTCTGATTAATCAGTTAATCAGTTTTGAATTTAATAATTAATTAATCAAAAAAATATTTTTAGAAAATGATGGGAAATGATTAATTTTCCTCATAATTTCACCACCATTTTACCTTAAATTTTGTCATGTATCATTTGAATTTGGCACTTTTTTGCATGTATAAACTGTCTAATCCGCCCATGCCTGATTTCTTGAACTAAAGCAAACTAAGTGTTTGAGCAAAATGTTTTCTTCGGTCTTATCTCACGCAACAGAAACAATAAAGCTCTTTCATACTCTTTTCAGAAGTATTTAATTTTTAATAATTTTAATCAGTTAATAATTGATTAATTAGGAAATTTCATCATTCATCAGTTTTTCCTAAAAATGATTAATTAATCATGTCCTAACCCAGACCCAACATCGCTTAACTTTGCTGATCTAGCGGGAAGCGGTGTTGCGACGTGGCCACGACTTAGCCCACAAATCGACAATTATATATATTAATTCATGGTAATATCTGCGTTCGTCAATCCTGTTTATTTAAAAAGTGACAATTGACTGCGACACTTTTAGTGCCATCGAAGGCAATTCTTATTGTATCAAAGTTGGAAGTTCATTAGGTACAGTGCTTAAAACGCGTGTGTTTCCTTATATACACGCACAGTTATATACAGTTGCCCGCATATGTAATGTTCCTCGCCTCACAGGCGACTCCGTACATGTGGCAACGCCGCAGTGATAGTCAATAACTTTATTTAACGTAGTTCGATATGGGCTCCTCTGGTAGCCCTGCAAACATCTAGGCGGTGATTCAATTCCAGCCACACACGCCCAAGAACATCAGGAGTGACGGATGCGATAGCTTCCGTGATTCGCTCGTGCGAGTGATGAATATCCCTAATGGGTACACTGTACACGCTTTGCTTGACGTAACCCCACAAATAAAAGTCCAAAAGTGTCAGGTCCGGAGAGCGTGGAGGCCATGGCTTCCATCCTCCTCTTCCTATCCATCTCTGTGGAAATTTTTCATTAAGGAATTCTCGAACAACGTTGGCATAGTGCGGAGGAGCACCATCTTGCTGAAAGATGACATTATTGTCAATAAATTGGGGTACTGCAAAATGTTCCAACATAGTGAGGTAGTTGTGTGACGTCACAGTGGGTTCCGCGAAGAAAAATGGGCCAATCACTCGATCTCGTGCTAGAGCACACCACACATTAATTTTCGGGCTATTACGCTCATGTTCAACATAGGCATGTGGACAGCCTAGACTAACTACGAGATAAAGGTTAAGCTTAGCCTAGACTAACTACAAGATACAACTTTGAGAGTTGTTCTTAAATTTGGCATTGTTTCATCTCATTATCATGTTTCGTTGCAATAATATAGCTATTTAAAATCCCACCATGACTTTACGGACACACTGTACTATAACACAGACATGTATATCTGAAAGACAATTGAATGTGCAGTCATTGACATACTGGTGATTATATTGTAATGTCTGTGTTCATAAAGATAAACAATTAATATGATAGTAGGAAAACAATTTCTAAATACAAATTAAAAACGAAAATGTTTGTTTATTAAAATTAGCAATTTATGATCCAAGAGTATAAACATTAACATCCAACCATGACTCGGGAATTAAAGCAAACATCAAGATAACAGATATTAAGTTAAAAAGAAACCATACCACGATTTTCGAACTCGTATGACATTATTAATATAAAATAAATGACCGACTATCATTTGAAATTCTTTTTGTTAGGCTGTATTGAGCGTGTCTACTCGTCTCAGTTCAGGTGAATAGATATGCGAATGTTTGCCATTCTCTTGCACTGTGATTGGCAAATATTCTGCGATCTCAAGCACCTCGCACGGAAGTAATTTATACAATATCCTCATAAAAGATACGTTAAGACGCAGTTTAAGGGGATGACTATAACAAGGTCAGAAAGATTGTCTTCAAGCGTACGTATACAGTGTCAAAATTTTTATTGCCACAGCTGCTTTTGAGAATACAGTTTGATGTGGTTCCCTCGCGTTCGCGTCGTCACACAAAAGACCAAAGTGTGTCCCAGATATACGAAATGTCTATTCACTTTCACAATGCAAGATGACATAACAGTTTTAGTATACTCTTTAACTAAATAATACATTCTTGCCCTGCAGCATAAAGCCTTATTAAGACTAGTTATCAGAATATGGAACGTACATACGCAACATCCTATTTTGCTCTTATTAAGCGAGGTCCTTAATCCGTCAAAAGTAAGAGCAGTAAGAGAAAGGTTTGTTCCCGACTCGGCATCAGCGGTCTCATTGTTGCCACACCGCCAATTATTGTAAGACATGGCTTTTTAACTCTGATCAACTTGACATTCTATTGACAAATTATTAGGTTAGGTCAAGATAGATTAGGTTACGCTATGTTAGATTAAGTTATTTTTTTAGAATGTCGAGGTTTTGTTCTTATCGACAAAATGGACATAGATCCAACATCTAGATACCCATTCAACGCTAAATGTTTGGTGGGAACATTAAAACTTCATTGCGAAAATTCAACATTCCTTGCTTGCTAAACTTGTTTTCACAATATCAATGTCCAGCTTCGGGAAGAAAGCTCGCCTAGAAACAAAATTTGTAAACAGCATTAAAAATTACTGATTGGTAACATTTTGCTTTTCTTTGGATATTTTCTTTTTCGCAACTAATAAAATTTCAGAAACAAAACCCAGCCATTAGTGATTACTAATTCTTTATACTTTTTAGAAATTTTGTTTCTCCGACAACTTTTTCCCCGAAATTGTACGACATTTGAATGTGGGAACTTATATTTTACGTTCATTTAACACAGACATCTACAGTAATTACCGATCTTATTTGCATTCAATTTTTCTCTTATTTATGCCTCAATTTTTCTCATATTTATGGGCTTTACCTTAAAAATAGATAATTTTTCGATAATCATTGTGTGATTAGAGGTTAAATGGGTTACTTTTTATCTTATCGTTCTGCGCCTTTCATACAGCAGAAAGTCATGATGCGAACATTCGACGTCAATTCAACAGTCAGCAAAAATGTTTATACGAAATAAAACGAAAAATTAATAATTCTGAAAACTGATATCGATCGTAATTCAAAAGTTGGTCAAAATAGCGTATTTGTCTACTTATTCGACTGTTGATAGGCTTCAGTGTATTATTTATTACTACTACTACTACTACTACTACTATTACTAATAACGTCCCACTCTCTTATCCTGCACATTGAAGCTTGGCCAGATGCCAAATATGAGTGAGACAGTATAATAAAAGCTGTCGTGCAAGCACGTACCAAATTACCTGATCAATTGAAAATGACCTTTAAACTTTTAATTTACTGTCAACATTTAGCATTCAAATTTCTAAAAAATAATATTTTGAAACTTGTCTTACTTTTCATTAAATTTTAAAATTACACTTTTGGTTTTTGCGATTCAACTCTGCTTTTTTAGTTTATCACTTTTACAATATATATAAAATGACAACTTATAAATTAACTTTTAGTTGTTTTAATTGTTACTTGAAAACTTTAATCGGAAAAGCAATGTCACGAGGTTTCACAGGGGTGGCGTGGCCTTGAAAGGGCAGAATTAGCAGCAAAAATAACGAAAAAGACATTGCTCAAGGCTATAGAACTTCGGTGGGCAGGAAAATATATAGTTTAAGGCGACCTATTGTAGGGAAGATCTTTTAGTTATGCAACTATGACATAGCAATCCGTCGAATTAGGGTGGAGCAATATGGACAACTAAACTTTTAATTAGAAGGAGCTTGGATGGAAGTTAACCAATAAGGAGTACGAGTAATGTGCATATGTCCTTTGCCCAGAATGGCGATGACTATGGTCATTTTTAGGATTTTTGGGGGACGTTTTCCAGTTTATGTACCGTTTTCTACAGTACATTACATACAGCATTCACTGTGATTTATAGTGTAGTTAGGTTATCAAGAACTCATTTTCGATCACTCATTTTTGATCTGAAAAGAAGCAAAAATAAATTATATGAAAAACGGTACACAAACTGGAAAAGGTCCTTTTTGGGAAAGACACGAATTTAAAAAAAAATCTATAAGGAAAACACGTCTGTAAAAATTATGAAATTAGATGAAATAAGTTGAATGAGGTGAAAATTGATACAACGGGAAAAGGCGTTCTTAGGGCTGTAAAGTTATGTTGTAAACATAGATGAGAGAAGGAAAGAATTATAGGACATGTGGTAAGCACACAACTATGTGTTGAGACACATTATACAGAAAATCGGCTTGACTTTCGTCAGAATGAAAAATCTGGGCAGAAACAAAACCAAGGTGTGTGTATATATATATATATACTGTATATACACATACACCTTGGTTTTGTTTCCGCCCGAATAGCTCATTCTGACGAAGGTCAAGCTTGTTGCCTCACCTTAGACCTACAATTTAACGTGGAATTCGAACTACGACCTAACACGGGTAGTCAGAAATTACGAAGTCCCTGCCCGGACTCGATCTCACAATCTCCCGATCAGCCGGCCAGCGTCTTAATCACTGGGCTACCCAGGGTACCATACCCATTTATCTATCAACCAATTTTATTGTTTGGAAGGATGACCAGCTGGGTAAGCTGAGCGCCGTCTGCCATCGCCGGGAATAGAATCGAGGCGGTGGGCCGGTGGATTTGTAGTCAGAGATGCTAACCACTACACCACCGAGGCGGGTTCGAACCCTGGTGGGGGCAAATTTTGCATTATGTAAAAATCGTTTGTGTTCGTGCTTGATATTCCGTATATATATATATATATATATATATATATATATATATATACATTTCAACTGCAAAGAACACGCAGTATAATTAACGTAAAGAACGACGCTTGTATAGGAGAACATTCCGCGCAAGATGAGGAGGAAGAACGAATAAATGAAAAAATGAGGTAACCACCCGGGAATCGAACCCGGGATCTCCCGATTGCCGGTCAGATATGACCATGGTGTAGTGGTTATCATATCTGACCGGCAATCGGAAGATCCCGGGTTCGATTCCCGGGTGGTTACCTCATTTTTTCATTTATTCGTTCTTCCTCCTCATCTTGCGCGGAATGTTCTCCTATACAAGCGTCGTTCTTTACGTTATATATATATATATATATATATATATAAAGTCTACCTCATCCTAGAAAAAAATTCAGTAGGTTCCAGTATAGAAACAGGTTTTTATAGATTTCAGTGAACCCTGCTCAAACCTACTGAATTTTTTTCCTTGGATATGGGGCGATTCAAAAATTACGTAAAGCTCGGGGGGTCGGAGGTGTATGTCCAACAGGGTGGTGTATCGGGGACAAAAAAAGTAACTCGATACGATACTCGATACATTGGCAAAAATGTATCTCGTTACGATACTAGATATATGAATAATATATGCATCGCGATATATATATATATATATATATATATATATATATATATATATTATATATATATATGACATTATGAAACAACTTAATTACTTTCTATTTTTATTGAATTTTACAAACAGTGACTTCTCAAACAATTCATCCAACATTCTGCTTCTCTTTGAAGGAAAGAGATTTCTAGCTATGCTAAAAAGTCTCTCAACCGGAGCGCTTGATGGCAATGTAGTGTTGTATTTTACGAACAATTCTTTTATCAAAGGATACATGTTACTGACACTTATTTGTATCGTATCGAAATCGTATCTTTCGATACGATATCGATACGATACAAATAATAAAAAATGTATCGCGATACCATATAAGATACAGAAAATGTATCGCGATACTACGCCACCCTGATGTCCAAACGTTACAGAATGTTACAGTTGGGTAGTGGGGGTTTTCAGTGGCGTTACGTATGTTTATTAACCAATGACTATTTTATGAACCCTCTGTGCCTGTGGCCAATGGATAAACGTTTTTTTTCCGATTCTATTTGAAGTGTTGACAACTCAAAGGGTCATAATCGTCATAATTTATTGATAGTACAAGTTGTTACAACAGCATCATCAATTTATAAAATATGTTCCAAATATTGAGTGAATGTAAATGTTTACCAGAAAATGAGTTAATAAAAATAGGTAGGGTGTGTGTGGGGAGGGGGAGAAGTGTTACATAACATCTTAGGGGGTGTCTGGTCTAGCGTTACGGAACGTTACAAGGAGGGGGGGGGGAGAGTGTCAAGTTGTAGCAAAAATAGCGTTACGTAATTTTTGAACGTCTCCTCTATGTTATTTATTATCTAAATTAAAATTAAAATTATTTGTTAATTCTTCAACGTGTTTTTGATGATTAAATTTCATCTGAAGTTGACAACAGGCACTGTGTTGCAAAGTACAACATAAAAGTACTCGGCACTGAAGCACCAGCAATGCCTTCAGTGCATCGGGTGCAGCAGAGATTTAGGACGCGACAAACATGTTCATTGCAGTATTCAGTAACCTCTCAGTATCAACACTTCTTTTTTCTTTAAATGAATGGAAATATCAATTAACAATTTTTGTTTTCATAAAAACTATATCTTAGCGATAATATATTTGTCTTCTTCAGTAGAGATATTACACAATAATTTAACAATATATATATATATATATATATATATATATATATATTATATATATATATATATATATATGAAACAAACTTGCGGGGCATACTGTTCCTGAAGAATCATGCACCAGGACCGATAATAATTGAGGAAGTTTGCAATAAAACTAACGAAAATTACAATAAATTGAATATGGATATGGGTGTGGGTGTTCTTTGGACTTGTGCTGGATTGCAAAATTTGGGATTTCTTAATAATATTGTTATAGTTTCTTGTTTGCTCTGGGTTCGTACAGTTGGAGGTTCTTACTGATTATTTTAACCGATTTGTACTAAATTTTTACTTCTTTTTTCTAAAACGAACTTTGACAAAATTAAAAGTTGAATAACCAACTATAAATAATAAAAAATTTACTACTTAATGACTAGTAACAAACCTAATAATAAACCTAAACTATGAAAATAGAAAAATCAAATAACTTAATTTACAGCCAACACGTATACAGTTGCTTGTCAACATCACACAATAATTTTTTTTAATGTAGGAAGGAGGAGGCAAGGGCGAGCGCCCGCAAAAAATGCCCCCCCCCCCTCTCACAAGGAGTGAGCCAAAATCAAGGTCCCTGAGGTTCCTCTCCGGACTACTTCCCTGGTCGATTGGTACTATCTACAATCTCCTCCTCCTAATTTACGGATTCAAATTGATTCAGGAGAGTGTTGTACACCAACAAGGCGTCAAGACTCCAAACCCGATTCTAAAGCCTGTAGAATAAATCCCATTAAGTATAAGGCTACCGACGTACTTTAAATCATAGTTCCCAAAACTATATAACAAAAAATATCGATATTATTTTACAAATTTAATGGCTATACAAATAATAACATCTTTCTACTACACAAAAAAGCTTCAGATTTAATCCACTTCACAAAACTCTAGGGCTTGGCTAGTACCTATAACAATTATTAATAACGTATAATATTTGATCTCATTTTTTCACTGTTTCACGTTAACTTTGTTTCAAGAGTTTAATTTATGATTCAAACCTCATTCTGTAAATGAGGTGGTAGTCGGCAAGAAAAGAACTTTGTTACCCAAAAATTATCGCCAATTTTTAGAGCTCGAAATTGAAAGTGGGATTCAAGTAAACCAAAGGAAATTGTACGTATGCGCCTCGGTTGTGTAGTGGTTAACGTCGCTGACTACGAATCCATCGGTCCCGAGATCGAGACCCAGTGACGGTGGTTGGTGCGCAGTAAAACCCAGCTGTTTATATACAGGGTGTTCGGAAAGTCACTGTGCACTTATATTTAATAGCATACAATAGTATAACATTGCATATATGATAGAGGTTATGGATGGGACCATCAGAACTTATAAAAGGTGTTGAAAGTGATGTCCTTCAACAGCAATACAGGCCTGGGCCCGTCTTATTTTATTTTGAAACACCTTTGTCAGTTCTTCATTAATTAATATTAATTATATAAGTGCACAGTGACTTTCCGAACACCCTGTATAATGATATATATGAACTGTTATAGGAGCATTGGTTGGTAGAGAAATGGGTACCCTGGGCTGCTGGTGGGGCGTGGTTCAGATTCCACGTTAAACTACAGGTCTAAGGTGGAGTGACAAGCTGGACAAAGCTTTGTCAGAATGAACAATTCGGGCGGAAGTAAAACCAAGGTTCACGAAGGTTATATATGATAAAATTGAAAAGGTCATCCGAGTGATAACCAGAGGCATCCGAACAAACGAACCCGCGTACGCTATAGGTACACTCAAAAAGGAGATGCATCACAATATATACACACACGAGTATATGTGGGTGTACACCAGTAACTATCTATTACCAGTAACTATATATCAGCTAATCTTTTTCCATGTCTCATCTGCCTGTCCAGCCCTAGGCTATTTTAGCGTGTATTAATACACAAAATGTACATTATTAAATTTTTTTGTGTATCTTTAAAAATTATTTTGTGTATTATTAAAGTTGTACATTATTAAATTTAACCCTATATGGACTTGTGTGACATTTCTGTAACGTTTAAAATAATGTATTAAAATATATAATACGAAAACTTTATCAACTGTGTGCTAAACTCATCAGATTCACTACATTTCAAAAACGATATTTACGTAGTGACAACTCAATCAACCTATTTTCTATTTAGAATGATAAAATATATTTTAGTCTTATCCTCCGTGTGTCAGGGCCACAAGGCCTATTTTTTCAAAAGCCTACTGAATAGTTTCTACCCAGTCAACAATTATCGTAGACCGTAGGGTTATAGTCGATTTTTAGAAATTATAGTAGGATATCACTGGTATATCGTATGAAACCGACGGTGACGAAGATAAGTCAATGCCGACTATAGCCAGGACGCCAGGTATTGAGTGGAGTACACTAATATAAGGATATAAATAGGTAACTAATAAAATAACGTATAGAATATCAAAGTACATTTATTTTTCCTAAATATTTATAAAATTTGGTATAAAATTGGTACTTTCCGTTATCCCGGACTCCAGACTTTTTGCCAGATTGCCAAATTTTTTTTTTAATGTTAAGTAACTAACCTAACTTAATCTAACCCAACCCCTGGTTAGGTTAGGTTAGGTTTTGTTAGTTACTTAACATTTTAAAAAAAATGGCAATGAAATTTGGCAATTGGCACAAAACTACTTTAATACTTCAATATAATTTACTATATTACTTCTCTTTTCATACACGCGCAGCTTTATGGGTTTTTGCTGTGATATTTTGCTTGTTGCGTATTGTATGTTGTGGGAATGCCGTTAAAATGATTTACTATATAGAAGTGTGCAAAAATTGTCATTTTGCCTTTATTTCAAAAGTTTTTAAAGATTTTACTCTCATCAAAATATTTTTTCTCTCATCATTTTTTTTTTATAATTAACCTATTTTTAAATGTGATATTTACAGTAAACATTAAAATGGTTTAAAATTAATGAAAATATCAAGTCTGTAAGACATAATTTATTTGAATTTTAGTGAGGCTTTTGACGAAGTTTCACATGTTAGCTTCTTGTACAAATTAAACGAATTTGCTATTGATTTTAAGCTCTTAAATTGGATTAAAGAATGGTTGACAAATACAAAACAGAGTAATATTAAATGGCATAAAATCTTCTTTTTTTTTTAAATACTTATGTTATAGGATTGATATAATATAGTATTCATGTAAACACTACATTGTAGTCTGTTTTTGGTTGTAGTTGTATGTGTGGTGTGTGTGTGTGATGTTTTTTATGAGTTTTTTATTTACATTTCATATATACAATTTTTTTTTTAATTGGGTTTGTTTAACCTCCTTCGCAACATCTAAGGTCATATGACGGAGGGACCTACAGCTTTACGTGGGATCGAACCATGGGTCGCTACATAATCTGGGCGCAGAGGACGGTCTCCCATCCAATGTCGCTTAACTTCGCTGATTTTATAGAAGTTAGACAAATGCGTTATGGTTGGATATGTTTTTATATCAACATTTTTTACTTATCTTGGGTAAGGAATACCATGGGTACTGAAACTGAATTAGCTATGTATAGGAAAGATAAAATAATAGGCTAATTTAGCAAATTGCTAAAGTAATAAATGTGTCGAAATGTACAGGTGTGCAGGTGTACACTGTGCAGGCTTAAATTATATGGACATGCCATATAGCGTGTTTATAAGATATATATATATATATATATATATATATATATATATATATATATAACATTCCTCCTAATTTTCTAAATTTCTCATCATTTCCCACATGAAATGGTAAATATTTTTTTGGTCTTGCACACTGCTATGTAGTATATTAGTATATTATATTATAGTATTATATATTATATAAAGTTAATTGCATTGTGTTTTAATTATGATGCATCCAATCCAATTTTAGTAGAATACCTTGCAACTTTTCATTCTACCATTTATAGATATCACAAATTGCAAGTAGGCTTAGGTACTTGTATTTATTGCAGTTAGGAATACTTTTAGGTATTTTAACTAGCAGGAATACAATAATAAATATATACTTCGTTAACCTCGTTGCGGTTTCGTGCGTCGGTCTCTCTTCACACGAAGTTCAAGCTGGTGGCCCCGCCTCTAGGCCTGGCTTGGTGGAGGAGTGGGTTGCTCTCTTGCGCTCTCCACCGCACATAGCCAGGTGTATATATATATATATATATATATGAATAAAACCACAAGGAAAGGAAACACAGAATGGTGCTCAAGCGCTTTCGTCTAATGACATCCTCAGGAACACTGAAGTACATAAAGAGTTACAACCTATATATAGGTTACAAAAAAAAATATATATATATATACTGATATATATACAATAAACGGAGAAATAACAAAAAATTAAAGGATTGTGGGAGGAGCATACAAGTTTGTAAGGAAAACTACCGATTTTAGCACTTTGTCCGAATCCAACAAAAGGTCAAATGAATTGTTTCGAACCAATGTTATAGTTAATTAAAAAAAATAATAAATTGAAAAATAAAAATAAAACTTGTAAGAAGAGCATACACATTTATACTGGAAATCTGCCCAGGTTTTAGCACTCTGCCCTTCTTGTCTAAGTCCGATATATATAAGCTATCCATAAGTCCTGCCATTTATCCTCTAAGCTATGGACTTCTTGGTACGAAAACGTCTGTCTGTAGCTCCACTTAACTTCGACAGTGCAGTATTATTTCTAATCAATTGTATATATTCCTATCCTTAGTATATGAACTGTCATTGTATTAATAATATTTGTCATATGGACTATAGTCTGCAAATAAACCTTTTCATTTTCATTTTCATTTTCATATAAAAATAAATTGAAAAATAAAAGTTATTAGAGAAGCATACAAGTTTACCAAAGGTTTAGCACTCTACCCTTCAACAAGGCAAAACGAACCTTCTATCGTGTGAATAATAACACTCGTACTTTGTCAAAGAATATTTTAGTACTTCCATTTTTCCCGGGCTTTTTAGGCATTGCTAATGTACTTAACAACTTTTGGATATTAATGTAGTATTTTCATATAACAATATTGTGAAAAATACCATAGTGAAAAATAGCCCTACCATTAATTCAGGCATTATCTATAAAATTGGTTGTAAACAATGTGATTCCTTTTACATAGGTCAGACGGGAAAGGATTTTCACACACGTGTAAAACAGCATCAATATTCCGTTAGAACGGGACAGTCGTCCAGTGCCCTTTTTGTCCATTTGTCAGAGTTATCCCACTGTATTGATTGGAATAATGCTTCAGTTTTGTTTCGCTCTAGCAACATTGTTAATAGAAAAATTATTGAGTCTGCCATTATCCAACTTACAAATAACTTCAACATAAGCAAAGGTCTTTTTCAACTCGATCCCGTTGTTTTGAATTCGTTCAGAACGGATTTAAACAAGAAGGGTAGAGTGTTAAACCTTTGGTAAACTTGTATGCTTCTCTAATAACTTTTATTTTTTAATTTATTTTTATATATATCGGACTTAGACAAGAAGGGCAGAGTGCTAAAACCTGGGTAGATTTCCAGTATAATTTTTGTATGCTCCTCTTACAAGTTTTATTTTTATTTTTCAATTTATTATTTTTTTAATTAACTATAACATTGGTTGTAAACAATTCATTTGATCTTGTGTTAGATTCGGGCAAAGTGCTAAAATCGGTAGTTTTTCCTTCCAAATTTGTATGCTCCTCCCACAATCCTTTAATTTTTTTTTCCGTTTATTGTATATATATATATTTTTATTTTTTTTTGCAACCTATATATAGGCTGTAACTCTTTATGTACTTCAGTGTTCCTGAGGATGTCATTAGACGAAAGCGCTTGAGCACCATTCTGTGTTTCCTTTCCTTCGTGGTTTTATTCATCATAAATATTTTTCACGTGTTACTTTCGTGAAATAATATATATATATATATAATATATATATATATATACTTCTATTTTGTACTTACAGGTGTTGAATCTCGTGAGTCGCTATCGATTTATTACTGTCTGACTGGCATGATAGATATATATACAGGGTGGGCCAAAAAACTATTACCCTGATTTTGAACAATATAATTTTACCCTTATCAAATGTTATTTGTACAATCAATATATGTGTCCTGTATAGAATTTCATGGTCTATCTCGTGGTGAAGTTGGATTTTTGCTAACTGTAACCATTATTTTGTAATTCGCTGTTATACAGACACGGGTAGAAAAACTTTGTTTCTATACACTTACCTAATTGAGTCCAAGATTATACGAAATGTGCCCTCCTCCATTATCAATGCACGCTTGCAATCTTGACTTCTCCCTTATTGACGGCAGTACCGCATCAAGGATTTTTTCTTGGTAATAAGCAACCGTAAAGGTCTTATTTGATGCAGAGAGCTTATGAACTTCAACTCTTTTAAAACATTTAAGACCCAGATCATCTTTTACTATACGATGAACACTAGAGCGAGAAATACCAGTAGTTTTTTTAAATTTCTCTAACGGACTTGTGGGTGTTGGGCCGTTCTTCTTGACTGCATATCATGGATGAAACCGTGTCAATATTTTCCTCAGCTGATATTTTTGGCCTTCCACTGCCTTCTTTTTGTTTGGTCGACCCTGTGATATCGATTTTCTTTATGAGATGTTGAGGTCCAGGTATCGTCCATCGTTTATTTGGAAACTCTTTCTTCATTCGTTTTGCACCCCAATGTTTCTCCTTACGCAGTTCAATATCAATGCTTCATCTTCCAAAGAGTATTTTATTATGTTATAACTTGTTCACCAACTATAGCAGAATGATGGTCTGAAATGAAAAAGGAAATAAATTAATTATTTTGTGTAAAAATTAGGAAAATTAATTATTTATGGAGAAATTGACTGTCATCTGAAAGTATCAGTTGTTGACTTTGACCGCCTTTCAATTGAGCACCATATTTTGATACCTCCCTCCAGTCGTGAGCCTGTACCTCTACTCATGAGGCGTTGAATCTAGATTCAAAGCCAGCGTTTGAAAGCGTAAAAGTATGGGTACAACATACGGCCTCAGCAGTAAGATCAATATAGAGGGTGAGCCACAATTTTTTTTCAAAAGTTGGGTAATAGTTTTTTTTTGTCCACCTGGTATATGACAACTTGTTGAGGTCAAGGTAAAGTGAATATATTGATACAAGATGGCAGTGGTCTCTCAACATTTTTTCATACATCAGCAGTTCGCACCAAAGAACTGGAAAAGGTTGGAAAAGAAAAGAATTTAACAGTACATCATATTCCGAAATATTTTGAAGTTCGTTGGACAGAATTCTCTTACAATCTTTTCAGCAGTATTCTATCATCATAAAGAGCAATCGTAGCATATTTAGGGCAGTCGGAAGATGCTTCGGTTTGGGGTCATCTGAAGAATCTTACTGATCTGAAAAAGTTAAGCACAATGTGCATAGTTGCAGACATTTTGTTTCTATATTCAAGATTTCAAAAGTCCCTGCAAGACAATAAATGCACTTATTTTGATTGGGATAACAAAGTACAGAATCTCCTGGACAATCTAGATGCATTGAAGAGTCAATCGCTTCTTGGTGGATGGGAAAGTTCTTTTGAAGAAAATTTAGATGAGGACTTGACATTCTTTGGCATCCAGCTGACTGACAAAAAGAGCAAAGTGAGCCATCAATTAGTTATAACAGCAACACGCGATTTCAAAGCTGTACGATATGAAATTATTGAATCCTTGATAAACTTCCAATGCCATGCTTTCATTATTCCGGATCTTGCCTTAGCAACATTTGCACTACAATACAGAGATGCCTGTGCATTACCCGGTGTTTCAAGTATTGGAACTTCAAACCTGATGAAAAGACTTCTGCAGTTAGAAAATCAGGAATTTGAGGTGTTGAACTTTGCACTTGGTTGGATCGTTGCAGCAAAACCACATTCAGCAGATGTGGAAAGACTCATTAAATCTTATGATGTTCTCAAAACAGCCGATCGTTCACAGCTGTCTTCAGATGTGCTCATGAACTATCTTTATGTTAGGCATAACATGCCAGTTGTGTCACACTTTGATCCAAAAAGTGCGGTGTTGCTATGGTTGAATGACAAAATAAGAAGAGATGTAGAACCAACAAAGCACAAGACTCAACGATGGTATGGGTCAATGTTTTTAGAAGAGTCAGATATTGAAAAAGCTGTTACCAGTACTAAAAAAAATATGTTCTAATTTTGAATATACTACTAATTTTGAAAGTCTGACTCGTTTTTTTTGTACTTTGTCACAGGTATGTATTTTTAAAATTTCCTTAGAATAGCCCAGTGGCGTACTAAGGGGGGTGCGAGGGGGGCGGTCCGCCCCGGGTGAAGCCAGGAGGGGGGTGCCATCGGGAGAGTTGAAATACCAGTACAAGTTTTTAAACCAAATGAAAAATTCGCTAAAGTAAGAAAAAAAAATTAAAAATGTTCAAACTATTACAACAGCTTAATATTAATTTCCACTATAAAATAAATTTTTATTTTTATTGGCAATACAAAATTTACAAACGAAAAATTAAATATTTGATAAAAATTACATCGAAAGGCGAACGTTTGTTGACGTTTTAGTCATCAGTTTGTTGAGCATAGCCAGCTGGCTACAACTGACATTCCAAGTCTTGTTCACTTGACACTGTGACTCCATATACATGAGGTATGTTTCATTAAATAATTATGATAAAGCATAAAGTGCTGGTGTTTATGAAAATATCATGGTACTTATACCAGTGTCCAGTAATTTTTGACAATGTGGTATCATAGTGATGTTTAAGTGTTTATAAATGCATCGTCGTGATAAATGCAAAAAAAACTTCACTTTTTTCTACGTGAAAGTCACAATATGATAATAAAAACTCTGTCTATTAGAGTGGGTTTTTATTATCACATCGTCGTGATGTTATAATAAATGCATCGTCGTGATGTGATTTTTTTTACTTCTTTATTTACTGGATATACTGTTAATTTTCATTTTGTCAGTGGTCTAGTTATTTGTGAGTAATGTTCATAGTTTTCTGCTATTTTAGGAGTCGTGTTTGCACCTAACCCCCCCCCCCCCCCCAAATAATAATAATGATCACAGACAATTTGTTCAGTTAATGTATTTCAAGTCATAATAGTTTATGCTTGTTATGCATGTCCATCCTTTATACCTTTTGATTTTAAAAATCTACTTGCAAACATAATATATTTTTCTGTGTGTTTAAATTTTAAAATTATTTATGGGGGTGCCAAAGGAAGGATCCGCCCCGGGTGCCAAATATTTTAGGTACGCCCCTGGAATACCTAAATCCAGCATGCTCTCAAACACACCGTTCTCCCTCTGTTCCTCACAATACATGCGTACATCTTACGCACTACACATTCTTTTCAAAATTTAAAAAAAAAAAGGTATAGTTTTTAACAACCTCCGAGACCTTGATTTCGACTCTCTCCTTTTCCTTCTATGGGGGGTCGTTTTTGCGGGCGTTCGCCCTTGACCCCTCCTTCCTGCATCAAAAAAAATAAATAAAACCAAAATTATATTACTCGAATTGTTGAATGAAATTTAAACTACAAGCTATGTAAGAAGATCCTATTTGTTGCTTTAGTTTGCAACAACAAAATAAATTTCAATTGCATTCACAAACGTTCAGACGTTGAAAGTTCATTTGTCGTTTAAGAACGTGACGGATTTCGCAATTAAAAAAATAGGCAAAACATAGGATAAGAATAGAAACATCTGTTCAGAATGTAAGTAAATTCCTTGTTATTCTCTATCTCTCTTTTATATATATATATATATATATATATTTTTTTTTTTATTGGGGTTGTTTAACCTCGTTCGCAACATCTAAGGTTATATGACGGAGGGGACCTACAGCTTTACGTGGGATCCGAACCATGGGTCGCTACATAATCTGGGCGCGAAGGACGGTCTCCCATTCAACTACTACCCAGACCCAATGCGCTTAACTTCGCTGATCTCCGGGAAGCAGTGTTACGACATTGGCCACGACGTGTATATATATATATATATATATATGTGTGTGTGTGTGTGTGTGTAGTTAATAAATAATGTGTTTCAAACCTTATTTATTACATATAATAATACATTTTTTTTTAATTGGGGTTGTACATTAACCACCTTCGCAACATCTAAGGTCATATGACGGAGGGGACCTACAGCTTTACGTGGGTACATGAACACTTTCTGTGCATATTAGCAACACGCCACTGAGAAACCTTCTAAGCCTAATTCACACTTTCATCAACAATTAGTAATCGTGAACTTTTCCATTGTTTGCAATGCCATTTCTTGGAATTCAACGAATTCCCGTTTTTACTCTCAACAATACGCCTCCAAACCAATTACGCTTATCGACCTTCAACTGTGAACCAATAAAGCAAATGGACGAAATATTGAATTTTGTGTCTTTTTAAAGCTTGATATTTAGGTTCATAAGGAATTATTTTGGTTTTCAAATACGTGTTAGTTAGAGGCCTTATCTTATCTTATGAATGTATCGTTGTAATAATTATTTAAGTTTAAGTGTATCAATAAAGAGGGCCGCCGAGAGGGCGGGGAAGCCGGTTAAATCCCCGGGGCCGGAAAGAGGGGGAATAAAATCTAAAAATGTTAATAAAGCAATTGATTAAATAACAGAGAGGAAATATAACACTGGGGAACAAATTTCAACTTTTTGTCTATTGAATTAGATTTGACAGTTAGTTCTAGGTAATTTGGGTGCGCTGAGCACGAAGTTTTACTCGGTTTTGCTCTATAGGTCCTGATTTTGCTCAACACCCCTCCTCTTTCGTCGTATTCATAAAAAGGTTTTTTTCTCAATACTCGCTGTCTTTTTGCAGTTACACATTATGCAACTAGGTTTTTATCTAGGTATTTGTACCTATTGTTATGGTATTGTTGTATTATGTATATTTTTATATGTAACACCCTAAAAATATTTTAATTTTGTCATTTTTAACCCATTTTAATATTAGTAAATTAAGCTAAAAATATCATAGAATTCTAAAATTTTCTCGAGCGTTCCTGTTCTCTGTAGAGTATTCTAGAGGGACAACTAAAATATATAAAAGCGACTCGTTTCCAGAGTTAATCAGTCAATTCAATCAGTCAGTCAGTCAGTCAGTCAGTTGAGTTAGTTAATTAAGTTTGGGCATTAACATAATTTTGAATTGGCATATGATTTAGTGAGTAATTTTGTCATCGTGATTTAATATAGTTGATTTAATTAGACGTAATTTATATTGTACCTACTCATCCGTGTTTCTAGTTTAATTTCATAGATTGTAAGTACCTATTTCATAATAAGTACCTATTTAAACTAATTTTTGTGTTTATATTTCAGATTTTCTTAAATTTATATGAATTAAGGGCTTTAAATACCTTTACAAATTGGCAGAACAATCAACAATATGTCATCAAGCACTAGAAAGTTCAAATGCAAAAACAACCCTGATTCCTTCTGTTATATATGTGGAAATTTTACACTTCCACATCAACGAGCAAATATAACTGACTTCGTAAAAAGAGCTTACTTAGCTTATTTTGGCATAAAACTGGGGGACCAAGATAAATCGTGGGCTCCACATAAAGCCTGCACTATATGCATTGAAAGACTGCGACATTGGACGAAGGGTTCGGATTCAAAAATACCTTTTGGAGTTCCGATGGTAAGTTTATGATTTCATAAAACTACGTAATTTAATCACTAGTATACTGTAACTTACCTAAATGTAATTGTAACTTAGGTACATAAACAAAAATTTACAGAAAATGTTTATAAGAATCTCAAATATTGCATAAGGTTGAAACACATAGAAATGTTAAATGTTTGGGTGATAACTTTTGATAAAATTCATAATGCTTTTGTTAACGCTTTACAATTTGTTTTCCATATCAGGTGTGGCGAGAGCCTACTAACCACGAGACCGATTGCTACCTTTGCTTTGTCAAGACTTCGGGCTTCACTAAGAAAAATAAACATTGTATCGAGTACCCAAATTTCGACACCCCGATACGACCTGTGCTACATTCAAATGAGATCCCCATTCCAAAATTTAAGGGTCTGCCAACTCAAGAATTAGTTGAAGATGTTCCTGAAAATATTGTTATGCACTTTGAGGAGTCAGACACCGATTTTGACCCCAGCGTATTTGAAAGTCAAAACGATCCGCAAAAGTTTAACCAGGCCGAGTTGAATGATCTTGTAAGGGATCTAAATTTGCCAAAAAAGGCTGCGGAAATTTTAGCTTCAAGACTTAAAGAGAAAAACTTGCTTACTTCAAACACATACATTTCATTTTACAGAAAAAGAGAAGAAGAACTTGTTAAATATTTTAGAACAGAGGATAGTTTAGTATATTGCTGCGACATAGTTGGTTTGTTAAAGAAGATGGGGGTTGAGTCTTACGATGCAAATGATTGGCGCTTGTTTTTAGACAGTTCGAAAAGAAGTCTTAAGTGTGTGTTGTTGCATAATGGCAATCTCTACGGCTCGATACCGATTGGGCACTCAACAAAATTAAAAGAAAAGTATGAACATATAGAAAAGGTTTTAAATCTTATCAAATATAGGGAGCACGAGTGGATCATATGTGTTGACTTAAAAATGGTTAATTTTCTGCTAGGACAACAAGGAGGGTATACTAAATATCCCTGCTTCCTTTGCTTATGGGACAGCAGAGCCAAGGAAGAACATTATTTCAAACAAATCTGGCCAGCACGAACATCACTTACTGTCGGAGAAAAAAACGTAATTAATCCACCTTTAGTGAGCAGAGATAAAATCATATTTCCTCCTCTGCATATAAAACTAGGCCTCATTAAACAATATGTAAAAGCTTTAGATACGAACGGCGAGTGTTTCAAATACATAACTTCAAAATTTCCAAGTTTAAGTTATGAAAAAATCAAGGCGGGAATTTTCGACGGTCCACAAATAAGAACAATGATTAAAGACAGCAATTTTCCTAATGTCATGAATGAACGCGAAAAAAATGGCTGGTTCTCATTCGTGGACTTGATAGAAAACTTTTTAGGCAATTATAGGGCAGATAACTACGAAGAAATCGTAAAAAAACTTTTAAGGGACTACAAAGAGTTAGGTTGCAATATGAGCATAAAAATGCATTTTTTGAATAGCCATCTTGACCAATTTCCAAGTAATTTAGGTGATGTAAGTGACGAACAAGGGGAGAGATTCCACCAAGATATCAAAATTATGGAGGAACGGTACCAAGGCCGCTGGGATTCCCACATGATGGCTGATTACTGCTGGTGCTTGAAAAGAGACCTGCCATCAACAAGCAAATACGCTAGAAAGTCTTACAAAAGAAAATTTTGCCACAGTGAAAGCTTCATATCTGTTTGTTTTTTTATTTTAAGTCATTTCTATCGTTATAATGTAATTTTACTGTAGTTTGAACTGCTTGTATTCATGAAACTTGAAAAAAAAATTTAACACATGACTTAATTTTTTAGTCCTAATTTGAAAAATCTGGAAAATGGCACATAGGCTGTCGACAAGAATCAGGACCTGATAGAGCCAAACCGAGTTGAAATTCGTATTCAGCGCACCCAAATTACCTAGAATCAAGTGTCAGATATCATTCAATAAAATACGTGTTGCCCAGTGTTATAATTAATGAACGTACATTTTATAGAGATTATCATACTGTATGTTTTGAATAGTGACTTGGACATATATTCAGTTTGCTTGTTATGTACACAAAAAACATTCATTATAAAATAGTGAGTAAACAGGGGGGGCCCATATACCAATCCTTCCCCGGGGCCCGTGGCAGCTCTCGCCGGCCCTGTCAATAAGTCCCAAACTCTAGGGTGGTTTTGGCATTTTAAAAATACTTGGTTTTTCTCTGTTTTGTAACTAAACTACTCATTTCTTCCTAATTCTCAGAAGAGATATTTTTCCTCATTAAATTTCCTGTAGATTGATATTAATTATGACTTTCTACATAAATTCCTCCAAATTACAGGACTCGTCAAACCTGGGCTACGAAAGGGTAGGCTCTCTCCAAAGTTAATTTCTCACAAATAAGTCAGGCCTAGTAGTACTTAATATGAACTATTTCACTTGACAAATATGCATATTTACGACGTAACATAACCTCAACATAAGAATATTACTAAATTATCAATTAGAGTGGTAACTAGGCTACCTATTAGGGACTATTAAGAAAACATATCAAAACTTGTTGGAAGACTAGACTTATATAGTAGGCCCAAGGCCTATATTAATATTTAAGGTTATATATTAGTATTAGTATTCAAGATCAGGATAGGTTTTGCCATGCATCTTTGGCTGGAAGTGTTAATTTAATATTTAATTTTAACCTCATGATTGTTAATTTTAATGCCGGGGACACAGACAGAAAAATGTCAGCAATGGGTAATATATCTGGAAATTACTTGAGAAAAAAGTTGCGGAATTTAAAGTGTGTTGTGTCCTTAGTAATATATATATATATATATATATATATACATACATATATATATATATATATATATACACACACATTCAACTGCAATGACCACGCAGTATATTAATGTATAGAAACGACGTAAATATCGAGGAGCGTTCTGCCCTATGTAGGAGAATCACGACTTCTGACTATTGTGTGCCCTGTGGTGTAGTGGTTAGCATATCTGACCGGCAATCGGAAGATCCTGGGTTCGATTCCCGGGCGGGGACTTCATTTTTCATTTGTTCGTTATTTCTCTTCCTCGTGTGCAGAACGCTCCTCAATATTTACATCGTTTCTATACATTAATATACTGCGTGGTCATTGCAGTTGAATGTACATATTCACGATTTGCGAGGGGGCCCTCTTAGGGCATTGGTTTCTGCCCTATGTAGGAGAATCACGACTTCTGACTATTGTGTGCCCTGTGGTGTAGTGGTTAGCATATCTGACCGGCAATCGGAAGATCCTGGGTTCGATTCCCGGGCGGGGACTTCATTTTTCATTTGTTCGTTATTTCTCTTCCTCGTGTGCAGAACGCTCCTCAATATTTACATCGTTTCTATACATTAATATACTGCGTGGTCATTGCAGTTGAATGTACATATTCACGATTTGCGAGGGGGCCCTCTTAGGGCATTGGTTTCTGCCCTATGTAGGAGAATCACGACTTCTGACTATTGTGTGCCCTGTGGTGTAGTGGTTAGCATATCTGACCGGCAATCGGAAGATCCTGGGTTCGATTCCCGGGCTGGGACTTCATTTTTCATTTGTTCGTTATTTCTCTTCCTCGTGTGCAGAACGCTCCTCAATATTTACGTCGTTTCTATACATATATATATATATTAGGGTGTCACTTATTTTTCAACTTTTAAGTTTCTGTGCTCTGACCCCATCAAAGTATGCCATATGATGCAAAAACACTGTGTACAAAGTTTTATTGAGATATTTTAATATTTAGAGGTCGCTCAACGGCTTCGAAGTATTGGATACGAGATTCTCAGAAAGTGTGAATATAAACAATTTCCAAATGTATTTAAACAATTTATTATGTTCCTACATTAGCAGGAAGTGCACAAGACATTATCATAATATTAAGATAAAGTACATGAACATCAGACAGTAGCGTAATTATTATGATTAATCATTATTTCCACTCAAGGTATGCTTTTGTCCTCATGTGCAATGCTTGCGATGGTCTTCAACAACCTGGAGAAGAAACTGGAGTTGTTCTTCATCTTTGTTTAGGTATTCAGAAAAATCCTGGATGAGAGCAACTCCACGTTTAGCGAAGTCATTTGTTAGAGTGTTTACAGTCTCTTTCGTAGTCTGGTAATGGGTATCCTCTTCCCATTGCTCAGCAGTTTTCTTTCACAGTATCCAGGTCAACAACCACACGCTTTGGAGGGTTCTCTTGTCCATCAACACTAGTCATAGATATGACCATGCGATTTTTTATATCAGGGAGGACATCGTCATCGAAAAAAGCAAGACTCACCAGCTCTTCAGACAAATGCCATAAATGAGCTGCCATCTTCTGTGAAGTTACCATGGTAATGCGTGGATGGATGTTTCAATACTTTATTAGTGACTGTAGGAGATGAAGGTCATTTTGGGGAGCACTAATGGCGCAAGAGCACGTTGTCCAAGCTTTCAGATAGATGCATACAATAAAAATGCAAAAGTCGCGAAGTCCTCTTTCCTCACGGTTTGTTAACTTAAATTGTGATCTGAACATCCAAATCTTTAAGGAATAGATTGCTTTTGACATCCATCGTGCCTGATGCATCGCTCCGGGAGCATGAAAAACTACACCACGATTAGAGACAGCACCAAGAAACAGACATGCCAGTTCAAGTAGCTCCTTATAGTCATCTCGCGGGATTATTGTAGTCATTGCAGATTTAGAGAAGCTAATGAGACCTTCCTTTACATCAGCGACAGCAGAAGTGGCAATTTCATCAGTGGTGGAGTCTTCATACTGCTTTGGATCAATGTCGTCCCACTTTCCTTGAAATCTCTTAAAAAGTTGGACATCTGTAGCTAATGTGGGGCCCATGCATTCTTTTAAAGCTGCTGCAGCCAAAAGTTCGATGATGTGATGTCTGCAGGCCAGATGGAGTAGGTCACGTTTCAGCATCTGCTGTAAAATAACGCAAGTCCCAGCCATTAGACCAGTATTGGAGCTGGTTGTATCGAAGGATATAGCTTGGACCTTTTCTTCAATATCCCACTTACGGAGAGCTTCAATGACAGCTGCAGCTTGTGCTTTCCCAGTTCCAGATATGAGCTTTAGAACGCCAAGAAGCTGATGTACTCCCTGACCTATTACTATGACAGGAAGATGATCAATTTTTTTCTTTCCGGTAATAATTTACCATCCCAGTGTACAGTAAGAGGTACATTCGGCTTAAAGTTTTTCATGATGGTCATAGAGAGTGCCTCATTTTGCTTCTTTCGTTCACGTCGGATGGTCTCTCGATTCACAAGATCAAGGATACTATGGCTGAGACTTTTCGCAGTCTCCGCAATAATCATAGTAGCAGCACGATCAGACACTTTACAGTGATCTAAAACTGCTGTGAGATCAGGCGTGATGACTTATTTTCTTCCCCGCTTGAAAGGGGGTTTCTGCCTACTTGTTCCAGGAACAGCTTCAGGTTCTGATTCCTCTTCCTCAAACGTCGATGAACTGCTGCTCTCTAGTGTAACAGAATCTAACAATGAATCCTTGCCTTGTTCTGCCTTTCTCTTTCAACTTTGTTCGCTCAACACACGTTTCTCCTTCTTTGCCTCCTTCTGATGTAGCACAATATCAACATGAGACATTGTTCCACGACGGCCTTTTTCACGCTGAGCAATGAGAAACTGCTTATCTTCCTCCATTTTGATTATGTCGAGGGCATTTGCATGAGCGATATCAAAGAGGTCGTGAAAACAGTCCTTGAACATGCTCTCATTCTTAGCCTGTACTTCTGTCTTGCGGGATGCATTTTTCTTCAATGCTTTCCATCGTGAGAAGAGTTTTTCCAGTTTTCTGATTGTGTCCTGTTTGTGTTGAGTTGGAATTTGGGCACGATTCCAAAACGCCTCAATTTTTTCAATTGTCATTGATGAAGCCTCTCTTATCGTCTTCTTCTTTTTTATATGTAAATGAAGGAAAAAGGTCAGATCCTGAAGATTTGATGGCAATTTACCACCTCTAATATCATTCTCACACTTGTCAATCAAGTAAACCTTAGATTTCTTTCGAGTCTCCATCATTAGATAACACTGGTATGCATATGAAATTTTTTTGTCTGCTGTGAGGGTTTTTTCAACTCATATTATATAATTCGACCATGCTGAATTCGAAAATGACATTGGTTTTCCTCAATCAGGTCAGGTTTTTTTCTCTATTGGCCATTTATTATAAGTCCAATTTTATCCCCAAATTTATTGATTTTTTTAGCTTAAACACTGTAGATACGAGTAATATTATAAGAACACTCGTGAAAAATGAAAACATTGTGTGAATAAATACTTTTATTCATACAATGAATATGGAAAAAAGTTTATTGAGGAAGGAAGGAAGTTTTTTTGCCTTTCCGTCTGTTTTTCTTCGGGCATGTCTCGCTTCAAACACCAGCAATAGACCGCCAGCATATTGATATCCCAGTTTCCCTGGTACCTCTCTTCCATTATTTTGATATCTTGGTGAAATCGTTCACCCTGTTCCTCACTATAATCCCCGCAATTTTCAGGAAAATAGTCCAAGTGGGACCACAAAAAGTGCATTTTTATGGACATGCGCGACCCATGAGCTTTGAAAGCTTCCATCAAGTTTTCGACAACGGACTCGTATTTTGGACTTCTACGCTTGCCAAGAAAATCAGTGACAACTGATTTGAATGCCTGCCAGGCATTCTTCTCAGTTGGAGTCATTGCGTTTTCGAACTGAGTATCCTTGATCAAAGTTCGAATTTGAGGACCATCAAAAACCCCAGCATTTAGTTTAGCATCAGATATATGAGGAAATTTACTCTCGAGATATCGGAATGCTGAACCCTCCTTATTCATTGATTTGATGAAATTTTTCATCAAGCCCAGCTTAATATGAAGTGGTGGGAGCAAAATTTTTGTTGGTGGTACAAGGGGCACTGAAACGACATTATGCGACCCAGGTTCAAAATTCTCTCTGGATGCCCATTCACGCTGTGCATAGTGCTTCTCATCCGCTCGGCTATCCCATTTGCAGAGGAAACATGGGTATTTCGTGTATCCCCCTTGCATTCCCAATACAAATGCCACAATCTGAAAAAAAATGAAAATATTTAAAGAATTTAGAGAATTTGTTCTATCAGATAAAAAAATCTATGCATTGGACTGTATCACTTCTGTGGGGAAGTTAAGTGTTCTTATACGCTCTCAAATAACCTTTGGAAAAACAACATAGTCAATAGCAATAGTTTACTTATGATATTAGTATTACCTTCAAATCTCCACAGATCCTCCAGTTATGTTGGTCGTATACGAGAGCATCCAGTAAAATTTTCATGTTATCGTAGCTCTCAGTAAGTTGTACGGAATGTGCTACAGGGACTGATGCAACCCTATTCCCAATGTTGAGAAGTACTGCTTTCAAACTTCGTTTAGACGAGTCTATAAATAGCCTCCATTCTGATGCGTTATATGGCAGGCCCAAGGATTCGATTAGCCCCTCAACATTGCAGCAGTACACTAAGGAAGAGGTATTTTCGTGCACTGCAAAAAACTTGCGGAATTCTTCCTCTCGTTTCCTATACCAGGAGAATGTTGTTCCCGGAGCCAGCAAGTTGTCCTCTCGAAGTCGTGAGCCCAAGATCTCGGCAGCTAATTTGGAAAGTCCTAAATCCCTGGTAAGTTCATTAAGTTTGCCCTGGTTGAGAGGCCTCGGCTCATTTGAAGCGGTATTTTGAGGTGTATATACGACTGGGACTGGTCATTGGCATTGGTCATTGAGTCATCATCAGAATCATCGAAGTCCAGGGTTTGAGGTGGGTCGGGTATTGGAATTCCAGGACCATGGGGTACAGGTCTCATAGCAGAAGGAATGTCAGGGTATACAACAATGTGTCTATTCTTCTTGTTAACTCCTGAAAATAGAAACACAGAAACATGGATATAAAACTTGCATATGAAATAGAAGAAGCATTCAGACAGTGGCGGCTCGTGAGGGAAGGCTGCGGTCTGTAAGATATGAAATAGGTCGATGGAGTCTGTATATTTTCTTTTTTTTTCATTCATATTGTCCCTTCGGGGACAATATGAATGAAAAAGAAAGAAAATATACAATCATTGTATATGTAAATGTAACTTGTATAACAATATGTATGTGTAAATGTATTTTCTATAACAATATGTATATGTAAATGTATGATTACCATTATGGTGAATATTATGCTATATATGGTGAATATTACATTATGGTGAATATTATGTCAAGTTTCATACGAGGATTTCAAAATATTTAAGAAAAATAAATTTATAAGCCCACCTTGGAGGTTTGTCATGCAGAAATAGCAATCTGTCACGTGATCCTTTCCTTCTCTCCAAATCATGGGAATTCCAAAAGGCAAAGATTTCGCTCTGCCTTTGCTCCATCTTCTCAAATTTTCAATGCACGTCTTGCAGCACATATGAGGGGCGAAATTTTTGTCCTGGTCCCCTAGCTTAATTCCAAAGTATGCTCTATACATTGTCTTCACAAATTTAGTGATTTGGGACTGGTTATTTGGCATGGTAACCGTCCCACATATGTAGCAGAATCTATTGGGATCATTTTTACACGCTCTATTCATTATGAAATATTTTATCTATATGCCTGAAAAGTAAAAAAAGATATTATACAAGTGAAACAAGTGATGATAGATGTTACTGTTCCAATTCCGCTTTGACAAAATCACGAAAAATTCTATTTTACTTATGAGGCCATAGCCGGATAACCTTAGCTGATTGAGAAAAACGGATTGCAGATTCGAAATCAGCAGGAAAAACTCTATAAGAATCACTTACAAAACCCTTGACAGCAAAATTGATGCATACCAGTGAATCAGCGTTTTTACATGCAATGTCACATTTCTAGAGGGTCAGACCGAAACTTCTTGATGGTTCAATTCTTACCATACAATTAAGTGACACTCTAATATATATATATATATATATATATATATTAGACCCTCGCGGTTTTACATCACAAGGTTTCGTTTTAACACGGTTGAAAATTTGTGGCACATAATTCGATATAACACGATCCACGCCAAAAGAAAATCCCGCGGCGTCGGGTGTACACTGTAGGGTGGATCGATTTTACATTTTTTTCGATTTCCATATTCTAATAGAGACAAAAACTTGCGCATGCATGAGAAAATAGCCTCTGCAAAATCTTAGCTTAATAGGTAATCATCTTCTGCCCCCGGCAGAGCGATGAAAATCATATTTTAGTAGTCAAAAACGTATTTTTAAACCCTAGCCTAGAGTCATAAAATTTTGCGTGTGTGTTATTTCATGCCTAAGCAACGATATAAATGCTATGGGAAATATATAAATGCATTATTTAAGACAAAGAGCCGATCTGAAAATATGTATATTATACATATTTTCAGATCGGCTCTTTGTCTGAGCCGCACGCTCATCCACGCACCCACGCACATCTAACCTCGGGGATGTGCAATTATGACAACGACGACTTGGACCGTAAGTATACCTCTCCCATAAGAAGTTAAGTTCACTTAACGCGGGTTCTATCAGGACGTAAATCCGCGTAAAGGGAGGGTTTAATGAATATGGAAATTAATAACACAGGCATGTAAATAATTATGACAACACAAAGTATTGCGCTGCCAGTGGTAGTGAATCACGGACGGAAGCCTTGTCAATAAGTTGACCCTTTATGTACTTGACAATGATACTGCGAGCTACTCTTACCCAGTTTGGGTGTATGATTAAAAAGCTCTCTTGTGTAAAACTGAATATATATATATATATATATATATATATATATATATATATATATATATATATACTGGCCTATTATCATGTTTCGACTTTCTTTAGGTATTTTTATTTATTTATGTGTTTTTCAAAACAAATGAATGTTGTCTGTTAATATTATAAATTGAAAGTTGCAGTCTTTGACGATGGCCGAAAGCTAGAGGTTAATGGATATCTGTATATTTGTTGCGAGTACAACTGCACCAAAGTGCAGTTGATAGATGATGACGATAATGAGACGGACTTAAGACAAATTGTTGTTATTCTTATTTTCTGATTTTATTTTTTTACTTCCACACAAAATTTTTTTAAATTATTACATCTATTTTTTATTCAAATGATTAATTGAATGCATATCAACAGATAAATGGTGAAACAGGACAGACTTTTACCTATTATGAAATTAGGCTTCTGAGTTTGCGTTTCGCTAGCGCCATCTCACGGTTGGGATATTGTTCCGGGGACATAGTAGCCATTGTGTCTCCAAATTGCCCAGAATTTGCAATAAGTTTCCTAGGACTCAGCACTGTAGGAGTTGTTCCATCTACTATTAACTTTTCATTTACAAAAGGTAATATTTAACAACAGTCCCTAATGTTAATACAGATTTATGGCAGAGTTAAGTTACAATGTTGGCCTTAACATCCATCCACTGTCAGAATCCCAATAATCTTGTGAAATAAAATATTATGTAAGTAAGCGAGGATTTTCCTCCTCGTTCTGTTGTTGGTTTTGCTGTTTGCAATTTAACATTATGAATGTAAATTGCGGTTAGATGGTCGATTAGTTAATTTGTACGACATCCTCCTTTACCAGTTGTAGGTTTAATGAAACGGGTAATGTCATCACCATCCCTGAAAAATAAGACCCCACAAGTTGAAACCAAGGTCGAGCCAAAGAAATTACAAACACCGGTTTGTCACTGGTCCTTATATAAATATAATTTAGCTATAGTACTCACACGGTTATCTGTGACTCATTCAACCGTGATTCACTGGTTGTTACCGTTGTGCACTTACCCGTGATCATAACCGAGCTGACGGTGATTTGGTGCGGTTTACATTTACGGTTCGCCTCTCGTCAGCCCACCACAACGCACTCAGTCTCTCTCCATGCTTCATAGAATACATATTATTTGCACTTGTGGCTTCGCATCTCTTCACGTTTTGTGTTAAGTACGAACAACTTAACTGTATACTATACCGTAATAGAATAATACTATGTGTGGTGGCTCGCAAAGTGGGAGGTCAGTCAGTGGCGGCGGGCAGCAGCGGTTGCACCACCCACCCACCAGCGGGGTATACCGAGTTAACCGTGAAATCATGGCCTGCCCCTCAATCATGGATGACTGAGTGAGTACTGTATTAGAGTGTTTCATGACGCGTTTTTTATCTGTATATTGAAACGTTACTATACTAAAATATACTAATACTTCACTGGTAGGTTTATACGGAAAACACCGCCTTTGTTTTGAGAATGACAAAAATTTTCAATCAAATTTTAATTTTTAAGTATCATTCATCGCGTGTCCCTTTGTACTTATATTCACTGAAAGTATTCTTAAATGTAAAACAGCATTAGTAGACTGTTTTGCTACACAAGAAGTGTTTTAAAAAATTATTTTACTTTTCAGAGGAAATTAAATTCCAGCTTCTGAATGCTGAATGTGTTGCAGTAGTATGCCATGAAGATAAGCTGTCAGTTGTAAGAGAAGCTTGTAAAAATAACAACAGTATTAGGCACATCATTTCATTTGGACCAGAACAAGATGGGGTTTTATCCATACATAAACTGTTTAAAGACGATGGAAAAGGATTACCAAGCACCGTGAAGGTACTGCAATTTTTTATTACTATAGTGTGCATTTAACCGAAAAACCATGCCCCATTTTAATAAAAAATATGTAAGGTAATAAATGAAAAAGTAGCGCACGACACGAAAGAGTGAATTGATTTTTCTTATGAAGGTAAATCAGAATGAAGACATGGCCGTACTTCCTTACTCTTCTGGAACGACGGGAATACCAAAAGGAGTTATGCTAACTCACAGGAACCTGGTGGCCAACCTCCAACAAATAGCTCATCCAGATGTCACCGTTCTAACATCAGAAAATGGTTTGTATACTTTTTTAATGTGCATAAATAGTGTAATGTTCACGCATTAGTGAAAGAACTCCAAAATCACACATGTTTATACACACACATAAAATTTTAGATGTCAGATTTACAAAGTTTTCTGTTTTTCGGATTAAATCTTATTAAATAAATAGAGTGAAGCAAAATAATTTTTAGCTTTTTTCTCTTAATGTAAGATTAGGTTAAGTTGAATTTGGTTAAGAGGTTTGGGGGACTTTATTCGAGTCAACCACATTTAATCTTTTTAAAGTTGTTAATGCTTAGCATTTTCCTAAGTTATACACGCAATAAACCTCGAGTATAAATATATATTAATACTAATATACTACACGCACCTTATATTTTTCTGTTTTCGGTCTTCTTTCATCCCCTTCCTCACCTTCTAGTCCCCTTTCCTTACAAGTTGATCACCTTCTTCTATACTTCAGCACAGACCGAAAGCTCGTGCTTTTAATAAAACCATTCCTTACTGTAGCTTTATCCTCCTACAGTGAAAAAATTAGAGTGCAATGTAATTCTGAAAAAGCTGATCAAAATGTGACTTAATTGTCACCCAGACATGACGATATTATTTAGTTCATGGCTTACAGTAACTTTAAGTTTATAGTGAATTAAAACCATAGTATAAAACGTCAAAATAAAAATGTAAACTTAGTAATTATTAATAATTTCCTTTGTCTTATTCATATATACATTTTAGGTTTTGTGTCAAATGTTGCCAAAATAACGAGGTTTTTC
Organism: Bathynomus jamesi; assembly: GCA_023014485.1. Taxonomy (NCBI): domain Eukaryota; kingdom Metazoa; phylum Arthropoda; class Malacostraca; order Isopoda; family Cirolanidae; genus Bathynomus; species Bathynomus jamesi. The sequence continues at coordinate 438,703 of JAJOZX010002985.1, forward strand.
AACTATAACTATCGGAATCAAAATACGGGTGATTACAAATGATCTTCCCGATTTTAAATATTTATTATGAAAAACTAACAAAAAGATATACAAATAAAGAAGAACTCAGAAGTCTTATTTACAAGCTATTGAAGTTTAATAAAAAAAATTTTGCATCTTGCCTGCAATAATCTTTACTCAAATGATTCTCACTGTAAACTCATAGATAGGTATTATAGTAAGATAATATCCCTGTTAAGAGAAGCAGGAAGCCCCTGATTAAATCTTACAACTATCATACTAAGATTATTCCTGGATGGAATGATTTTATTGCTACCCCCGAAGAGGGAATCGAAAGACGCCTATGATTTGTGGCGCTTTCATGGTAGATCCAGATTAGGACCAGTATACATGAATATGTATAGAAGTAGGGATCAGTATAAAGCGGCCATAAGGCGATGTAAACAGGAAGAAGAGTCTATTCGAGCATCAAAAGCCTGTGAAGCTCGCATAAATAACGATAATAACAAATTTTGGAAATTTGTTAAGAATCAAACGGGTGTCAAAAATGTCCTCCCTCCGACAATCGATGGGGTGTCGGGGTAGGATGAAATTGCAAAGCTGTGGAAAAACCACTATTCTAACATTTTTAACAGTGTGAGTAGGGATAATCTTAAGATAGATTGCAGTGAAACGATTGTGGGAGGGACAAGGGAAAATACTTTTATCATTTTCTGAAGTAAAGAGGTTAATTAAAGAGTTAAAGACTGGTTCTGCGTCAGGGGTAGATGACTTATCGAATGAGCACTTAAAATATGCAAATGACGTAGTATGTCTGCATATATAATTGCTCCTATCAGCCATGCTTGCTCAATGCTCATAGCTATATCTCTGCAGAGTTCATGAGGGTATATATCTTGCCCCTGGTCAAAAATAAGTACGGAGACATTCTGTTCAGCAATAATTACAGGCCTATTGCTGTCGCTTCCTGCTTCCCGAAACTACTAGAAAAACTCTTGTTACTCCGATTAAATGATTTCCTATGGATATCTCCTAATCAGTTTGGCTTTAAAAGGTCCCACTCAACTGACCTGTGTATCTATGTACTTAAAGAAACAATATCTAAATACATTGACAGTAATTCAACCATTTATAGCTGTTTCCTAGATATAAGTAAGGCATAGGATAGGGTGAACCACAATATTCTATTTGCAAAACTAGAAGACAGGAAGGTTCCATGTACATATTAAATCTATTGAAATTTTGGTACTCCCACCAATCTTTCACTGTTAGGTGGGGCAATGTACTATCCGAGTGTTTTGGCTCCTCTTGCGGGGTGAGACAAGGCTCCTTGCTCTCCCCTATGCTGTTTAATGTGTATATTGACGGATTAATTGCTTCACTTAATGAGGCAACAGTGGGATGTTGTATAAATAACACAAGGATAAATAACTTAGTTTATGCCGATGATATGGTGCTAATAAGTCCCTCTGTTAAAGGTCTGGATCGGCTACTAAACGTCTGCGAAGTGTATTCGCTGAAACATGATATTCTTTTTAATGTTACAAAAACTAAGGTTATGCAATTTCATCCTAAAAGCTGTAATCAGCTAGCTGATATAAGGTTTAAAATGAATGGTGAAGTAATTGAGGAAGTACAGGAGTTTAAGTATTTGGGTCAAACTATTACCAGCTCCTTGAGTGATGACTCGGATATAAGTGTTATTTTTTATTTTATTGGGTTCAGAATCCCAGCTGAGCCGTGAACGGCCAAGCTCTGAAGGGCCAGTTTAACCTACAGCCCAAGTTAAGCTAGACTAAAAACGTATGGACTTGGAGGTCCTATTAGGTCCTACCTCAGGGTTGCTTACTCGATGTGGGCCTACCTTAGGCCTCAGTTGCATAAAATTAAGATAAAACCAAAGGGGCACTATTTATGGTCTTCTTTCTAAACGTTGCAACAACAACACAACCTGCACCATTGCACGATGCAACAATCTTGTATCTAAACAACCAAACTGAATTGCAAGAGAGGTCTCTATAAGACCACGCCCTGTAAGTGCCGCATTCAACAAACGAGTAGGAAGGACGCGCAGTGCCCCAAAAAATGATGCCACAAGAGTGCCCAAACAATGATGCCACAAGAGCCCAAAAATGCTAGCTCTAAATTAAGTGAATTTTTCACTAACCTTACAATTATGAGATGGATATATATATACACCTTAACTTAATATATACAAGCAATGCTGCATCAATCAGCTTAATCATCATTTCGCCTTGGGACAACAATGGCTCTTCCTCTTCTAGATTTTCTAACACTCCCCACCGAAGAAGCATTGTTGTCATTGCCTTCTGCAAATTTAGCCAAGCCTTCTCCATGAAGCTGTAACTCAAATGTTTCATCTTGACTCTCCGTGTTTTTGCTGATTTCTAAAGCATAGAGTTTTTGTATAAGTCTCTTTAATTTTCTTTCTGAAGTCTTTACCAGTGCAGACCTAACTAAATTGTCTTTGCCAACAAACAACTCTTCAATTATGCCAAGCTTCAGCATTGCTTTGGTCTTTCATCCCCAATCATTACCACTTCTCCCACCTTGATACAATTTGCACTGGAGCCCTTTACATTGCCTGATGGGTAATAATTGAGTTCTGGCAGGTATTCTATCTGCTGATCTCTATTATCACTTCTCTAACTCCAGCATGTAACAACTTATGATGAGTATCCAGGATCAAAAGTTCCACAAATTGCCCCCCAGAAGGTAGCAAAATTGGATCTTTTCTCCTCTGGAAGCCCAGAAAACTGTAGTCTACCTCCTACTCTCAATAAATCCTGATCCAAAAACACATCCGAACCCTTGAGAGCAGAGCGTGTTGGTAGAAACTTTGGTGCTGTGCCTGCCTTTGTTCCCTTGTTTAACATCCTACTGTGTAAACTCAATTCCCTCTCGTCTTGCTAATTCTGTGCTTAAAAGACTTAACATCTGCTGAAGGGGGATGTACACATGTTCTGTAGAGTGTCCCCTACTTAATTCAAGCAAAATTGAGCTAGGCAATTTAGAATCCCGTATAGTGACCAACATTATACCATACCTTTCCATTCATACACCCAAGTTGTCGAGGGACCTAGTTCTAACTTCAAATTCATCATATAACTGCCGTAACTCCTTGACACTATTGGGATTATTAACAGGAGGTATAGCTAAAAGTTCGCGGAGGTGGCTTTTAATTAAGATCTCTGGCTTACCAAACCGTTTCTTTAATATACCCCAAGCCACATTATAATTAGCCTCTGTTAATGCTAATCCTGCTATTGTCTTTGCTGCTTCCCCTTCCAAGAGGGACTGCAAATAATTAAACTTCTCCACCGCACTTAACACTTGACTAGAATGAACTGCTGATTGAAAACTGTCTGCCTATCCTTGCCATTCCTGAATGCTCCCAGAAAATGTTTTGAGTACAAGCCTCGGTAATTGAACTGCAGATCTGTTAACCTTAACTTCACAAACACCATTTGTTGAGGGTTGTGTTTCATTATTAGACCTGGTCTTTAACTGTACTCAACTGCTAAATTCTTTTGCTCTGTGGCATACTTTAATTATATCATCAATAATCTCTTCAAAGTAAATTATGTTATTTTCTATTTCATCCTCTTCTATAAGAGCCTCAATTTTAACATTTACTTCGCTTAGAGCAACCTTTTTAGTTTCTAATATGGAAAGCTGCCCAGTCACTAAGCTTAAGTCCTCTTGCTCTATGGCAGAATCTAAAGTGGCAATGACCTTTGTAATTAGACCTTTGTAGGTGCTTTTCCTTTTTTTAAACTTGTTCAATTCAGCTGCACTCATCTTCAATGCAAACAACAATTGGGCTCAATGCCAAATAAGCTGAATTGGCAAAAATACTTAACCAATCTGATCAAACTCAAATTTTGCTTTTTTCAAATAAACTGAATTGCTTGGTTGGGGTACTGACCAACTACCAGCATGGAATACCAAATTTTCCACCCAAGTAACTGGCGCACTGAAGTCTGCAACCTTCGCCTACGAATAATAAGCCAAAATTAACCAAACCGGTAAAAATGTAGGCCCAAAACAACGACAGACGAGCAGCCAAGTTTCGCAATTGGGCGACCAAACTTTCTACCCTGGGACCTTAACTCAATTACGCTCAAGCCGTCCAGGACTAACTTGGGCTACAATTTGCACAATCAGAACTTTGCCGGAAAATAGTCACTGACTCAGTCTTGGGCTAGAATCCGGTTTCGAAGGACCATGTTATTTTTTATTTTATTGGGTTCAGAATCCCAGCTGAGCCGTGAACGGCCAAGCTCTGAAGGGCCAGTTTAACCTACAGCCCAAGTTAAGCTAGACTAAAAACTTACGGACTTGGAGGTCCTAATTAGGTCCTACCTCAGGGTTGCTGACTCGATGTGGGCCTACCTTAGGTTTCAGTTGCATAAAACTAAGATAAAATCAAAGGGGCACTATTTATGGTCTTCTTTCTAAACGTTGCAACAACAACACAACCTGCACCATTGCACGATGCAACAATCTTATATCTAAACAACCAAACTGAATTGCAAGAGAGCTCTCTATAAGACCACGCCCTGTAAGTGCCGCATTCAACAAACGAGTAGGAAGGACGCGCAGTGCCCCAAAAAAATGATGCCACAAGAGCCCAAAAATGCTAGCTCTAAATTAAGTGAATTTTTCACTAACCTTACAATTATGAGATGGATATATATATACACCTTAACTTAATATATACAAGCAATGCTGCATCAGTCAGCTTAGTCATCATATCGCCTTGGGACAACAATGGCTCTTCCTCTTCTAGATTTTCTAACAATAAGAAAACAATCTCGAAGCCTGTGTGCTAAAGCGAATATGACCATAAGAAACTTTCGATTCTGTACAAGTGAAGCTAAAGACACTCTCTTTCGTACTTTCTGCAGTAATATATATGGACAGTAACTCTGGGTGAATTATAAAAAAGGTTCTGGCAGAACTCTAAATTTGCTGTACAACAGGTCTTTTAGACTCTTACATAAATTACCCCCGAGATGCTCAGCTTCGCAAATGTTTGCTACCCGCAATGTCCCGAGCTTCCCGGAGGTAACGAGACGTGCTCAATTACAGTCTAATGCAAAGAATTAAAAAATCAACCAACCCAATCATCCAAGCTATCCATGAGTCCAGCCATTTATCCTCTAAGCTATGGACTTCTTGGTATGAAAACGTCTGCCTGTAGCTCCACTTAACTTCGACATTACAGTATTATTTCTAATCAATTGTATATATTTCTATCCTTAGTATATGAACTGTCATTGTATTAATAATATTTGTCATATGGACTATAGCCTGCCAATAAACCTTTTCATTTCGCCCGATCTAACCCCCCTTGACTTCTTCCTCTGGGGCTATGTCAGAAATGAACGTTTTGTTCCACCAATGGCAACAACTTTGGAACATTTGAAGGAAAGGATATGTGAGGCTGTTAGAAAAGTTCAGTATGACATGCTACAAAATGTATGGAGGAAACAGAATACCGCTTTGATGTCTGCAGAGCCACAAAAGGAGCTCATATTGAACTTCAAAAGTTTGTAAATAAAACTTTTTGAGCTCTTCTTTATTCGTACATCTTGCTTTTCGCTGTAGCTATGTTAATTTTTCATAATAAATGTTTAAAATCAGGAAGATCATTTGTAATCAACCAGTAAATAGATTTGCATTAGAAAACTAAACAAAAGGCGCATGATAGAAGTTTTAAAAATACTAAAAGGTTCAAGAACATTCATGTAGATTAGGGTGTACCATTTTTGGGTCATTTTCAAAAAGTCAAGGTCCAGGAGTCTAATGTTGTGCCAAATGATGTCCTAAACACGAATTTTACAGGCATTTTCTAATCCGACAAATTTTGAATCCCCCCCACCCCCCCTTGAAATTTTGCGCATCCCCTTTTCCTAAAAACCCCATATATCTCAAACATTATCAACTTTATCGAAAAATGTTATAGAATAAAAATGATTTAGAATCAAAAGTTATATTATAAAAGTTCATCAAAATAGATATTTACTTAATTTTGAAAATTTTCATTTATTTTTTAAAAATTTAAATTAAAAAATTTTTTTGCTTGCAGTGCCTACTCCTTAAATAAGGTGTTACCGCCACCTTTGAAGCATCACCCCAATGCAGCTTCGCGGCGATGGGCTTTGTATTTGCTAGTTATAATGCAAATCATAATTAGTTTTTATTATAACTAGCCTATACAAAGTGAGGACAACCTCAAAACTATATATATATATAAAATAAAGCTAAAAATTAACACTTTATCTATAGTTGTGAGGTCCCATCGTTTTTTTTTCCTTTATTCAACACTTTCCTCAAAAAAATAAAAAGAAACAAGTTTCCTAATTAGAAATCATTGATATAAGAGCTTTTTAAACATAAAAATAAGAAAAGACAATTTATGGTATATTTAATAACAAAAAAAATCAGCCTCTTCTAAATTAAAACAATCTCTGCAAATAAAAATACCTAATCTATCTGTTAATGAACTATTCTTTACTAGTTTCATTCTTTTAAGAGTCTCTTTACTAGGATCAGGAATTAGTCTTCTATTCTCTTCCACAATTTGCAAAAGACCTTGAAATTCTTCTTCATTTTGACATTTGTCATGAAAGTCTTGAACCAGCTTGATTCCTCTTTCAGCGGTATCTTTGACTACTCTAATAGATGAAAGAATGTTTTTTAGTTTGTTGTAGTCATCGACCTCTTCCCATGTTGATGCTGGTTTCTTTATCCATGAGTCTGGTTTTGACCCACAGCATTGAAATAAATGCCATGAAATTGGACCTACTAGCTGATGAAGCTTTGTGTCTTCCTTTAAAATGGGGAAAACAGGTTGCCCACATACATAATTTTCTGGAACTGGATATTTGTTTAAGGATTTTGCGATCTTATCTTTTTCATCATTACTTAGCGATCCAAAGAAACTCAAAGGGACCACTTCCTCCGTCAAATACCAGTAATGATTGGCAAAAGATTTCAAAGCAGCATTTGCAACTTCCCTATCTTCCTTCTTGTAATTCACCAAATCATGATAAAACTTCAGATCATTAGCTGGACTATCTAGTGAATTAGAACATAAAAGCCAGTATTTTCCATAAATTAATGCATTAAATACACATTCTCTTTAATTTCTTAATCAATGATTCATCATATGATGCTTGGTGGGCAAAAGCATACATTTTATTTGTATACAAAATCATTGCCATCCACCTGGCACGGTGCATTGCACCAGGTTTTCGCCAATGACTGTTTTCTCTGGAAACATCTCCTAAAAGCATTAAAGTTGTTTCAGCAACTTCCTTATAGTCATCACGTGGAAAGCAGTCAGATTTTCTTAAACATTGGGTCATAAATTCTACACATTCTTCCTTTAGGCCTCTTTGATACCTTGATTTAACATCAGGAACATTGTATGTAGATTTCGTATTAATTTTCTTCCATTTAGACTCGCGAAATTCTTTGAATAACTCAAACTCAGGATATTTACTTGGGCCAAAAATGGTTTCATACACAGCACACAAAACTCTTTCAGCCACATGATGGCGGCATGCTAACCAAATCAATTTCTTTTGCAAAAGTTCTTCAAGTAACTTACAGGAACCTTTCATCCATCCTGAATTGGATGCAGTGGTATCAAATGATACTCCAAAGACATTTTGCTTCAAGTTCCATTTTTCAATACTTTGAAATACAGAAGTGGCTTGAGACAATCCAGTGGAATCATCTATTATAGAAACTGATAAAAGTTTTTCTACATTTGGGTATCCAGTAACAAGTATTGCAAGGCGGTCTTCTTGTTCTGAACATGATTTAGTAAGCAGCTTGCTATCCCAATGTACTAGGCAGTGATCAGGAGGAGTAAAATCCTTGATGCAAGTTTCAAATTTTCGTTTTCTTGTCTTTCGAGCGGCTCTTGCAGATGTGGTCCTGGAGAGACAGTTTTTCAATATCCTTGCCACACCTAATGGCTACTGCTGCAGCAAAAACAGTCCGTTGTCCAATAGAGAGATTAATCTGTCTGCAGTGGAGGAAACCAATGGCGAGGCAAGAATATTTTTGGGGCTGGAAGCATTTGAAGGTCCTGCTGTAGGTTCTGTCGGAAACTCTTCATAGCTGTCTGTCTCAGAACTGGTCGTGCTAGAAAGAAGGGTCTCTGATGTTCTGGCTATAGCACTCACTTGCTTCACTGATTTATGTTTCTCTTTGCGTTTCTTCTCTTTCTCTAATCTAATGTACTTGCGCTGTACTTTTGATGCATAATCTGCATCTAGCAAACCTAAACATGTTTCTCGTTTTGTTCTTTGATCTTCTAAGAATGAAATATCATATGCTTTCTGAGGCTCAGTTCTCATGCGGTCTTTTTGGATTAATTCAACGGCATTTTGAGAAGAGATGTCAAAAAGGGAATCCATAATTTTCATGAAATTAGAGAGTTCATTTTCAAAGTTTGCTCTTTTTTTGTGCTTTATTAAATTATTATGCATTTCTTCTAGATTTAACAGCATCTTCCTGCCTTTAGGGTTTTTACTAATATCTATAGTAGGAATGCATGCTTTTTGCCATATTATTAGTAGCTTCTGTAGAACTTCATTAACAGTAGAATCTTTTGTAACTTTTGGACCCTTATACTGCATTCTCCGTAAATAAATAAAATGGCTTAGAACATCTTTATTGGATGGTAAAACAATTTTAGATGAACTCATAATATCAGCCTGCAAGCGACCAAGAATAAAGTCATGCTGTTTTGTAGCTGTTTGACTCATTTTTTATTTATTTTTCAAATAAAGCAGTCTGAAAAGAAACAATAAGAGTAAAAACAATGCTTGTTTATTAAAATTCAATGTAAAAAAGGATTTTTAAATTTGGATTATACTCACAATATACTCATAAATAATGTAACTTAAGCACCTTATTTTATATTAATACCACAAGGTGCTCTTGGACAAAAGAAAATGAAAATTTTCAAAATTACGTAAATTTCTATCTTAATGAACGGTTCTAATAGAACGTTTGATTCTAAATCATTTTTATTCTATAACATTTTTCGATAAAGTTGATAGTTTTTTAGATATATGGGTTTTTTAGGAAAAGGGGATGGGCAAAATTTCAAGGGGGGTGGGGGGGATTCAAAATTTGTTGGATTAGAAAATGCTTGTTAAATTCGTGTTTAGGACATCATTTGGCACAACATTAGACTCCTGGACCTTGACTTTTTGAAAATGACCCAAAAATGGTACACCCTAATGTAGATCTAAGGGCTTTTCAAGCTCTCGTGGTGCCCGAGTGATTCCGTCTCAGGAAGACGTTCAACGCCTGGGAGGTAAATGGTAGAATCGAACAATGGGCCCCTCCTACTGTGGAATTGAGTTCACGGAGTCACTTACAATAGGTGGTGCCGGTACCCATTGACCATTATTTTTCCGCAGGGTATTTTCAGAATAGAAAATGGAAGCTAGATTACAAGGTAAAATGTTTAACAATGGCTTAAAGCATTTCTTTCTAAGTGACAATAATTATCTGAAAGTAACTAACACACCTTTATACCTTCCACAAGGTTTTCAGGATGTGTTGATTGGAGTGCTTCCGCTGTATCATATTTATGGATTGATGATAATTATGGCTTCGACATTAAGCTTAGGAGGTCAAATGGTCACTCTGAAGGAATTTAATCAACACACATACGTTGATGCAATAAAAAAATACAAGGTAATTAAGAAAATAGAAAACTATATGTATGATTTTCCTTTAAAAAAAATATATTTTACTATAAAAGACTGTTGTCAAAAACAGAACTATAAACAGGATTTTTTCAAATAAATGTAAACTTAAAAAAGTTAATAGAAATCGTTAAATTTATAAAATGACGTAAAATGTGTAATGTTTAGTTACGAGTATATATGTGTGTGTTCTCTTGTATGAAGTGTCCCATTGTTTATCCTTCAAAAGTTAAGAAGCTTCATGAACGTAAAGTGCTAGTGCCTATTGGTAATATATGTGTACCAAATTAAAAAGAATCCTGCTGAAGCATTGTTAGTACAGCCGTCGGGCTCCTATGTAACCTTCGGTGAATGTCACAAACTTCGTGGAAAGGTCGTGACACTCGAGTCACACACAGAAAAGCTGGAATTTATCTTTTTCCATCATACCAGTATTAATATGTACTACATTGCAATTATTGAAATATTTCCAAGTTCGTCTACTGATATTCAGTGAAGGACTAAATGCTTTCAGCCAACAGTCCTTCCTCTGGTTCCACCGTTGGTGTCATTCTTTGAGAGTAGCTCACTCGTAACGCCTCGCCTTCTGGAGAATGTTCACTCGGTGCTTTGTGGAGCGGCTCCTTTAGGACATTCTTTAATTGAAAAATTTACAGCAAAATTTGGCTCACATATTAACTTCTATGAAGGTAAGTAACACTAAGCTTTTATAACACAAAGTAAGGCATTGGATTTAAAATAAAGGAATTATAGGACATAAAAATAAGATCTTTTCGGAAAATATAAAGTAATTCTTAAAAGAGAAGCGTCAAAGGTTTACCCAAACTACAATTTTCTTTAAGAACTGAGATAAAGTTGTGTACTTTGCAACCTCTTCTTAATAACTGATATAGCTTTTAATCATTCTATTGGTATAAAAGTCGCAATGAAAATAAAAAGATTTAGAGGGAAGCCTCTTAAATTAGTACTTTGGCTTTCCAACAAACCTACGAGGGCCACTCAATATATTTTGCTCCACCTTTTTTTTTTTTTTTTCCAAGTTTCCTTTTAAGTTCCAGAAATTTTGTACACAAATAATTACATACCTTTTTTACAAGTTTTTATTTTTCCACATAGTCTCCATCCTTTTCTACGGCTTTCCTCCACCTCAAAACAAGGGCCTTTATTCCTTGCTGATAAAAGCCCGCTGGCTTCCGTTCTCGAGAGCCACCTCTTAACTTCCTCAACAACCTCATCGTCACTCTGAAACTTTCTTCCACGAATAGCATCCTTCACTGGCCCAAACAAATGGAAGACTGAAAGTGCCAGATCCGGGCTGTATGGAGGGTGGGGTAACACAGTCAAGCGCATTTTTGTGATGGCCTCTCTTGTTTGCAAACTGTTGTGTGGTCTTGCGTTATCGTGCAAAAGAAGGACGTCTTCCAGTTTTCTCTCCGGTCGAACTCGCTTTATACGTCTCTGGAGTCTCTGTAGGGTAGCAATATATGCCTCTGATTTGATTGTTTGTCCTTTCTTCATAATATCCACCAGAATCACCCCTTTCATGTCCCAGAAGATGGTGGCCATAACCTTTCCTGCAGAGGGAGCTATTTTGAACTTTTTCTTGCGTGGGGAGTTTGCGTGATCTCACTCCATGGATTGGTGTTTTGTTTCAGGTTCAAAGTGGTGTACTCAAGTCTCATTCCCAGTCACAATTCGTGAAAGGAAGTCATCTCCTTCTGTCTCGTATAGAACAAACGACTCAGAAGCAATCTCTTTTCTTTGGGCTTTGTGATCTTCAGTCAGTTCGCGAAGAACAAACCGTGAACACACTTTTGAGTATCCCAGTTGCTGAATTATCGTATTCACACTTCCTTCACTAATTCCTAGCTCCAGTGATAGCTCCTGACGTGCCGATTTGATCGAATGATGTTGTTAGCACGTTGCACAGTGTGAGATGTCACAGCCGATGCCGGGCGATCGCTGCGTGGCTTATCATCGAGGCTGGCTCTCCCTCTCTCCGATGATCTCACACGTTTAGACCAGCGTCCAACTGTGCTTCGATCAACAACAGCATCTCCGTAAACGTTTTGTAGACGTTTGTGAATATTTCCAACTGTTTCCTTCTCTGCGGTTAAGAACTCGATAACAGCTCTCTGTTTACGACGCACATCACTGTCAGACGCCATTTTCGAAACTGCGTTAAACCATCGGTTTTATACAAGGGGGGAAGGTTCAAACTGGAAAAATCTGGTTATGTGAAACGCAGAAAGTTCAAACTTACTGCTCAAAAGACATTTCAGTCCCATGGCCTATTATTTAGTTAAGAAAAAAGGGTGGGGCAAAATATATTGAGTGCCCCTCGTACATGACCATTTTCAAGTATAAATTAAAAAAGTCGACAGATGTTTGTATATATCCGTAGAAAGGATGGAGAAAGTATTACTGGAACAGGTAAGAAAACGATATATTGCAAATGTAAAATACATCGCACATACAGTTATGATTATTAAAATTTGGTGTTATAAGTTCCCTTCAAAATATATATGTAGGTTGACCCAAATTATTTTGTAATAAAGAAATTTATTAATGAAATACTATTATTTGGCGAGTGTGAAGAATGCCATACTAAATGTTTTCAAGAGTAAATTGAAAATACAAAAAAAGTTATTTCTTACTCGTTTTGTGCTTAGCTAGAAAATAAAAACTCTTTTTCAAATTGATAATCAGATTTGTTTATAGTTGAATCCTTGTTTCTGATCAATCAGAAAAGATATGCTTGTCGAAAGGATTCTTAATAATAATAATAATAATCAATGAAGAAATCTGAATTCGGAGGCTGTGCATATCCCGAATATTGACCGATAAGGATATCGCACTTGCTTCCGATACCTTGCCTGCTACATATTCAGCAAAGGTGATTTTAGCTCCGACCAGAAAAGGGCAGTGCTCTTTTGACGGCATACTACCGTCCCTCAGTGGTTTTCGTGTGAGTACCGATCTCGGATCTTTAAACGTAATGGAAAAGTTCAGTTCAAACAATTCAAACCCTTCTACTTACTTATCCCAGTACGATTCCCAGCCGTCCGAAATTATTGTGGTACCATTGGGGGAGGGGGGTGATTTTTTTTCTTTTATTATGTTAATAAAGGTCTCAGTATCCTGTTTCTCCACTGGTACAAGAAAACACTTGCCACATTCACCTCGCCCTACCCTAAAAACCCATGTCCTTTCAACAGTTCCCAATGATATTTCCGTCTAAGTTTACTTTCATCGATCTCAACCGGTTTACGTCTCCCCCATACCTTACTCGTCACTTTTAAAAAAATCGCTTATGTGCACCTCCCGGCAAAAATTATACCAATCAATAACAGTTTCCACTGACACTTCAAACTGAAACGAGCATTCAGAAACCGACATATTATGATATAAACAAACGCATACGTAATTAAGAGAACTTTGCTATAATCTATATTATAATAAGAGAGCCGTCCGTCCGTCCGTCCGTCCGTCCGTCCGTCCGTCCATCCGTCCGTCCGTCCGTCCGTCCGTCCGTCCGTCCGTCACACTTTCAGAAATTGTGAGAAAAAATTGTGAGAAAAAAATTCAGAAATTGTATTACAAGTGGCAATGTGAAGCTCAAGATTTTCATGACTGTGTTCTTTTCTGTAGTTTAGCCTGTCTGTTTGTCTGTTTGTGAAATTTATCCTGGGCAGTAATGGGGGAAGGGTGGGGGTAACGGGGGATGGGTGGGGTAATGGGGAGGGGTGGGGGTAATGGGGGAGGGGGGTTAGCCCCCAAGTTGCATGAATGGGGGTGAGGAGGTTTTGGGAGATACCAGATTCAGAAATGTTGACACAATGTGAAGCTCAAAATTTTCACGGCTGCGTTCTTTTTTTGTAGTTTAGCCTGACTAACCGTCAGCGAAGCGACGGGAACTGTACTAGTTTAAATGAAACTTATCAAATCATGTGTCTGTTGATAGGGCTAATTTAAATGTAGACTTTTTTCTTAGACATCTGAACACAAATTTCTCACGTACTTTCCATATAGAAATTAGACTGGATTTCTTACGTCTTACAAATTATGAAATGTTTTAACAATCTTTGAAATTGTAACTATCACTTCATAAGTTGAGTTAAATCCATCAATTAGGGTTGTCAACTTCTAAATGTCACGAAGTCGGAGATTTAGGAAGCGACCTTATCTTGATGGTTGGTTGTTCCGTTTTACGTCCTTCAACCACGAAGGGTCATTGAGACGCAGTAACGCCACAACCGGGAAAAATAGGTCCCTTTTAAAAGAACTAGGTGAACCAAACACATTACGTGCAGGAGGCTCGTCACTGGACCGTTCCCCTCCCCATTTCTGAGATATAGCTAGGTTACCCTATTTTGAAGTATAATTGCAAGAAACTTACCTTGATAGTTGCGTTTGTTCATTATTTATTGGCAGACTTTTATTAGCAGCAGTTTGGTTCCTGAATGGTTTCCTTACTTAATAATCTTTGAAATCGAATGAAAAACGAAATTTCAAATTTTCTTTATATAACTTGAGAGATTGAGGTTTCTTCGGTTTCAATTTGAAACTAAAACTGGAGATTAACAACGAGAACCGAAGAGTTGAGTTAACAACTCTACCATCGATATACACACATACATATTTCCTTTGCGAATGCTTTAACACAACTGTGGCGTAAGCCATACTTATAAATTATTCCCATGATTAGTGTTACATATGAAATGGGCGGAGTTTCGACTTTGTTAAAAATTTGGTGGCTCCAAACTACATATTAGCTGATTTTTTTTTTTTTTTTTTTTTAAAGAAAAGATGTACCATAGTTTTTGTTTTGTGAAAATGAGTGAAATGGTGAACGTCTAATTTTATGCCACATACTATAGTGTACAAATCTTTTACGGTCTTCACTATACAAACACTTCATTTAGGATTAGTTTTGCGGTGTTTTATAAATTGTCATTTATTATCCAATGTTTTTACTGTTTAATTACAGTTTGTTCAAATAAAAATAAAGAGTAATTAGAAATTAAAAGATCTCGTTCCAAATTGTTTCTTCAGGAATATGTTTCAGTGAATTCGCTTTCTAGTTTGCTATTCTTTTTATATTCTTAGACTTTCGATATTTTCGTAGTTTGTACTATATGATCCATCCATCCATTCATCATGTTCTACCTATCAGGCAGGTCCAACTCATGTGTCCCGCCAAAGTGTTCTATCCTGAGCTATCCTTTTCATCTCATGGTAACTCCTGCCTGCCTTCAAATCATCCAGCATTGCTTTCTTTTTCCTTCCCCTCGGCCTTCTACCTTCATATCTACCCTCTATCACCTCCTTCAACAATCCTTCTCCTCTCAACACCTGTCCGATCCATTTTTTCTGTCTTTCTCTTATCACCTTAATGAGTCTTCTTTCCTCCCTCACCTGTCGCAGTACTTCGTCATTACTTTGGTGTTCCCTCCAGCTTATCTTTAGCATTCTTCTCCAAATCCACATTTCAAAACTTTCCAGGAGTTTCTTTTCAGTTGTTTTCAGTGTCTATGTTTCTCCTCCATACAGTACCACACGTATCAGGTTTTTTACTAACATTTTCTTCAGCTTCAAGTTGAGTTTACCTGTAAACAGGGGTGGATTAACTGTACTTGGGGCCTGAGGCTAATTTTATTTTGGGGGCCCTTTTCTATAGATTTTTATTAACGATACATGTACATGTACAGTACATAGTACATTTACACGAATTATATATACGGTGCTTAGGCTAATTGAGAAAGAAACTTAAAAGAACCTCAACACAGTGTATTTTGCCGTTTGCTAAAACAAAGCAATATTAAACAAACTTTACTTTAGGCCCTATAAAACATAAAATAAAACGGAGAATTTGTCAGTTTGTGTACTCTGTCATATTTAATGAAAGAAGTTTGTGAAATCTCGAATTATATCATCGAAACTCAGTTGATCGGGGGCCCCCTCAAGCATGGGGGCCTGAGACTTCAGCCTCAATTGCCAATGATAATCCGCCACTGCCTGTAAGTAGTCTTTTTTTCTCTCAAAAGCTACCTTACCCATACCAATTCTAGATCTTCCTTCCTTATTGTAATCTCCATTGTTGGTTAATAAACTTCCCAGATATTTAAACTGCTCAGCTTCTTCTAAGGTCCGATTTCCTATCGTTAGGTTCATTTGTGCTCCTTTCCTTCTTGCAATTTTCATTACCTTTGTCTTGGTCTCATTAATTCTCATTCCGAATTCTTCCGCCGTTGTTGTGAAGCTATTGACCATTCTTTGCAGTCCTTTCCTCAGTACTACAAACAAATGCCTTGTCATCTGCAAACCAGGGGCGTACCTAAAGTATTTGGCACCCGGGGCGGATCCTTCCTTTGGCACCCCCCCATTATTATTATTATTATTTATTTTTATTTTGGGGGGGGGGGGGGGGGTTAAGTGCAAACACGACTCCTAAAAAAGCAGAAAACTATGAGCATTACTCACAAATAACTAGACCACTGACAAAATGAAAATTAACAGTATATCCAGTAAATAAAGAAGTAAAAAAAATTTATTACAACAGAAAAGCTTCAAACAAGTGGTTCCCAAACTTTTTCCAACCAGATACCCATTGACTTATCAGATTATCAACTCAGACAAGCAGAGACAATTAATTATCAATGCCAATGCATTAACACTAATTCAATATAGTATGGTATAACGCTAGCTATTATAATTGATATCATTATTTAATAAGCAGTAAGCATTAACAACATATTAAATATATGATACAATGATACTACACTGGACATTGTAAAATTGTTGAACTTGACTAAGCCAGTAAGCATTAGAACTAATTCAATATAGAATAGTACTGTAGTTGTTGATGTAAATCTGAAACGGTGTTTACTATATTAAGCATGTAAGCATTAACACATCTCCATGCAGTCACATCATCACCCTCTCTGTCTTAACATCACCATGTACAGTAGTTACATTAAAAAAAATCATGCAGTCATATCACCACCACGGTGACCCATGACTCCAGATTTGAAAAAATTTACTGGAGCACAGCTCTGAATTTACTTTTTTTCCCTTACACCACTAGATAGGTTAATCTGAAACGGTGTTTACTATATTAAGCATGTAAGCATTAACACATCTCCATGCAGTCACATCATCACCCTCTCTGTCTTAACATCACCATGTACAGTAGTTGCATTAAAAAAAATCATGCAGTCATATCACCACCACGGTCCATGACTCCAGATTTGAAAAAATTTACTGGAGCACAGCTCTGAATTTACTTTTTTTCCCCTTACACCACTAGATAGGTTAATGATAGTAAACTCTTGAATTGACGACATACCAATTACAAATTGTTTTAGCTAAACATAATAATACAATAATGTACAGTTTATAACTCACCTTAAGTTTATTTATTCATTGCAGCAGCAACAGTGGACGATGTTAGACCTTGCATGTAGGCATTTGTTGTGAATTTACCGCCATGTATGCTTGGCCACTGATCAATGGCTTTCTGTGTGATCATTACAGCAGATCTAGTGCCTGGAGCTGGACCCTCCTTCACAATTCTGCACAGCTTAGTCAAATGAGATGGCTTAATGGATCCTTTGTGTTCAACAATGTAACCAAGAATGGAGAATGTCCCTTCAGCTGGTGCTTCACTCCAGGCAGTTGATCCATCCTTATCAAAATGCTTTAATCTCTCTGTGATTCCTTTCCACAGCTGTTCTATATATTCTGTCAGCCAATTTATCACTGAGTCTTTTGTAAAACTACTTTCAGATCTGGTTCTGGATGGTCTAGCAACTTCAGCAACCTGGTAGTAATCAGAACGTTTCTTGATGTATTTGTAAACTTCATCTAGGATGTAATCCTCAGCTGTTAGTTCCTTTTGCTGCCCTGTGGTATCGTGCTTAAATTCAGAAACTACATCATTTGCATTTCCTCCATTAGCTAATTTGGAAATTGTTTCCATCATTCTTAACATAACAGTTTTCCCTCCTTCTTTATAAAATATATTTTCTACAAATTCTGCACTAACTGTGGTTTTTTGAGCTACTTGCAACATAATCTTTGTTACATAGGAAATCAATACATAGAACTTGGCACTAATTTCTTTCTCTTGTGGATGATCAAAAAACACACAATTTTCCACAAATCTGTCAAATTGATCAAATTCGTAATTAACCATGCGAGTATCAGATTTGAGTTTTGGTCTCTTAAAACCAATGATATTGTCAAGAACCATATTGGTATAGTCAAGGCCTGATCTCAGATTTGAAGAGTGATTCCGAATAAAGTCTAAAAGCTCACTTAGTTTACAAATTTTCTTCAATGCATCAACGTGGGCTCTGTTCACAAGATGCATTAAGTCCCATCGAAATTTGAAATTTTCTCCAAACAACTTTTTCATTTCGTTTTTAAATGGCTCGTTGTCCTTACAAAAAGCCCCATCTCCAACCATTCCAGATACCTTGGATTTAATTGCTTCTTCAGATAGTTTCAAGTGATTAGGAGACTTCAACACATCAAAAATTTCATTGGCCAAATAAACTCCTGATTTGCTGCGTACTAAATTTATCCCAGCAAGTTTTACAGTCTTATCTTCTTCACTCATAACTAATACAACTAGCATGCTTAATCCCAAAATTGTTCCAATGTCAGCTGTTATTGTTACTGAAGTTTGTTCTAAGAACCACTTTACAGTTTGTTCTTTAAGTTGATTATCTAATAGCTCACAAATTGTCTCGCACGCATGTGTGCTATGATTCAAATTTCCAACCTCACAACCTGACCTATGTAATACAGCTAGAAGTACTGGATATAGAGCCCATGCAGTGTTTGTTTTCATTATGTAGTATAAGATGTTGCCACATAAGTCTTCTATGCGTTTAGTAGTGTTCTGAGATGTTTTCATCACTTCATAAACAGCAGCTCTTTGATGATGCTGAAGTTTAATTAAATGTCTCTTCAGGTGGGTTTTCAGATTTCTAAACCATCTCTCTTGATTTTCTCCTTGTTTGCATACATAGGTTAAATCTTTAACATTGAAGTAACCTTTTATGTTAGAATGTTTGTCTGAAGCACATGCTTTGGGGTCTGTGCAAGCTATGCAATATAATGTAAACATTTTATCATCAGAAGCATCATCAATATCTTCTTGATTATCATCATCTTCATCCTCAACAGCTATATCTACTTCAGGCATATTAGTGTCACTATTTGCAATGTTTTCCATTATATCACTTGGTACTGAAAATGAATCATCAGCATGCCCTAGATCCTTCTTTTCCACCAATTTGAATGTAGATTTGATCAAATCATTGTTCAGGATTTCTTGTATTGATTTACACTTGCTTAAATGGGCTATGGAAATGTCAAATTTGTTGTTTTTTGCTTTATTAGATTTGGATGCAACACTTGAACTTGAAGGCATATTTTGACTCTTCTCTTTATTAACCACAACAGCTTGGTGAGTTTCTTTTGTTAGGCGCAAAATTGCATTCAATGTCTTCTGGATTTGGGAATTTTCAAATTCCTCTAAAGCAGTTTTGTTAGTCTGATGCGCAGATTCCTCACTTACCTTTTGTTTCTTAGGTGGAGGAGAAGCACTTTCTTCAGTCTGTGAAACATCTAGTGAAAAAGTTTCATTTTCTAGATTAGCAGTTGATGAAGTTGGTTCATTTTTCTGAGGTCTAGCACTAGCACATTTTGTGAACAAACTAAATGACTGCTTTGCCGTATCTCTTTGCTGCACTTCATCCTGGTATTTCTTTACTGCAATATCTAAGCTGTGGGCCCAAACTCTGGGACCTCTTGTATTGTAGCAAATATTTTTTTTGGAATTAAAATGTTCCTCCCAGTTTTGCTTCTTTGAATATTTGTTCTTGCATTGACCACAAAAGTAACCCCTTTTAACACCCTCACTTTTCTCTCCAACTTCATCAATATTAGGATCCATTATTGATTATTGACTACCTGAAAAAATACAAAATAAGTAAAAGTTAGTAAATATAGTATGGTAAAAGTGAGTAAAAGTAAGTAAATATAGTACAATGAAAGTAAGTAAAAGTAAGTGCTTTAAACTTAGTAAAAGTAAGGAAGAGTAAATAAAAGTAGGTAAGTTAAAGTAAGTAAAAGTAAGTTTAAACTTAACTAAACTTTTCAATTCTAGAGTCATGGTGGATTACTTAAAACCGCACAAGTAATTATCTGGCCAATTTATCAAACCTGGCCGAGATCAATGGAACATAGTCCAATCCTGATAATTTTATATTAAAAAAATATACGTTTTAATAAAATTTTAATTATCAAAACATTGAAGCTTAACAAAAAATAAAAATAATTGTTAAATTTGGAATTACCAACTAAACTTAAAATAACTAAATTTGTAATTTAAAAAAATTGGTTTGTACAAGAACGTATACGCAAAAAAATTGCGTAACGTCTAGCGGATGAACAAAACCCAAACCCAAATTTACTTTTTCTCATGGTCAAATTTACTGGAGCAATGCTCCCAAGATCCCAGGAATCTGGAGTCATGCCACCACCATCGTAAGATCACCACATAGTCATCATAAAAAACTCACTCAGTCATACACATCGTCGTTACTTCAGTAGTCATGGTTGTAGGAAAAAAGTCAAGTCTAAAGTTTAGTGCAAAGTGTGACTTTCCTGTCTTTTTACTGATAACCAGTAGTCACAGGGACCACCATTCATAAACATGAGTTTCTATAACATCACGACGATGCATTTATTATAACATCACGATGATGCATTTACCGGGTATTATAACATCACGACGATGCATTTATAAACACTTAAACATCACTATGATACCACATTGTCAAAAATTACTGGACACTGGTATAAGTACCATGATATTGTTATAAACACCAGCACTTGGAATGTCAATTGCAGCCAGCTGGCTATGCTCAACAAACTGATGACTGAAACGTCAACAAACGTTCGCCTTTCGATGTCATTTTTATCAAATATTTAATTTTTCGTTTGTAAATTTTGTATTGCCAATAAAATTTTTATTTTATTTTATAGTGGAAATTAACATCAAGCTATTGTAATAGTTTGAACATTTAAAATTTTTTTTCTTACTTTGGCGAATTTTTAATTTGGTTTGAAAACTTGTACTGATATTTCAACTCTCTCGATGGCACTCCCATCCTGGCTGTCACCAGGGGCGGACCGCCCCCTTCGCACCCCCCTTAGTACGCCACTGCTGCAAACCTTACATATTTGACCAATTTACCTCCCACTCTGATTCTCTCTTCCAGATCTGAGAGTGCTTCTATTATCATTGCTTCCGCATAGATGTTAAATAACACTGGGGAGTAGGGACAGAGAGCATCCTTGCCTGACCTCTCTCCCAACCAATCCAGGCTCCGATTCTCCTCCTGCAACTCTAACATTCCCAGTCTGGCCAAGATATAGATTTTTTATCAGTCTACGGTCCCTCTAGTCATCATTAATATTCTTCAATATTCCCATTAGTTTCCTCAACTGGACTCTGTCAAAAGCTTTTTCAAAGTCATTAAAACAAACAAACATTTCCTGATCATGTTCCAGCACTCTCTCTCCCATCATTCTCATAATACCAATAGCTTCCCTTGTTCCGCATTTTGACCCAAATCCAAACTGATCCTCTCCAATGTACTACTCAGCTCTGTTCGTTAGTCTTCTGGTTAGTATCCTTAGCAATATTTTTGATGCATGGCTAGTTAGCAGGCCAGTCTCCACTTTCATACATGTTTCTGCACAATACATTCACCTCCTCTCTAGCATCACCTTCAAGACTTTTCAGAAGTTCTGCTGGTACATCATCTGGTCCTGGGGTCATTACGCTATGAATAATCAATTTCATATTTACTGTAGCTACATACTGAGATAAAGAGATTTCTGTTGTAAGATTCATACATGTTAAGTTTAGTTAGTAGTGTCGCAGTCCAGTGGATGTAGATATAACGAAGCGGTCCACGCTCGCATCAGAACATGTAAATAATTTCATACAAAAGAGTTTGAACAGAAATTTTTGAAGCCAGTGAGACCTTAACATTTATTTTAAGCTTACAAGCTGTGCCATTGGCACCCTACCCGGAGGCTTGTGTGCTTCGCACAGGCCGCCTTCGGTGGCTCCCATTCTTTTTCACTTTTTCATGTATTTTCCATTACTCCCACTCCCCCACTACCCCCACCCCCTATCCCACTACCCCCACCAGGGGGGAGGGGCTGGCACCTTGCAACAATTGATCAACATTGCAATTGCACATGCACTCGAACATTTTGCGGTCATACTACTTTGGGAACTAAATAGTGTGACACATATACTACCACTGATATCGTTTTCACCTGAAATGTATCCTTTTATAGCCGGACGATGTGCAACTTTATTTATTTTTTATTTTTTTTCACTTTTTCATGTTAATAAATTTTTTTTTCACTTTTTCATGTATTTTTTTTTATTGGTTGTAGACAAGCCATTTAGAGTTTTAGTGCAGCTTTACAAATATGGTCTCACTAGCTTTGGATGTGAAGCTCAAAAGTTTGATGGATGTGGTATTTTTTGTACATGGTCTCACTGTCTTTTTCTCGATTCCACAAAAGAGTATAAAATTTTGTACAAATGTGGCCTAACAAGATATAAGTAGGCGTTGGATATAATTAAGATCAATTTATGACTATGGGGCAAAGAGGAAATTTTGTAAACAAACTGGGATTCTTGCATGTATTTGAATGACACAATCTCATGAGTCTAAGAGTAATTTGAGACATATTTTAAGGGGAAACCATGTAAATGGCTGGGATTCGTTGTACAGTTATATTATAGGGTAAAACATTATAGTAGTACGTATTTGGGGTAGTTTGATTCTTATTTTGAACATGGATAACCTAGAGAGGCCCTGGTGGCTTTGCGTTATCCTTATGCTTCTTATGTTCTTACTCTCTTACACTGTATAACGTCCTTTTTTGATGATGTGTCAATTTCATTGAGTTCGATATACAGTTACTAGCTGTTATGCCCAGCACTTGCTTGGGGTGGGCTGATTGTATTAAATTTGAATTATTCAAATCGTTTTTTAATTTTCGTTGTATCACTCCTTAGATTAAAAATATTATACAGATACCTAGCGTTGTATTATTTAATATATATATATATATATATATATATATATATATATCTCTCTCACCGAAAATGTGTCTGTCTGTTTGTCTGTCCGCAGAAAAAGCTTTTACATTTCTGAACCGATTTCGACCAAACTTCCTATGGTGGATGGATGTGATGAGTAATGAACAAAAATATGTGTGACCAGCCCCCGACCCACCCCAATTACTGGGCCCGAAGACCCCAGCACCGCAATAAAATTATAGAAAAGAACGCAGCCATGAAACTCTTGAGCTTCACATTGTGTCAAGATTTATGAAGCTTAAGATTTTCATGACTATAGTTTTATTGACCAAATAATTGAACCCCCGGTAATTGGGGGACCCGCAGGCCCCCCCCCAATTACTCGGAGTTCAATTATTTGGTCAATAAAACAATAGAAAAAACGCAGTCATGAAAATCTTAAGCTTCACATTTCCGCCCGTAATAATAATAATAATAATAATAATAATAATAATAATAATAATAATAATTCCCTCAACTTTTTTTTCTCTAATATTATCCTATTTTCTAAAAAAATCAGCTCTTTTTCAACACCCAAAAGTTAACAAACGGACAGACAGAATCACAGATAGACATAATCATACGCAACTTGCTTTTACATAGTAGATTTAATCATTATTACTCAATATTTATACTTAATTTTCATTCCTATTTTTCCATGCACGCAGCTGTAATGACTGTAAGCTTCAAATCCATACAATTTTAGTGATACAATATATCTTAACTGTTAGGAGCATAACCTTACATAAAACTCAGGGTGATAACGTCAGTTTATTTTTACACTACAGGGTTCGGAATGACTGAAGCATCGCCTGCAACTCATGTAACACCGAAGGGCGCGTTTGAAGTTGGATCTTGTGGAGTGGCTCTTCCAAACACTCTAACAAAGATTGTTGATACCGAAACTGGCGTCACGATTGGGCCGAACGAAGGGGAAGGAGAACTTTGTGTCAAAGGACCTCAGGTACGTCAGTGCAGGAGAAATAAGTTATTATTAAGCAAATATCCATGAAATGAAAGGTGTTTGGAATAACACACAGTAGTGATGTTGCATCTGATCTTAAGATCTCGTATTCCTAAACTCGAATCTTCCGAATTCTATACCCTCTGGCTACGGCTCACATGCCAATCACAAACTAAATACATCTACGCTGTTTATCTTTCTCCTAATTCTACTGACTATCCAAAATTTTTTGACTACCTCACTTCCAAAGTGGAATACATTCTTTCCCGCTCTCCCTTTGCTGAAATCTCCATTTCAGATTTCAATGTTCACCACCACCTTTGGCTTTCCCCCCATTTCACTGACATCTCTGGTGAACTAGCTTACAACTTTTCTATCCTAAACGACCTAGAGCAGATTGTACAGCACCCTACTCGTATCCTCGATCGCCTTGGAGATACGCCCAACATTCTGGATTTATTTCTTACCTCTTATCCTTCTTCTTACTCTGTGAAACTTTTCTCTCCGTTGGGCTCCTCCGATCACAATCTAATCTCTGTTTCCTGTCCTATCACTCCAATTCGGCCTTTGGATCCTCCCAAGAAGAGGCGCCTTTGGCACTTTGGCGCTACTGATTGGGAGGCCCTTAGGCAGTACTTCTGTGATTTCCCATGGAATGATTATTGCTTCCGTGATCGAGGCCCTTCTGAGTGTGCGGAGCGCATCACAGAAGTGATTCTCTCGGGCATTAAGGCATACATTCCATATTCTATTCCTACTACTAATGCAAAAAAACCTTGGTTTAACTTACTTGTTCTAATGCTATCCGCAACAGAGAGGAGGCTTTCAGAAGGTACCGTCGCCATCCAACTCCTGACTTTCACTCAGCTTATATTTCTGCCCGGAATCGTGCAAAATAATATTATGTTCTTTGACTCGCGAAAAATTCCTTCATCCCGACAAAAATGTGAAAATCTATCCAATTCTAACTCTTCTCACGCTTTCTGGCATCTAGCTAAGAACCTCTTCAACAACTTTACTTTCTCTTCTTTCCCCCCCTCTTTTCCATTCCGACGGCACAGTTGCCGTCTCTTCTGACAAAGCCAGGGCCGGATTAACCATTAAGCAAAATAAGCCCGTGCTTAGGGCATCAAGGGAAGGGGGGCACCACAGAAATTTTCCATTGTCGGATTTACCATGGATTTATTATACTATTATAATCGCGGCTTATAGGCTGGTTATAGCCTATAAGCTGTTGAAAACTGAATTATATATATTCATATATAGAATTTATTTTTTTTCATTGTTTGAATTTGTAGTGAACAACAACCCTTTTGAGAGAATAAATATATTTCGTTGTAATCACACACTTTACGCTTTGCGTTATTATTTTGTTTATATCAAATCTTTGAGCGCCATATTAAAAATACATATAGATTAAATATTTTCGTGTGCTATAGTAAATGTAAAAACAAGATTCAGTCATGCTGAACTTTATAAAATAATTGTAAAAGACAATATTGAGTGTGCCTTCCCAAATGTAGAAATTGCCTTTCGTATATTTTTAACATTAATGGTCACAAATTGCTCAGCTGAGCGTCATTTTCTCAGTTGAAGTATATTAAAAATACCAACAGAACAACTATGCAACAAGGCAGGCTGGATGCCTTATCTCTACTAAGTATAGAAGCAGATGTGTTACGTAAGATTAGTTTTGAGGATCTGATCAAAGACTTTGCAATTAAAAAAAGTAGGAGAAAACTTTTCAAATATAAATGAAGTGGAAGTATACAAAAATAAACATTATTTTCCATCTTACTGTAAGTTTTGTTTCATTTCAAAAAATAAAATTTTATTTTATGGTTTATTTTTGTTTATATTTTGAATTACATATATATGGGGCACCAAAATCTTTTAAGTGCTTAGGGCCTCTAAAGGTCTTAATCCGGCCCTGGACAAAGCTGAACTCTTCGCTCAAACTTTCGCTTACAATTCAACCCTGAACGATTCCGGTGCGGTTCCCCCATCTCCTCCACCCTCTGACTTTATTATGTCTGAAATTAGAATATCTTCTAGAGATTTTTTTATGCCCTATATGGGCTCAACTCTAGGAAGGCGTATGGTCCTGATGGTGTTCCTCCTGTTGTTCTTAAGAACTGTGGTTCTGTGCTGACACCCTGCCTAGGCAAACTCTTTCGTCTTTTTCTCTCATCTGGTACTTTTCCTTCCTGCTGGAAGTTCGCTTTCTTCAGCCTGTCCCAAAAAAAGGGTGACCGCTCTCAACCGTCCAACTATCGTCCAATTGCTTTGATTTCTTGCCTTTCCAAAGTTTTCGAATCTATCCTTAATAGGAAGATTCGTAAACACCTTTCTTCTCACAATCTTCTTTCAGATCGTCAGTATTGATTCCGCAAGGGACGCTCTACTGGCGATCTTCTTGCATATCTCTCTGACTCTTGGTCATCCTCCTTTCGGGATTTTGGTAAAACTTTTGCTATTGCGCTAGACATATCAAAAGCTTTTGATAGTCTGACACAAATCTTTAATTTCAAAACTGCCCTCCTTCGGTTTCTATCCTTCTATCTGTGCCTTCATCTCTAATTTCCTTTCTGGTTGATCTATAGCTGCAGTTGTAGATGGCCACTATTCTTCTCCTAAAGCTATTAACAGTGGTGTTCCTCAGGGTTCTGTCCTGTCACCCACTATCTTCCTTTTATTTATTAATGATCTTTTAATTCGCACTTCCTGTCCTATTCACTCCTCTGCCGATGATTCCACTCTTCACTTCTCCACCCGCTTCCCAAAGCGTCCTTCACAGCAGTCGTTTCATGATTCGCGTAGGACGGCTATGGGACACCTGACCTCTGCTCTTTCTGCTGTATCTGATTGAGGCAGAGAAAACCTTGTGGCTTTCACTGCCTCAAAAACTCAGTTCCTCCATCTGTCCATTCGTCACAGTCTTCCACACGACTATCCCCTTACCTTCAACAACACACAACTCAATCCTTCCTCTTCTCTTAACATTGTTGGCGTTTCCTTTTCCCGTGATCTTTCCTGGAAAGATCACATATACTCTCTTTCTAAAACAGCTTCTAAGAGGTTAGGTGTGCTGTACCGCCTCCGTGGTTTTTTCACCCACATTCATTTGCTTCTCTGTATAGGGGTTTCCTTCGCTCCTGTATGGAGTATGCTTCTCATGTTTGAGGTGGTTCAACTCGCACAGCCGTACTTGACCGGGTGGAATCAAAGGCTTTTCGTCTCATCAATTCCCCGCCTCTTACTGATTGTCTTCAATCTCTCTCTCCTCGCCGCAATGTTGTCTCACTCTCTCTCGTTACTATCGCTATTATAACGGACATTGCTCTTCTGAACTCTCTAATTGCATGCCTCCTCCTTTAAGGAGAGCACGCAGTACCAGACTTTCTACACTTTCTCATTCATTTTCTGTCCAACTATCTAATGCAAGGGTTAATCGGTATTTTCAGTCTTTCATCTATTCAACCAGTCAACTCTGGAACAATCTTCCTCGATCCATCTTTCCTCCTGTCTATGACCTCCCATCTTTCAAACGCAGAGTGTCTAGACATCTCGAAAACCCCAGACCTTGAATTTAGGTCTCTTCTTCTATGGGAGGGGCGCTTTTGCGGGCACTTACCCTTGGCCCCCTCCTTCCTGCATAAAAAAAAGAAACCACGTGTTCCTGTGATGACGTCATCGAGGAGGAAGGGGTGTAGGGGAAGTGGGGCGGAAAATTTTGACGGAATAATTTATGCGGATTTTTAAAACAATTTAATTAATTTATTAATTATTAATTATTCATTTTATTTTACTTCGCGGTACCATTTTCGCGCGAAGTCGCCACCGTGGCCTGCCGACCCGTAAGTAATCATGACAAACTGCGTACGACCTCCCAAAAAACCCAACCCACACATCAAACCCTGATCTCTTCACCCCACCCAACACCGCCTAACCTGCGTACCGAACCTTGGATCCGACACTATTTATTTATTAATTTATTTATTTAGCAGAACTATTTAAGAATGCGTAAGGCGACGCGAACCCGAGCACTTGTGAAACCCCACCGTGCAAAATAATTCTCTCTCTCTCTCTCTCTCTCTCTCTCTCTCTCTCTCTCTCTGTTGTTTATCATTTACATAAATGATTTAGACGGTGGCATCGTCAGTCGGACCGCCAAATTCGCTGATGACACCAAGCTTGGGGCCAATGTTGGGACGCCGGAGGCGATCGAGGAACTGCGTGCGGACCTAGGTAGGATAGGAGAGTGGTCCGAAAAATGGCAAATGCCGTTTAACTTGGGTAAATACAAAGTGATGCACATTGGCTATGCCAATCCCAAGTCGGACTACTCGATGTTGGGGAGTAATATCGATGCGACTGATTTAGAAAAGGACTTGGGTGTGCTAATTAGCAGCGACCTTAAGTTTACCAAACAGTGCGTAGAGGTGAAAAAAAAAGCCCAGAAGTTGTTGGGTTATATCAAGAGACAATTTCAGTTTCGGAACAAGGAGATTGTGCTCTCTCTGTACAATTCCCTGGTTCGGCCGCACCTGGAGTATGCTGTGCAGTTCTGGTCGCCCACCCTCAGGAAAGATATTGAGAGGCTGGAGCGAGTGCAGGCGAGGACCACAAAGTTAATCCCTTCCGTTAGGCATATGGGCTACAATCGACGGTTACGCGCCCTGAACTTGTTTTCGCTGGAAACTCGGAGGCTGCGCGGTCAACTGATCGAGGTTTTCAAGCTCTTACGCGGTTCAACGCTGTCGATTTTAGAAGCATGTTTAGTTTAAATGATAACCCAACTCGCAACAATGGTTGGAGGTTGGATTTGAAATGGTTTAGGACTAGTGTGGGTGGGAATTACTTTACGTATAAGATCTGTGACACGTGGAACAGGTTACCTTCAGAAGTTGTGAACAGTTCCTTTGTGGATCACTTCAAGAAAAGGTTAGACCAAATCTTGCACACTATTTGAGGGTGTAGAAAATTTTCCCTGGCACCTGTTGCCATTGGTACCTCCTCGGTATGGGCCGCAAGGCCTTTTGAGATACTTCTTTTCCTTGTAACTCCTTGTAACTCTCTCTCTCTCTCTCTCTCTCTCTCTCTCTTCTCTGTGTGTGTGAAGGGTCTGAAATAAAATAAAAATTCATATCCCCTTAATGAATTGGCAAGCATAAACGCTTGAAGACAGCAAATAACCAGATTCACCACGTTTATGATCAATATATATTTAAGTTTAATTAATTAATTAATTAATTACTACGAATGCGTTTAAGACCTTGTCCAACTTATCTTTGAACATATTTATGGAAGCGGCGAAATCCATGGTTTTGGTTCAGTGTTGAGATATTTCACGCAGGAAAAGGAAAGCAAGAGTAGCGACGTTTCGCTCCAATCACTGGTAGTCCGGTAGCACAGACCCTGATTTTACTGGAACCCTGCATTGTTTGTTATAAAGCAAATTTTTATATATTTTGAAAGTTTATACCACCCCATTCAAGAATCCATCGGGTGTACACCTGACCCCCGCTTGGCTTTTTCAATATGGCCGCCATTTTCCAAGATGGCCGGCGAAACTGAAAAATCCCATATCCTGGTCAATACTTGATGGATTTTGATGATCTTGGTGTCATTTCTAGGGGTTTTTAGGATGATGAGTCGATCTGGAGGGGTTGCAGATACTTTGAGAGTCGTTTTGACCCACATTCGTCAATACTCAGGGTCATTGGAGGTCAAACGCCCCCCGAAATAAGGAATATCCCATATCCCGGGCAGTCGTGGAGATATTTTGATGATCTTACTGTCGTTTTTATGATTTTGGGCGAGACTGAGTAGTTCTATAGGGTTTAAAATGAAATCAGGGATTATTTTCCCCATGGTAAGGTGAATTCCAATATGTCTAATTATTCCTCTTATTTTTTCAGGTTGTTGAGATTATTGCTGATGGTGCTGCCCACCTGGTGGTTTGATGACATCTTGGTTGTGCTGATTCCAAAATTGTTTTTTGACTGCTGAATATGGAGAATATACCAGGTAAGCATTGTTTAGTTTTCATTTGCTGAGGATAAATTATTTCAATGCGATTTGTACTCTGAAGAATGGGTAAATAAAATTCTTATTTTTCAGGTTCTACAAAAGCTCCAAACGAATGTTTCTTCAAGGATTTCCTGCGTAGCTGTCCTGGAGGTCAGAAAGGTCTTTCAAATTGTGGGAGGATTCAGAAAATCATAGAAAGCAGCGACATCAGAGGGCAGCCAGATGTTCGAGCGAGACTAGAGCCTCTCTTGGAAGATGGAGCAAAAATCCTTTGTTGTCACAACAACTGTGTTTCTACTTATGTGTCCAAGCGGAATTTATCAGCATTCATGAAAAAGACAGAATGTGATACCCCTACAGTGGAGCCAAAATGACTACGTAGTGCTGTTCTCAGTGAAGGCCCAGTATATGACCCTAAAAAACACTGTCTCTTTTGTTTGAAAGTCAGTGAGTGTATATTACCCGAGAAATATGACATCAAAGTTCCGGTGCAATACCGCATTCCAGCATCTAGGTTTATGACCGATATGTTTTGGTGATAAAAAAACAAATTACAAAGATGTGTTGATAGAAAAGTGTAAACTGAAAAATGATGATCAGGGACAAGTTGTACTCAGTAGGTTGCTGGACATGAAAGGAGATTTACCGGCTGAAGAAGCCCGATACCATAAAGATTGTATGTCTACCTTTCATGTTGAGGTTGAGAGAGCTTGCCAGAATAAGTCAAGGGTTGAACCTGAAGACCGCCCCTTCATTGCTTTGTGTGTAGAATTGTCGAAGGACAAAATGAAACCATGGAATTCAATTAAAGTAGAGAAGCTTTACAAAGAGTTAGGTGGTGAGAAGTTGTCACGTAGGTCGCTCATCTCATTGTAAAAGTTAAAGATTACTTCAAAGACGAAATTGTAGACTTACATGGGGATGGTATCGCTACGTTGTTAGTTTTCAAAAACTATGCTGCCTCATACCTGAATATTGCAAAAGATTGTGAGGAATCTGTTGATATTGATGAGTGTGTGAAGAAGCTGGGCAAGCAAATCGCGAGTGAGTGCAAAAAGAACAAGGAAGAATTCACTTCTTATCGTACTCACAGAGACAAATATATTGCTTCCGAATGTATGAGTGATGTTCTTATGCAATTGCTTACTCGTGTAAGTTCGAAATGCTATGGGGATAAGAAATCCTCATATCTTACTGAGTGTCGTCAGCGAGTATGGGCTCAGAAGACAGGGAAGTCGGGAACTGCTGCACTCAAACTATGTTCTCTACCACCAACAACTGAAGCTTTCCATCAAAATGTGCTCAGAGCCCACTACACTGTGGCGAACTGGCTCGACACTAAAGTGTGACCCACCACCACTTGATCCTGTGCATTATGGGTGGGAGAGAGACGAAACAAACAGAGTTCTCATCCCAAAAACAGTTGGTGAAGGAGTGTGCTTAGCACCAGACGAAGTTCTGAAGCCAATCAGATGTGGGTGTGAATCACAATCAGCATGCAGGGGGAGTCGCTGCGGCTGCATGGGACGCGGAATCCCTTGCACAATGTTCTGTGCATGTGGCAGCAGCTTGGATTGCAACAATCCATTGACCCAAAACGCAAACGAAGAGCAGACTGATGATCCTGACGATCCTGACACAACCATGTCTTGATATTTGACCCCAGTAAATGGTTACCTAATGTGAATAACTGCATCAAAGTTGTCAGTGCCAATCCCCCAGCTAGGTGTGAGCTTTGTTTTGCTTACGAGGTCATATCTTGTAACTTTGCAACCTTCCATAGAATGCATGTGCCCTGCACTTCAGCATAAATTGTGGTTTATATCCGAATATCCATATCCATATAATGTGGCTTATGTCATTTAAGCATTATGATCTGGTTTTATCTGCAGAAAAGATGTTAAGTGCTCAGCAGTTAGCTAGATTGTAGAAATTGTCACTGAAATAAAGCAAATATAGTGATGTCAACTGTGGCATTATCATATTTCAAGGCCAAACTTTAACCTCAAATGACCTTGACTTGACCCATGGAGTTGCAAAATGATATCCTACTGTTATCAGGTGCCTATAGAACTACTCAGTCTCGCCCAAAACCATAAAAACGACAGTAAGATCACCAAAATATCTCCACGACTGCCCGGGATATGGGATATTCCTTATTTCGAGGGGCGTTTGACCTCCAATGACCTTGAGTATTGACGAATGTGGGTCAAAACGACTCCCAAAGTATCTGCAACCCCTCCAGATCGACTCATCATCCTAAAAACCCCTATAAATGACACCAAGATCATCAAAATCCATCAAGTATTGACCAGGATATGGGATTTTTCAGTTTCGCCGGCCATCTTGGAAAATGGCGGCCATATTGAAAAAGCCAAGCGGGGGTCAGGTGTACACCCGATGGATTCTTGAATGGGGTGGTATAAGCTTTCAAAATATGTCAAGATTTGCTTTATAACAAACAATGCAGGATTCCCACCCCGCGCAACCGGACTATGGAATAAAGCTTAAGAATGCTCCAGTGATTGGAGCGAAACGTCGCTACTCCTGCTTTTATTTTCCTGCGTGAAATATCTCATATTTATGGGAGTATTATTTACTACTTCAGGCAGCAGTTATTACACATTGGGTCTGGGCTGTAGTTGGATGGGATACCGTCCAGATTATGTAACAACGTCTCGTTCATGGTATTACAGAATGTGTGATGAATAATGAGCACGAAGGGTTCCGGGATGGAAGAGGCTGTAGATCAAATGTTCGCAGTGAGACAAGTGATCAAGAAAGCGTGTGAAAGATTTATGGCTTTTATTGATCTTGAGAAAGCGTATGATAGAGTGAATGGAGAAGGACTGTGGCAGGTCTTTAGTATGTATGGGTTTGGTGGTAGACTCATGAATGCGGTGAAAAGTTTCTATGATGGAAGTAGTGCATGTATGACAGTAAATAAAGAACCGAGTAATTGGTTTGATAGAAGTGTTGGTGTGTGTCAAGGGTGTGTGATGTCTCCGTGGGCGTTCAATCTGTTTATGGATGGAGTGATGAGAGAGGTGAAAGTGCGACTGCTAGAAAGAGGATTGAATCTGGTATGATGGGAATAGGTGCGGTGTTGAATTTGTTGTGTGTGGATGCTGCTGCGCTATTTGTCCAGAATGAATGTGATATGCAAGGGATTGCTAAGAGTTTTGTGGTGGTGTGCAAGAGAAAACTACTAAGAGTGAATGTGGGTAAGAGCAAGTTATTGATTATGGATAGAGGAAAATTCGGACTGTTATGTGATGGTGAATGGTGAAACACTAGAGTTGGTAGTCTTCTACGTATCTGGGATGTGTATTAAACAAAAGAGGTACGAGTGCGGATGAAGTTAACAGTAAAATGAATCAAGGAAAAAAGGTGGCGGTTCTGAAAAAGTGGAGACTGGATTGAGATGGTGTATTAGTACCGACACTCTTGTATGAGTGTGAAACATTAACATGGCATGAAAGGGAGAAATCAAGAGTAAGAGCGGTTGAAATGGATAACCTGAGAAGTGTGTGTAGTGTGCGTTGGATTGATGGAGTAAGAAATCGTGTGGTTCTTGAAAGATGTGGTGTTCAAAAGTCAGTAGAAGTGAAAATTGAGGAAAATGTAACAAGGTGGTTTGGACATGTTGAAAAAAATGGAAGATGACATAGTTGTGAAGAGTGTATAAGAGTGTTTGCGAGGGTAGAAGGAGGAGAGGAAAGCCGAGAAGATGGATGGATATGGTGAATAATTGCGTGGTAAAACCGGACTTGACCTGGATGTGCGCGAGTAGTGGCTGCAAGTCGGTTGGAATGGAGGAGGTTTGTTAGAACTGTGCGTAAATCCGAGACTCTCTCTTTTTTTTTTTTTTGACAAACCCTGAAAACACCACGTATTGCGTATGAAGCGCCGCAGGTATGGAATTTTGTCACGTCGGGGGGATGCTGGTCCACCAGGACGCCTGTGTGAATGGATTTGTACGCTTTTTCTTTCTGCCTTTTTATCCTTTTCACTTTTGTACTTTACATTCAGGTTGTTTTCTGCCTTCTAATCCCAAGTTCTTGGGAAATAAAATTTTTGATAATGTATGTAAAATAATTATTAGTATTATTAAATTAATAAATGTAAATAACTGAGTAAATAATGCTTCCATATATATATATATATATATATATATATATATGCTGCAAACCCACAAGGAAAAAGAAAAACGATTCCAAGGCCTTTCGTGTATGGTTAAAGATAAGCCAGACAGGGTATATATATATATATATATATATATATAAACCCTAGATCCATGTCCCAAAGCTGGATCCTGTCTGCTTTGCAGATAGCTGGTGAGGGAAGCTATATTTATGGGACCTCTCTGCGAGAGACCCATTGCCCACGTCGGGCTTGCATCATGAAAAAGAAAAACTATGGTATTTGCCATTTACCATTACTTATTCGGACTATAGTGGATTTAATTATCCCAGAAGAGTTCCTTGTTCCATGCACGGTCTGTGTGTAACATATATATATATATATATATATATATATATATATATATGGTTAAAGATAAGCCAGACAGGGTTTAAAAGACATTCGTAATGTTCAGTAAACTGATGAAACATAACTATACAGTATATAATTTGCATAAATTTGATGAGTCTGGCTATTACATATCTCAAAGTGTTTATCAGGCATGGGGACGAGGCCTGGCCTCAGGCCAAGGCCTTCAGAAATCCCCGAGGCCGAGGACATACATTTTTCAAAGGCCTCGAGGCCGAGGCCTTTTTAGGGGAGGCCTCATGAGGCCTTAAGATTGTTAGGCTGAAAATATTTGCACCCAGAGGTGTGATATTCGAAAGCAAATAACGAATGCGATATTTGCACCTCTGGGTGCAGATACTCACTTCGAAATCTTTTACGAATAAGCTCCTCCATGCTTTGGAAAGGCTCAACAATCTAGCCTAACCTAGGCCTAAAGCTCTTCCAAAGGTAACCTACCTTAACCTCATACCCACGTGACCACAAAAATTGTCCCTGTTTTTAATCGCTTATTACTCAGTCATTATTGCAGCCTCACAAATGAAATGAAAAGCATTCGAAAGAGAACATTTTAAAGTTTTAATTTATTCTACATGTGTTCAAAGTGACGTCCCTGGACATTCTTACATTTCACACAACGGGAAAGGAAGTTATTTATTACATTTTCCAAAACGCTGCATTCAATGGACTGTACACTCTCTACCACCGCTTGCTTTAATTCTTCGATAGAGGATGGCTCTTGCCTGAATACTTTGTCCTTGACAAATCCCCAGAGAAAAAAGTCCAAAGGTGATAGATCGGGAGATCTTGCGGGCCAGGGAAACTGCGAGCGATGAGAAATGAATCTTTGTTCAAAAAATCTTGTTAAACATTCTAGTGATTGCCTAGTTGTGTGGGCTGTTGCTCCGTCTTTTTTGACCACAAAAATTGTCCCTGTTTTTAATCGCTTATTACTGTCATTATTGCAGCTTCACAAATGAAATAAAAAGCTTTCGAAAAAGAATATTTAAAAGTTTTATTTAATTTTTTCGATATCCTGGATACGAAGTCAGTACTTATAAAAAAATGACAGTTTTATCCACCACAATCATGGGTTATTTGTCGGACATGCAACGTGTTTTCATCGCAGAAGAGATGATCAAACATGGCTAGGTAGTTGCCACCCAACGGTCTTTCAGACGACAATACGGTCAGCAAAGGACCATAGATCCTAAAACGATTCGCAGGATTTTCGCAAAATGGAAACATCACGGCTCAATCAAGAACATGCATAAAGGCAACTCTGGGCGCAGCAAAGGTGTGCGAACCGCTGAAAACATTGATTCAGTCGCAAATCAACTTGAAACGGACAACAAGAAATCTGTGAGACGACTATCAGCTGTGACAGGAATCAAACGGGAGAGCATTCGGAAAATAATCACGTTGGATTTGAGAATGAAGTCATTCAAAATTATGTGTTTGCAACAGCTTAGCGAACAAGACTACCAGCGTCGTTTGATGTTTTGTGAACGCATTGAAACAATAATTGAACAAAACCAGATAAGATTAAGTGACATAATATTCAGTGATGAATGCCACATCTATCTCAATGGGTTCATCAACAGACAGAATTACCGGTGTTGGTCACAAAACAAGCCAAATATACACTTGGAGAAACCTCTGCATTCACCAAAAGTTACTGTCTGGTGTGGTTTGAGTAGCAGCAAGGTTTATGGTCCTTACTTTTTTGAGGACCCAGAGACAAGAAGACCGCTTTCAGTAACTTCAGAAAGATATGTAGAAATGCTGAACACTGTTTTTGAACAAGAAAACTGCAGTAACAAGTGGTTTCAGCAAGACGGAGCAACAGCCCACACAACTAGGCAATCACAGGAATGTTTAACAAGATTTTTTGAACAAAGATTCATTTCTCATCGCTCGCAGTTTCCCTGGCCCGCAAGATCTCCCGATCTATCACCTTTGGACTTTTTTCTGGGGATTTGTCAAGGACAAAGTATTCAGGCAAGAGCCATCCTCTATCGAAGAATTAAAGCAAGCGGTGGTAGAGAGTGTACAGTCCATTGAATGCAGCGTTTTGGAAAATGTAATAAATAACTTCCTTTCCCGTTGTGTGAAATGTAAGAATGTCCAGGGACGTCACTTTGAACACATGTAGAATAAATTAAAACTTTAAAATGTTCTCTTTCGAATGCTTTTTATTTAATTTGTGAAGCTGCAATAATGACTGAGTAATAAGCGATTAAAAACAGGGACAATTTTTGTGGTCACGTGGTACTAACCTGTATCTCTTTTTTTTTTAAATCCATAAGGAAAAGCAAGATTCTACTCAAAATTAATAACCAAAGACATAGCTCACTTCACTTACCTAATAAAAGGGAATTATTAAGCATTAAGGACGTTCATCTATCACACGCGGCCACACCATAACACCGACACGCTGTTTTTTTGCACTTGCCGGGTCACACAGTCAGACACAGTTGCCAGAACATTTCCTGGGCACCGTACATTAGCCCAATAACTTTTTATTTCTCATTTCATGCAGTTCTTATTTCTCATTTTAATATACCCGCAATATTTCGAGTATTTATGATAATATGGAAAGTTATGATGTGAAGATGATCTAGCAAAATATTTCAAGATTGTACTAACTCACTGACTGTTGATCGTATAATTTCTGAATGGCTACACAATTATTAGCGACTCTAGCGAGCATTGCAAACAGAGCTACATTTGGAAATGTCTTATTTTTTTTAAGCTTTGCATTTTTATGTATCTGATGTACGGTAGGCCTATAAGGGTATAGGTATGAAGTTTATATCATGCCATTACTATATAATTATATATACGATAATAATGTAATAACGATAATATTAAGAATATATTTGCACCTGATATTTCAACATGTTATATATGTAATTTGCACCTGATATTATCCATTATCAGACATTTTTAAAGTCATATGTATAATACTTTATATTATTAAAGTAAATGAAAAAGACCAAAAAAATTATTTGCAAACAATATAACAATTTACATCTCAGTTATAATGCCAATATTAGCAAAATTATTGTTTGCATCCGATATTATATATTCATTTCAAATCATATTATTTAGAAGTTTATATGTTACAATTTACGACAGGCGAAAAACAAAATTATCGACGCTAGTAGCTAGTTATCAGTATACCAGGTGGTATTCTTCTCTAGTTTGGCCTATTTTTTGTTATAGAAATAGATACAGTACAATAGTTTATACACATAAATAACACAAACACATTATATGAGCTCAGTTCAACTGATGACCAACTGATAGATTGCTTTCC
This sequence comes from Bathynomus jamesi, assembly GCA_023014485.1. Taxonomy (NCBI): domain Eukaryota; kingdom Metazoa; phylum Arthropoda; class Malacostraca; order Isopoda; family Cirolanidae; genus Bathynomus; species Bathynomus jamesi. The sequence goes on from JAJOZX010002985.1 coordinate 476,502, forward strand.
CACACTAGTTTTGCTACAAAAAAGTCAATTGGTCTACTGCTGACTGAATAAATAATATTTATATACCGCGACATATATAATATTTATGTACCTAACGTTACAATGACCTGTCACTAATCCGTTGGTCACCTAACTGAATAGTATTTATCAAAGACTGCCGCCTGACTAGTCACCTGTCTGAACAATATTTATCAAAGTATGCCGCCACATACGGTCACCTGTCAGGTCATGGTCCTCAGCTGAAGAATATCCACCCCAAGCACGCCCACCTGAAGAATCTCCACCCCAACGCTAGCGGAGGTTGAAAATTACAGAACAAAACAAATCATGATTTCCTAAGGCCTCACGAAAGTCAAGAGACCTTTCCACTTTTCAGCTGGCCTCGAGGCCAAGATCTGCAAAATATGTCCGAGGCCGGCCTCAGCCCCATGTCTGGTGTTTATATTTAACTCAATTGGTTTAAGAGATACGAGTTTTTGTTTTATTTCAGACTTTTCTCGGATGCCATATATATACAGTATATAGGTAAAATGGTGTGACATCACTTCCCAATTCGTGCTGACGCCTTCATACGCATTCAATCACACACGAGGGTGCGGCTCACAGATTAATTTTAGCAAACAACTTTGCTCTTATTGTGCCTGAAATACACCAACAGGGTTAACACTTAAAAAAAAAAGAAAAAGAACAACTGGATCACCTGAAGATCAGGGCCCCCAGCCTTCGTTAGTTAGCCTTATAACTTATAAGGCTAACTAACGAAAATATCACGACTTAACCTAACCAATCGTCAAGGACGTACAGTTGACCTAACGATTGGTTAGGTTAAGTCGTGATATTTTCGTTAGTTAGCCTTATAAGGCTAACTAACGAAGGCTGGGGGGCCCTGAGCTTCAGGTGATCCGAGCAACCTAAAGAACCCCGGATTAAATAATGTAAAAAAAAAACCCTGGGTTTTATTTTCTTCTGGGTGTTTTAAAATTTTACCACAAATAGTGTCAATTTAAAGGAATATAGGATCACCTGAAGATCACGGCCCCCAGTCTTCTTTAGTTAGCCTTATATATACAGTTAGCCTGTATATACAGTTAGCCTTATATATCACGACCTAACCTAACCAATCGTTAGGTCAACTGTACGCCCTTGACGATTGGTTAAGTTAGGCGTGATATTTTCGTTAGTTAGCCTTATGAAGCTAACTAAAGAAGGCTGGGGGCCCTGATCTTCAGGTGATCCGGAATATGAGCTAAAAATATTAATTTATACGATACATTTCAAAGATAAAAATGTTATTAGTTTATTACCCACTTAAAACTTAATTCTAAATAAAGTTAACTATTTGAATTCTATTTCACAATGAATATTGAATAATATGGGTATGGAGAACAGTGTTTAGCCTTCTATCCTAAATAACTATTGTTAACTTGACTTGGTGCCATCTAGTGGTATGAATGTAAACAATTAAACTTAAAAACTTATGGAAAATGAATGACATTTTTGTGGTAACTACTAACTATGATAGTACCACTAACTAGTAACTAGCCAAGCTAATGTTTCACATACTAATTTACTTATTTAGAAAAGTAGCTTTTCGTTTATGATTGTACATTCATACAGTATGTAATCTAATGCTATAGTTTACTTCACACACACAAAGGTGTACGTATATATTTTTTTCGTTTTGAATGGGTTTAAACTTCGCAACATCTAAGGTCATATGACGAAGGGGACCTACAGTTTTACGTGGGATCCGAACCACAGGGTTGCTACATAATCTGGAAGCGGTGTTACGACACTAGCCACTAAGTAATGGTGGTAATTTTGCATATATATATATATATATATATATATATATATATATATATATATATATATATAATATAGTGTAGTGTGTGTGTGTGATTTTACTGAAAAAATATCCAATGAGAAAGGTCACAGAAGTTACCTTCTCTTTATTCTTTTAATTATCCTTCGCGTTAGAAGGATATTTGTTATCTTGTGAATGGCTGGCTGCTGAAGGGCTTTTTCTTGTGTTGGCTGAATACCACCATTTGAAACCGTTTCAGGTGATGAAAGGTTACTTCAAGAACGAGAAAGCAACGCGAGATACCATAAAAGAGGACGGTTGGTTGTACACCGGAGACATTGCCAGGATTGACGAAAATGAGAATGTTTTCATTACGGACAGACTCAAGGAACTCATTAAAGTCAAAGGAATGCAGGTATTTATACGCGTAATAGTATTGAGAGAGAGAGAGAGAGATTTAGTAATATTCAAAAGAGAAATATAGGTACTTACGTATTAACGGGGGGGGGGGGGCCACCACATATATATATTGATGATTGGTTAGGTTAAGTTGTAATATTTTCGTTAGTTTAAAATTTCTAATACATCATATTTTTTTAAATAGTAATATTTTTTTAAATATTTGCAATGATTTATATTTCAAATATTTACAATGATTAATACATGTTTACACATTAGAAATAACATTTGTTTCTGGAGGCCAAAAATTTGTAATAGTATTAAGAATGGAATTGAATGGATCGTGATCATGTACCAACTGTCGCCACATAAATTCAGCAAGATATGACTCTAGGTGATGGCGTGCAGTGCCTCGATGCTTTTTATTTCTCTACTTAGCTGATTCTCAGCCTTTCGATCTCGTGTGTGTGAGTACCAGTTTCCGGGTTGACGAAATTGTACTTGTGGTTAACTTTAAAGTGTTGAAATCCTGACTCTGCTAGATGTTCCGATATGTATGACGGCCATGAGTCTGAGTAAATTATCGAAAATATTACAACTTAACCTAACCAATCATCAATATGTGGTGGACCCCCGTTAATACGTAAGTACCGAAATGGCACACAATTCCAAATACAGTAAATACTTGAACGTAGTGTAAGAATTTCAAGTCCCACCGAACTAACCTGTTTAACCCTAGAAAGTTCATCGTGGCCTATGTAACAATAAATTGTTTAATTCAATCTATAAATGTAATTTTCATTAGGGGGTTACGTAGACCCGAACGGGATGCGGTCCCACACAGGCCTTCTGGGGTTAACCAATTACAATAATATAAAGTAGATGCGAACAACCTTTCTTCAAATAAAGTGTTTTATATATATATATATATATATATATATATATATATATATATATATATATACAGGGCGTCCCAAAAAAATGTATACACACTTTAACAGCTGATAGCTCAATTGATGTTTCTTTCTTTCCAAGTTAAACCCATTAGAATTAATAATGGCAGTCAGACTAAGCTTTGAACAAAGGAAATTCATTCTAAAATGCTACTGGAAGTGTGAAAACGCAGTTGAAGTGCAAAGACAGTTTAGGAGGGAGTTTCAAACAGATCCACCAACGCGACTTACCATCACTCGAATTAGAGATAAGTTTGAAGCCGATGGAACTGTTCAGAATGTCCACAAGAAGCGTTCCGGAAGACCACGGACATCGACAAGCCCCACAAAGCAAGAAAGAGTACTGGAAACGTATCACCAAAGTCCAAGAAAATCTGTGCGGCAAGCGAGTCGTGAGGTAGGAATTTCAGAATCGTCTGTCCAACGCATTTTGAAGCGCTGTCAATGGAAAAGTTACATTCCAAGATTAGTCCATGCTATTAATGAAGATGATCCGGACCGAAGAGTGGAGTATTGCGAGTGGTACTTGGCACGATGTGGATGTGGATTGGACGAAGGGGTTTCGTAGAATACCCTCCGCGTTCACCAGACCTCACACCACTAGACTTTTTTTTATGGGGATACTTAAAAGACAAAGTCTACGCTATAAAACCTGCAACAGTCGCTGAATTGAGAGCAGCCATTGAACGAGAATGCACACAAATACCAAACGAAATGTTTCGTGATGTTTGCGATTCCATTGCTTCGCGTTATCAGCAGTGCCTGGACCAGAACGGACGTCAGTTTGAAAACAGGCGTTGACAAAACAATTAAATAATGTCTGTAGATTCTATTACATTTTGAAAATGAAATGTATTTTAATAAACACTGCCTTTATAATTATTTAAATTGTGTATACATTTTTTGGGACGCCCTGTATATATATATATATATATATATATATATATATATATATATACACACAAACTCAGAATGGTCCCCTGAGAAATTTATATGTTAAACACAGACCGTGCATGGAACAAGGAACTCTTCTGGGAAAATTAAATCCACTATAGTCCGAATAAGTAATGGTAAATGACAAATACCAAAGTTTTCTTTTTCATGATGCTAGCCCGACGTGGGCAACGGGTCTCTCGCAAAGAGATCCCATAAATATAGCTATATTTATGGGATCTCTCTGCGAGAGACCCGTTGCCCACGTCGGGCTAGCATCATGAAAAAGAAAAACTATGGTATTTGTCATTTACCATTACTTATTCGGACTATAGTGGATTTAATTTTCCCAGAAGAGTTCCTTGTTCCATGCACGGTCTGTGTTTAACATATATATATATATATATCATTCATTCATTCATAAAATAATCACATTTTTATCATGGATTAAAATATTTGTTGTTATAATTTCCTATCTGGCTATTGTTTACTTTGACTTTGTGGGGGCCACTACTTTACTCTACTGAACTTGCTACTATTATTTTTCGGGTACTTCAACATCAACCATGCCTTGAGGGCCTACATAAACCTTAAAACGAAGAATCTGGGAGAAGGAAAGATGTTTTTCATTCCTACATTTTAATACAAAGGACTCCTTTCTCCTTGATTAATAAGAATGTCGTACCTTTTTCCATTCACAATTAAAATTGTTTTATTTCTTGTTTAGGTCGCTCCCGCTGAGCTGGAAAACCTTCTGAGGAAGCACCCGAGTGTGAATGACGTGGCGGTTGTTGGAGTTCCTGACGAGAGGGCGGGAGAGCGTCCGAGAGCTTTCGTAGTGCCTTCGAAGACCGGCAAAAGTGTTACTGAAGAGGATATCAAGAGGTTCGTGGCGCAGAAAGTGTCTCCGCACAAGCGGATAGGAAGTGTCGTCTTCCTGGACGAAATTCCAAAATCTGCCGCGGGAAAAATCTTACGGAAGAACCTCCGAAATTTATGTTAAATAGTGGTTTGTTGTGATTTTCTAATGTTATCACTAATTTAACATTTTTTTTAGCTCATATTTTTCGCACTTTTATTAAGAAAAAGTTAACTGACTCGCTAACACTTATTTATATTTACCATTTCTTTAGACAAAATAGTTGAAAAAGTTTAACAATATTTTTTATCTGTACATAAATGTCATACACGAATAATAATTTATAATAGGTACGTAATCCTATACACATATTGGAAGTGTACTGACCTGTAAAAGAAGTGTTAAACTCGATACCAAAATTTTTGAACTTGCATAATGACGAAAATCTCGATCTTATGCGTGTCATTTAATCCTTTAAGGACGACTGGTACAAATTGGTAGAGTTTCAAGTACACGCATTTATAACCCTACAAAAAATTCTGGCGTTATAGGGTTAAATTTATGTTACATTAGTTTAAAATTAGGTCAGTTTAGGTTACACTAGGTTAGATCTGGTTAGGTTAGGTAAGTAATTTTAATGGTTTAGTCATTCTCAGTTAAAATATTACACAAACTTTTCATTTTCATCTGAAGTCCATACACATACTCGCATAAGGTCAATCTGGAATAAGGCATTATGAAATTCGACTTTGTTCATGTAATGTAATCCTGAACGGTTGGCAACCCTAGCGCAAAACCTAATTAATAATTCGCAATAAAATAATAGTCATTTGTCAAACCGTAAATTATTAAGATTATTAAAAGCCTAAACGTAAGTAATATTTCTAGTCACAAGGATCACATTTGCAGGCAAAGCTGAGCGCATTACATGAACAAAATCGAGTTTCATAATGTCGATGGTCGACCTTATGCACGTATATGGATTCAGATTTCAAATTAATTTCAGATTTTCAATGCAAATGACTGGCCTAACCTAACCGAGCATAATTTAACCTAACCCGACCTAATTTAAACTACCTATCATTATTATACATAACAATATTGCGCAGATCGCAGGCCTAATTTTAACATGTTAACTGGGTGGGCAGTTGCCGACGTACAGAAAGATTTCACCCACCTACTAAAATAAAATAAGAGCATTTTTCCCAAACGCTGTTTATTTTTAAGAGCTTGAAATGCCTACCTAATTACTAAAAAATGATCTGGTTAGGGGCCTCATGTAGATATTTTCCGATAGATATTTATGGCTAAAGATGATAACCGATATATATATATAGCCTGTAAGGTAACCAGACGTACTGATTTGGTCAGTACAGTACTACTAACTTTCAAACAGAAAACAATGTACTGACTAATGTTTTGGTTTGTACTGATTTTCTACTGTCAGACTAACGATTTCGTTTTTCTAAAGTTATAGATAACAACTGCACACATTCATAGAAAATTAAAGCTTTGTTTTAATGCCAATAGGTGGCGGTTGCGCGCATTGTTTTTGTTTAGATAAAGTTCAAAGTGGGTGACACTGTGATTGAGAGTGAGAGGTAGGTTTACTTGTCTTCAATTTTTATTACTTAAGTGTTAATATGATTCTGTTAATGTGATTATATATATATATATATATCGTAAAGAACGACGCTTGTATAGGAGATATTCCGCGCAAGACGAGAAAGAGAAAACAACAAATGAAAAAATGAAGTACCACCTGGGAATCGAACCCGGGATCTTCCGATTGCCGGTCAGACGCGATTCCCAGGTGGTACTTCATTTTTTCATTTGTTGTTTTCTCTTTCTCGTCTTGCGCGGAATATCTCCTATACAAGCGTCGTTCTTTACGTTATTTATACTGCGTGTTCTTTGCAGTTGAATGTATATATATATATATATATATATATATATATATTTGATTTGTGTTATTTGTGATCAATACAAAAAAAAAAACTTTATTAAAAATTGTTTTAGAAGTAGGCCTGGCAGATCGACTTTGTCCCGCTATCCGAGTCGAGCGATTTGTTACACATATATATGAACAAAAGTATCTTGGATTACGATGTAACACGTATATGAGATTCACGTATCAGCTTTCAGCCATAAACGGGATGAATCATGCACTCTTTGCTAAGGCACTGAAAAACCCTTGCTGTACATAATAGTTCAACTGAATATTTACTTTGAACAGTTTTTGTGGTAAACACTTATTTTGTCCATTAAAACGCGAAGAAGTGAGCTGTCAATATATAACTTATATAATATACTGTAAATTTTCATCCTTTTTAATATTAAAATGTGGCAACATTTTCAGTAAGAACGTCTTCGGTTTCTTATTTTATATTTATTTTCATAGTAATAAGATGATGATGATGATGATGATGATCGGGACGGTTAATGTTTAACATCCTGTGCGACCCCGAAAATCATGTTGACACAATTCACGACCCCAAACACTGATATATATATATATTATATATATATATATATATATATATATATAATTAAAAAACCACGAAGGAAAGGAAACGCAGAATGGTGCTCAAGCGCTTTCGTCTAATGACATCCTCAGAAACACTGAAGTAAATAAAGAGTTCGAGACTATATATAGGTCACAAAAAAAAGGCTCTTTTCGGTTCTACCCCAGCCACAAAAAATTAAATTACATATTATTTTCTACTGTAATTTACTTGCTGAATTCAATAATATATATCTTATTTTGGAGAAATTAATAACAAAAGAGTTATAGTCCGTTTATTTTATTTAAAAGTAGAGATTGCATTTAAGATTTCAATAAAAATGTCCTTTCCTTTTTGTCTTCTCCACAGAAATTCACATAAATAAGAATCTATCATATTTCTAAATGTTCCCCAATGTCTCTTGTTCCTTTGTTTAGCTAAATTCCATAAGCCTTCGATGCGCTGGGTATGGGCACCAGTTAATGGATTTATGAAATTTTCGCTGTGATTCACCGTTAAATGTGTATAATTGTAACCTTCCAAATTACTATAGGCTTTCCACATATCGGATATGATGGTGGTGCCTGGCTTTATATTGAGTTTTATACAATTTTCTAATGTTGCTCGATCTCTTTTTGGTACCGCATACAAGAAATATTCCTCCGTCTCTCGGCAAATGCCACCAAAAACCCATTGTTCTTGTAGCATACGACCGCGGTTGTACTTTCTCTTCGAACAGAGTTTCATCTATTTCCAGTCGTATTCGGGCCACCTATGACTGCAGGATTCTTCAATAGTGAATCAGCACAAACCTGTAACATAAAATTAGTTCAAGTAGGTTGTTAAGTTAGGTTAGGTAAGGTAAGGTAGTGTGTTAATTTCCTTTTAACTTACCTCTCGCAGGTAATTATTATAATCAACTATAGTGTTGTGATTCATCTGAAGTTCCTTTTCACAGAAATGGATAGAGGTATATTCCATAGCCCATGAATAAATAAATAGAACTATTTTCTTGAGTGGCTGTTGACTTCCTTCCAGCCATGTATCTTTTCGTACACCAATTTCTATTCTGCATTTACTTTTGTTGCATATCCACCTACTTCTCTCATTGTTGATATTAAGTATCATTTGATGTTTTCTCCTGCATAATTTTTCGGACGGAATTATTTCGGTGTTGAAAGAAATTAATTGCTTCTTTTTCACACGTTATTTCCTTAACTATGTTATGAAATTCCATTTATCATCCATAACAATATCTACAAAAGAGAGAAAAAAATTAATAATTATAACCATAACTAATTAAAGCACGAATACTTTCTCCAAAATAAAATATATATTATTGAATTGAGCAAGTAAAACTACATGAAATTGTTGCTGGGGTAGAACGGAAAAGATAAAAAAAAAAATATATATATATATATATTATTTTTTTTGTGACCTATATATAGTCTCGAACTCTTTATTTACTTCAGTGTTCCTGAGGATGTCATTAGACGAAAGCGCTTGAGCACCATTCTGCGTTTCCTTTCCTTCGTGATCACAAAAAAAAAATATATATATATATCAGGTCATCCCATAAGTAATGTCGTTTTTTACGATAGATTAAGTTTAAACTAGTCCTACTCGGTTTAAGCATAAATTCTCCGAAGGTTATATCTAAGAGGAGATCTATCGTGTTTCGCTACATACTTCACAGACCTTGACCAGTGAAGACGTGCGTTTTGCTTTGTGAACCCCTCATAAACATGACGGTATCAGAACAGCATATCAAGGATATAATGCTTTACGAGTTCAAAAAAGAGAATAGTGCTACTGAAGCAACGCGAAACATTCAGGAAGTTTATGGCAACGATGTTTTGCATGCGAGGGAATGCAAAGATGGTTTCAAAAGTTTAGGAATGGTGACTGCTGTTTGACAGATGTAGCACGCTCTGGACGCCCTGCTGAGTTTGATGATGACCTGCTGTTAGCCGCACTTGAAGAAAACTGTTCAACAACTGTCGAAGAATTGGCCCAGAAACTCAATTCATCCCCATCCACCATCCATCGACATTTGCAACAACTCGGGAAAGTGCCTAAGTTAGGAAAATGGGTGCCACATGAATTGTCGGTCGACACTCTGAGGGTGTTGTTAAACATTAGCACAGCTCTTCATTCCCGTGAACTCCAAGATCCGTTTTTGCACCGTTTAGTGACTGGTGATGAAAAGTGGATACTGTACCAGAATGTTAAGCGCCGTCGACAGTGGATTTGTGCCGGAGAACCAACGACACCACAGCCAATACCAAATCTTCACCCTCGGAAGGTGTTGTTTAGTGTTTGGTGGGATAAAGGTGGTGTAATACACTTTGAAACCTTACCACACAACCAAACAATCACCGCTCAAGTCTACTGTCAACAACTGGATCGATTGAACACTGCATTAAAAGAAAAGAGACCACCTTTGGTTAATCGGAAAGGAATCTTGTTCCACCACGACAACGCACGTCCTCACACCGCTCGGATCACTTCTGCAAAAATTGAGGAGCTTGGGTGGGAAAACTTCCACATCCTCCATATTCTCCAGACCTTGCGCCTTCAGATTATCATCTCTTCAGGAGTCTGCAAAACTATCTTGACGAGAAACAGTATACTTCTTTAGATGCCCTGCACACCAGTCTTTGTACGTTTTTTGCCTCAAAACAGCCTGAATTTTATAAACATAGCATTGAAAAGCTTGTAGGACGTTGGCAGAGCGTCATTGATTCCAATGGAAAATATATACTAGATTAAAAAGTTTCAGTTGAGTTTTTTTTTTGTCCTTCAAATTCCGATCTAAAAAACATTACTTATGGGATGACCTGATAGATATATATATATATATATATATATAATTTTTTTGTGACCTATATATAGTCTCGAACTCTTTATTTACTTCAGTGTTCCTGAGGATGTCTAGACGAAAGCGCTTGAGCACCATTCTGTGTTTCCTTTCCTTCGTGTTTTTTTTTCATCATAAATATTTTTCACGCGTTACTTTCGTGAAATAATTTTCATATATATATATATATAATGTAAAGAACGACGCTTGTGTAGAAGAGCGTTCCGCACAAGATGAGGAGGGAGAATGAACAAATGAAAAATGAGGTACCACCCAGGAATCGAACCCGGGATCATCCGATTGCCGGTCAGATATGCTATCCACTACACCAGGGCTCGTATGTTGAAGAATTACGACTTCTGATTGGTCGAGGTCCATGGTGTAGTGGATAGCATATCTGACTGGCAATCGGATGATCCCGGGTTCGATTCCTGGGTAGTACCTCATTTTTCATTTGTTCGTTCTCCCTCATCTTGTGCGGAACGCTCTTCTACACAAGCGTCGTTCTTTACATTAATTATACCGTGTGCTGTTTGCAGTTAAAATGTGTGTGTGTGTGTGTGTGTGTGTGTGTGTGTATATATATATATATATATATATACATATATATGCTTCATAAACACAGCGTTTATTATGCGCTGGAAGAGCCCTGATTTCAGCTGTTATTTTCAACTACATTCACGATTGATAAATGGCTTGTCTATGGCAATACATTCAGATTAAAACCACTTTATACAGTATATTCACGGTGACGCGAAATCTCTCAATAAAATAAGAAATTTTTTAGTATTGTTAGTGATTTACATGAACAATAGTACTGTAAGTTTATGAATTTATATAAAGTGTCTTGCGAGACTTCATGCTATAAAATCATAATAGCCACAGCATATATTGCTTTACGTTACATTTTTCAGTTATCTCGTGTCTATTATTCATTCAGATAAATATTTTAGCAACGTAAGGTGAAGTTACAAAATTGTCATTAAAAATTCTTGATTCTTGACCAATATCAAGTCGGTCCACGCTCACATTTTAACATGTAAATAATTTCATCCAAAAGAAAATTTTAAGCCAATGAGACCTTAATATTTAATTTAAGCTCACGAGCTACTTAGACTTTAAATATGTACAATTAAATAAATTTGGTCTTACTGACTTTGGATGAGAAGCTTGAAATTTTGATGTGTGTGGTATTTTTGTAAATTTATAGACTGACTGGCTTTTCATCGATTTCACAAAATGGTATGAAATTTTGTACGAGCGTGGTCTGACTAGAAATAGGTAAGCTTTGACATTACTGTGTCCTTTATTCTTCTTACTTTCATCATTTCCATTTCTTTTTAAAGAAAAATGCCAATTTATGCATATGTAAAAACACACCTGTTTTAAAATTTTCTGTTAATTATTGCAGTGGAAATACCTGGCGTGTATAAAGTAACGCAAGTGAACAGACAAATCCGATTTGAATTATATTAACGCGCGTGAACATGGACATGTAATATTTATTACACGTACTTTATAACAACTGTGTATTCGATAGTAAGGTTTATGAGAGTGTTGAAAATGTTTTTACGAGTTAAAAAACAAGTTAAAACTAGTTTAAACCAGTTCAAATCGGATTTGTCTCTTCACTGGCGTTACTTTCTACATACACACCCTTTACTTCGCTGTGTAGGGTTTCCGAAAAGTCTCTATCCAATGAGAATTTTATATGAACACTTCTTATGTTATGGTTTCATAAATAATGTATTGACGATCGGGTTACGAGTTTTAAATTTATTTCTCAGTGGTACAGAGTTTTCGGAATTCCGTCTAATTTGAGCTTTGTTTATGTACTTCAGATTTGCAATGCAGTCAATCCAATGTTATCTATGTTTAAGATAGGATATTTTATATGAATTACTCTATAAACCGGTGTTCCTTTAACAAAATGCCTTTCTTTTCATAGCTCCGAAATATATAGAACCTATTTATAATCTCAAATAGAAATGTAAGCGTTGAAGAAGGATTTGTACAGTCTGTCTTACTTTCTTACTTTCTGTCACCGCTTTGTCTGCCTGAATATCTTATTCACGGGAGAATAAATAAAAACTTAAGCGGTAAACTGTGACCTACTCAAAACTCAACTTTTTTCTTCTTATTTCTACGGAAAACAGTGTATTATTAAAGAATAGACTCCAGAAGTAATTATTATAAACATAAAGAAATGCATACAATGATACAATCATCTATTCCACTCAATAAATACAACCAAATACAAAACTTCTCAAAAAAATGTGCAACCACGAATTACGGAGATTTTTTACCACTTTGGTCGGCCGCACGCAGGATCGTTTCACGATTCACGACTGATGACTTGGGTCGTGAAGACTCGTGTCGCTTGTGATTTTACATTGACAAAATGGGAGCCCCGAGCACTGCAGCGACTGCGACGCAATTCCCAGACGATCCTGTGTGCGGCCGGCCTTATTCTAAGATATTGTCACATATAATCGTAATATAATGCATATCAAACTCTTATGGTTACACCCTTCAAAACACCCGTGTACTGAAGCTAAAGGGAATAATGAAGTTTTCTTCATCAAAACACGTAAAGAAAAAAAGCTTCCCACGAAAACTGCCTATACAGAATAGCCACAAAGTCCCTTTGCAGTGAAATTACAGCATATCGGTATGATGCCCTTGTTTTTCATGCAAAGGGACTTTGTAGCCACCCTATACATTAATCAGGAGATACGCATAAAATAACCTTCGATTGCTTGGCGACTTCATACACTCAAATTTAAACCATCCTCTGGACTTCAAATTTTTAGCGATAATATGACCACTGACGAGAAAATATTTTTCCTTTTCAAATAATTACAATTTTTATGTATATTTCGGAGAATCTTTATGAAATAAAGAAGCAAGTGTAGTTTACGTCCCCCTGTGGTGCCCAGTGTAGTTTACGTTCCCCTACATTATCCTAGTGTAGTTTACGTTCCCTTACATTATCCTAGTGTAGTTTGCGTTCCCCAACTTTGTCCGCGTATACCTAATCAAATAAAACGTTAAAACTAACGAAAATATTACGACTTAACCTGACAAATCGTCAATATATATATATATATATATATTATATATATATTATATATATATATATATATATATATATATATTGACGATTGGTTAGGTTAAGTCGTAATATTTCGTTAGTTTTAACATTTTATTTGATGGATTCATTTAAAAAATGTCTCCTAAAGATCCTAGTGTAGTTTGTGTCCCATTTTGTGTCAGGGGTACGTAAACTACACTACACTTGCTCCGAAATAAATATTATACAATTTCGGTAAAAAGTTCGTCTAGAAACTTAAAAGTTTTCAAATGCATAAAAAATTACTAATTAGTAATGATTGGGTTTTGTTTTTGAAATTTTATCAGTGTCACCAAAATTAATAAAATATCCAAAAGAAAACATAATATGGATCACCTGAAGATCAGGGCCCCCAGCCTTCTTTAGTTAGCTTTGTAATAGTTTTGTAAGGCTAACTAACGAAACTATCACGACCTAACCTAACCAATCGTCAAGGGCGTACAGTTGACCTAACGATTGATTAGGTTAGGTCGTGATATTTTCGTTAGTTAGCCTTATAAGGCTAACTAGAGAAGGCTGGGGGCCCTGATCTTCAGGTGATCCCAGGATATTACCAATTAGTAATTTTTTAATGCTTTATAGAAATTTCAGGCGAACATTTTTCCGAAACTGTACAAAGGATGTTCTAGACGTTATTCCTTTTGTTCGTTTGAAAAGAAAAATGGGGAAAAAATAGTTTTTCTACGAAGTTTATCACCCACCTTCGCTTCTCATAGATTATTCAGGTTATCACTTTTGGTTCATTTATAATCTTTTCAAGTACGTATTTAAATCGGGAAACCATCCTGCGTACGCGTTTTTACACAGTCTAAAAGCGAAGTGTGAAAAGCGAACATCCTTTTAACATTTATTAAAAAGGAGGAGATTCCTTAAAAACTAAAGAATGAACATTTAATACAACACACGCTTATTTTCATTTTCAGTTGTACATTTTTATGTGAAGAAGGACGTGACTCGGAAAGCTAATTAATCTATTCAATACTTGCTCATAAATAATAAGCAAAGGGTCTCATGAGCTAGCTATTTCCCCCCACCAATAGCGTTTTTTTTTATTTTTTATTATATTTACCATAGATTTTCTCTTTAGCGGTTTTTCTTCGACAAGTTTACATTCTATTCAGTTTTTTATTTTACAAACATTCTTCATATGTAAATATTCATAAATTATCAGAGGAAAAAAGACTAAGTAATACTCAAATACATATTCTAGAAGATCCAATTGCTTTTAAATGCTTTAACAGAGCGTGAACACGCGTGACTTTGCATAATGCAAAGTACTCCACTAGGATTCGAACCCAGCACCTGACCATTACGCAACGATGAGGTAAGAGTTAGTATAACCTGGCGCATATTCCAACACCCGAAGGTACACAAAAGAACTTCGTGTCTAGAGGTGTTTTTCACGCTAACCTCCCTGCACTCGAGCCAATTCCGGCATTTCAGTCGAGTCTCCGCTGTATTATTGGGGTTCCTTTGATGGAATATCACGTTTAAAGACGTATGATTTTGCATAATGTCGTAGCGCAGTGGTCAACGCGCTCGACTTCTACTTCCATGTGTTTAAATTACAAATATGAGGACTACCATGAAAAAATTATGGAACTCTTCGCCCAAATGATTAACATTTATGTATAAATTTCGAAGGATATATAAAGGAATATTAACTTTAAAGTTAAAACGAATCACTGATACATTAATTATTTATTAGGCATATAAAATGATACAAGGAAATTCCAAGTCCTGAACAAATGTTCATATTTGCAAGTCAATCATGAAATAGACAAAATGACATTATCAGTGAAATAAACCAAACGGTAGGCATCACTCACTCAATAGCATTATATATATATATATATATATATATATATATATATATACAGTGGTGTAGTGCTGTGGGAACGCGTGGGAACGGCGTTCCCTTACTTTTTTTGGTAGATGGAACGGCGTTCCCTCACTATTTCAAATAAATCCGAACTTACAAATCTCTAACGTCATGAAATTTTAATTCCCACCCCTAGAAGAAATATGAGAAAGAATCATTAACTGTTTCATTTCTTTTAGTTTCGACTGAGGCAATGCTAGCCTATAAAGATCTGATGAAACAGTCACCACGGCGTACCAGTTGTTAACTTTTTTTTAGTTAATCATTTCAGTTGTTAGCTATTTTTATTGATCGTACTGGATGTCATATATCTAATGACACTGGAAATACTGCATCTTCAACCTTGGAATATATCCTAATATCCAGTGCATATGACCTCAAAATATCCCTGAAATTGGTCAGATTTCAAAAGATTTCCCGGGGGGGCTTACAGTGCCCCCGGACCCCCAGTTGTATGGGCTCGCCGCGCTCGCCATTGTCCCCCCCGCATCTGAGTAACACTTTCAAAATGCGTTCCCTCACTTCTTTATTTAGCACTACACCACTGTGTATATATATATATATATATATATATATATATGTATATTTTAGTGGTGACACGGATGTCAGTTTTTCAACATCTGCAGATGCGGATGCGGATTTTTAATTTCAATATCCGCGGATGCGGATATTTAGTTAATCTATCAATATAATATAGAATTATGAATATATGACATAATTTTTCAAATTTCATGATGTTACTATTATGGTAGGCAATGCATAAGAATTAAAATTAATATTAATGTTTTCATTATGATAAAAATAATAACTTTATCAAGAGTTTCAGCCACAGAAAATTCAATGAAACAAGTTTCATTCATTAATTTAATACTTTACATGAAATGTGCATGACTGGGCCTTATAAGCTACTTTATAAGCTAATTTAATTGTAAATTGCATAATTTCTTAGAGGTAATATCCGCACAATATCCGCAGTCAGAAATGCGGATGCGGATGTTAAAAATGATGCGGATATCCTATCCACCACTAATATATATATTGGCAGGTGGGGGGCTTAACATAACACCAAAAATGGGGCGGATATCAGGCACGGACATCTTAAGACCTTAAAAATGCATAAGAACGTAACGAATTGTCATTGTAAAGATCAGACATTGAATACAATCAAGATAAGGTGTTAAAATTGAGTGCAAATATAAAGATATATAATAATTAAAATAAAAATATGCACGAGAATATTAAACAGGTAATTCTTGTAGTTTAATGTCGCAAATTAGGTAGGTGTACTTTTAAGTTGCGCTTAAACGTCAAAAATTAATTTTTATTTTTATTATAGAGGTCCTTTTAAACATGGCAGGTTAGGTTAGGTTAGGTGTACTTTTAAGTTGTGTTTAAACGTAGCAAATTAATTTTCTTTTATGTTTATTGTAGAAGTCGTTTTAAACATGGCAGGACGTCCTAAAGTTCGATTGCACATAGCTAATCCCACGAAATTCTCAGCGATGCTGACGTAATACAAGAAATGTGGAAATTTACAACACTGTTCACCAATAATAATGAGACGTAATAAATTGCGTAATAAATATGCAGCAGAGAATAGAATACAAAGACAGAACATGTCACCTCTTTAATAATTTAGAAATTTTGCACCTTGCCTGTAATAATCCTTGCTCAAATGATTCTCACTGTAAACTCATAGATAGGTATTATAGTAAGATAATATCCCTGTTAAGAGAAGCAGGAAGCCCCTGATTAAATCTTACAACTATCATACTAAGGTTATGCCTGGATGGAATGATTTTATTGCCCCCCTGAAGAGGGAATCGAAAGACGCCTATGATTTGTGGTGCTTTCATGGTAGACCCAGATTAGGACCAGTATACATAAATATGTGTAGAAGTCGGGGTCAGTATAAGGCGGCCATAAGGCGATGTAAACAGGAAGAAGAGTCTATTCGAGCATCAAAAACGCGTGAAGCTCGCATAAATAACGATAACAACAAATTTTGGAAATTTGTTAAGAATCATACGGGTGTCAAAAATGTCCTCCCTCCGACAATCGATCGGGTGTCGGGGAAGGATGAAATTGCAAAGCTGTGGAAAAACCACTATTCTAACATTCTTAATAGTGTGAGTAGGGATAATCTTAAGATAGATTGCAACGAAACGATTGTGGGAGGGACAAGGGAAAATATTTTGATATCATTTTCTGAAGTAAAGAGGTTAATTAAAGAGTTAAAGACTAGTTCTGCGTCAGGGGTAGATGACTTATCGAATGAGCACTTAAAATATGCAAATGACGTAGTATGTCTGCATATATCATTGCTCCTATCAGCCATGCTTGCTCATAGCTATATCCCTGCAGAGTTCATGAGGGTATATATCTTGCCCCTGGTCAAAAATAAGTACGGAGACATTCTGTCCAGCAATAATTACAGGCCTATTGCTGTCGCTTCCTGCTTCTCGAAACTGCTAGAAAAACTCTTGTTACTCCGATTAAATGATTTCCTATGGACATCTCCTAATCAGTTTGGCTTTAAAAGGTCCCACTCAACTGACCTGTGTATCTATGTACTTAAAGAAACAATATCTAAATACATTGACAGTAATTCAACCATTTATAGCTGTTTCCTTGATATAAGTAAGGCATATGATAGGGTGAACCACAATATTTTATTTGCAAAACTAGAAGACAGGAAGGTTCCCATGTACATATTAAATTTATTGAAATTTTGGTATTCCCACCAATCTTTCACTGTTAGGTGGGGCAATGTACTATCCGAGTGTTTTGGCTCCTTGCTCTCCCCTATGCTGTTTAATGTGTATATTGACGGATTAATTGCTTCACTTAATGAGGCAACAGTAGGATGTTGTATAGATAACACAAGGATAAATAAATTAGTTTATGCCGATGATATGGTGTTAATAAGTCCCTCTGTTAAAGGTCTGGATCGGCTACTAAATGTCTGCGAAGTGTATTCGCAGAAACATGATATTCTTTTTAATGTTACAAAAACTAAGGTTATGCAATTTCATCCTAAAAGCTGTAATCAGCCAGCTGATATAAGGTTTAAAATGAATGGTGAAGTAATTGAGGAAGTACAAGAGTTTAAGTATTTGGGTCAAACTATTACCAGCTCCTTGAGTGATGACTCGGATATAAGAAAACAATCTCGAAGCCTGTGTGCTAAAGCGAATATGACCATAAGGAACTTTCGTTTCTGTACAAGTGAAGCTAAAGACACACTCTTTCGTACTTTTTGCAGTAATATATACGGACAGCAACTCTGGGTGAATTATAAAAAAGGTTCCGGCAGAACCCTAAATTTGCTGTACAACAGGTCTTTTAGACTCTTACATAAATTACCCCCGAGATGCTCAGCTTCGCAAATGTTTGCTACCTGCAATGTCCCGAGCTTCCCGGAGGTAACAAGACGTGCTCAACACAGTCTAATGCAAAGAATTAAAAAATCAACCAACCCGATCATCCAAGCTATCCATGAGTCCTGCCATTTATCCTCTAAGGCCTAAGCTATGGACTTCTTGGTACGAAAACGTCTGTCTGTAGCTCCACTTAACTTCGACAGTGCAGTATTATTTCTAATCAATTGTATATATTTCTATCCTTAGTGTATGAACTGTCATTGTATTAATAATATTTGTCATATGGACTATAGTCTGCCAATAAACCTTTTCATTTTCATTTTCAAATATAAACAGAAACTATTGAATCATTTGTGTTACTCTCTTGTTTTTTTTAATTTTCTATAATTTACGACATTAAATTTCCTGTACGAATTTGCGACGTTAAACTGAAGGATGCTTTCGAGGGGAAACGGAGGGAACCGCCGTACCCTTACTTATTTTTAAGACAATTTACCGCACCCCCACTTATTTTAAGGTCAGTTTATCGTACCCCAACTTATTTTTAGAGACTTTTCTCCCATTTGCCAATTGAACTTGACCAACGAAAAGAAAATCGTTGTGTAATTTTCAGTAAATTTTAGTTATATAAATCATAAATGAATGATGTATTTAAGTTTACCATTATCATGTGATATTTTTTTTCGTGTTTTGTATGTGTATAAAATATAAAATTGCAGAAAATCGTCATTTTTTTCATTTCTGAAATTTTTGCTTTTTGTAGATAGGAAAGAAATAATCTCTTTATTGACTTTCTATATCCTTCCGCCACCATCCCGAGTGCTTAAGCAAAATAGCGTTACCCCACTAAGTTTTCTTACGAAAGCATTCCTGGTTAAACTACGATTACCCAGGGGCGTATCCAGGGCGGTTTTTTGGTTTTTGGTTGCCCGGAACTCCACCCCTTCCTGCTCAAGGGATAAATCATATAACAAATAATAAAAAAATATTTTTTACAGATCAGTCTTCCCGTCATTTGTCACCAGTGTTAGTCACTAGTGTAGACGCTTACTGTGCAGATGTGATATTAGTTGTTGCGAATTAATTTTGATTGGGGAACCCCCCCTTTCTATAATCCTGGATACGCCCCTGTTACCATTAAATATTACTCACCTGAGTACCGTTCTAGGAACGTTCAGGCACATGTGCGACAGCATGCGGCAAATTAAGAGGAACACTAAAGGAGATACTATGACGAATTGCAACTGGTCTCCGCGAAACTTAATATTAAGCCATAATCCCACTGCTGGAATAATTTAATGATTGGCCAATTAATTTGAAACCACAGAATTTCAAGGTATGATAATTAATAATTAAACTCCGCCTAATGTTGCATTATTCATATACTCACAACCTATAAATTATAGTAAGAATAAACTAAACGCAGATTTTCTGCTGGCATCTTAACAAACAAACAATTTGTACTAAGTCTAGCCTTAGAAAATGTAATCATAGCCTAAGCCTACGATCAATGCTACGCTTAACCCCTCAGGAACCAAGCGATAAATTGTACCAAAGTAACTAAAAAGCACAAACGTCACGTAACGTAACACCAAAGAAAACGCGGCACTTCTTGGCTAATTCAAATATTATATTAAGTTTTAGAGACTCCAGATTTCAGTGACCCGCCCATTTCATCCATCGGACCAATCAGGGTGAGTCTTATGCCCAGGTTAGGTAATTGTTTTAGGTTGGTTAATTATTTCCCACGCGACCAACTTTTAGATGATCGGTCTTGTAACAAATTTCAATTTTGTCCAAAAATTGGTGTCAACGAAACTTAATATTTACCCACTTCTTGAAATTTAAATTAAATACTAATTCATCCCGAATTAGTAAAACGCACAACTGTTTCTTGATACGAGCACATAAAACGCTCAGGCCACAAATATCGTTTAGGCAAAATGTTTTCTGCATTTTTTCTATGATCCTGGACACGATACTGATAATTATAATTCGTGCAGACGTAAATAAACACGGAATTGCATTGTAAACATAGACCCCATCTCTGTCTCAAGTAGGGCATGGTTAATTAATCATTTTTAGGAAAAAATGATGAATTATTAAATTTCCTAATTAATCAATGATTAACCGATTAAAATTTATTAAAAATTAAATACTTCTCAAAAGAGTAAGAAGGAGCTTTATTGTTTCTGTTGCGTGAGATAAGACCGAAGAAAACATTTTGCTCAAACATTTAGTTTGCTTTAGTTCAAGAAATCAGGAATGGGCGGATTAGACAGTTTATACATGCAAAAAGTTGCCAAATTCAAATACATTTAAGGTAAAATGGTGGTGAAATTATGAGGAAAATTAATCATTTCCCATTATTTTCTAAAAATATTTTTTCATTTTTTCATTAATTAATGATTAAATTCGAAACAATGATTAAGTGATTAATCAGAGTTTCAGTTAAATCACTTAATAATTTTAAGTAAAGTTATATGATGGAAAATATCAAATGTTACAGTTGAAATTTAAGCTTTAAGATTGTATTTATTTGGTGGGGGGAGGATGCTTCTCCTGTTACTGTTATTTTATTTATTTGTTGGGTTCAAAATCCCAGCTGAGCCGTGAACGGCCAAATTCTAAAGGGCCAGTTCTACCTACAGCCCAAGTTAAGCTAAAATTAAAACTTACGGATTTGAGATCCTATTAGGTCCTACCTCAGGGTTGCTGACTCGATGCGGGCCTACCTTAGACCTTAGTTACATGAATTTAATATAAAAACAAAAGGGGTACTATTTATGGTCTTCTTTCTCAACCTTGCAACAACAACGCAACCTGGACTATTGCACGATGCAACAATCTTGTATCTAAACAACCAAACTGAATTGCAAGAGAGCTCTCTATCAGACCACACCCTGTACGTACGACATCCCACAAACGAGTAGAAAGGACGCGCAGCGCCCCAAAATGATGCCACCAGAGTGACCAAACAATGATGCCATAAGAGCTAAAAAATGCTAGCTCTAAATTAAGTTAATTTTTCACTAACCTTACAATTATGAGATGGATATATATACACCTTAACTTAATATATACAAGCAATGCTGCATCAATCAGCTTAGTCATCATATCGCCTTGGGACAACAATGGTTCTTCCTCTTCTAGATTTTCTAACACTCCCCACCGAAGAGGCATTGTTGTCATTACCTTCTGCAAGGTTAGCCAAGCCTTCTCCATGAGTCTGTAACTCAAATGTTTCATCTTGACTATCTGTGTTTTTGCTGATTTCTAAAGCATAGAGTTTTTGTATAGGTCTCTTTAACTTTCCTCCTGAAGTCTTTACCAGTGCAGACCTAACTAAATTATCTTTGCCAACAAACAACTCTTCAATTATGCCAAGCTTCCAGCATTGCCTTGGTCTTTCATCCCCAATCATTACCACTTCTCCCACCTTGATACAATTTGCATTGGAGCCCTTTACCTTGCCTGATGGGTAATAATTGAGTTCTGGCAAGTATTCATCTGCCATCTCCCTCTTCCATAACTGATCTTGTAGCTCTTCAAGGTACCTGAACCATCTAGTTAACTCTCCTTGAGTGCTCTGGATAGGCTGCAGGTCTTCTGGCACACGGGGCTTGATGTCAATCGTTTACCACAAAGAAAATGATTTGGTGTCAGTGGCTCTGCATCCTGCATACTGTTGTAACAAAAGTGATAGGCCTACTGTTCACCATTGCTTCTACTTCACATAAAACAGTGCAGAATTCTTCTTTGCTCAAATGAGCATTAGCTAAAAGTTTCTTTAATGGACACTTTACACTTCTCACTAGCCTTTCCCAAAATCCTCCCCACCATGGTGCTCTCTCAACAATAAACTCCACTGTACCCCTTGGTGTGAAAAGTAGGATTGGAATCCTTCCTCTTTTAGCAAGGACCAAATTTCTTGAGTTCCTTTGCAGCCTTTTTGAAGGTTTTTGCATTATCCGATATGATTTTATTTGGGAACCCCTTCTGTTCACAAACCTTTTAAAGGCCAAAAGAAATACATCCTACTTAAGTTGCTTACAACTCCAAATGGATTGCTCTGGTGGTAGCACAGGTGAAAAGACACTATATAACCTTTGTAGACTCCCCTCGCTCATACACATAGACTGGCCCTGCAACTCTACTCCCACTACATCAAATGGGGGCAGTATAGACACACCGTTCTCTTGGAAGTGGAGCCACCTTTTCATAATAAGGCTTTGCACTGCAACGCTTGCAACCCACACATTTATGCACGACCTTTTTTACTACTTGTCTAATTTTGGGAATCCAAAACTGTTGTCTGATCTCTATTATCACTTCTCTAACTCCAGCATGTACCAGCTTATGATGAGTATCCAGGATCAAAAGGCCCACAAAGTGCCCCACAGAAGGTAGCAAAATTGGATGTCTTTTCTCCTCTGGAAGCCCAGAAAACTGTAGTCTACCTCCTACTCTCAATAAATCCTGATCCAAAAACACATCCAAACCCTTGAGCGCAGAATGTGTTGGTAGGACCTGTAATGGATGGCTGGTGAGCAATTCTCTCTCTTCACCAAATTTTTCCTTCTGCATATATACCACCCAGTATTTCCTGGCTTGCTGAATCTCATTACTGTTCAGAATTCCTTCCCTTCTTGTTTCTCCCTTAATGTTGTTGGTAAATCTATATACCCATGCTGTCATCTTAACAATCTTTTCAGACTGCTAATGTCCTCAAGCCTCAATATGGGGTCCTGCTGCATAACTTGACAACTGTTCACAGCGCATTTTCTCACCTCACTTACCCATGCTTCTTCAGCCTGGCATTCCCTACAATAGGCTGATTATAAGGCAGTTTTCACTTCCAGTTTTAGCCACTCCGGCCCATTCCACCACAAACTTGACTGTGCAAGATCTTTCACTGAAATTCCTCGTGTTGGTAAATCAGCGGGTTTTGGGTGCCTGGACAATGCTTCCATTGCTTGGATCTGTGTGCGCTTGAATTTCCTCCACCCTA
The DNA here is from genome assembly GCA_023014485.1 of Bathynomus jamesi. NCBI lineage: Eukaryota > Metazoa > Arthropoda > Malacostraca > Isopoda > Cirolanidae > Bathynomus > Bathynomus jamesi. Next base: position 500,226 of record JAJOZX010002985.1, read on the forward strand.
TTGGCAACAAATGGTTTCCATTTCCTTGTCTGGCTTCTTAACCAGTGCTAAACTATAGTGGAGTCTGTCCAATAATAGCTTGGAATTTCAGAGAGGGCCAAAGACTTTTGCACTATAACTGCAAGCCGACTAGCAATAACTGCACCCATCAATTCCAACCTTGGAACAGAAAGCCTTTTCAAAGGTGCTACTCTGCTCTTTGCAGCAACCAACCTGCAACTTACTTCCTCTTGCAATGCGCCTCTTATAAATACAAGTTGCATAGGCTTCCTCACTTGCATCACAAAAGATGTGCAGCTCCAAATTGTCTGGACTATTGTTCAACTCTCCAAAGTACCATCTTGGGATTTCAATGTCTCCAAGATGTGCCAATTCTTTGAACCAATATTTCCACCTTACCACCATATGATCAGGTAACTCTTGGTCCCAACCAAGTCCAATTTCCCAGAGGCTCTGAAACCAAATTTTTGACTTTAACAAATGGAGCCAGGAATCGAAGAGGATCAAAGACCTTTGAAGCCAAACTAAGAGCTGTAAGTTTTGTCCACCTTGTCTCATTCTCAGCCAGCTCTACTAAAGATTTCCCATTGAGGTAAACAAATCATCATCTTGCTGCCAAACAATGCCTAGCACCTTTGCGTCTATTGCCCACAACTCCTTAATACCAGAATCCTCAATACTTTCTGCTGCATCAGGTACTACACAGGAATGACTCATAAACTCTTGTAATTGCGAATGATTGGTCTGCCATTTTCTAAGCTCCATGCCAGCCTCCCTCATTATAGCTCTAGCCTCCATGAATATCTGTTTAGCCATTTCTGTATTATCCACGGAACACAGCAAATCATCAACATAAAAATTTTTCCTTATGTGTTCAATAGTGTTAGGATAGACTTCAGAATATTTCTTAAAATGGTACTGCATAGTAGCTGCCAACAGAAATGGACTAGAGCTGAGGCCAAACAACTGACTTCATTCTATATGCTTGAACCTTAGGTTCATTTTCCAACAAGTCTTTCGTATCCACCCACAGATACCTTACTGCATCTCTGTCCTCTGGTTTTAACTTTATCCGCAAAAAGGCTTGCTTCACATCTGCAGTCAATGCTACTCTACCAAACCTAATCTCAGTAACAAGGAAAATAAATCTGCATTTAAATTTGGCCCAGCATCCAAACAGTCATTCAGGACCACACCACCTTTGTCCTTGGCTGAGCCATCAAAAACTACCCTCAGTTTGGTGGTAGTTTTGTCTCGCCGTAACCACTGCATGGTGTGGCAGATATGTGCCTCCTGGCTCACCAGCTCACCTTGCGCCCTTTCAGCATAGCCCTCCCTTACATAACTTAGGATGGCCTCTTGTATTCAATTAACAACTCCTCATTTTTTCTTAGCCTGTACAATGAAGTCTCCAACCTCCGATTAGCTAGCTGAAGGTTTGAACCGGGTTTGCAAGAATCCTTCCATGGTAGGCCAACTTCATAGCAACCATCTCTAAACCCAATCCCTTTTTCAAATTGCTCTAAAGCATCATTGTTCACTGTACTTGCCTGTTTGTCCTTTATGCCAATAGATTCAAGTTTCCCAAAACGCTTTCAAATGCCTTTCCAGACCATGGCTGTTCTCCTCAATCTTAACAAAAAGAGCCTTAACTTCCATTTCATTGCAATAACTACCATGTAGCATCCAGCCTAGCTTACTTTCAATAGCTACCGGGCCTCGAGATGTGCGGACAATATTACCAGTGATGAAGTCCCAATAATAGTCAGCTCCAATCAAAAGACTAATATCTTCTGTTCCTTCAAACTTATTATTGCCCAAATTAATTCCTTTAACTTGCAATTCTTGGACACATGCCATATCTAAACAAGTAGTGACTGGAGCACAAAGTTCCTCATCTCTACAGCTTGACCTTGATAGTGGGACTTTGCGGTAACAACCCTTTAACCAGAACTTCTACCTCCTTAATTTGGTTCGGTTTTGAACGGAACCCACAAACCCAGAAATTCTTAATTTTCCCTCTTAAGTTCTTTAAACTTCAATTTTCTGGAAATTCTGGTCTTCATAAAACTACACTGGCTACCACTATCAAACACACTCTTACAGTAGCTTCTCCCTCATTCCCAATTAATAAGGCTGCAGTTGTTTGCAATAATCCCCCTTTACTTTTACTCCCTTGCATAGCAGTGGCATGTGCCACTGATGTCTCTACTTCTGGGGTAGGCCTACTAGGAGTGTGTTCACACAATAATGGCTGATGCCTACCATGACATTTTTTTGCACAAAATTTTAAACTTACAAAACCTTGCTCTGTGACCTTTCAAAAAACATTTAAAACATGCTGTGGACTTAGTTACCCTGTCCTTTCTCTCCTCAAAGGGTAATGCCTCAGCCACCTCACATTTATATGACTTGTGGTTGCCTTCGCAAAATATGCATTCCTTGATTCCCTTAATTTATTCTCAGAGGATGCATGTAGAGCTGACACTGTACCTGGGTTATTCCTTTTTGTGGAAACTTTGGTGCTGTGCCTGCCTTTGTCCCCTTGTTTACCATCCCACTGTGCAAACTCAATTCCCTCTCGTCTTGCTAATTCTGTGCCTAAAAGACTTAACATCTGCTGAAGGGGGATGTACACATGTTCGGTAGAGTGTCCCCTACTTAATTCAAGCAAAATTGAGCTAGGCAATTTAGACTCCAGTGTAGGAACCAACATTATACCATACCTTTCCATTCCTACACCCAAGTTATCCAGGGACCTAGTTCTAATTTCAAATTCATCATATAACTGCCGTAACTCCTTGACACTATTAGGATTATTAACAGGAGGTATAGCTAAAAGTGCACGGAGGTGGCTTTTAATTAGATCTCTGGCTTACCAAACCGTTTCTTTAATATATCCCAAGCCACATTATAATTAGCCTCTGTTAATGCTAATCCTTCTATAGTCTTTGCTGCCTCCCCTTCCAAGAGGGACTGCAAATAATTAAACTTCTCCACGGCACTTAACACTTGACTAGAATGAACTGCTGATTGAAAACTGTCTGCCCATCCTTGCCATTCCTGAATACTCCCAGAAAATGGTTTGAGTACAAGCCTCGGTAATTGAACTACAGATCTGTTAACCTTAACTTCACAAACATCATTTGTTGAGTGTTGTGTTTCATTATTAGACCTGGTCTCTAACTGTACTGAGCTGCTAAACTCTTTTGCTCGGAGGCCTACTTTAATTATATCATCAATAATCTCTTCAAAGTAAATTATGTTATTTTCTATTTCATCCTCTTCTATAAGAGCCTCAATTTTAACATTTACCTCACTTAGAGCAACCTTTTTAGTTTCTAATATGGAAAGCTGCGCAGTCACTAAGCGTAAATCCTCTTGCTCTATGGCAGAATCTATAGTGGCAATGACCTTTGTAATTAGACCTTTGTAGGCGCTTCTCCTTTTTATAAATTTGTTCAATTCAGATGCACTCATCTTCAATGCAAACAACAATTAGGCTCAATACCAAATGAGCTGAATTGGCAGAAATACTTAACCAAACTGATCAAACGCAAATTTTACTTTCAAATAAACTGAATTGCTGGGTGGGGTACTAACCAAACACCAGTATGGAATACCAAATTTTCCACCCAGGTTACTGGCGCACCGAAGTCTGCAACCTTCGCCTACGAATAATAAACCAAAATTAACCAAACCGGTAAAAATGTAGGCCAAAAACAACGACAGACGACTGGCCAAGTTTCGCAATTGGGCGACCAAACTTTCTACCCTGGGACCTTAATTCAATAATAACCGAAAATTAACCAAACCGGTAAAATGTAGGCCAAAAACAACGACAGACGACTGGCCAAGTTTCGCAATTGGGCGACCAAACTTTCTACCCTGGGACCTTAATTCAATAATAACCGAAAATTAACCAAACCGGTAAAATGTAGGCCAAAAACAACGACAGACGACTGGCCAAGTTTCGCAATTGGGCGACCAAACTTTCTACCCTGGGACCTTAATTCAATAATACTCAACCCGTCTAGGCCTAACTTGGGCTACAATTTGCACAATCAGAACTTTGCCGAAAAATAGTCACTGACTCAGTTTTGGGGTAGAATCCGGTTCTGAAAGACCATGTTATTTTATTTATTTGCTGGGTTCAAAATCCCAGCTGAGCCGTGAACGGCCAAATTCTAAAGGGCCAGTTCTACCTACAGCCCAAGTTAAGCTAAAATTAAAACTTACGGATTTGAGATCCTATTAGGTCCTACCTCAGGGTTGCTGACTCGATGCGGGCCTACCTTAGACCTTAGTTACATGAATTTAATATAAAAACAAAAGGGGTACTATTTATGGTCTTCTTTCTCAACCTTGCAACAACAACGCAACCTGGACTATTGCACGATGCAACAATCTTGTATCTAAACAACCAAACTGAATTGCAAGAGAGCTCTCTATCAGACCACACCCTGTACGTACGACATCCCACAAACGAGTAGAAAGGACGCGCAGCGCCCCAAAATGATGCCACCAGAGTGACCAAACAATGATGCCACAAGAGCTCAAAAATGCTAGCTCTAAATTAAGTTAATTTTTCACTAACCTTACAATTATGAGATGGATATATATACACCTTAACTTAATATATACAAGCAATGCTGCATCAATCAGCTTAGTCATCATATCGCCTTGGGACAACAATGGTTCTTCCTCTTCTAGATTTTCTAACAGTTACACAGCCTCAGGCCCACATTTTCTTTACATAATCTTTTTTTAACATCTGTGCAACTGGTATCCAAAAGAAAATGTATCAAAATCACTGAGGTCACGAGGGTTTGTGTGCAGACGAGAAATATTGCAGGGAGTATTTAAGATTTCTTTTTATCTTCAGAAGCATGAAATAAGATATGTACTTTGCTACATGTATTTTATAGAATGTGTTTATGTAAAATCTATCCTAACTTATCTCAGTTTTCCACAACACTAGTCACAAACTAGGCCATTACTTCTCCAGAATTATGATACATATGACTTGAAGCTACGATTAAACTTCTCTTAAAATTTGCTACTTAGGAAATTAGAATATGCTTAGGCTAGTACTAGAGCCTATGCATTTAAATGAGATTATGTAGGCGTACGAGTAAGAATTCTGTAGTAAAAATCTCTTACTCAAAATTCACTAAAAATTGGCAATTTCCCAACCTAAAATGTATACCTAACAGACGGCAGTTTGGGGCCAGAAATGAAAAGTTTCACATTGTTTTTTGCTTAAAATGTTACATTACTATGTAAATTAATAGAAAAACTTAACCCTTTCGGTACTGCTCGTGCGGGCGGAACGTATGTCTCACAGATGGCATTTCCTTTACGCCTGTTCAAGTGCGGGCGTGAAAATTAAGATCGTACGGCGACCATAGTTAGGTCTTAAAGAGTTAAAGGAGGATGTATGCAGTTAGAGTGTTCAGAAGAGCAGTGTCCATTATATTAGCGATAGTAAAGAGAGAGTGAGGCAACATTGCGGCGAAGAGAAAGGAACTGAAGACAGTCAGTAAGAGGCGGGGAATTGATGAGACGAAAAGCCTTTGATCCCACCCAGGGCCGGCGAGAGCTGCCACGGGCCCCGGGGAAGGATTGGTATATGGGGCCCCCCTGTTTATTCAGTATTTTATTATGACTTTTTTGTGTACATAACAAACAAACTGATTATATGTCCAAGTCACTATTCAAAACATACTGTATGATAATCTCTATAAAATGTATGTTCATTGATTATATTTCCTCTGTTATTTAATCAATTGCTTTATTAATATTTTTAGATTTTATCTCCCCTCTTTCCGGGCCCCCTAGAGGTCCGGGCCCCGGGGATTTAACCCGGCTTCCCCGCCCTCTCGGCGACCCTGATTCCACCCAGTCAAGTACAGCTGTGTGGGTTGAGCCACCCCACACATGAGAAGCGTACTCCATACAGGGGCGGACAAGACTCGTGTACAGAGACAGCGACTAAATGGGGGTGAGGAAACTGCGGAGCCGGTACAGCACACCTAACCTCTTAAAAGCTGTTTTAGAGAGTATTCGTGATCTTTCCAGGAAAAATTGTGGGAAAAGGAAACACCAAGAATGTTAGAAGAAAGCGAGGGACTGCGTTATAAATTGTTGAAGATAAGGGGATAGTCGTGTGGAAGATTGTGACGAGTAGACAGATGAAGAAACTGAGTTTCTGAGGCATTGAAAGCAACAAGGTTTTCTCTGCCCTAGTCGGAAATAGTAGAAGGATCAGAGGTCAATGCTCCATAGCCATCTCACGCGAATCATGAAGTGACTGTTGAGAGAGACGCTTTAGAAGAACAATGACCATCTAACCGCAGCTATAGATTGGCCAGAAAGGAAATCAGAGATGAAGGCACAGATAGAAGGATAGAAACCGAAGGAGGGCAGTTTCGAAATTAAAGATTTGTGCCAGACTCTCTCAAAAGCTTTTATGTCTAGCACAATGGCAAAGGTTTCATCGAAATCCCAAAAGGATTTGGTATCAACTTTTTGCTGACGGATGAATAATAAATAAATTGTTTGAAAAAAAATTCTAGAATTAAATTTCATTAGTCAACTGCTTTTCATCAAACTTGCAAGACAGATTATTTAGAGACGTAATATAAGATGCCATGTAATATTCTTTAAAATTTACTTTTATCAGCGTCGTGGTAGCTATGGAATTATAAGTTTAGGGGCCCTATAAAGTTTCCCCTTTCAGTGGCTTTGTACTAGATATGACAGAATTTAAGGTATCTGGATTTACACATGACATCACGAGTAAAGCATAAAACATTTTTACAAATTTCACTATCCACCAGGTTTATTATCTTTTTTTAATGAGTAGAGTGACAGAAAACGAACATTTTCCACTGAATGATTGTAGAAATGAGAAGAGAGAAATTAAACTAGGGAGGAAAAGAGTGAGGGTCTGCATCTTGAATGAGTGTGAGATGCTATGCACTATCCAAACTCGTTATTTGTTACACCTACAACCCAACACCATATCCATTTACCGTACTGGATCAGACAAAACATTTTTCTATAAAACCTATACTTATCGGAATGACAGGACCATAACATCGACGCTCTAAAAAACTAACAACCTAACCTACGCTAATCTAAACTAACCTATGCTCAGAGATGGAGAAAATATATTAAAAATGTATCTTAGACAAAACACAAGATACTACCTTACTGTGTATCAAAGATACAAGATACTTTTTAAGAAACTGGCATGATACAAGATACGTATCTAAGATACTTTTCTTGATCCAAGATACATATCTAAGATACTTTTCTTGATACAAGATACTTATCTAATCAGTTAAGTTTGGAGACCAGAAATCAAATGAGAAAAAGAGCTTCAAGTCTTTTAAATCATTATATTTTAAATGGCATGGCTAAATTTGGTTTGGTATGTAAACAAAGGCTTTGATAACTTAAGCCGTTTTTTTCGTCCAAAATCTGACTTGAAGTCACATTCTTTCACTGACTTCAAGTCAGATTTGTGGTGGAAAAGAACGCGGAAACTTGAGACTGTGACGTCAAATGTAAACAAAACTAAGTTATGCCCACTCTTTGCCATGCCTATTTCGTAGTTTAAGGGCTAAAGGCTTAGGCATTCGTCTGGATACTCAACATAGGGCAATAGGGTCCTACCTTCAGGCTTCTATCATGAATCCAGCCCATAATAAGATTGTATAAGGCCTAAACTGTGACCTAGGTTAGATTTGAGCTCGCCACAACAACGCTAGCATAGCCTTTATAGGGCTCTGGACTCTGGAGCTGGCTTCGACAAAACTCGAATCAGTGTAGTCGGAACTTGAGTTTTGAACGAAAAGAACGTGGCAGACTTGAGTTAACTTCACTTGACTTCAAGTCAGTTGAACGAAAAGAAAACGGCTTTAATCGTTACTGATTTAATTTTTAAATCACTGGGCACTTTTGCAGGTTTTATGCTTATGATATTGTAAATTATTTCATTTAATAAGCCACGAGACTGTTCTGTAGCAGAAAAATTTTCCTGTTCTTAAATTTCGGTTAATATTCGTTTTAATGCTTTGTTCGTTTTCGATAGAAGGAGACATTCTATGACAATTTAACATATACATTCGTATTCAGGACACCTTGAAACCTCAGGGAAACTGATAAAAATCAAGGAAATGTAATAATTATTTTTTATGAAAAAAAAAAAAATTTAGACGTAAAAAGCAGCCATTATAGGCCATTGACCGAGTATTTAGCTCTTAACGCTGTTAAAATTTTAACGAACGTCGCCCTCTCCAGTTTTATGGGGAGACATCTCGTGGCAAAATTAGGAAACATACTGTAGGTCAAAACAACCAATTACATCTCGTTTTGGTTTCACGTGACCTTATCCGACCAATCAGAGACGTACATTTTGAATCTCTCATAATACATACTCATTCAGAATGCTTTAGTCTGGTTTTTATTATGGTTTGCGGAGGTTGCGATTGCCTGGGTTTTTGGTACCTTGGAACGCAGTTCCAAAAAACTACTGTTGTTTGCGGTTCCTCAGAGAGACGCAACAACTCTTGTTCGCCTGATCCAGCAACATATTAGGCCTGGGACTACAATCTATTCCGACGAGTGGCGTGCGTATTCTCAACTTGGAAATCTAGGCTACATTCACCGGACAGTCAACCATTCACAGCGGTTCGTGGAAGACACCGTTCACATTCAAAATATTGAGTGTTGTTGGAAAGACGTGAAGAGCTGGATATTACGGTCTGGCAACAAAACCCAATCAGTTTAGGTTAGGTTAGGTTAGGTCTGTTTAGGTTAGGTTAGGTCTGAACCAAAACACACTTTTCTGGTGTTTTTTGGTGTGATTTGCTCAAATCTGAACTTCGTTTCTTTGGGAAATGAGCCGTTTTTGAGAAATTTTCAATTTTAAAATTTCTCAAAAACGGCTCATTTCCCAAAGAAACGAAGTTCAGATTTGAACAAATCACACCACAAAACACCAGGAAAATGTGTTTTGGTTCAGAAAGGAGGAAAAGCACTAAAACGAATAATTACCTAAATTTCTTTGTGACGGTCTAAATCTAATGACATACAGTATTTCAATTTATTTTCAAATAAGTAAATATATCCCAGAACGTATAATAGGGAAAATTTATTCGAAGTAGGGCATGGTTCTGATTAATCAGTTAATCATTGTTTTGAATTTAATCATTAATTAATCTAAAAATAATTTTAGAAAATGATGGGAAATGATTAATTTTCCTCATAATTTCACCACCATTTTACCTTAAATTTTGTAATGTATCATTTGAATTTGGCACCTTTTTGCATGTATAAACTATCTAATTCGCCCATGCCTGATTTCTTGAACTAAAGCAAACTAAATGTTTGAGCAAAATGTTTTCTTTGGTCTTATCTCACGCAACAGAAACAATAAAGCTCTTTCTTACTCTTTTGAGAAGTATTTAATTTTTAATAATTTTTAATCGGTTAATCATTGATTAATTATAAAATTTAATCATTCAGCACTATTTCCTAAAAATTATTAATTAACCATGCCCTAATTCGAAGCCACACCTACAGTCTACACCACTCACTGACGCTCACACAATAATAATTGCGTTTGTACAAGTTCACGACTTGAGATTAGCCATCATACATTTGACACTCCCAGTAATTGGAAGAAACAATTTTTATTTCAAAATCACGACGGCAGAGATTGAGTCTTGAAATGTATCTTGTATCAAATATGCCATTTTAAGATACAAGATACAAATAAATTTGTATCAAAGCTACAAGATGTAAGATACTTTTATATTTCTGTTCAAGATATAGATACAAGATGCAATTTGTATCTAAGATGCAGTATCGAAAATATAGTATCATATCGATACTGCCCATCTCTGCCTATGCTAACCTAACCTAACTTAATCTAACCCATAATATACTTGTCGATAGAATATCAAGTAGATCAGATTTCATAATCCCATCTGCATAGTGCATAGACAATATCTGGCCCAGATGGGACATGTATTTACACAAGATATGCAAAACTTTTCACCAGACTCAGGTAGGCTACGGTGCGGGGCTGGAGGTTAATAAATAACAGGCCCGTAGTCAAGGGGGTGTGGGGGGATGTCGAACGACCTCCCTTGACAGGAAAGGTCCACTTTTGTAACCATAGTTATAACTTATGATGTGATATTATAATATATAACATCATTTAGTAAATAAACACTTGCATTTTTTTGGCATTTGTTTTTAAACTTCACAAACTCTTCTAAACTTAATACTCTAAACCCCCTCTGCAGTGACTAGGTCGTTGCACCAAAAGTTCCGCCTTTCTACAATTTCGAGCCTCCCCCTTTGGGAAGTCCTGGCTATGGGACTGAATAAAGAGTATGGCTAGCGCATGGCAGGCATCTCACACTGTTACAGACGCAGACCCCTTTCCTATTCCTTCCCATTTACTTCCCCTTCCAAATTACAGACAGAGACGGCAAATTCACATGCACGCTCCTGTGGCTTAGATTAGGTATAATTTAGGTGAAAAGTCGGTGATTTTCGCAACATTTTGAGCTAGTGGTTACATTCTTTTCCTAATAAATTAGGATTAAAAACTGCACACAGTTAACTGCAGTCTAGAGTTTAATGATGGGGAGGGGGGTGCTTGTTTTAGTTATATTGGCCATTATTGGGGGCTTTGAGGCAATGGCACATTTGAAGGTAATTGATTTCCTCAGTTTTCCTAAATAAAATATACCACAAGTAATTACGCAGTTTAACTTTTTAAATATTTTTTATGTATATAAATGACAAATAATATTTCATTTGTAAACAGATGCTTATCCACAATAGTTTATAATAGTTTACGTGAACTATCAGCTGAATTTTGAAAGAATTGAAGAAAATCCTATATGTAGGCATGACTAAAATTATATATATATATATATATATATATATATATATATATATATATATATATATATATATATATATATATATAAGAGTATATATACAGTATATCAAGAACTTAAATGATTGTCGTTTCCTGTGTATATTGCAGTCTAGATGTTGTTTTGCTCACATACCGTCATTCTATAACTTGCAGTAACTGTAATTTATTATTATATCTGGGGAACTATTTTGATGAAAATTATGAGTGCTGCTTTAGTCCTTACATATTTAAATTGAGTAGATACACAACAAAAGACTAGATGCCATTGTGTAGCTTAATTATATTTTTTCTTTTCAATATGTAAGTTACAATGTAATATGAGAGAACTACCTCAAATAATGGATAGGTCAAAATCATCAACTCTGTTAATTTAACCTAGCCTAGCCTATCCTGACCTTGCCAATGACATTAAGGAGCGTATCGTTGATTCTGGCATGTCCTCTGTAGCACCCTAATACATAAACAAAAAAGGGGGATAACAGAGGATACTAGTGAACTCCCTACGGGTTTTCCCCGCACGGGGTTTTTCCCTATAAATTTTACTTGCCCGCCCCCTCATTGTCTTTGTTTTCGTACGTACGTACGTAGGTACATACCGGGAATAAGACTTACTCCCTTCCTATCTCACCAGTTGCCATTTGTGCTTGTCTCATTAACGGCAACTCATTCGATGATCTTAACGTTCCGGAAATAGTAATGATGATGATGATAATAATAATAATAATAATAATAATGATAATAATAAATATGAGGCAGTTTTTTTTAACTTCCTTCGGGATATTTTCGGTTTGACAGCCGGGGAGAAAAAACAAAACAAAAGTTTCTTTATTTACTTAATGTTTATTACATTTCAGAATAATACATTTTAGTTTAGAGAAATGAAAAATAGTATCAAGAAAATAGAGTTGAAAGTGGAAAAAAATAACATTAAAAATAAGACATTACTAGCAGAAGCCCGTGGTAAAAATACCACGCTTGAACAATCAACCGGGGCAATTTTTTTTTTTAATATTTTCCAGAATGAGCACATACACAAACAAATAAATATTATCCGATTTCAGCTTTATATATATAGTATAGCTAATTTTGAAGTGACTCCAGAACCGTCGCGACCGTCGCGCCGGTTTTGCAGCCCCCCGTGCCAAGTCATGGTTACGGGACCGTCAAACTCTAAACTCTACCAACTTGTTAGGTTAAACGAATGACCGGTTAGGTCAACTGTACGCCCTTGACGATTGGTTAGGTTAAGTCGTGATATTTTCGCTAGTTTACTGTCAAAACTAACGAAAATCTCACGACTTAACCTAACCAGTCATCAAGGATGTGCAGTTGACCTAACCGAGCATTCAATAACACTGGTATGCATCAATTTTGCTGTCAAGGGTTTTGTAAGTGATTCTTATAGAGTTTTTCCTGCTGATTTCGAATCTGCAATCCGTTTTTCTCAATCAGCTCAGGTTATCCGGCTATTCATAATGAATAGAGCGTGTAAAAATGATCCCAATAAATTCTGCTACATATGTGGGACGGTTACCATGCCAAATAACCAGTCCCAAATCACTAAATTTGTGAAGACAATGTATAGAGCATACTTTGGAATTAAGCTAGGGGACCAGGACAAAAATTTCGCCCCTCATATGTGCTGCAAGACGTGCATTGAAAATTTGAGAAGATGGAGCAAAGGCAGAGCGAAATCTTTGCCTTTTGGAATTCCCATGATTTGGAGAGAAGGAAAGGATCACGTGACAGATTGCTATTTCTGCATGACAAACCTCCAAGGTGGGCTTATAAATTTATTTTTCTTAAATATTTTGAAATCCTCGTATGAAACTTGACATAATATTCACCATAATGTAATATTCACCATATATAGCATAATATTCACCATAATGGTAATCATACATTTACATATACATATTGTTATAGAAAATACATTTACACATACATATTGTTATACAAGTTACATTTACATATACAATGATTGTATATTTTCTTTCTTTTTCATTCATATTGTCCCCGAAGGACAATATGAATGAAAAAGAAAGAAAATATACAGACTCCATCGACCTATTTCATATCTTACAGACCGCAGCCTTCCCTCACGAGCCGCCACTGTCTGAATGCTTCTTCTATTTCATATGCAAGTTTTTATATCCATGTTTCTGTGTTTCTATTTTCAGGAGTTAACAAGAAGAATAAACACATTGTTGTATACCCTGACATTCCTTCTGCTATGAGACCTGTACCCCATGGTCCTGGAATTCCAATACCCGACCCACCTCAAACCCTGGACTTCGATGATTCTGATGATGAATCAATGACCAATGCCAATGACCAGTCCCAGTCGTATATACACCTCAAAATACCGCTTCAAATGAGCCGAGGCCTCTCAACCAGGCCAAACTTAATGATCTTACCAGGGATTTAGGACTTTCCAAATTAGCTGCCGAGATCTTGGGCTCACGACTTCGAGAGGACAACTTGCTGGCTCCGGGAACAACATTCTCCTGGTATAGGAAACGAGAGGAAGAATTCCGCAAGTTTTTTGCAGTGCACGAAAATACCTCTTCCTTAGTGTACTGCTGCAATGTTGAGGGGCTAATCGAATCCTTGGGCCTGCCATATAACGCATCAGAATGGAGGCTATTTATAGACTCGTCTAAACGAAGTTTGAAAGCAGTACTTCTCAACATTGGGAATAGGGTTGCATCAGTCCCTGTAGCACATTCCGTACAACTTACTGAGAGCTGCGATAACATGAAAATTTTACTGGATGCTCTCGTATACGACCAACATAACTGGAGGATCTGTGGAGATTTGAAGGTAATACTAATATCATAAGTAAACTATTGCTATTGACTATGTTGTTTTTCCAAAGGTTATTTGAGAGCGTATAAGAACATTTAACTTCCCCACAGAAGTGATACAGTCCAATGCATAGATTTTTTTATCTGATAGAACAAATTCTCTAAATTCTTTAAATATTTTCATTTTTTTTCAGATTGTGGCATTTGTATTGGGAATGCAAGGGGGATACACGAAATACCCATGTTTCCTCTGCAAATGGGATAGCCGAGCGGATGAGAAGCACTATGCACAGCGTGAATGGGCATCCAGAGAGAATTTTGAACCTGGGTCGCATAATGTCGTTTCAGTGCCCTTGTACCACCAACAAAAGTTTTGCTCCCACCACTTCATATTAAGCTGGGCTTGATGAAAAATTTCATCAAATCAATGAATAAGGAGGGTTCAGCATTCCGATATCTCGAGAGTAAATTTCCTCATATATCTGATGTTAAACTAAATGCTGGGGTTTTTGATGGTCCTCAAATTCGAACTTTGATCAAGGATACTCAGTTCGAAAACGCAATGACTCCAACTGAGAAGAATGCCTGGCAGGCATTCAAATCAGTTGTCACTGATTTTCTTGGCAAGCGTAGAAGTCCAGAATACGAGTCCGTTGTCGAAAACTTGATGGAAGCTTTCAAAGCTCATGGGTCGCGCATGTCCATAAAAATGCACTTTTTGTGGTCCCACTTGGACTATTTTCCTGAAAATTGCGGGGATTATAGTGAGGAACAGGGTGAACGATTTCACCAAGATATCAAAATAATGGAAGAGAGGTACCAGGGAAACTGGGATATCAATATGCTGGCGGACTATTGCTGGTGTTTGAAGCGAGACGTGCCCGAAGAAAAACACAGACGGAAAGCCAAAAAAACTTCCTTCCTTCCTCAATAAACTTTTTTCCATATTCATTGTATGAATAAAAGTATTTATTCACACAATGTTTTCATTTTTCACGAGTGTTCTTATAATATTACTCGTATCTACAGTGTTTAAGCTAAAAAAATCAATAAATTTGGGGATAAAATTGGACTTATAATAAATGGCCAATAGAGAAAAAACCTGACCTGATTGAGGAAAACCAATGTCATTTTCGAATTCAGCATGGTCGAATTATATAATATGAGTTGAAAAAACCCTCACAGCAGACAAAAATATTTCATATGCATACCAGTGTAATTTTCCTGTAGGTTGCCCCTGTTGATTGTTTAAGCGTGGCATTTTTACCACGGGCTTCTGCTAGTAATGTCTTATTTTTAAATGTTATTTTTTCCACTTTCACTCTATTTTCTTGATACTATTTTTCATTTCTCTAAACTAAAATGTATTATTCTGAAATGTAATAAACATTAACTAAATAAAGAAACTTTTTGTTTTTCCGCCGGCCGTCAAACGTAAAAAAGATCCCTCCTTCGCAACATCTATAGTTATATGATGGAGGGGACCTACCGCTTTTACGTGCAATCCAAACCACGGGTCGTTACATTATTTGGGTACACAGGACGGTCACCCATCCAATTACTACCCAGACCCAACGTCGCTTAACGTTGCTGATCTAGTGTGAAGCAGCGTTACGACGTAGCCCCTATGAATCATCTGGTAGGATATGCTCAAATGTTTCGCACTCTCACGTCAACACTATTGATGATGATAATAATAATGTTTGGAATTCTTTAACTTCTTTCGCAACGGCACATGCCACGTGACGAAGGGGCCCTACAGCTTAACGTGGGATCCGAATCACGGGTTACTACATTATTGGAAAGGAGAAGACGGTCACCCAACTACTTACTGAACAGATTTCAACGTTGCTTAATCTCGCTGACCGAACGGGAAGCGGTGTTCGACTTGGCCACCAGCGTTAACAAAAGAAAAAAGGACCCACCCCATTCTCCCTCCACTTTCTAGTAAACTAGCTACCACGTCCACTGTTATGCTGTGACTTTACAATGGTCCCCCCAAAAAAAAAAATCCTTTCTTTGATAAAAAAAAGAAAAGAAAAGCAGAATTAGTCAATAACTCATTCATTTCATAGTGAATTCCAGATCACCTGAAGATCAGGGCCCCCAGCCTCAATTACCAAATGATATCTTTGTTAAAACTAACGAAAATATCACGACTTAATCTAACCAATCGTCAGGAGCGTACAGTTGACTTAACCGGGTATTCAATTTAATTTATTATTATATTTGGTACTGTAAAGCAAAAAACAAGAATACATGGGGGCCCTGATCTTCAGGTGAGCTGAATTCCTATTAGAGACATAACTTACAACATTTATTTACAAGTAAATTTATACTTATAAATGTGATTAAATGCGTAAAATATACATTAATTTAACGCTTATTTCATAATCTTCATATAATATATACTCTTGGTATAATTTATTATGGTTGTGAAATAAGAGTTAAATGTTAATTGTCATCAGAGCTGGGCAGTATTTAAATACATTTGTATTTAAATACGTATTTAAATACATTTGTGTATTTAGAACTGTATTTATAAATACATTGTTTTTCATGTATTTAAATATAGTATTTAAATACTTTAATGAGTATTTAAATACAATGTATTTAAATACTCAAAATATAAAAATGTAAATACTTTACTGGTTTAATACACGTTCTGTACTAGCACAGTACGACGCGTCGACAGTGTAGTACAGCATGGTTCATGTTTCAAACAGTTTGGGAAAACATCCTCTCATAAAAAGACTGTTCCTCCGCTATAACACGACATTACCATCTTCGGCACTGGTAGAGCGAATATTCTCATTCGCGGGAATCACTTTGACTCCCAAAAGAAACTCTCTTTCAGACAAAACTTTTGAAAGATTGGTTTTGATCCGCAGCAACCGTGAAATAAAAGAGAATTCGTAAGATGCCTTATGTTTATGTTTACGTTTTATGTTTACGTTTATGTCTCATCTACTCATTAATTGTTACTCATTTTGCAATGATATAATGAGTATAATATGTCACTGGTTGAACATCGTAAGTTCTAAGTTCTTTTGTTTTTGTTTTGTTCTAAAAATGGAAATATATAATCGGAAATTAGATGGTACTATTTCTTTATCCTTTATCAAGTATTTTATATTGTTGTTACTCATGAATTAGTGAATGCATATGTTAAAATTTGTATGTATTTAAAATGTATTTACAAATGTATTTAAATACAATTGATGTATTTTGTATTTAGTATCTAAATACATTCGTAAAATGTATTTAGTATTTAGTATTTAAATACATTTCTCCCATGTATTTGTATTTAGTATTTAAATACATTCAATGTATTTATTGCCCAGCTCTGATTGTCATACAAATTCGCAGAAGAGTTACTTCTGTCTGCAACAGAAATTATTGATAATTCCTACAATTTTAATAATGCGTGCCTTAACCCATTAACTGCCATTGTTCCCATCTGAGAACACATTTTAACAATATTATAGAATTAAAACTTAAAAATTAAAATTTTAAATTAAAATTTTTTATTTTTAGATTTTAACTTTAATTTTTCTTTATCAGAAAGCTTTTTCATGTTTATCTAAAGCAGGTATGGGGCAATTACAGTTAAAAAAATAATTGGTTACAACTACAATTACTTTGCATATGCTCAATTACAATTACAATTACTGCAGTTGGCAAAAGTAATTGATTGCAGTTACAGTTACAGTGAAAAGTAATTAATTTCAGTTACAATTACTTTTCATAAAAACACCTAATATAAATGAAAAGAAAGGGCAGAAGTCTACCATTAATTTAGGATCATATGTAGAATTCGGACCTCTACCAAGGTTGGGGTCCGAATTCTACATTAGCGGAAGGTTGGGGTCTGTATTCTCCATTTGGCTTGTTTAAGCTACTCTTTAACTATTTGAGTTTCTAGTACACACACAAACTATTGAAAGCTATTGGAATCGCCAAAAAAGTTTTATTAAATCAATGCATGGATGTAGGAGATCACACTTAAATTCATACTTAGACGAATTTATGTGGCATGAAAGACACATAAACAATACGTTTTTCCAATTTTGTGATACCATTTTTTCACAATATCCTTTTAATTAAACTTTCACTTAATAAGATTGGATCAAATGTAGAATTCGGACCCCAGCCTTCTTTAGTTAGCTTTATAAGGCTAACTAACGAAAATATCATGACCTAACCTAACCAATCGTCAAGGGCGTACAGTTAACCTAACGATTGGTTAGGTTAGGTTGTGATATTTTCTTTAGTTAGCCTTATAAAGCTAACTAAAGAAGGCTGGGGTCCGAATTCTACATTTGATATAAGATTTTACAATTGTGTGATTTTAATGGTTTTTATTTGTGATAATAATAATAAAATTTTCTATGAACCTTTAAATTGTTTATTGATGTCCTTATACGATTCGTTTGGGGTCTGGCTTCTATAATCTATACATTAGGGGAAAGTTGGGGTCTGGATTCTACATTAGGGGAAAGTTGGGGTCTGGATTCTACATTAGGGGAAAGTTGGGGTCTGTATTCTACATTAGGGGAAAGTTGGGGTCTGTATTCTCCATTAGGGTTACCTGGGGTCCGAATTCTACATATGATCCTTAATTTACAACCTTAACTTTTTATTTCCATACCCAGTACCCATAGTGTGAATATTATTCTATTTGAACACGTATTTAAATCACAGTTCAATTAGTAGTCAATGTAATATCAGGCGACTTGTTCAATATTAATTGGGTTCATTCTCATTGTTACTGTGAATGTAATTGTTTTCAATTACAGCTACATTTTTAGTTAGTCAATTACAGTTACAATTATATTTTTAGTTACTCAATTACAATTACACATCAATTATTTTTTAAAACTGTAATTAATTACGATAAATTACAATTACAAATTACAATTACCCCATGCCTGATCGAAAGTCTCTGAAATTGAATATGCTACAAAATATCAAGAAATATATAAAAAAAATAGTTCTGGCCCTTAATTGGTTAATGTATCCTTTTGGCTATAATGATTGCTTTACAACTATTAAAATTGGACTTAAGTTTGTAAATAATTTAATTGCAATTTTCAGGGGTATAAAAAAAATATTCACAGTATTTTATGGAAGTTATTCGTCGTTAAAAAGGTGAAGTTAATTTACAAGCTCAATTTAGGTTGGACACCAGTCTTTATTACCTCATTCCCTTATCTCGCCTATAAAAGGGCGCTTTCGATACAATAACAGTATTTTGTAAGATGATTTAAAAGGGCGAGATAATATATTAGAATGAACCTAAAGACATTTAGTCGACGAGACATTTATTGACATTCTCAGAAGCTAACTTACCTAAACTAACTTAATCTAGCCCTAAAAAAAACGTCGATGAAGTGTCGTTCGCCCGATAAATTGTAATATTGCATTTATTGTAACAACAAAAATTTTACTATTCTAATAAATATTTTCACAATGACTTTAATGACTTCACAATGATTTAAATTCATTATCTAGTTTTGATCTATTAATTCGTTTTATGTATTTGAAATTAATTTGTACTTCTTATTCATGATTTATATATTATTAATCATAACTACCTATTAAATGGTCTATCTTTAATTGATCTGAGAACTCAGTAAAGCATAAAGCTTAAGGGCCAAATTAAATAAAATAAATTGTCCAATTGGACAGTTACTTATTTTATGTTAAAATTATTGTAACAACAAAAATTGTAAAATTGTAACATTCATTGGATCACCTGAAGATCAGGGCCCCCAGCCTTCTTTAGTTAGCCTTATAAGGCTAACTAACGAAAATATCACGACCTAACTAACCAATCGTCAAGGGCGTACAGTTGACCTAACGATTGGCTAGGTTAGGTCATGATATTTTCGTTAGTTAGTCTTATAAGGCTAACTAAAGAAGGCTGGGGGCCCTGATCTTCAGATCTTCAGGTGATCCCATTCATTTTATAAATAAAATTAAAAATTATTGATTAAAAAAAGGAAAAAAGTGATGAGACGTGGCTAAGATTTCACCTATTCTAAAGAGTCCCTCGTTCGTCCGGAATGACTCGTTGAGTCAAAGTTCCAAGTTCCTCAGTGAAGCGCCTTTTCAAAAATTTCCGTCTTGCATCTTACTTGATTTGGTTAATAATACCTATGTTTACACGCTATTATATCTTGCAGTAAAACATTAGAAAAAAATGATTTCCGTAATTGATTAATTATTTATTGATATACTTTTTAATAAACAGAAATATTCTACATCGATTTCTTTATTGAAGCTTTTCTCTGTTCTTGTAGCCACAGTCAATTGGAGGTTTTTGGATGACATTCCACAGAATAAACCTTCTTTACCTTTTCTTAATTTTATCCCTTTAAAGATTTATAAAATTAAGAACGAGCCAACATAGTCAAACCAACCATGTTGAGCCAAATATTTTCGGTACACGGGAATTTCTTTACAGTTTACGTCATCCCAAATATGCTTCCTTGTAGAGGGTTTATATTTTTTAGTGTAGCTTAATCAATATATGGTTTTGTTTTAGGTTAGTGCTTGTATATATATATATATATATATATATATATATATATATATATGTGTGTGTGTGTGTGTTTGTGTGTGTGTGTGTGTGTGTGTGTGTTTGTGTGTGTGTGTGTGTGTGTGTGACGAGGTGTAGCTTTGAATACACGAAAGGCCTTGGAATCGTTTTTCTTTTTCCTTGTGGTTTTGCAGCATATATATATATATATATATATATATATATATCAAATAAAAGATGCAAACGTAATTGTTGTTTCAGTGAAATTGTCAGTAGTTTATAAGTTTTGTTGGATCACCTGAAGATCAAGGCCCCCAATTTTCCCACCTGAAGGTCAAGGCCCTCACTTTTTCCCACCTGAAGATCAGGGCCCCCAAATTAAAGGAAGATAAAAATAATAAAATCAGAAAAATTTTGTAATAAAAAAGCAATTTATGAGAAACATTTAAACATAAACTAAAGCTTAGAAACATTTTGTGTTAAATAAACAATATATGAGAAACATTAAAACATTTAAAGGATCACCTGAAGATAAGATCTCTCCCCCAGGTAGAAGGGGGGGGGGGTGAAGATCTTCAGGTGGATCGGGCCGGGGGGGAAGATCTTCAGGTGATTCATATATATATATATATATATATATACAGTATATGCCCGGTTAGGTCAACTGTACGGCCTTGGTGATTGGTTAGGTTAAGTCGTGATATTTTCGTTAGTTTTAACGAAAATATCACAACTTAACCTAACCAATCGTCAAGGGCATACAGTTGACCTAAACGAGCATACAGTTGACCTAAACGGGCATACAGTTGACCTAAACGGGCATACAGTTGACCTAAACGGGCATTCAATTAACCTAACCGGGCATTATATCCCATAGAATGAATTGTTTGTTTTATTTGTCAAAACTGGGGGGAGTATCTCCAGGTGGAGTGGACTGGGGTGGAATATCTTCAGGTGGATCGGGTTGGGGGGGGGTGGGAAGATCTTCAGGTGATCCCAGATCAGTTTTACACAATGATGATAGAGTGAACTAACATAACCACTACGACTCCTATCGGTGTAACCTTAACCTAAAAATTTAACATAAAAATAAAATAAATGTTGCCACCTGAAGATCAAGGCCCCCAATTTTTCCCACCTGAAGATCAGGGACCCCCAGATGAGGCTGAGGCCCTGATCTTCAGGTGATCCGTTTTGTTTTCTATATTGCATTATATGCATTGATATTTACATGATGAATTCATTAAAAATAAATATGATGGAAGAACACCACAAATCTATAGCGATGCTCTTAACTTCACTGTTTATTTTCAAAGAGTATTTTAGACTTTATTTGAAACCATCAATAAATTTCGTACGATGATAATAGAGTTCGACTAAACCCTCAAATGTGAGAAAATAATTATGTATATTCTTTCAATAAACAATTAGTATTTGAGAAAAGTATTAGAAAATTCAACACTACTCTAAAAGAATTATATTCGTAGTATAATTCTATGAGAAATCTACTCAAATTTCTAGTAAGAATCACAATAGTACTAGAGCAGTGTACTTTTATATATATAAATCGAGTTCATTCTAGTGCGATTGAAAGTAAAGTCTACTAGCAATGTTTGTTAGTTCTTCAGATTAGCACAGCGTCATGCTAGTTTAGGTATAACCTTGGTTAACCTTGGTTTGGCTTCAGCCCGAATTGTTCATTCTGACGAAGGTCAAGCTTGTCACTCCACCTTAGACCTACAGTTTAACGTGGAATCCGAACCAGGCCCCTTATCTACCAACTATTTTTTTTTATTGTGTGGAAGGATGAACAGCTGGGTTTTGCTGCGCGCCGCCTGCCGTCACCGGGTCTCGATCCCGGGCCGATGGATTCTTGTCAGCGACGATAACCACTACATCACAGAGGCGGTATATATATATATATACATATAGATGTGTGTGTGTGTGTGTGTGTGTGTTTGTTACGCGTAATCGGTGAAACTGCGTATTTCATGAAATTGGCAGTCCATTTGCCAAATTTATGAAATAAGTAATATTTTGCTTCTTTCATGAAATACCAATTTTGCTCTGCCAATTTCATAAGATAGGCAGAGAAAAAACTGAGAGTTCAACTGTCAGTTGTAAACTATATTTAAAGCAAAATACACAAAAAATTGCTCATTGCTTTGGATCTGTGTTGCTTGAATTTCCTCCACCCTAGTGACAACAAATGGTTTCCATTTCCTTGCCTGGCTTCTTAACCAGTGCCAAACTATAGTGGAGTCTGTCCAATAATAGTTTGAAATTTTACAAAAGCTCACAGAGTCTTGCACAGTAACTGCAAGCCGACTAGCAATGACTGCACCCATCAATTCCAATCTTGGAATGGAAAACCTTTTCAAAGGTGCTACTCTGCTCTTTGCAGCAACCAACCTACAACTTACTTTCTCTTCAAATGTATCTCTTATATAAATACAAGTTACATAGGCTTCCTCACTTGCATCACAAAAAAAATGCAGCTCCAAATTATCTGTACTAATGTTTCAACTCTCCAAAGTATCATCTTGGGATTTCAGTGTCTCTGAGATATGCCAATTCTTTGAACCAATCTTTCCACATGACCACCATATGATCGGGTAACTTTTGGTCCCAACCAAGTCCAACTTCCCAGAGGCTCTGAAACCAAATTTTTTACTTTATTACAAATGAAGCCAGATATCCAAAATGATTAAATACCTTTGAAGCCAAACTAAGAGTTTCAATCTCGGCCAGCTCGACTAAAGATTTCCCATTGAAGGTAAACAAATCTTCTCCTTGCTGCCAAACAATGCCTATCACCTTTGAGTCTATTGCCCAAAGCTCCTTAATACCAGAGTCTTCAACACTTTCTGCTTCATCAGGTCCTACACAGGACTGATTCATAAACTGTTGTAACTGAGAATGATTGGTCTCCCATTTTCTAAGCTCCATACCAGCCTCCCTCATTATAGCTCTAACCTCCATGAATATCTGTTTAGCCATTTCTGTATTATCTACTGAACACAGCAAATTATCACCATAAAATTTTTGCCTTATGTGTTCAACAGTATTAGAAAAGACTTCAGAACATTTCTTAAAATGGTGCTGTACTGTATAGTAGCTGCCAAAAGAAATGGACTAGAGCTGAGGCCACACAACACCAACTTCATTCTATATGCTTGAACCTTGGGTTCATTTTCCAACATGTCTTTTGTGTCTACCCACGGATATCTTACTGCATCTATGTCCTCTGGTTTTACTTTTATCCTCAGAAACGTTTGCTTTACATCTGCGGTCAATGTTACTCTACCAGGGTAGCGTACGATTCAGCGCCGCCACTTCAGCGCCGACGTTTCAGCGCCGCGATTTCAGCGCCAGGCCACTTCAGCGCCAGACTATTCAGCGACGGGCCCTTTCAGCGCCCGCCACAATAGTTTCAAGACAACTCAATAAAATGTGCAGGCTAAGGATCGATATATCTAATGAAAATAATTAATTCAATTTTTTTATTTTATGTGCAGGTACTAATTTTTTTTTATAATGGAAGGAAAATAAAGGGTTCACAAATTCTGAAATAAAAAAAGGAAAAATGATATAAGTGTTGGGAGCAAAATATTCTGAAATTACATCATTAGTTATATGAATAAATATTCTTAACCTAACCTAACCTAACCTAACCTAACTTGAAGCCAGCTAACTACGGCTAACGCCTGCGGCGGGCTGTTTTTAACCTAACCTAACCTAACCTCACCAAACCTAACCTAACCTAATCCCAACACTAATTTTTTTTATAATGGAAGGAAAATAAAGTACCATAACCAAAACCAAACCAACATTATACAAAGTTAATAACAACAAGTAATGTTAATAAAACAAGAAAAGTCAAAACAAGTATAGTCAATAAAAACAACAGAGAAAATGACCGGCGCTGAAAGGGCCCGTCGCTGAATAGTCTGGCGCTGAAATGGCGGCGCTGAAACGTCGGCGCTGAAGTGGCGGCGCTGAAGTGGCGGCGCTGAAGTGGCCCATCCCCCTCTACCAAACCTGACTCTAAGTAACAAAAAAAATAAACCTGCATTTAAATTTGGACCAGTATCTAAACAGTCATTCAAGGACAGACCACCTTTGTTCTTGGTTGAGCCATCAAAAACTACCCTCACTTTGGTGGTAGTTTTTTCTTGTTGTACCATTGCATGGTGTGGCAGATAATGTGCCTCCTGGTTCAACAGCTCACTTTACACCCTTTCAGCATAGCCTTCCTTTACATAGCTTCGGATGGCCTCATTGTATTCATTTAACAACTCTTCATTTTTCCTTAGCCTGAGCAATGAAGTCTCTAAACTCCTATTAGCTAGCTGAAGGTTAGAGCTTGGTTTGCAAAACTCCTTCCAAGGGAGACCAACTTCGTAGCAACCATCTCTAAACCCAGTACCATTTTCAAATTGCTCTAAAATCTCCTTGTTCGCTGCACTTGCCTGCTCCTCCTGTTTGTCTTTTATGCCAATGGATTCAAGTTCTCAAAAGGCCTTCAAATGCCTTTCCAAACCAAATCTGTAATCCCTATTTCATTGCAGTAGCTACCATGTAGCATCCAACCTAACTTGCTTTCAATGGCAACATGACCTTGAGATGTGCGGACAATGTTACCAGTGATGACGTCCCATTAATATTCAGCTCAAATTTCTGGAAATTCTGGTCTTAATAAAGCTACACTGGCTACCACTATCAAACAACACTCTTACAGTGGCTTCTTCAGTAGTACCAACTAATAATGCTGCAGCCGTTTGCAATAACCCCCCTTTACTCATACTCCCTTTCATAGCAGTAACATGTGCCACTGATGTCTCTACTTCTAAGGTAGGCCTACTAGGAGTGTTTTCACACAATAATGGCTGATGCCGACCATGACATTTTTTCACAGAATTTTAAACTTTCAAAACCTTGCTCTGTGGCCTTTCAAAAACATTTAAAACATGCTGTGGACTTAGTTACCTTGTTCTTTCTCTCTTCAACAGGCAAAGCCTCAGCAACTTCACACTTCTATGACTTGTGGTTGCCTTCGCAAAATATACAATCCTTGATTCCCTTTAAATTATTCTCAAAGGATGTATGCACTGTACCTGAGCTATTCCTTTTGGTAGAAACTTTGGGGCTTTGCCTGCCTTTGTCCCCTTGTTTAATATCCAACTGTGCAAACTCAATTCCTTCTTGCCTTGTTAATTCTGTGTCTAAAAGGCTTAACATCTGCTCAAGGGGGATGTAGACATAATTTGTAGAGTGTCCCCTACTTAATTCAAGCAAAATGGAGCTAGGCAATTTAGACTCCAGTATAGTGACCAACATCACATCATACCTTTCCATTCCTACACCCAAGTTGTTCAGAGACCTAGTTCTAATTTCAAATTTATTGTATAACTGCAGTAATGCCTTGACACTGTTGGGATTATTAACAGGAAATATAACTAAAAATTTGCGGAGGTAGCTTTTAATTAACCCAACAAACATGCCCATATCGGCCCCACGTGGGCAACATATGGGCTTGGACACGGGATCCATGTAGTACCCATATGGGTACCATGTATATACCCAGGAGCGTCATTTCAAATTGGCTTGGTGGAGCGAAGAAGGTAGTGAGAGGCCCCTCACATGTCAAAATTTATTAAGTGCTACTCCAATGTACTTTATAATCAAATTAATATAAAAAGAATGATTAAATGGTATCAGCTAGACTGGTTATTTACAGTTAACTATCAAATTATTAAGTTAAGCAATAAATTATGAAATTTATATCACCTAATGTAGTAGAGGATATCTTCATTTTTGCAAATTCATCAACCAAAACATCAAAATTTAAACTTATGTGCCTTTTTTTAAAAAAAAACTCTCATTTGGAGGGCATTGGAGGCCCCTCTGGTGAGTTTAGGGGGCGACCGCCCCTCACGGACCCCCCCCCCCCAAAATGACGCCTCTGTATATATAGGGTGGGGCACGGGAATCAAGTGTTTTTTGAATAGCTAGTAATCGGCCATTAGGAATGGGAGGGGCGTGCGGTAGGTAGCATTCCATTCCTGGGTTCATAGCATTTAACTTTAACTAACACTCACCTTTATCTTTCAGGTGCCATCATGGAGCAGTGGACGTTAGAACACCGCATGTTCGCGTATGATCATTTTGTTAGGAGTGGCGAGTCAGTGACAGCAGTTCAGCGTGCGTTTCGCCGCAGATTCAACATTCATCGAAATGACTCTGTTCCCGCTCGTGACACAATCTTACGTTGGGTTAACAATCTTCGAACAGGAGGCTCAATAATGAAAACAAAACCGAAGGGGCCGCAACGCACTGTGCGTACTCCAGAGAACGTTGAAAGGGTCAGACAAGCGATGTTGCAAAGCCCAGGCCGCCCTGCTCGGAGACATTCAGCTGCACTCGGAATCAGCAATCGTACTGTTAGACGGATTTTGCATGAAGAATTACATTTTCACCCATACAAGTTAGCGATGGTGCAGGAATTGAATGTAAACGATTGCCCCAACGACTGAATTTTGCACAGGAAATGCTTGCACTTTATGAGCAGAATGAAAACATGATGGTGGTAATGAGTGATGAAGCCCATTTCCACCTTAATGGGGCCGTCAACAATCAAAACTGTCGGTATTGGGCTGCTGAAAATCCGCGACAACTCCATGAAAAACCGCTGCATAGCCCTAAGGTTACAGTTTGGTGCGCGGTGGGAAAGTTTGGCGTCATCGGTCCCTATTTCTTCGAACAAAATGGGGTTACCGTTACCATAACATCTGGGCGTTACATTGAGATGGTGAACACCTTTTTCATCCCTGAGTTACGAAGAAGGCGTATTGCTCGTCGACATTTGTGGTTTCAGCAAGATGGGGCCACGCCACACACCGCCAGAGCGTCAATGGCTGTTCTTCGCCCCCTGTTTCCCAACCATCTCATTTCGAGATTTGGTGACATTGCATGGCCCCTCGGTCCCCTGACTTGTCCACATGTGACTTCTTTCTATGGGGGTACCTCAAGTCACGTGTCTACGAGGACAAGCCCCGTACATTAGATGCATTGAAGGAAGCGATCCGTCAACAAATCATCCAAATCAACAGAGACCTGCTGGGAAGAGTGGAGGCCAATTTTCGTAAACGCCTTCAACAATGCGTCGACGGCCAAGGACATCATATGCCAGATATAATTTTCGGTACATGATTATTATGACATGAAATGCTATGTTCTTACGAATGTTGTTCTACCAATATATTTTCTTTACAAAAATAAATATCATTTTCCTGATTATTCCAAAAACACTTGGTTCCCGTGCCCCACCCTGCCCACGTGGGGCCCATATGGGCATGTTTGCCGGGAAGATCTCTGGCTTACCAAACCGTTTCTTTAATATATCCCAAGCCACATTATAATTAGCCTCTGTTAAAGCTAATCGTGATATTGTCTTTGTTGCCACCCCTTCCAAGAGGGATTGTAAGTAATTAAACTTTTCCACAGCACTTAACACTTGATTAGACTGAACTGCTGACTGAAAACTATCTGCCCATCCTTGCCATTCTTGAATACTCCCAGAAAATGTTTTGAGTACAAGCCTCGGTAATTGAACTGCAGATCTGTCAACCTTAACTTCATTAACATTGTTTGTTGAGGGCTGTGTTTCATTATTAGACCTGGTCTCTAATTGCACTGAACTGCTAAACTCTTTTGCTCTGTGGCGTGCCTAATTGTCATCAATAATCTCTTCAAAGTAAATTATTCCATTTTCCATTTCATCCTCTTCTATAAGAGTCTCAGTCTTAACATTTACTTCCTCTAGAGCAATCATTTTAGTTTCCAATATGGAAAACTGTTCAGCCACTAAACTTAAATCCTCTTACTCTGTGGCAGAATCTGTAGTGGCAATGACCTTTGTAACTAACCCTTTATGAGTCCTTCTCTTGTTTCTAAACTTGTTCATTTCAGCTGCATTCATCTTCAATACAAAGAGACAACTGAGCTCAATGCCAAATAAGTTGAATTGGCCAAAGTACTTGACCAAACTAACCAAACTCAAATTTGCCTTCCGCCAAACAAACTGAATTGCCTGGTTGGAGTACTGGCATTGAAAGCATGTAGGGGTAGGTGAGACACGGAAAAAGATCAGCTAAGGAGGACAGTGACAGGAGAAACGGAATTTCCAACACTCTCTGGCTTCTGCCTAACGTCCCCCGCCCCCTCACTGGCGTACTTCCCTGGTCGATTGGTGTTTAAAATCTCCTCCTATTAATATAATCAAGTTTATTCATGAGGACAACCCCTTTGCCTTTGTCTGATTTACAAATGATAATAGAAGGATCATTCTTTAAAATACGTAGTGTCCAAATCCTTAAGAGAAAACACAGGTGAAAACACTGTATAACTTTTAAAACCATAGTAAAATTTGTTTGCCACATGTTTAGTACCAACAAGTCCGTATCGAGGGAACCAGAACCATAAGCATGTAGTTTTTTATATTTTTATGAAGACATTTGACTTAGAGAATGTTCGAGCGAATTCAAACCCATTTTATATAAGCGATATGTTCATGACTGCTTTGCACTTTCTAGGGAAGAAAGTCATACATGTCGTTTTGTTAACGTACTGTACCTGAACGACAGACACCAAAACATTAAATTTACAATGGAGAAAAAGTAATAACAGCTTCTCATTCTTAGATGTAATTCATTTTCCACTTCACTTTTTTAGAAAGAAAATGAGTATCCTTTTAGGTACTAATTACTTTAGCTCTATACCCTTTAAATTCAAACTTTCTAGTATCAGATCCAGACTTTTCCGTGCTTACGGAATTTTCTCTGATTGGACTTTGTTCCATTTGGAAGTCCAATATCTAAGAATTTTTTAAAATTATAATTCTTTTCCTAATTTTATATTTGATAATATCGTCAACGGATTTTTAACCAATCTTTATTGCCCAAAATCTCCTACTCCAGATTTACCCAAGTTACCATTGTGTGTCAAGCTTTCATACGTTGGAATATAGTCACATAAAATGATATCTTTATTGAAATCTGTCCTCGTCCCGACCTTTCCCCAATGTAATTTTCAGTTTATATCTACCAGTACAGCTTCAATACAGTCGATTTTAAAACGCAAAGTTCTCCCAAAACATTTCAAATCCTCTGTTATTTATCTTTTTCAGTGCGCTGGCTGTAAATTCAGCTACAGTACGTAGGTAAAATGCTCCTCCATCTCGAGCAGAGAGTTTGCAAACATAGGTTATTTCTTTCAGAATATATAGACCAGTATCAAAACCGAACTTTTCATCTATTAGAAACCACTTTGAACAATATTCCCATCCTGTTACGTTGGATAATTTCAAAATTTTAATATGTTCACTTCAGACTAACGATCTTACAGTATTTCCGAAACGTCTATCGCTATTAAATAAATGTACAGCATGTTTACGTGGTGGTACTTCTCTCTCTCTCTCTCTATATATATATATGCGGGAGGTGCCCCCTTGGGGCATTGGTTTCTGCGAGTATGTAGAAGAATTACGGCATTTGGAAGAGTGAGGTCCATGGTGTAATGGTATCGCGTCTGACCGGCAATCGGAAGATCCCGGGTTCGATTCCCAGGTGGTTACCTCATTTTTTCATTTGTTTCGTTCTCTCTCTCTCGTCTTGCGCGGAATATCTCCTATACAAGCGTCGTTCTTTACGTTAATTATACTGCGTGTTTGCAGTTAAATGTATATAATGTTACGGCATGCGGGAGGTGCCCCCTTGGGGCATTGGTTTCTGCGAGTATGTAGAAGAATTACGGCATTTGGGAGAGTGAGGCCCATTGTGTAATGGTTATCGCATCTGACCGGCAATCGGAAGATCCCGGGTTCGTTTCCCAGGTGGTTACCTCATTTTTTCATTTGTTTCGTTCTCTCTCTCTCGTCTTGCGCGGAATATCTCCTATACAAGCGTCGTTCTTTACGTTAATTATACTGCGTGTTTGCAGTTAAATGTATATATATACAGGGTGGGCCGTAAGTTTCCATACATAGGAAAAATTAAACGTTTGTTTTTATGTTTCAGATACCCTAAGAATATGCGTTTGACGTAAGATCTTGTTTACTGATGAAGCAAATTTTTACGTCAATGGAGAGGTTAATCGGCAAAACACGTTATTGGAGTAATGCTAACCCTAACTGGCTGAGTCCGACGAAGATGCAAGGTGCCGGTAAAGTGATGGTGTGGGCCGGGATATGGGGTGACAGAATTATTGGACCAATTTTTGTCAGTGGAAATCTTAATGCCGAAAGGTATCTTAACATGTTGCAAGAAGAGATTTTCCCATCCCTGCTAAACGAGGAAGGTAACTTCCCAGTTTACTTCCAGCAAGATGGAGCGCCACCTCATTATGGTCTTCACGTGCGTCGGTATTTGGATCAGCAGCAGTTTCCGGATGCTTGGATTGGTCGGCGTGGTCCTGTGGAGTGGCCTCCCAGATCCCCAGATCTCACCCCCCTTGATTTCTATCTTTGGGGGCACTTGAAGGCCATGGTGTATCAGGAAAAGATACGAGACATAAATCATCTAAAGGAACGTATCACCAACGCCATTACAAGCATAACGTCAACTGTGCTAATGCGTGTTCATCAACAGTGGGGAACACGTATTGAAATGTGTTTTCAAAACAATGGCAACCATGTAGAGCATATTATATAAATAAAAATGGTTGTCCATAAAAAAATGTTTATTTTTCCTATGTATGGAAACTTACGGCCCACCTGTGTGTATATATATATATATATATATATATATATATATATATATATATATATATAAGAGAGAGAGAGAGAGAGAGAGAGAGAGAGAGAGAGAGAGAGAGAGAGAGAGAAGTACCACCACGTACATTAAAAAATGTAAATGGAGATCAAGTCTCTGAAAACAAGGAAATGGCTACCTTGCTAAACGAATTTTTTACGTCAGTTTTTACTATAGAAGATGTAACGAATATCCCTATGGTCATAGACATAATACCTTTTGATAATGGTAATATTTTGGATAATATTGTCGTTAGTGAAGGGAAGTAATGCGCTATATTGATAAAATGAAACGCGTAAATCACCGGGGTCCGGATTCCATATATCCCATACAACTAAAAGAATTAAAGATAGCATTGTTGTGCCGCTAACAAAGATTTTTAATGCGTCTATTTCTGAGGGGTGCGTACCAGATAATTTCAAGTTAGCAAACGTAACACCTATCTTTAAGAAAGGCGATAAAGGTGCGGCGGGAAATTATAGGCCAATCAGTTTAACGTCTGTTGTAGGTAAGCTTTTGGAATCAATAATTAGGGATCGTATAGTCGAACACTTAGAATACCATAAACTTGTTAGAAATACGCAGCACGGATTTAGGCGAAACAAATCTTGCTTAACTAATCTTTTAGAATTTTTCCAAAGCGTGGTTGACGTTTACGATAGACATCGGGCGGTTGATGTAGTGTATTTAGATTTTCAAAAAGCGTTTGACACCGTGCCGCACAAAAGACTCATTGAAAAAACTAAGGCTCATGGAATCAGGGGTGCAGTAATAATTGGCTAGAAGAGTGGTTGCGAGGCAGGAAACAGAGGGTGGTCGTTGATGGAGCGGAGTCGTGCTGGGCTAATGTAGCGAGTGGCGTTCCTCAGGGTTCTGTATTGGGCCCCTTGCTTTTTCTTATATATTAACGATTTAGATGTCGGCCTAGTCAGTACAGTTTCAAAGTTTGCGGATGACACGAAGCTGGGTGGTAGGGCGATTAATGACGAAGATAGAGGTAAAATTCAGGAAGATCTGAATAAAATCGTTGATTGGTCAGTCACATGGCAAATGAGATTTAACGTTGATAAGTGCAAAATTTTGCATATAGGTTCGCGTAACGGTAAATTTGCGTATAGTATGTCAGGGAAAGATTTAACAAGCGTAGAGCAGGAAAAAGATTAGGAGTTATAGTCACTGGTGATTTAAAAGTAGCGAAACAAAGTACAGCAGCGGTCAATAAGGCGAACAAAGTGTTAGGTTTATAGCTCGAAATTTTGAGTACAAATCGCGCGATATTATAGTTCCACTTTATAAATCATTAGTTAGACCCCATTTGGAGTACGCGGTCCAATTTTGGAATCCGTATATGCGCAAAGATATAGACAAAATCGAAAGAGTTCAAAGACGAGCAACTAAGATGATTCCGTCGCTTAGGTCAAAGTCGTACGAGGATAGGCTTAAGGAGTTTAAAATTGACAACACTCGAGACCAGGAGGTTAAGGGTGATCTAATCCAGGTTTTCAAAATTATGAATGGGTTCGATAACGTAGATAGAGATAGCTTTTTCGAAATATCTCAATATAATAGGACTAGAAATAACGGGTGTAAGTTGACAAGTAGAAGGTTCGAGACAGCAGTTGCGAAAAACTTTTTTACGCATAGAATAGTAAATAGCTGGAATAGTTTGCCGGTAGAAGTAATTAGTAGCACGTCTATAAACATGTTTAAGAATCGATTGGACGCGCATGTTGATAGAAAGGGTATAGTTTAAGGTAGTAAAATTAAGGCTTTGTGGGGATAGATCCCACAGCTCAACACAAGTGTTGTGGGATATAGGGAGGCAGCGTCTTGGGTTAGGGGATACTCTCTGTCCTTACACACCCCATTTAAAGAGATTCCTCTGCCGAGCGGTGCCCCCCATAGTACTGTGAGGTATTGAAAAACTCATGATCTTCACTTGCCCCACAAACACCTTTAAATGGGAGACCCAAAATGGGTGCACACACATTTCTACATTACTGTACAGTCTTTACAGCCACACCTACTCTTTTTCTCGTAAGTGTATATATTGTAATGTATATGATTGTAAATTTTGACTTGGTCCGCTATCGATATGGACCGTGACTTGATGGATACCGTAATGAAATTGAC
Source organism: Bathynomus jamesi (assembly GCA_023014485.1). NCBI lineage: Eukaryota > Metazoa > Arthropoda > Malacostraca > Isopoda > Cirolanidae > Bathynomus > Bathynomus jamesi. Next base: position 533,487 of record JAJOZX010002985.1, read on the forward strand.
TGGATTCTTTGGATCCGATATATTTGCATGTCCTTTATAAATAGATATAGAGTGTAACATATTTGTGGATAGTAGTCTATTATGACTTGATCCTCTGGATCAGAGATTCTATCTTTAGTTTTAAATCGATAATTAATTAGTTTTAAATTGATAATTATTTAGTTTCGTAAAAATTGGTCGTTGCCAATTTACCGGCAGTTTTTACATAAATTTCTTATGTTCTTGTGGTTCGGAACCCACGTAAAATTGTAGGTCCCCTCCGCCACCACGGAGGACATACACAATACACGAACACAGTTAGGTAGACCAGCCATGAGTGGATCCTAGGGTCTTTGTTGGTCTGAAACATTATAACATTATTATAGCATTATATATATATATATATATATATATATATATATAATATTGGTTTCCGTGCGTTAGGCGAACAATACGTATGGTGAAGGTCAAAGTGTTACTAAGCTACATTCTAAGGGCCCCATCCTCAAAACGGTTGCGGACCATTGCTTTAAAGTAGTAGTTTTCAAACTTTTCAGACCGAAGAACCCTTTCAAAATTTCAGTCCACGTCGCAGAACCCCGCTATAAAATAATCTTATTTTTACATGCAATTCTAATAAATTCTGTTGGTTTGTAATATATGGCCAAACCACCTCAGTACAGTTTGAACCATGGTAAACATGCTTTTAATATTCTATCTCTTTTTCATAGGAAAAGGCAGGTGTATACACGAAGCGGTTAGGCTTAGTTAGTTTTTAAGGCAGCAGTCAATCGTTTAAGATAAAAAGTTATTTAAAATATTCAGATTTTCATTTCAAAACTAAGGGGACTCGAAAATTGAAATTTCCGCCATTACCATATATTTTTCGCGAAACCTCCGAAGACCTCTCACGGAACCCCAGGGTTCCGTGGAACACAGTTTTGAAAACTCTACTCTAAAGTATTTGATTGTGTTAATCATGAAAAATTATTTATGAAGCTTATAAATCGTGATGTTTCTGGTTACTTAGTTTGTATAAAAATATTCTTGTGTAATCACAATGATTTTAAGATGAAAGGGGTCAATTCAGAGCTATTTTCTGTTACCACTAGTGTCCGGCAAGGAAGGATATTATCTCCCTATCTATTCACTGTATATATGGGTAATCTATCTGATGTACTGAACACTTGCAAAGTAGGCTGTTACAGTGGTATAAAAATTGTAAAGCATCTGAATGATCTGATGTATGCAGATGATCTAGTTCTTGTTTCTCCATCTGTAAAATAGCTCAGAACATTTTTGAAACTAGGAAAGATCACGACATAACATAATCCTAAAAAAGTCATATTATGATTATGAGGATCAAGTACCTAGAAGGATACAAAATTTTCTGAATTTCAATTGAATGATATGGTGCTGTCAGAATTAAGTGACCCAGACAATTGAAGTATCTGGTTCACATACTAAGTGATGATCTCAGATGAGTTTGATATTACAAAACAATATACATAATTACTGTATATGCTCAGGGAAATATTTTGATTAGAAAATTTCATATGTGTACAATAAATAGATGTTGAGGTGACTTTGTTCAAAACTTTTTATACCTCAATGTACACAGCTCACTTGTGGTGGACCGTGGAGCTACAGGATGTATATAATATAGGAAAGTTATTTGTGGCTTATAATAATATATTTAGGTTGCTATTAAGAATTCCTAGGTTTATAAATGGTGTCCCTTCTAGAGTCGGTCTATTATTTGTAGTCTTAACTGTTTCTTCCTAACTGTGCCAATGTCATACAACTTTACATACAGATTTATCACTAGGTTTAGTGAGTCAGTTAAGAAGATAGTCGAAGTTAATGAACTAGCAATAGTTAATGCAGAGGCCTTCAGCAAGGCGGGGCAAGGTCGGGCACTTTCCCGCCCCCCTCTGGAAAATGAGAAATATATTTTTTTTTATTCATTCACTATTTGTGTATGAATTAAGCTGACTCAGTTTAAGAACGATCCTTCAGTACGCTGAGACGTGTCAAAATGTGGCTTCGTTCATCAGTATCTACAGAACGCTTGTCTGGCTTGTGCATGCTGAACGTGCATTGACCAAAAGTGATAGACAGGAAGGAAGCCATCATTAAAGACGTGATTGACCGCTTTGGATCGGACAGGCGTCGCCTGGAGTACTTATTTAGTCAGTGAAACTAAATATTATCATTTGTAATTGTGTATATGTCTGTTTTGAATAAATTGATACCTTGTCAGGTCTTGCCTTCTTGCCCCCTCCCCTGGAAAAAATCCTGCGGACGCCCCTGAGTTAATGGACTAGCAACTGATATATTTTATAAGTCTAGAGTAATTGGCATAGGCAACAGTATATTTATTTTTTATTGTTTCAATTGCCTATGTAATCACTGCTCCAGACAGTTATTACTTGGCCGACCGAAAGTTAATAAAGTGAATGAAGTTAATAACAAGGTCGAAAATTTGCTATTAGGTTAATAAAGTTAATATTTTAATTATGGATTAATAAAGTTAATATCTTAATTATGGATTAATAAAGTTAATAAAATTATTCATAAGGTTAAAAATTTGCTATTGTAAGTTAAAATTTTCGTAATGGATTAATAAAATAAAATTAACGAAAATATGGAATGAAACTGCGTAAGCAAATAAATGATTTCCGGTTCTCTAACATGATGTTATAATATGCATTCTGGATTCTTATTTACATAGAGTCTAACATTGATTAATGATGTATTATTAACTTTATTAACTTTGGGTCGGCCTAATGTTGTACAAACTGGTTATGCATTATTTCTACATTACTCTTTCGTTATTTATCGACGTAGTATTTTTCGGAGCTTTTCTACATTTGGTAGTTAGGCGTGTATTCATACAATATGTAAATACTATGCAAATATTATGTTTTGGCTTTTGTTGTTAGGATCAGTTCATTAGTACCATAAATCACATGTTTAATTAACTATATTAATTTCGTTTATCTTTTTGGCAGAATATATAAATTTCAAACATGCATAAAACTGCGAAATTGGCCTTTGCGAAAATCCAGGCAATTATTATTAGCTATCCTGATGAATTTGTCCAAACTCCAACAACACAATTGATTTGCAACTGGCGTCAAGTTCTCGTCAACCACGAAAAGCACCATTTCGTAGAACTTCACAGAAATACGAAATCACATGTAATGAAAAGTAATACTCAGAATACGCCCCCCCCCCCCTCAGCAAATGTTTCTTACTAAAAAACTGGTCACTGCTTTCTTATCAGTTGATATTCCACTAAAGAAATTGCGCAATACAAACATTATTTCGTTGTTTAAAGACTTGGGCCAACCTATGCCCAGTAAAACGTCTTGTCGACGAAAGGTGGATGAACTGGCCGATAAAGAGAAGAACCGAGTGAAGTCTCTCTTAGATGAAAAAATATTCGTGATCGTTGATGAGTCTGACATAGCGGGTAATAAATATCTCAATATATTGTCGGGTACGCTTAACAAACCTGACACCACATATTTTGTGGCATGTAAGCCTCTTGATACTGCGCCAAACATAAAATTATAGTTCACGCTGTCGATGGTACTATGTGGTATTTCACTATCGAGCGTCAACATTTTTATCTCCTACTCTCTGATGCGGCGCCCTATATGGTAGTTGCCGGAAATGCCATCAAGCCCTTTTACCCTCGACTGTTTCACGTAACATGCGTTGCACATTTGTGCATTGCACATCAAGGCACAGTTCAACAACGTTGATTATTTGATTAGCAGCATGAAGGCTGCAACTGTGAAGAACAAGACAAGAAGACTCCTCTTCGACGAAAGTGGTACCCTTCCAGAACCAATTGTGACTTGTTGGGGAAGCTGGCTTTGAGCTTCATTGTATTAGTGTGAACACTTGCCCAAAGCACGACCATGCACAGTAGGGCGGAGTGAAACACAACTTTTTATTTCAAATTTATTTGCCTCACTTTTTTGGTGTATTAGAACATAAAAATTATGTATTCAGTCATTTTCTGTTTGTAACTCAAACCATCTCTCGCATTTTTACATAAAAGCAAAATGGCCATCAGCCGGTTGTCCATAAATAAAAATATGCTCATAACATAAAAACTAAGTGTTCTATCAAAAAACTAATTGAAGAAAAACGTTTTATAATGCAAAACTATACTTAAAAAACACCATTGTGCGTACATTGTATTGAAATAAAATTGTATCTGGTCTCGGTTGGATGTCGTAAATCAATTACATCTGAATACGATATAAAACCCGTTCATCTCAAATATTATTATTTTTCAGGAGAGGCATCAGATCCTTTTTTGGTTTCAAGTGAGGGAAGCAGAGAGCGACTTTTTATTCTTGACCTAATAAATCCGTCTCTTGATTCCTGTGATATTACTGATGCTGATGCATCTGTAACTAACTTCACGGCTCTTTCGACGTTCTGTGTGTGAATGGGGTATTGCTCAACTTTGAAACATTTTGTTTCGTACTCAAGCAATTCTTCATCACACAATTTAGAAGTGAGAGGTGGTTCACTGATATCACTCCCATCCCAGAAGATGTTGTTTGTCCAATGTGATGCTTTGAAGTTCAATTCTGGTACTCTAAATTCTCTGATTTTCCTTGTATTGGCTTCCTTACACTTTCTTGTCTGTATTATTCGATCGAGTGCAACTTTGCGCAGCTTTTGCTCACTATCTGACAGCATTGATAGAAGAATATTTTCTGAGTGAGCAAAATAGGCATTCCATGATATATAAGGTTGGACAACTTTTTGTATATCTTTGGGTAACAGGTTGAACCTTTTTATCGCATCAAAGATATGTTTGGGTCCATCAGGCAGATACGGTTTAAATTTTATATTGAACCAGTTAGGACCGTAGTTTGTTAGTATGAACAGAACAAGGCTACGTAACTCTCTGGAGGGATTCTTTTGGGAGACATAACAACGACATAGTCTTAGCTAGAGTTAACCATCTAGAGTTGTTAAGGGGACCAGGCTTGAGTTTCTCTAGGCTTCCGTCAACATATCCTTCTCTTATGGCCCCAATTATTCTGAACATGTATTGTTGATCATTACTTAAATCTTCTCTGGGCTCATCTGTGAGAACTGGGATGCTATCGGCCCCAACTGTAATTGGGGAGAACTTTAGCACAGGCCTCTCATGGCAAGTCTTAAGAGCATTACCAATAGATCTACTGAATGATCTTGGCCCAGTTGTTTTCCCCTCGTATCGCTCAAACAGATGCCTTAAGGGAAGTTCATTTGTATGTAACATACAAATGCTCTATTGCAATGGTCGGTTCAGCTTCTGCTCGATGAAATGGATTATGCCACCTTTAGACCCAGTGTTGACATTCGTACTGTCGCACCCTATCACCTGGAGATTCTGGTCTAGTGTCACTTCATTCAAGTAAGCGAACAACGATTCAGATACATCACTTGCTGTTCCAGATTTAGGGCTCAAATGGTTAAAGTATTCTCCACCAGGCTCACTCAATAGTACATAATGTTCTTCAAAATTATATCCTGGTACCATTTACCATCTTTGTTTGTCTTTACCAACGTCTTGTCTTTTCTCCCATCAAAATATAAAGATTTAACATCACCATAACTTTGTGCAGCTTCAACTTGTAATGTTTTCCTCAATTTCTGTCTCCCTCTTCTCACCTTACCTCGATCATTAAAAAAGTCACTGTCTTTTTCGGTAATGATACCCAAGTCCACCAAAGTAGCTGAAGCAATGGCCGATGCAGCCCTATCTGAAACACCAAATCTGTCTGCTTCTATGGCGAGATTGGGTAAAGGGGCTCTAATTTGAATGTTGGAGCATTCATATTCAGACTCAGTTGTTGAACTTTCTTCGGTGTGAATATATTTACTCGTTATCATAGTTATAACCAAATAACGCACAATATAACGCGATAGCTTCTCTCAAAAACCGGTAGATATTATACTAGTGGGTATTTCAAAATATGACTTTCCGCCATTTTGTTTTCGGCAAAAATGCGGCGGGTGGAGGGTCTTAAAAAGAAAATATTATCTTTTTGGAACTTCTAGAGGATCAATACACCAAATCATGAGTGAGGCAAGACGGTTTAATATTTTCACTCCACCCTAGTGCACAGGACACTTCAGATGAGGGGGGGGGGGGGGGCGGGCTGAGAGTTAACAAAAAGGGCACCATCTTCTCCCTCAAAAAAAATAAGTCTCTTCACAGCATTTATACATTTGTCGAAAAAAGTGCACTTCTGAGGCATGAAGGGACAAATGGGAGGGCTGAAGCCCCTGTAGGCCTCCCCTTCTGCACGTCCCTGGGCCCCGAAGTGAAAAAAAATTGCAAGCTAGTTCCAGGGTGAATGAGTGATTGTAGCTCAAGCTGCCGTTAAACAACCTATGCTGGTCGAAAATCTGGCAACACTGCAAAGGTGCTACACGCCTTTATTGGGCCTGATCGAAAAGGTTGAAGAAAGTTGTTACACAATTGCCAAAGCCCACGAGAACTCCACTCCGATCAACTTTGCAGACGACCCTTGCAATTTAAAAGAGTACCTTACCAAATGACTGCAGCGGAATGAAATCAAAGAAATCATATCCTTCCAACGGGAAGAAATTTCGCCCAAACTATATACCAAATTACAAGCAGCACAAGCTACTTCGGCTGCGGTTAAAATTGGATCGGCCTAGTTATTATTTACCTTATATTGACCACTTGTATAATGTTCGTACCTATTGAATCTGAAATAAAGATTGTTCGTTTGTTTCTTTTGTATAGGGTTGCCAGACGTCCCGCATTTGATCCAAAAATGAAGCATTATTAAGCATTGTTTTAATAAAAAAAATTTAATTTTGTTTGTTGTAACCGTTCAAGAAATCTAGTTTCAATTTGAAAAAAAAAAATGGTCTTAAAAAAAACCTCAGAAAAAATTTTGTCCTGCATTCTGTGGGACAAAATCTGGCATCCCTACTTTTGTATATGTAATAGCGTGGAGTGCTAGACCCGTTTGGTTTAGGTTAGAAATTAGGCATAAATAATACTTACACGCATTGTGCTTCCGGTTTTCATTTGGAGGCCTATATTTAATTCTTTCGGTGACCATTAGCTCCAGCGACAACGAAACCATCAGCCCAACCAGCCTTATTTTACCTATTAATAATCTACAGACATTTATTCCTAACTAACATAATAATTAGACGACTTAACACTACACACCTTAGTTAAAGACTACGTCACCACCGTGTCATCTTAATGTAGGCACAATATAGAATCACGGGTCATGTCAGAAATTGACGTTCTACTGACGTAGTCACAACGTAAAACTTAAACGTTATATCGCAACGTTGATAGAACGTTGCATAATGATGTTATATATGTTACAGTCAAAGTGTGTAACCAGCCATTTCACGTAATGGCTGAAACTTTTAGTCATTTCGCGAAATGGCTGTTTCACTTGGTCATTTCGCGAAATAACTAAAATCTTTATCCATTACGCGAAATTGTTGAAATTCCACCTTGGTCATTTCGTAGAAGATCATTTACCCGGTTAGGTCAACTGTATGCCCGGTTAGGTCAACTGTATGCCTGGTCAGGTCAACTGTATGCCCTTGACAATTGGTTAGGTTAAGTTGTGTTATTTTCGTTAGTTTTAACGAAAATAACACGACTTAACCTGACCAATTATCAAGGACATACAGTTGACCTAACCGGGCCTTCAATGGCGGACATTGGAATAACATTGAAGGCCCGGTTAGCATTTGAAAACTTCTATGTTGAAAATTCAAATGTGTTCAAATGTGTATTTGAAGAGTGTTTCTCACTTATTTGAACAGACCTGTGGATGTATGTATGTTTTAGCAGATTTAGTTAGTTAAATAAAGGTTTCCAGTTTTATTGTGATGTTTGTTATTTCTAAGAATTCATGACAAAAGTCATTTTAGCCATTTCACGAAATGACCAAGGTGGAATTTCAGCCATTTCGCGTAATGGCTGAAGTTTTTAATCATTTCGCGAAATGACCAAGTGAAACAGCCATTTCGCGAAATGACTAAAAGTTTCAGCCATTACGCAAAATGGCTGGTTACACACTTTGACTGTAACATATACACGTGAAGTACAAGTAAATGTCTGACGTAAATTTTTGTACGTAGCATAGACGTTGTCTGCAAGTAAGGTTCTATATCCATAGCATATAGTTTCGTATTACATTATTCTTTGTTACAAAATTGTAAGGGAGTTACATACGTCATACTACTATTTCAAATGGGGCCAAATTCTATCCTTGAAACGTTGCGATAACGTTGAATCTACGTAAAGTTTATTAATATCACAACGTTGTGAAGACGTAACTGATACGATAAAAATTTACGTTGTATCTACGTCACAGTGCTAAACTGCAACCTTGTGACAACGTCGTATTTACGTAAAAGTGTTAGTTGGGGTTCGATCTACATGAGTTTGGTTCTTTGCCTACAGGAGTCCAGGAGCGCTCGCAGGTAGGCACTGTGGAACTGCACCACCCCCATGATCTTATGATCTTCATATTTAAATATTTAAAATAGCCTCTCTAATTGTTTTTTTTCAATGAACTTTGAGTTTTTAAATCAGATTATATCCTTTTTTCCTTAAACTATTTCAATGCCGAACGAATGAATCACGAAAGTAGCTTCAGCCTTCCCGTGGAACTGCATACTTAACGGTTCCAGATTTTGTTCGAAACGCTTGAAACCTCGGTGGCGGACGTACGAAGAGCGAGTCAAAATCGCGGGTTTAAGAGGATCCAAAGCACTGTGCAGGGTTGCCAGATTGGGCGACTTTTCGCAAATGGGGCTACTTCTGAGGACCTGTGCTATCAACATTTATGATTTTGCGATTTTGCGAATTTTGTGCTACTTCCCCCCACAATTTCGCGACATTGGGCTATTTTCAGAAATTTTATGTAAGTGTACAAATATTTGTTATACGATGAACCCTTTCTTTCTTAATGTGTAATTTTTTGAAGCGACAATGCAAAACCCCGAAATTATGAATAATAGACCACTAATATAATGTAGAAAACATTCTATTTTCACCTGAATTTAATATTAAACCTTATGCATTAGGACATAGAGTTCAAAATAACTGATCTCCGACTTAATTTTCTTTCGATTTTGGACCTTATGTAAGTAAAATCTTTCTTTGAATTCGTATTTGGATTACAGGAAAAATATTGCATAATTAAGTGATACAATGTTTAAATGAATTATTTATGCGATATTTTTCCCGTAAATATTCATAGAATAATAATTAATAACGTAACTGACGCTAACCATGATGCAATATAACGTTTGAAAACGTTTCTGAACGTGTTCCGCGGGCCCGCCACCATGGCGCCGTCATCGCCGCCATGCGTAAACACGTTTTAATATGTATACCAAGGGAATAAATGGATTAACATTAATAACGTATTTTTGGATTTCTTTTAGGCTTTAATGTCGCCGTTTGTCGCGTGTGAGAGTGATGTGTCAGTAATCGATTTTTTTTTTGCTCTGTGTTTATGCGGATTGTATAAGTTTCAAGCAAATTATAAGTTTTTTATATTTATTTTGTCATGCATGCCCATGATGTCTAAGTGGAAAAAGTATAACAAAACTTTTCAAAATAGTTGGCTTAAAATCCCTTCATTTCAAAACTGGCTTGAGGAAGTAAAGACAGATGGGACAAAGGCTTACTGCAAGTTATGTAAAACTGAATTGAGAGCACATAAAACAGACTTAGGAAAGCATTGTGAATCTTTAAAACATAAGGAAAATTGCAAACTTATCCCGCCCCAAAACACCATAAAGCATGCGTTTGAACGAGTGAACAATATAAGTAGATTAGAACTGAAACTTGCAGTATTTGTTGCTTGCCATTCCGCTATAAGGTCCATAGATCATTTAAGTGAATTATTTAAAAATGATGTGCCATCAGGTTCAAAGCACGATACTTTACGTTTGCATAGAACAAAATGCACAGTATTAATAAAAAATGTAATTTCTCCTGAATTACTAAAAGAACAAGTAACTGAAATTAACCGGTGCTCATTTTCTTTAATATTGGACGAATCAACAGACATTTCATGCGCTAAGCATTTATGCTTATGTGTTCGTTATTACAATGAAAAAGAAAGGAAAATCTCTTCACAATTTTTAGGCCTTATTCATGTCGTAGAAACAACTGCTGATGCATTGTACCAGCATATAAAAGAGTTTTTCAATAAAATTGGTGTTAATTTAGGAAACTGCTTTGCAATTGGGACTGACGGAGCTTCCAATCTTTGCGGCATAAATCGTTCGCTTTTTACTTTAATGAAAGAAGATATACCTAACTTGATATTGGTTAAATGTATCTGCCATTCACTACATTTGGTTTGTTCGCATGCCTACGAAGAGTTACCATCAAATCTAGACTACATGACTCGAGAAACTTATAATTGGTTTCATCGTTCAGCACTAAGAAAAGAATCGTATATGGATATATACAAGACCATAAATGACGGAAAGGATCCACTACAGTTGATACCACTCTCATCAACCCGATGGCTTGCTAGAAGCAACTGCATTAAGAGGATTCTTAATCAATGGGAATCTTTAAAACTCCATTTTCAGCTTGCTTCATCAACATGTGATAAATATGTTGCGAGAGAGCTTCACAAAATGTATTCAGATCCAGTAAATGAGCTATATTTTACATTTGTAATGCCCATTTTATCAGATTTTGAAAGAATCAATTTACTTTTTCAAAGTGAACACGCTGATCACAGTAAGTTGCTCAAGGAACTTGAAGATTTCACACTTTCCATGCTAAGAAGAATTATTTATCCACAAAATGTTAATATTGCAGTTGACATGACATATACATCTATTTTCCTACCGATTGAAAAAGTTGACTTTGGTCATGTCTTTTTAACTGAGCTGCAGGGCCGGATTAACCATTAAGCAAAATAAGCCCGTGCTTAGGGCATCAAGGGAAGGGGGGCACCACAGAAATTTTCCATTGTCGGATTTACCATGGATTTATTATACTATTATAATCGCGGCTTATAGGCTGGTTATAGCCTATAAGCTGTTGAAAACTGAATTATATATATTCATATATAGAATTTATTTTTTTTCATTGTTTGAATTTGTAGTGAACAACAACCCTTTTGAGAGAATAAATATATTTCGTTGTAATCACACACTTTACGCTTTGCGTTATTATTTTGTTTATATCAAATCTTTGAGCGCCATATTAAAAATACATATAGATTAAATATTTTCGTGTGCTATAGGAAGTTATTCTGAACGTGTGATTTGTGCATATAATATTAAATATATATTTTACATAATCATTTGGTATTGTTTTACAGAAAGATTTAGGTTTATAGAATTGTAATATAAATTAATATTAAAATAAAAGAAACTATAAACTCTCTATATTGCTGTTGTATCAAGTGATGTTTATCACGGCCATTATAATAATAAGATATACTGACCTAAGTTAATTAGCGTTGAAGAAGTTTATCTGTTGCTCTCTCTTCTTCTCTAGGGTAAGTCTATGAAGTGTACTTTATTTGTATATATAACAATATTTTATCATACACGTATCTTTATTTTATAATTTATTTATCTATTGTCATAACAGTATAAAAGAATTTAGATTGTAATAACCAGAGTGAATAATTTGTAATGTATATATAACATCAAACGTAGTTAGGACAATTTAGGCCCTAAGCAAATGTTCATATTTCCTATAATTAAATATTGTGTTTTAAATAAATAAATAAATGTAAATATAAAATGTGGCTCGTTAATAGTGAAATGTTAATATTGATATTTTTATAGATTGCGTATTATTAATTCTAATGTTAAGTATTTTTATTTTATAGGTTTCGGTTCCTTCTTTCGGTTCCTTCTTTTGGTTCCTTCTTTCGATTTGATTTGTATTCAACATTTCGAGTTGATATTTCGGTTGAGTTATATTTAATTGCCACTTATATTTAAATTGCCACTTTGGTTGTGTACGGTTCCCATTTTGTCTTTCTGAGAATAAAAGAACAAAGCCAAGATTGTGATATGTGTAACTGTGTTGATTGCCACATAATATACAAATAAAATATTCTTTTTATTTCTGTATTTTACAGACCCCAAGAACCAAGATGAAACGTGTTCAGTTAAGTGGTGCACAAAAGCGAAAACTATCAAAAGAGAAACAAGAGAAGACTTTGGATTTAGAGTCCAAGACTGCAAAGCTGACTGATTTCTTCACACAAGTTCCACGACCACAACGTCAACATGATATACCGATTCTGAATCAAAACCAATCTCCGTCATCAGAAGTGGACACAAATACCACTTTGATCACTTCAAAATCAAAATATGATGACGTTGGAATCACCGAGGTGTCACAAGCAGGTTCATCTACCACATGTCTCACTACTGATCTCACTTTGCCTGTAAATTCTCTTGATACCTCTACTGCAAATGTTGATTCAAGTTGCTTTACAAGACATTCTGGGGTTGAAATAATTGCTGAAAATGAAAGTTTAGTGGACCATGGTGATGGTGGTGAAATGAATCAGTCTGCAGAAGATGAAGTAAATATAGCAAAAGATCCAGGGTTGTGGCTTGATTTCTCTGCTGATGATGTGGCTTATTGGATTGCTTGTGGACCCAGTGACTGTCAACACCACAATGGGCCATTTGACAAGTCTTACCGTTTCAGTAGTGGCAAACCAGCAAGATACTGTTCACAAAAACTTTTCGTTGGGACAAAAGCCAATGGTGAGAAATACAAGAGAGAGTGGTTATTGTATTCACCATCAACAGGATCAGTTTACTGTTATGTTTGTAAACTGTTTGCTCCTAAAAATGTCTCACATTTTGTTATAAGAGAAGGGTTCAGTGACTGGCGAAATACTATTGTAATTGATCATCATGAAAAAAGCACTACTCACCGAGACTCTATGCTAACATACTTAACTCGCAGACAAGGTGCGGGGTTGGGACAACAGTTGGAAAAACAAATTCAGGAAGAGTGTGATTACTGGGAACATGTCTTGAGGCGTGTCATAGCTGTTATTTGTACGTTAGCTGAACGTGGCTTGTCTTTTCGAGGAACAGAAGAAAGATTTGGATCATTGCAGAATGGGAATTTTTTAGGGCTGCTTGAGCTCATAAGCCGGTTTGATCCATTTTTAGCAGGTCACATTTTGAAATATGGAAATTCTGGCAAAGGAAATCCTTCTTACCTGTCCAAAACCACCTGTGAGGAACTCATTCAACTAATGGCTCAAAAGGTCCACGCACTCATTGTTGACGAAGTAAAATCTTCTGGTTATTTTAGTTTGTCAGTTGATTCAACACCAGATCTATCACATATCGATCAGTTAAGTGTTGTACTTAGGTACTTAAAAGATGGACAGCCTATTGAACGCTTTTTAACCTTTCTGAAAATGAAAAGCCATACTGGTGAGGAAATGGCAAATCAGGTGTTGCAGTACTTACGTGAAGTTTGTAAGCTAAACTTTTCAAAATGTAGGGGTCAATCTTACGACAACGCTGCCAACATGTCTGGGCGTTATAAGGGGATGCAGCAAAAAATTTTAGAAACAAACAAGTTTGCTATATATGTGCCCTGTGCAGCCCATTCACTAAATCTGGTAGGCCGAAGTGCTGTTGACTGCTGTCAAGAGGCGGTTAATTTCTTCTCTACAGTGCAGTTGCTCTATACCTTTTTTTTAGCCTCAACCAGCAGGTGGGAAATTCTTAAAGGTTGTATTGGAAATGAAAGTGTCTTAAAATCCCTCTCTGATACCAGATGGGAGGCACATGCTATGGCAACAGCAGCAATTTTGAAATCTTTCCTTAAAATTTTAGAAGCGTTAGAATGTATAGCTGAAGACCAGTCACAAAAGGGAGACACTAGAAGAGAAGCAAATAATATTGCAAATAAGATGCAAGAGCTAGAATTCGTTTTTATGTTGAATTTTTGGGATGAGATTTTGCAAAATTTTCATAGAGTAAGCAAAGTTCTACAGAATAAGGATGTGAACTTAAAAACATGTGCAGATCTGTATGGATCATTAGCTGACCAACTGTGCACTTCACGAGATGAATTTGAAAGATATGAAGCAGCTACAAAGGAAATGCTACCAGATGTTGATTACAAGGCAGCTCAAACTCGCAAACGTATCAGAAAGAAGGTACCCAATGACGGAGATGCACCAGAAGTATATCTGAATGCCAGAGATAAATTTCTTATCACCACCTTTTACACAATTGTTGACAAACTTGAAACTGAGATGAGAAGAAGAGGAGAGATATACAAAGAAATAGCAGAGAGATTTTCTTTTCTAAGTGATGTGCCACATAATGTCACCACTTCATCATCTACTGAAATTGAAAGGTATTCTCAGGGTTGTAAAAAGATGATTGATGCTTACCCAGAGGACTTGAACACTAATTTCTCTGCTGAGCTTCAGCAGTTTCACTCATATGTGTGCCATAAGTTCAGTGCAAAAAAAAATGTAAAAACAAGATTCAGTCATGCTGAACTTTATAAAATAATTGTAGAAGACAATATTGAGTGTGCCTTCCCAAATGTAGAAATTGCCTTTCGTATATTTTTAACATTAATGGTCACAAATTGCTCAGCTGAGCGTTCATTTTCTCAGTTGAAGTATATTAAAAATACCAACAGAACAACTATGCAACAAGGCAGGCTGGATGCCTTATCTCTACTAAGTATAGAAGCAGATGTGTTACGTAAGATTAGTTTTGAGGATCTGATCAAAGACTTTGCAATTAAAAAAAGTAGGAGAAAACTTTTCAAATATAAATGAATTGGAAGTATACAAAAATAAACATTATTTTCCATCTTACTGTAAGTTTTGTTTCATTTCAAAAAATAAAATTTTATTTTATGGTTTATTTTTGTTTATATTTTGAATTACATATATATGGGGCACCAAAATCTTTTAAGTGCTTAGGGCCTCTAAAGGTCTTAATCCGGCCCTGCTCAGCTGGCAAATAAATATAAATGTAAAGAAATCGCAGCAGAATCTCAAAAAGTCATCTTTAAAAGATGTCACGAATTTTTGAAATGTGCCTGTAAGGAACTTCTCAAACGTATCCCCACAAATTATGCAATATTAAAACGAATCGAAAACATTTCACCAAGTAAATGCCTCAGTCACACTCGTCCTCCCTTTTCCGATCTTCCTTTGGATTTAGCTGACCAATCAAAATTAAATGCTCTAGAAAGTCAATGGAGGAAGCTACTTCACATTGATTGGAAGGATGTTTTTCCTTCCGGCATTCCAAATGATGGGGCATTATTTTGGAGCCAGGCTTTTAACATTAAAGATGCTGCAGGAGGGCCTGTTTTAAAAGACATTTCTGTATTCGCATTAAAGCTATACAGCTTGCCAATAAGCAATGCAACTGTGGAACGAGTATTTTCAAGAGTTACATCAACAAAAAACAAACTTAGGAATCGGATGGGTTTAGAACTTTTAGCTTCTGTACTTCGTATAAAAATGATGCTAGAAGAAAAAAGCATTTGTTGTGTTAATTTTGAACCTTCGCCACCTATGCTTAAATATAATTCTGGCATTTACGAAAAGTCAGAAAAGACCTTTACAAGCCATGATGAAGGAGAAAAAGAAGACGACGAGCTATTGAATTCACTACAATTTTAAATAAAAACCGTAAGTAAATTCTATAGTATAATAAAATAATGAAATTGGGGTTGGGCTACTTTTTGCGACTTTTCGATACGTTCCTCGCTAATTTTGTTCAAAAGTATCTGGCAACTCTGGCACTGTGGACAGAGCAGTGCCGATTTGTTTGTTTGACGTGGTAGTTATGTTGCTGTAACGTTTGCTAATTCGAAATTTAATTTCCGAATTGCATTTATCAATGATTCGTTATCATTTATTTTTTGTCGTGAGATTGAAGTTAATTATATAATAATTGGATTATTTACAATATATAGCTTTCATTTCTTAGAATATTTTTTCGCTCAGAATAAAAACAGAAGAATGGAATTTGTTTATAAATAAAATTTTTGGCAAATTCGAAATTACCCGTTAAGCGTAAGTACCCTATAATTGATTTTATGATACTATTTTACTTATTTTTATGACTGAGTAGTGAGTAGTTATCTATTTATCTATTCGACTTTCTCTCTCTCTCATATAATCGACACAATTGTTCGCAATTTCTGAGGCAGCACCCCCATAACTGAAAGTCACGAGCCGCCACTGTACAGGACTATATAACTTCACGCTGGGATTCCAAACTTCCGGGAAAGGACTGGTATTAGGCTTTCTTTAACCGGTGACGTTATCCTCTGACAAGAGGGCAAGACTCTCGCGGGTGGGTTGCTCGTTTACTTTTTTCCTTTACTTTTCATGGTGATGTTCTGTGTATCGTCCTGGTTAGTGTTGTGTTTCGCTGGTGTTGGTGCCTGTTTTTACTACTACTATGCCCTATCACCTTCGACTATGAGTTATTATTTTACTATTTTTTAATTACATATTACATTTGGAAGACATGAAGCCACTTGGGCCTCTCGAGGTTAGCCAAGTCGTAAACGATCTAAAGCTATATTTTATCGCGGACTGTATGATTTAATTTTCCTCTCAGTTATTTTTCTTTCTATTTTAGTACATATCTTCTAAACTTAATTTTGTATAATAAGTGAAGTTTGAAAGATGCAGTTATCTTTTTAAAGCTCCATATTTAAAATTCTTTAGCCATTATTATTTTTGAAAAATAACGATCTAACATAAATTTGAAGAGTACTTCAAACCCAAACTCAAATATACTTCAATGGTGAATTTTAAGTTGTAAGTTGTATTTTGTAAGGAAACTTCTGTAAAAGATACACAAAATAAAATAGATATTTTGGGGAAGGTAATTCATACGCGGCAGTCTATCAATACTAAACCTATGTTGCCTAGATTTGTCTCTTGAAAGTTATCGGCAATTCGACAATGGGCAACAGGTGTCTAATATCTTAAATGCTTATTTATTCATAAAGGTCTTAGAACAGTGTGAACATTATTATGTTAAAAGTGTGGTTAATGATAGAATTTAAACCCCTGTAGTAAGTTTACAGTGAACTGCATATGACGATAAAAGGGTTCGGTAGGCCGAAGTTTGGCTTAGGCAAAATGTCAACAACCCACGGTAGGCATCTAAGCCTATTAATTGAACGTTAGTTTAGTTTAGAAACTTTAGTTATCATTTTTTTATGATATCGTTAATGTGTAGGTTTTTTATCAATTTACATATTTAAGTGGTTTAGTGCAAATACCTAGCTTTCAGGTGTCGGTCTGAAATTTTCAATTTGCAACATTTTACTGAGAATTTGGAGATTTTAGTGCTGAATGGAAATTTTTTTTGGTAGGCTTATTCAAAACTGAAAAACTTTCGAAGAACTTTATTCAGAAAAATAATATAACTGAAGCTACATAAAGCTTTAAACATGTTTCAATATTTTTCTACAATTTAGATATTTGAATTGACATAAATGTAGGCTATTTACATATTTAATCATGATATTCCAGTAGGACCATGGAAGGTTTTTAGGCAAAATTAATTATTAGGGCCCTACATAAGGGAAGTGACGTGACAAATAATAGGCTAGTAATAAGTATAACCTAATAATAAAAACAACAATAATAATAATGTTGGTAAACAAAATGTAAAAAGGCATACCTTTACTATCTAGACAATGTTCAGAGACAGTCTTTAACAACTTGACTCATTTGGTTGGCTCCCTTTAACTCATGGTTAGCAATTCCAAAGGAGAGAAAGGTATTGGAATGAGAAGGGGGCCATATCTGCAGGTATGCCAGTCTTCTACATAACATTTAGCAGTGTTAATTTGGGTAAATATTTGGCTGGACACAGGGGCTACATTTTTTATCAATTACATTTTTCTATTGTAGTTTTCTCTGCTTTGTTCGAATCTGATACCCATTTCTTGTGCAAATGAATAGAAACTATTTTTTTTTCCATTCCAAAATACGGTTAATATTTGGCTGGACAGAGGGGCTAACGAGAAATGAGAGGTTGTGTTTCACTAGCACTATTTTTCATGCTCTTTACGATGGTACTAATCATTTTTTGTGGAAATGCAAGATTATAGAAAAAATTACGTTATATTTTTATAGTGAATATTTCTTGTTTTGGCTATAATGTACTTTTTTTTTCATAAAATAGGTTTCCTGATTTGGGCTATTTTTTCGCTACTCTGCGACTTAATTAGTTGGTTGGTTTCTGTTCTGTCTATTTTTTTTTTCTAATTGGATTCAGTTTGGTCGTGCTTGTGCTAGAATTATGACGTGTTGTTTGTGTGGTTTCTGACTGAGAACTTGATTCGTCATGTGCCCTAGATGAAGAGAAAGCATTGGATGTTTTTATCAATTATGGCGTTATTCTCTCATCCTTAACTTGCCTGAAATGTGACAATGAGTGCCTAATACGAAAAGATCAGAAGATATTTAGGTGAAATAACCAATATTAACCAGTTAGGCCAACCGAATGCCCTTGATGATTGGTTAGGTTAAGTAATGATATGGTAATTTTTTACTATCGCTCCGGTCTCTTCAATTCCCATAATTTATAGATCAATGGATTCGTTATTACACCAGGAATGCAATTTGGATAGTCTCAAGTGAGGGAACTGGCCCAAAACTAAGTTAGGACACGAAGTTTGTTTTGGGGTATAAGTGTGAAAAAATACCCTAAAATGCGGGTAATTCCTTCAGTAGAGACTACCTAGGGCGCATTCGCGATGTAAAAATGAATCCATTGATATATAAATTATGGAAATTGTAGAAACAGCCAACATGAGTGACCTAAAAGGTATATACATACATTTATATATATGTAGTAAAACGAATACTGTATATATTCACTGGGATCTTTTCCGTTTGACTGCCGCCATTGAAACATAATTAAACTCCAGCCTTCTTTAGTTAGCTTTATAAGGCTAACTAACAAAAATATCATGACCTAACCTAACCAATCGTCAAGGTTGTACAGTTGACCTAACGATTGGTTAGGTTAGGTCGTGATATTTTCGTTAGTTAGCCTTATAAGGCTAAGTAAAGAAGGCTGGGGGCACTCACCTCTTATGTTTCAATGGCGGCAGTCAAACGGAAAAGATCCATTCACTGTATATATTATATATACCGTAAAACTAAACACTACTAACCTAACCTAACCTAACCTACCTAACCTTGCGTGTTCCCCTTCTCCGTTTCTTATCACGCACACGACCTATGGCAACGAAATGCTTTTCTGTTTTTATCGAACACACACTTATTACCACAAACAATATCTTCCTTGTTTTTCTTAGGGCAAATAAATTCTTTTAGCAATACACCGTGTCCTACATAAAAATTAAATGCAGCCTCTTCATCATCAAAAAATTTGCATGAAGTTAAACACACTGAATAATTACAACCATCGCAAACCAACGCCATCGTGACACTAAAATCTTATGAGTTCAGGTCAAACCACCCAATTTTGTTAGCGGTACCTTCCTAACCTTTGTGGGAGCAGCCATTTTATCACTCCCAAAAACATGATCCGCGATTTTATCGCTCAAAAAAAAATTTATTAACATTAATTTTATAGCTTTAATCGGCATTTGCCTTCATATTGTACTTAATAAAAGTTGTTTAAAAAAATGTAAAGAGTCTTATGGTAAACTTTATTTTCAGTTTCCAGAGACCGGACTGATAGTAAAAAATTACCAATGATATTTCCGTTAGTTTAAACGAAAATGACGAAAACAAAAATGACATGGCTTGAAGTTGAAATAAAAAATACATTTTTCTAGTGTATTTTGGTGTGCTCTGTGATTAATTTAGTTAGGTTAGTTAATTTAGTTAGGTTAGTTAATTTAGTTAGGTTAGTTAGTTAATTTAGTTAGGTTAGTTAGTTAATTTAGTTAGGTTAGTTAGTTAATTTAGTTAGGTTAGTTAGTTAATTTAGTTAGGTTAGTTAGTTAATTTAGTTAGGTTAGTTAGTTAATTTAGTTAGGTTAGTTAGGTTAGTTAGGTTAGTTAGGTTAGTTAGTTAGTTAGTTAGGTTAGTTAGTTAGGTTAGTTAGGTTAGTTAGTTAGTTAGTTAGTTAGGTTAGTTAGTTAGGTTAGTTAGTTAGGTTAGTTAGGTTAGTTAATTAATTTAGTTAGGTTAGTTAGTTAATTTAGTTAGGTTAGTTAGTTAATTTAGTTAGGTTAGTTAGTTAATTTAGTTAGGTTAGTTAGTTAATTTAGTTAGGTTAGTTAGTTAGGTTAGTTAGGTTAGTTAGTTAGGTTAGTTAGTTAGGTTAGTTAGTTAGGTTAGTTAGTTAATTTAGTTAGGTTAGTTAGTTAATTTAGTAGAATTAAATTTTCCTGGTGTAGTTTTCTCTCCTTTGTTGGAATTTGACACACATTTCTTGTGCAAATGAGTAGAAAAACACTGTATTTTGGAATGGAAAAAAAATAGTTTCTATTCATTTGCACAAGAAATGGGTATCAGATTCGAACAACACAGAGAAAACTACACTAGAAAAATGTAATTTTGATAAAAAATATACCGTACAGTGGGGAAAATGAGCACCTTTTTTTGAGTTTTTTTGCTTATGGAAAAAGTTCTAGAAGAAAAATAAAAAAAGTGAGACATGTTGTTATAGTTTTCTAATGGAGCTACCTTTAGCACATATTGAAATGTGTATAAAAATATTCATGTGGCAGGTATGAGAAAATATATATGGTTGCGCATTTACCCCAGGGAATGGAGTAAGCACGCACCCTGTTGCTCTTTTAAAAATTTAAGCACACATGCCTATTTAAGCAATCCTAAGCATATTTTAGATGCATTACCTCACAATATGAACTATTATTAAGTAATATATCAGGTATAAACTATCACCTAAGCATAGAAAATATCCAAAAAATATTGAAAATGGAAAATATATCATAAAAAATATACCGTACAAAAAATATAGAAACTAATTAGTACTCCTTACACTTCCCTAGCGCATAACGATATTAGTCATTTCAGAAGCCTTAAAGCAAAGTTTGTCTTTAATAATGAGGGGCTTAGGCAAACATTTAACAACATAAGTAACTTCAGTATCCATAATGTCTTCGTTTGATGGTTCCTTAAAGTAATAAAATTCACCTCCTGACTTGTTGCAGTCGCGTCTGAAATACTTCACTAATAGGTATCCACTTTCTTCCTTCTCTACCGGTAGCACTTTTCCTACAAAATGATAGTATGAATTAGCTCTTTTGCCAGGAAACTGAATAATAACATAGGTCCCTGTCTCTATTTTCTTGGTCCTGCTCTCCTCATCTTCTCCCTCTTCTCTTTCCTCCTCTTCTGATTCTTTCCCTGATCCTTCCTCCTCATGAATCCCCGGCGTTGCCTCATCACTTGATGAAAGAACCTCTTCCAGGCTATTGTCAGGGTCGGAATCATCTACTTCCGGTATCAGCCTCCTTTTGGCACCAGTTTTCTTGGTTTGCTGGTTTGAGGGACCGGCGCCAATGTCGTCGAAGGAAACACTCTTGCCAGGAGATACATGGATAGCCCTTCTATGCCGGGATGGCCCAGGTTTCCTGTTGGATTCCTCCCTCATTTCTATAAGCTTTTCCATGAGCAAAGGGCTTACTAGGTGCGTTGATGGGGTGACATCTGTCTTTGTTAGTTTATTGAGTACTTTTTGGTGGTTAAGTGGGTAGATCCCAGTTGTTCTGAAGCCACTTATAGCATATTCTGCTTTATCCTGCATTTCCTCCAACAGTGAAAATAGCAGTCGTGGAAATTGGTTCTTTGGTAGTGTAAACATTCCGTCAGACTGCTTCCACTTGGTTAACACCTTCCGCCATGCAGCCTTCATTGGAGCATACACAGCCACGTCCAGGGGCTGAAGTAGATGTGTGCTGTTTGGTGGCAAAAAGATCATGCATAGCCTGTTCTCTTCGCATATCTCGATGACATCAGCAGAAAGATGTGAAGAGAGATTGTCACTGATAAGGAATCTTGGAGCATCATTTGGCAGTTGACGAAAATAAGGCATTAGGGTGTACCATTTTTGGGTCATTTTCAAAGTGTCAAGGTCCAGGAGTCTAATGTTGTGCCAAATGATGTCCTAAACACAAATTTTACAGGCATTTTCTAATCTGACAAATTTTGAATCCCCCCACCCCCCCTTGAAATTTTGCGCATCCCCTTTTCCTAAAAACCCCATATATCTCAAACACTATCAACTTTATCGAAAAATGTTATAGAATAAAAATGATTTAGAATCAAAAGTTCTATTAGAAAAGTTCATCAAAATAGAAATTTACTTAATTTTGAAAATTTTCATTATTTTTTAAAAATTTAAATTAAAAATTTTTTTTGCTTGCAGTGCCTTCTTAAATAAGGTGTTACCGCCACCTTTGAAGCATCACCCCAATGCAGCTTCGCGGCGATGGGCTTTGTATTTGCTAGTTTAATGCAAATCATAATTAGTTTTTATTATAACTAGCCTATACAAAGTGAGGACAACCTCAAAACTATATATATATATAAAATAAAGCTAAAAATTAACACTTTATCTATAGTTGTGAGGTCCCATCATTTTTTTTTTCCTTTATTCAACACTTTCCTCAAAAAAATAAAAAGAAACAAGTTTCTTAATTAGAAATCATTGATATAAGAGCTTTTTAAACATAAAAATAAGAAAAGACAATTTATGGTATATTTAATAACAAAAAAAAAATCAGCCTCTTCTAAATTAAAACAATCTCTGCAAATAAAAATACCTAATCTATCTGTAAATGAACTATTCTTTACTGAGTTTCATTCTTTTAAGAGTCTCTTTACTAGGATCAGGAATTAGTCTTCTATTCTCTTCCACAATTTGCAAAAGACCTTGAAATTCTTCTTCATTTTGACATTTGTCATGAAAGTCTTGAACCAGCTTGATTCCTCTTTCAGCAGTATCATTGACTACTCTAATAGATGAAAGAATGTTTTTTAGTTTGTTGTAGTCATCGACCTCTTCCCATGTTGATGCTGGTTTCTTTATCCATGAGTCTGGTTTTGACCCATAGCATTGAAATAAATGCCATGAAATTGGACCTACTAGCTGATGAAGCTTTGTGTCTTCCTTTAAAATGGGGAAAACAGGTTGCCCACATACATAATTTTCTGGAACTGGATATTTGTTTAAGGATTTTGCGATCTTATCTTTTTCATCATTACTTAGCGATCCAAAGAAACTCAAAGGGACCACTTCCTCCGTCAAATACCAGTAATGATTGGCAAAAGATTTCAAAGCAGCATTTGCAACTTCCCTATCTTCCTTCTTGTAATTCACCAAATCATGATAAAACTTCAGATCATTAGCTGGACTATCTAGTGAATTAGAACATAAAAGCCAGTATTTTCCATAAATTAATGCATTAAATAGACACATTCTCTTTAATTTCTTAATCAATGATTCATCATATGATGCTTGGTGGGCAAAAGCATACATTTTATTTGTATACAAAATCATTGCCATCCACCTGGCACAGTGCATTGCACCAGGTTTCGCCAATGACTGTTTTCTCTGGAAACCTCTCCTAAAAGCATTAAAGTTGTTTCAGCAATTTCCTTATAGTCATCACGTGGAAAGCAGTCAGATTTTCTTAAACATTGGGTCATAAATTCTACACATTCTTCCTTTAGGCCTCTTTGATACCTTGATTTAACATCAAGAACATTGTATGTAGATTTCGTATTAATTTTCTTCCATTTAGACTCACGAAATTCTTTGAATAACTCAAACTCAGGATATTTACTTGGGCCAAAAATGGTTTCATACACAGCACACAAAACTCTTTCAGCCACATGATGGTGGCATGCTAACCAAATCAATTTCTTTTGCAAAAGTTCTTCAAGTAACTTACACGAACCTTTTATCCATCCTGAATTGGATGCAGTGGTATCAAATGATACTCCAAAGACATTTTGCTTCAAGTTCCATTTTTCAATACTTTGAAATACAGAAGTGTCTTGAGACAATCCAGTGGAATCATCTATTATAGAAACTGCTAAAAGTTTTTCTATATTTGGGTATCCAGTAACAAGTATTGCAAGGCGGTCTTCTTATTCTGAACATGATTTAGTAAGCAGCTTGCTATCCCAATGTACTAGGCAGTGATCAGGAGGAGTAAAATCCTTGATGCAAGTTTCAAATTTTCATTTTCTTGTCTTTCGAGCGGCTCTTGCAGATGTGGTCCTGGAGAGACAGTTTTTCAATATCCTTGCCACACCTAATGGCTACTGCTGCAGCAAAAACAGTCCGTTGTCCAATAGAGAGATTAAGTCTGTCTGCAGTGGAGGAAACCAATGGCGAGGCAAGAATATTTTTGGGGCTGGAAGCATTTGAAGGTCCTGCTGTAGGTTCTGTCGGAAACTCTTCATAGTTGTCTGTCTCAGAACTGGTCGTGCTAGAAAGAAGGGTCTCTGATGTTCTGGCTGTAGCACTCACTCGCTTCACTGATTTATGTTTCTCTTTGCGTTTCTTCTCTTTCTCTAATCTAATGTACTTGCGCTGTACTTTTGATGCATAATCTGCATCTAGCAAACCTAAACATGTTTCTCGTTTTGTTCTTTGATCTTCTAAGAATGAAATATCATATGCTTTCTGAGGCTCAGTTCTCATGCGGTCTTTTTGGATTAATTCAACGGCATTTTGAGAAGAGATGTCAAAAAGGGAATCCATAATTTTCATGAAATTAGAGAGTTCATTTTCAAAGTTTGCTCTTTTTTTGTGCTTTATTAAATTATTATGCATTTCTTCTAGATTTAACAGCATCTTCCTGCCTTTAGGGTTTTTACTAATATCTGTAGTAGGAATGCATGCTTTTTGCCATATTATTAGTAGCTTCTGTAGAACTTCATTAACAGTAGAATCTTTTGTAACTTTTGGACCCTTATACTGCATTCTCCATAAATAAATAAAATGGCTTAGAACATCTTTATTGGATGGTAAAACAATTTTAGATGAACTCATAATATCAGCCTGCAAGCGACCAAGAATAAAGTCATGCTGTTTTGTAGCTGTTTGACTCATTTTTTATTTATTTTTCAAATAAAGCAGTCTGAAAAGAAACAATAAGAGTAAAACAATGCTTGTTTATTAAAATTCAATGTAAAAAAGGATTTTTAAATTTGGATTATACTCACAATATACTCATAAATAATGTAACTTAAGCACCTTATTTTATATTAATACAATAAGGTGCTCTTGGACAAAAGAAAATGAAAATTTTCAAAATTACGTAAATTTCTATCTTAATGAACTTTTCTAATAGAACGTTTGATTCTAAATCATTTTTATTCTATAACATTTTTCGATAAAGTTGATAGTTTTTTAGATATATGGGGTTTTTAGGAAAAGGGGATGGGCAAAATTTCAAGGGGGGTGGGGGGGATTCAAAATTTGTTGGATTAGAAAATGCTTGTTAAATTCGTGTTTAGGACATCATTTGGCACAACATTAGACTCCTGGACCTTGACTTTTTGAAAATGACCCAAAAATGGTACACCCTAATAAGGCATAGCCTGCCTCTGAAGCCAGTCTTTGAAGCAGTGTGCATCGAACCACCCGGATTTCATCCTGTTATATCTCGTGCTGATGGGCCCTCCCATCACCCATGAGTCCATCAAGCGTTCCGCTTTATAAACAACATATGGAGGCAGGAACTGTCCATCTGCTGCACAAGCAAACATGAGTGAAACGGCAGACTTAGATGTGTTCATTATTTTCTCCGCGTGCTTAGTCCCCTTCCTGAAAATCATTAGCTTCGCCTTTGGATCATCCGTTAAATTTGTCTCGTCATAGTTGACGATATTCTCAGGTGGAACTCTTCTCAATGATTTCTCTAAATTGTCATAAAACCTGTTCACAGTATCTACAGAAACTGCTGCTCTTTTTCAATTTATATTTTAGCACATACGCGAGGACAACAGATTTTCATGCCTTCCTAGAAAAGATTGGACCCACTCTTCATCTGGCATATTGTCTCTGAAATATGCACAGCATCGGCCTGCCTTATCTAAGAAACTTTTCACAAATAACCTTAAATCCATATTGTTGAAAGCATAGCCATAATCGGCAAAGGTGGCCAGATGCTGGGCAATGGACAGCTCCTCTTCTGGAAGCAAGGCTGGTTTGCGCCCTATTTGTGATGTGCGCCGCTTTCCAGACACATGATCACGGAGGGTCCTTTGAGGTATGTGAAGAATTCTTGCAACCCTCTTGCGTGGTTCTCCTGCTTGTACACGCCTGACTGCCTCCTGCAAGTCATTGGGGGAGTAAAGCCTCACCTGCTTGGGGTCTGTTTTTCTCTCATAATGTCGCACCATCTGTAAAAACATGAGAAATAAATATTATTGACAGCTAGATGTTATAGCATTTGGATAGTTTTTGTTTTGTTATGCTATAGATTTAAAAATTAGGCTATAAGGCATCAAAATATTATTTTAAATATTATTTGCATGCTGTAAGTGAAGAAATCAGTGGGTGCGTGTTTACCCCATGAAAAGTTGCGCAATTACCCCACCCTTCATTCATGACTCACTACAGTCACATGCTAAGACCTAAAACCTTATAATTCATTCATAATCTATCTTAGGGTATACATAATTAATGAGCCTAAAAAGAGTATCTTAGCAAAATTTATTCTTAGGTAGCTTACCCTTAGTGTTTCCAACTTCACGTTTCTTCAAAATTTTCTTCAATGCTCCGTCCTCCCTTTCCAAAGCCCTGGTGGCTATTTTAATTATGTATGCAATTATGTTTTCACCTGTATAAGTTATTCTGTTATTCTTTTAAGCATTCAAACTGTAAAAAGAAGAAAAAAATATTCAAAACATATTTCTGGTGATGCTTTAAATAAATAATTTAACTGGGTGCGCATTTTCCCCACTGTACCATAGCCCTGTGTCCAGCCAAATATTTACCCAAAATACAGAGTATTTCTATTCATTTGCACAAGAAATGGGTATCAGATTCGAACAAAGCAGAGAAAAACTACACTAGAAAAATGTAATTCTGATAAAAACCTAACTAACCTAATTCTGTGGTGTTTAAAACAATCCACCGCTGCTTCGTTATTTTCAAAATATTTAGAAATGGCGCGGTAATATTCAACCTCTCACTGTCACATTCAAAACCTTCACTAGCTTCAGCCATTGTCCTCAAACTGCGTGAAGCAAAGGAAATTCCTATGGCACACGTTGCAAAAAGTGTCTAATTGGCCAAATCTACACAAAAGTGTCTAATTGTCCCAATCCAGCCATGTGACAATCTGAAAACAAGTGATATGTCCATGAAACGCATTACCGTATATACAAACACATGGAGCGCTAACACACACACACACACACACACACACACACACAGTCTTCATGTAAAAATTATATATTAAATGAATTTTATAACCACGCACTAGCACAAAAAATGATTAGTACCATTGTAAAGAGCATGAAAAAATAGTGCTAGTGAAACACAACCTCTCATTTCGCATTAGCCCCTGTGTCCAGCCAAATATTAACCTTAATTTGTACTAAATTACTATACTTAGAATTGGAATAGTAGGTATACCTTCAGTAGAATTTAAATACTGGCAAGGTCTAAAGTAGGGTTGCACTGATATGTAATTTGGCCAATTACCAATTAATCGGCTATCAGTAATTGGCCATTATTAAGAATTTTAAATCTGATTAATCAGTACCATAAAGTAAAGCTAGTTAAGATTCGGTAGAACACATCCACCAAACTCTATATTGATATTTATACAGCGAGATAGAGCAAAAAAAATAAGGTAAATATTTACTATTACACTGGTCTCCAGTAGAAAGTTTTAAAAGCTGGTTTTCAATGTTTTTCAATGTGCTGAATTCAAAAATGATACTCATTTCTGTCACAAATGATTTGTTAAAGAGTTATTGAAGCTTAAAGCTTTTAAAACTTTCTACCCTTTTTTACCTGGGGACCCCCAGTGAGAACCGGAAGTTTTTTGGGTGGGGGAATCACAAAAACGAGTGGTTTCTGAAGATTTTGAAAGTCAGATTAATACAAAACACAACAAAAACCATAGGAAAAACATAAATTTCACCTTCAAAATTGGCCGAACCTAAAACAACCTAAGCAAA
This sequence comes from Bathynomus jamesi, assembly GCA_023014485.1. Lineage (NCBI taxonomy): Eukaryota > Metazoa > Arthropoda > Malacostraca > Isopoda > Cirolanidae > Bathynomus > Bathynomus jamesi. Next base: position 561,696 of record JAJOZX010002985.1, read on the forward strand.
CCTAACCTAACCTAACCTAACCTAACCTAACTCATAACGTTATCCAAAATTATAAAAAAATAAAAAAAATACCTTAATCATGTGAATTGCCATGTCCATTAACTGATTCAAATTAAAATCAGTGGAAGCGCCATTTTTTTACCCTTTTCCTGTTAGAGAGTTAAGCTTCAATAACTCTCTAACAAATCATTTGCGATGGAAATGAATATCATTTTTGAATTCAGCATATTGAAAAACATTGAAAACCAGCTTTTAAAACTTTCTACCAGAGACTGGTGTAATAGTAAAGAAATACCAAAAATAAGAAAACTTTATTCTATACTAATTTTGGCAGAAATTCCTATATATTGAGATATTTGCTTTCAAAATTATTAAATTTTGGCACCATTATTCACTTCTCAAACCATCTCATCTTGTGTGTATGTAGTCATGTTGTTATCATTAGCCAGTCAGTGGCTGCCCTATTGTCACGTGACACTCCTGCACATGTCTGGTGCTGAAATTTGAATTTGACAGTTGATTCAGAATGGCAGTGTGTAATGGGTGTTCTAATTCTGAGTAGGACATTATTAAACAAGTTCTGAGGGACAATAGCGCTGCTGTTGCTATATTTCAAGCTCATGGTATGCCTGGTTAGGTCAAATGTATGCCTGGTTAGGTTAATTGAATGCCTGGTTAGGTCAACTATGCCCTTGACAATTGGTTAGGTTAAGTTGTTATTTTCATTAGTTTTAATGAAAATATCACGACTGCTTCTAACCTAAGCCTAGATGACGTCCCACTTGGACTGAGTTTCCAACAGTTAAATAGGAATTAACCAATATTTCTAACTAGGTTAGGTTACTTTTGCTGTGAATATTACTGACAAAAATAGGTTTTTCTGGTGTATTTAATGATGTTTCAATTGATTCTGGCCTTTTTAGCAAACAATTTCCCTGCTCTTCAAAACCTTGTTGCAGGGGCAGGGGGATATCTCCATAATGGTGCATTTGCGGCAAAAATGAAGGTCAGATTCAATTGAAACAGCATGAAATGCACCAGATAAACCTATTTTCATTACGTTCCCCTACATTATCCTAGTGTCATTTACATTCCCCTACATTATCCTAGTGTCATTTACATTCCCAGGGCTACATTATCCTAGTGTCATTTACGTTCCCAGGGCTACATTATCCTAGTGTTGTTTACGTTCCCATGGCTACATTATCCTAGTGTTGTTTACGTTCCCATGGCTACATTATGCTAGTGTCATTTACGTTCCCAGGGCTACATTATGCTAGTGTCATTTACGTTCCCAGGGCTACATTATGCTAGTGTCGTTTACGTTCCCAGGGCTACATTATGCTAGTGTCGTTTACGTTCCCAGGGCTACATTATGCTAGTGTCGTTTACGTTCCCAGGGCTACATTATGCTAGTGTCGTTTATGTTCCCAGGGCTACATTATGCTAGTGTCGTTTACGTTCCCAGGGCTACATTATGCTAGTGTCGTTTATGTTCCCAGGGCTACATTATGCTAGTGGGTCATTCCAGCGTAATGGTGATCACAGTCGCAGGAAAAAAAAAGCTGACATTTGTTGCTGTTGCTCATGAAGTAATGAACGTACCAGAATAAAATTTATAGTGAATATGAAGGGATGTTAGTAAATGGTATTGATACAATCGGCATAAAAAAAACCTATTCATATTTTATATATAAAAATTCAAGTGCGTCATAACGGTGATAACAGCAATGCATTCTCATGTTTCTCCCACCTTCATACTTTGCTCAATTCCTATGAATTCATTAAGAATAATCAAGTGTCGCTATTTTTAGTAGTTACCTGACATTTTAAGCTATATTTAGCCTACCTGGTTATTGCCGGTTTTCATTTTTTTTTTTTTTTTAAATAAATACGCCGTAATGGTGATCACAAGAAAAATGGGATCAATCCCAGAATAGGCACCTGAAATCATTTTTAGGTGCTTAATCTGGGATTGAGGCAAAACACAGGTGCTTAATCTGGGATTGAGGAGAAAAAAATATAAATAGTTTTTAGAGATATAATTTCATTGTTTTTATCAATATTTGAAAAAATCAACTCTAACCTAACCTAACCTAATCTTTTGCTATATCTTCTGCTTTTTTGGTTAGTTTTGCTATTCTTACCAGTTTGATTTTTACCTGATTTTCACATTTAAGTTCATATTGCAGGAATTTATAATATCTAAAATTTTTCTTTATTCATTAAACCACTTTAAACCTTTTATAACTTTGCCTTTATTACATTTGTAATAAACTTTGTATAAACAATAAATTTTGTAATCATCAGGTTTTTTTTATTTAATTCCTTGCAAGGTGCCTATTCTGGGATTGAGGTTGAACGCAGGTGCTTCATCTGGGATTGAGGTACATCAGGTGCCTATTCTGGGATTGACCCGAAAAATGTAATGGTGATCACCGCGCGATTTATATTAAGTAAGCTTTTAAGAAATACATGTACGTCTTATGTTATGACCTGCATGCACTGTAAAACATATGTACATACCTATAGACATGTTTTAGTATATATATATATATATATATATATATATATATATATATATGATGAATAAAACCACGAAGGGAAAGAAACAAAGTGGTGCTCAAGCGCTTTCGTCTAATGACATCCTCAGGAACACTCAAGTGTTCATTAGACGAAAGCGCTTGAGCACCACTTTGTTTCTTTTCCCTTCGTGGTTTTATTCATCATAAATATTTTTCACGTGTCACTTTCGTGAAATAATTTTCATATATATATATATATATATCATAAAGGGGTTTCAAGTGAGCGCTTATTGTTTTTAGTATATATTTGAACACATTTTCATGATAATACCATGACACAATCTAGTTTTCAATGATCATCTTTAAGTACTTATTATATATATTGACAAAACTTAGTTTAGAACTTTTCAAATCATGATCACATACTATTCACCAATGTTTCAAATCTGATCTACAATCAATTACCAAATTAAAATAAATTCATTAAGGTACTGTGTAGACAACATGACACGTAACTATCCTAAACTCAAAGAACTATATAATATATATATATATATGAACGACACTTGTATAGAAGAACAATCCGCGCAAGATGAGGAGGGAGAACGAACAAATGAAAAAATGAGGTTCTTTACGTTAATTATACTGTGTGTTGTTTGCAGTTGAAATGTGTGTGTATATATATATATATATATAATATATATATATATATATATACAGGGCATCCCAAAAAATGTATACACACTTTAAATAATTATAAAGGCAGTGTTTATTAAAATACATTTCATTTTCAAAATGTAATAGAATCTACAGACATTATTTAATTGTTTTGTCAACGCCTGTTTTCAAACTGACGTCCGTTCTGGTCCAGGCACTGCTGATAACGCGAAGCAATGGAATTGCAAACATCACAAAACATTTCGTTTGGTATTTGTGTGCATTCTCGTTCAATGGCTGCTCTCAATTCAGCGACTGTTGCAGGTTTTATAGCGTAGACTTTGTCTTTTAAGTATCCCCATAAAAAAAGTCTAGTGGTGTGAGGTCTGGTGAACGCGGAGGGTATTCTACGAAACCCCTTCGTCCAGTCCACATCCACATCGTGCCAAGTACCACTCGCAATACTCCACTCTTCGGTCCGGATCATCTTCATTAATAGCATGGACTAATCTTGGAATGTAACTTTTCCATTGACAGCGCTTCAAAATGCGTTGGACAGACGATTCTGAAATTCCTACCTCACGACTCGCTTGCTGCACAGATTTTCTTGGACTTTGGTGATACGTTTCCAGTACTCTTTCTTGCTTTGTGGGGCTTGTCGATGTCCGTGGTCTTCCGGAACGCTTCTTGTGGACATTCTGAACAGTTCCATCAGCTTCAAACTTATCTCTAATTCGAGTGATGGTAAGTCGCGTTGGTGGATCTGTTTGAAACTCCCTCCTAAACTGTCTTTGCACTTCAACTGCGTTTTCACACTTCCAGTAGCATTTTAGAATGAATTTCCTTTGTTCAAAGCTTAGTCTGACTGCCATTATTAATTCTAATGGGTTTAACTTGGAAAGAAAGAAACATCAATTGAGCTATCAGCTGTTGAAGTGTGTATACATTTTTTTGGGACGCCCTGTATATATATATATATATACATATATATATACACAAGAACTTTTGATAATTTTAGTACATATTTTGTGGAAACAGAGAGCTCCATTTCCATATGAAGCCATTTATATCTTTATTAGGTTTGGGCAACAAATGAATGATTCTTGACATATAAACATTATCAGTCATTTCTCTCTGGAAATACAAATGTATACTCATCACCTTTGAATGACACATTGCGTTTTCTCATGTATGAAATTGTGTACTCACTTTCATATCCTTTGTAATTTTTTGTTAAAAACTTGGGCAACATTGTGTTGATTTTTAATATACTCAACTATAACAGTCATTTAATTTAATTTCCTTGAAATTACACAATATAGTAACTTGTTTCGAAGTGCTAGGAATGTTGGCTGCGATGTTTTTGGTTGTCTTTACATTGGTAAAAGTCTCAGCACTATCATCATCCTTGTCCTTATTTTGCTTTGTTTGTTTGTCAATGTTACTAGCTGAATCACTCTCCTCATCAGACTCACTGCTTGAGCTTGTCACTAGAAACATTTTCAGAAGGTAATGGGGAACATAATGGCTCATTGTCATTACTGTCTTCTTCACCTTTGTCTGGCTGTGTGTCACACTCTTTGTAGGGTGTTGGGTCATAAGTGTTAGCATACAATGCAACAACATAAGGAGCCTTGACTTTAACATGACATTTTTGGATTTGCTGGGCTACCTTACACCCTTTACACGAGTCCTCATAAGCTTGTCTAGAGCTTTCAGTATCCTCAGTTGGGACATACAAGCGCACAGTTTTCTTGGTGAGCTCTTTTGCTATCATGTAGACATCCTTAGCAGTTTGTACAACAGCTCGCTCCTGAAGCACTCTCCTGTAAACGTTGTACTTGACAACTGCCCCTATTCCATCATGTGCACCCTTTCCATGGTAGCTTTCTGAAAAGTTCCAATCTGCTGCGCATGAGTGAAGTGCAGTGTAGTGAGTTAGAGCTACCAATGAGTGTTTGTTTTTAAAATGGGCAGCAGCACCATCCGTCCAAATGTTCACATGGTTGATTTGAAGATTTAACTTTGTTCGAAGGTAATCCAGAATGTGTTGATTGGAAACCTGGACTTCGAGGCTGCCATGTGAGGAAGTGTCACTGATCACAGCAAAGGATATGTCTGTAAGTGTGTTTGTATCAGGTGACATGTAGTATACAATGGTGGTGTAAATTGTAACAGTGTTGGCTGTGCTATGTACCCAATGAGCAGCCATTAACTCGTTTTGGTAAATATTAAAAATCAATCAAAATATCAAAAGACAACTCGGAAATAGTAAAGGAACATTAGTAGACACAATTTCTAAGATATATATACTACATTGTTATAATTTCTAATCACTATGTCCCGTAATGGTGATCACATCTGGTAGGCTGTGATCACCATTATGGAGTGTAATGGTGATCACAAGAAATGTTCTTTCTTTTTGTGCAGGTGTGTAGCCAATTCCAGCCAATTTAGTGTGTGCTGTACATACCTAAGGGTAAATTAAAAAAGGATCTGAGTTGGCTTCAAAAATACCAAAATCTGTGGATTTGACAAAAAAAATTTTTAAAAATGTAATGGTGAGCACAGAATTTTTTGGGTAACTTTGAAATTGTGCTATCTAAGCCTGAAGAGCGTTACACTTCTGAGAAAGTGGTATAATAGAACTATAGTATAGTCAAATAAAACCCACATAAACAATGTCTAATATAATTCCATCTTCCACAATAATTGACATTGAATATACACCTTCATTTATTCACATGTAAATCATACCGCTTACACCCTTCAACTAAATCACCATTAACTACTTTTCCGTAACAGCTAGCTTATTTCTGTAACTTGCAAAAGAAAGTAGACAATTTTCCCTTTCAAATGAGCTATATAGTATGATATATTCAGGTAAATTTTGAAATTTCACCCTTAGGATGACAGTTGTGTGGAATGACCCTAGTGTCGTTTATGTTCCCAGGGCTACATTATGCTAGTGTCGTTTATGTTCCTGGGGCTACATTATGCTAGTGTCGTTTATGTTCCTGGGGCTACATTATGCTAGTGTCGTTTATGTTCCCGGGGCTACATTATGCTAGTCGTTTACGTTCCCAGGGCTACATTATGCTAGTGTCATTTACGTTCTCAGGGCTACATTATGCTAGTGTCATTTACGTTCCCAGGGCTACATTATGCTAGTGTCATTTACGTTCCCAGGGCTACATTATGCTAGTGTCATTTACGTTCCCAGGGCCATGACTCCAGATTTGAACAAATTTACTGGAGCACAGCTCTTAATTTACTTTTTTTCCCCTTACACCACTAGATAGGTTAATGATAGTAAACTCTTGAATTGATGACATACCAATTACAAATTGTTTTAGCTAAACATAATACAATAATGTACAGTTTATAACTCACCTTAAGTTTATTTATTCATTGCAGCAGCAACAGTGGACGATGTTAGACCTTGCATGTAGGCATTTGTTGTGAATTTACCGCCATGTATGCTTGGCCACTGATCAATGGCTTTCTGTGTGATCATTACAGCAGATCTAGTGCCTGTTGCTTTTTGCTTTATTAGATTTGGATGCAACACTTGAACTTGAAGGCATATTTTGACTCTTCTCTTTATTAACCACAACAGCTTGGTGAGTTTCTTTTGTTAGGCGCAAAATTGCATTCAATATCTTCTGGATTTGGGAATTTTCAAATTCCTCTAAAGCAGTTTTGTTAGTCTGATGCGCAGATTCCTCACTTACCTTTTGTTTCTTAGGTGGAGGAGAAGCACTTTCTTCAGTCTGTGAAACATCTAGTGAAAAAGTTTCATTTTCTAGATTAGCAGTTGATGAAGTTGGTTAATTTTTCTGAGGTCTAGCACTAGCACATTTTGTGAACAAACTAAATGACTGCTTTGCCGTATCTCTTTGCTGCACTTCATCCTGGTATTTCTTTACTGCAATATCTAAGCTGTGGGCCCAAACTCTGGGACCTCTTGTATTGTAACAATATTTTTTTTGGAATTAAAATGTTCCTCCCAGTTTTGCTTCTTTGAATATTTGTTCTTGCATTGACCACAAAAGTAACCCCTTTTAACACCCTCACTTTTCTCTCCAACTTCATCAATATTAGGATCCATTATTGATTATTGACTACCTGAAAAAATACAAAATAAGTAAAAGTTAGTAAATATAGTATGGTAAAAGTAAGTAAATATAGTACAATGAAAGTAAGTAAAAGTAAGTGCTTTAAACTTAGTAAAAGTAAGGAAGAGTAAGTAAAAGTAGGTAAGTTAAAGTAAGTAAAAGTAAGTTTAAACTTAACTAAACTTTTCAATTCTAGAGTCATGGTGGATTACTTAAAAACCGCACAAGTAATTATCTGGCCAATTTATCAAACCTGGCCGAGATCAATGGAACATAGTCCAATCCTGATAATTTTATATTAAAAAAATATACGTTTTAATAAAATTTTAATTATCAAAACATTGAAGCTTAACAAAAAATAAAAATAATTGTTAAATATGGAATTACCAACTAAACTTAAAATAACTAAATTTGTAATTTAAAAAAATTGGTTTGTACAAGAACGTATACGCAAAAAAATTGCATAACGTCTAGCGGATGAACAAAACCCAAACCCAATTTACTTTTTCTCATGGTCAAATTTACTGGAGCAATGCTCCCAAGATCCCAGGAATCTGGAGTCATGTGCATGTATGTGATGGTTTTCAGTAGTTGACAAGATTCTTGTGGGCCACCCAATTTATTGTGATTTCTAGAAGAGAAAACAATTTTTAATGTATACCTAGATAGCTACCTAATTAACAAATACAAGTAACATATTAAAATGTACATACAATATGTATAGGTATAGCGCTCATTGATTTCCATTTATCACAACTTAAAATGTATGCAGTGTATATATAGTTACATGACCATTTTAATTTTGAATTCTTACCTTTCTGTGCTGTAGATCTGCCAAAGCTTTGGATGCCTTCAAAGTAACTTCTTTGCAAATCCTGTATGTTCGTCCATTAGTAGTAGATGCCTCAACTTGTGTTAGAATATCTGAATATGGTAAGATTAATTCATCTGGTCGACCAGGATACACAAATGATGGGTTTGGGCCATGAGGAGAAGGAATGTGACTTACTTCTCTATTCTCTGGTATCTTTTCCAGCACATATGCCACCCACCAATGGCCATCATATGCAGCAGTAACAAAACCATGTATTTTCTCCTCAGTCACAACTTCTTCCTTTTCAGTAACTTTCTCAATATTTGAATAATCTGATAATGAATAATGTTTAACCTTAAGAGAAGTCAATGAAACTGGCTGTAAATGGTGTAATTTCTGTGTACCAGCAATAGTCCTTGCAGTTGAGTGTCTTTCTTGGAGAAGTTGGCTTTCCTCTTCATGCTCTTTATTGGTTGAAAAATGACATTTTATATTTACAATATTTTCACTTGCAAATGTATATAACTGTTCTGCAGTAAGGATCTGTTCATCATAAGGTCGTTGTAGACTAGCTTTTGCAGCTAATCTCTTAACTGTGCCTCCAACACCATCACAGGGTCCCTTTCCATGACTTGTTGCAAAAAATTCCATTCTGCCTCAATTCCAAAATCATCTCTGTGATGGCAAAGATTCAAAAAGTTTTTGCAGTTCTTATACTGTCCTGCACACCCATCTGAAAAGTAAATTATTTTGTGGATGGAACTGATGGATGAGATATTATCTTTTAGGAATTTTATCAGATGCTTTTGAAACAAATGTACAGCAACTGTGTTATGGATGTTACACTGAAATAATAACAAAGCTAAGGTGAGCAATCTCATCTTCCTTTTTATAGTAAATAACAAATGGATGTAGAGTAGCCATTCATTGTTCCAGTGAAAGCTCTGAACCTCATCTTGAAGAATAAAGGAATAATTTTCAGCAAAATCACACACAGCAAGGACCTCACCATCTTTCAAAGACATTTTTGTTTCACGGTAATAAGTTGCTTGCATCTTTGTCTTGAAGTCATGTATCTGGTATTCTTTCAGTTGGTTACAGAATTGGTCAATATATTCATCTGTATTCAGTTCTACTGATTCAAGATTTGACCATCTGCATTGGTCCACTTTTTAAAATTTATGATATCAATGAAGTTGTTTGTAAATATGTCCAGTAGTCTGTTTTTTAAATCTGATGGATCTCCACATTGTTCACATTGTCTGAGGCAGCATTTCTGTGAGGCAGGATTGCATTCCATAAAGGCAACACAATGACGTACATTCTTAATAGGTGTGTCATCATTTGCAGTTAGTTTTTCTAATTCAGCTCCTACAAACATAAGTTTGGCATTCTGATGAATTGTACAGACACATACTGAGTGAGTTCCTGTTGCTCCAGCAATAACACACTGCTTTGGACGCAATTCTGCAAATTTACTGAATCTCACCTTAACCAAAGGATTTCTTTCTTTGAAAATATGATAGGCTTCTTTTAAATTGCAAAGTAAAAGATGCTTTTGCAAATGTATCCTTCCTCTTTCATTGTCAATGATACTACAATAGTCTTTCTTTCCTGGCATTGTTCTACTGATGTCTTCTGAAAGATAAAATGCTTTAATAGCATCAACAGTATCCTGTTTAATTCTTTTCCAACCCTTTGGATTTGGGCAGGGCCGGATTTTCCAATAGGCAACATAGGCCATTGGCCTAGGGCCCACCAGTAACTGGGGGCCCACTGGGGACCTCCTACAATCCCTTGACACAAACAGTATCATTGACAAATTTGCCATAGAAAAAAGCAGGAAAAAGTCATTTTGAACTTCACATAGTTGTGCTTGCAAAATTTATTATGCTTGTTTCATTGTATTTTTCCATTATTCCTATGTGTAAGATGTACATGATATGGAACTTGATTTACTTTGATGTACTTGATATGGAACTAATTTGATTAAAAATTATTAATGTGTAATGTATTACATTATGTTGTAATTCTTATTGCAAAATTTATTATGCTTCAATTTGACTATTTTTTTCATTATTCCTTTGTGTAAGAATAAGTTGTACATGATATAAAACTAATTTGAATAAAATTATTGATGTGTTACATTATGTTGTAATTCTTTTTTTTTTTACATTACAATATTACGATATATATATACTGTATATATTTTTGGGGGGGGGCACTGATAAGGTTTGGCCTAGGGCCCACAAGCAAGTAAATCCGGCCCTGGATTTGGGTCTGAAAGGACACCTTTTTCTTCAACTATTTTTTTAGCAATAGATGCTGTATGCCTTGTGTGTTAAATTCTGAAGCAATTTTCCTAATGCTCCAACTTTTGGGCAATACAGTGAGGATTTTTATTTTATCACTTCTTTTAGTATTTTCATTTTTGAATTTTTCCTTGAGTTGATTTATTATTTCTAAACAGTCTACATCTCCAGATGGCTCCTTAAATTGTGAGTCAGAAATCTCTTTTCCTGCAACTGTTTCCATTCTCTTCTTAACTGTCTCTGTCACCTTGCTTAGTTTTTTAGCTCCATATGACTTTTGCTCTACAAGCTTTCTCTTTTTTATGGGTGATTCACCAATTGAAACAAAAGAAGCATTCAAAGTACACATCTCATGGTTTTGCTCTGAAGTTGATGCATCACTATTGTCAACATTTTCAATTTTCTCAAGATCTTCAGGTGGTTCACTACTACAAGAAGAATCATCATTTATGTCTGAATTCAAAGTGCCTATTCCTTTCTCAGGCAAGGACTCAAGATGTTCTCTACACTGCTTACAAAGTCTGTGATGTAGTGTTAAGTGCAGATCGGGAAACTTATTTACAAGTTCCTGTGGTACAATTCTCAAACTCTTCTTTCGACACTACCTTTGTGACGCAGCAAAGGATCAGCACACTTCTGTTTCAGTTTTAAATGTTCCATGTTTGTACTCTGAAATCACAAAAGCACAACGAAAATCCTGAAAAGAAAACAATGAACAATTAATGATTATTAAATAAATTTTTATACATGTATTTAGTAAAAATAAATTAACTTTAACTTGAAGTCAGGAGTCAACTCTGTAAAGTTGACAGTACTTATATACTAGTTGGGCCTTTGGATCAGTGCTACTCCAGTAGATTTGGGGCTGTCGAGGGGTTTAACCCTGGTTGTCTTTTAAAAGACTTCTTTTGGCACAGGTCACAAAAAGGTTTTTGAACTAATAATGTTAAGTTGAACTAAGTCTTCACTGACACTATATCAGAACAGAACTTTTAAATAAATGAACTGACAAAAAAAATCTAAAATTGAAGAATGATGTCAACTTCATTTATTTTTTATACATTGAACTAGTTATCAGCCACTTACAGCTTCTTGGGATTTTGTTGTACATGACTCAAGGTATTAATGTAAAAAAATTGAATTTTTTAGGAGAAGGTATTTTTTTTTATTCAAGGTCAAAGGTCAACTTTTGAAGGGATTTTTTATTTTTCACAGTAGAGATATTTAACAAGAGACAATAAACAAGGGGCTACTAAAGAGCTTTAAAATGAGACCAAAATCAATGCTCTAGCTTTAATAGTTTTTTAGTTACACCATTTTGAAAATAGTCATTTAACGCAAAAAAGGTCAAAATGTCACAACTTTGTGACCTTGTATCTCAGTAACCAAAGGTCAGTCAGCTCTAATAATTTGGGAATTTAAGTTTGGCATGTATATCTGCTATTGTGCCAAGTATGAGCAAAATTGAAAGGGGTGAGTGCAAAAAGTGCCATTTTGTGGCTGAGTTGACATGGAATGACCCGACCATGACTCCATATTTGAAAAAATTTACTGGAGCACAGCTCTGAATTTACTTTTTTTCCCCTTACACCACTAGATAGGTTAATGATAGTAAACTCTTGAATTGACGACATACCAATTACAAATTGTTTTAGCTAAACATAATAATACAATAATGTACAGTTTATAACTCACCTTAAGTTTATTTATTCATTGCAGCAGCAACAGTGGATGATGTTAGACGTTGCATGTAGGCATTTGTTGTGAATTTACCGCCATGTATGCTTGGCCACTGATCAATGGCTTTCTGTGTGATCATTACAGCAGATCTAGTGCCTGGAGCTGGACCCTCCTTCACAATTCTGCACAGCTTAGTCAAATGAGATGGCTTAATGGATCCTTTGTGTTCAACAATGTAACCAAGAATGGAGAATGTCCCTTCAGCTGGTGCTTCACTCCAGGCAGTTGATCATCTTTATCAAAATGCTTTAATCTCTCTGTGATTCTTTTCCACAGCTGTTCTATATATTCTGTCAGCCAATTTATCACTGAGTCTTTTGTAAAACTACTTTCAGATCTGGTTCTGGATGGTCTAGCAACTTCAGCAACCTGGTAGTAATCAGAACGTTTCTTGATGTATTTGTAAACTTCATTTAGGATGTAATCCTCAGCTGTTAGTTCCTTTTGCTGCCCTGTGGTATCGTGCTTAAATTCAGAAACTACATCATTTGCATTTCCTCCATTAGCTAATTTGGAAATTGTTTCCATCACTCTTAACATAACAGTTTTCCCTCCTTCTTTATAAAATATATTTTCTACAAATTCTGCACTAATGTGGTTTTTTGAGCTACTTGCAACATAATCTTTGTTACATAGGAAATCAATACATAGAACTTGGCACTAATTTCTTTCTCTTGTGGATGATCAAAAAAAACACAATTTTCCACAAATCTGTCAAATTGATCAAATTCGTAATTAACCATGCGAGTATCAGATTTGAGTTTTGGTCTCTTAAAACCAATGATATTGTCAAGAACCATATTGGTATAGTCAAGGCCTGATCTCAGATTTGAAGAGTGATTCTGAATAAAGTCTAAAAGCTCACTTAGTTTACAAATTTTCTTCAATGCATCAACGTGGGCTCTGTTCACAAGATGCATTAAGTCCCATCGAAATTTGAAATTTTCTCCAAACAACTTTTTCATTTCATTTTTAAATGGCTCGTTGTCCTTACAAAAAGCCCCATCTCCAACCATTCCAGATACCTTGGATTTAATTGCTTCTTCAGATAGTTTCAAGTGATTATGAGACTTCAACACATCAAAAATTTCATTGGCCAAATAAACTCCTGATTTGCTGCGTACTAAATTTATCCCAGCAAGTTTTACAGTCTTATCTTCTTCACTCATAACTAATATAACTAGCATGCTTAATCCCAAAATTGTTCCAATGTCAGCTGTTATTGTTACTGAAGTTTGTTCTAAGAACCACTTTACAGTTTGTTCTTTAAGTTGATTATCTAATAGCTCACAAATTGTCTCGCACGCATGTGTGCTATGATTCAAATTTCCAACCTCACAACCTGACCTATGTAATACAGCTAGAAGTACTGGATATAGAGCCCATGCAGTGTTTGTTTTCATTATGTAGTATAAGATGTTGCCACATAAGTCTTCTATGCGTTTAGTAGTGTTCCGAGAAGATGTTTTCATCACTTCATAAACAGCAGCTCTTTGATGATGCTGAAGTTTAATTAAATGTCTCTTCAGGTGGGTTTTCAGATTTCTAAACCATCTCTCTTGATTTTCTCCTTGTTTGCATACATAGGTTAAATCTTTAACATTGATGTAACCTTTTATGTTAGAATGTTTGTCTGAAGCACATGCTTTGGGGTCTGTGCAAGCTATGCAATATAATGTAAACATTTTATCATCAGAAGCATCATCAATATCTTCTTGATTATCATCATCATCATCCTCAACAGCTATATCTACATCAGGCATATTAGTGTCACTATTTGCAATGTTTTCCATTATATCACTTGGTACTGAAAATGAATCATCAGCATGCCCTAGATCCTTCTTTTCCACCAATTTGAATGTAGATTTGATCAAATCATTGTTCAGGATTTCTTGTATTGATTTACCCTTGCTTAAATGGGCTATGGAAATGTCAAATTTGTTGCTTTTTGCTTTATTAGATTTGGATGCAACACTTGAACTTGAAGGCATATTTTGACTTCTCTTTATTAACCACAACAGCTTGGTGAGTTTCTTTGTTAGGCGCAAAATTGCATTCAATGTCTTCTGGATTTGGGAATTTTCAAATTCCTCTAAAGCAGTTTTGTTAGTCTGATGCGCAGATTCCTCACTTACCTTTTGTTTCTTAGGTGGAGGAGAAGCACTTTCTTCAGTCTGTGAAACATCTAGTGAAAAAGTTTCATTTTCTAGATTAGCAGTTGATGAAGTTGGTTAATTTTTCTGAGGTCTAGCACTAGCACATTTTGTGAACAAACTAAATGACTGCTTTGCCGTATCTCTTTGCTGCACTTCATCCTGGTATTTCTTTACTGCAATATCTAAGCTGTGGGCCCAAACTCTGGGACCTCTTGTATTGTAACAAATATTTTTTTTGGAATTAAAATGTTCCTCCCAGTTTTGCTTCTTTGAATATTTGTTCTTGCATTGACCACAAAAGTAACCCCTTTTAACACCCTCACTTTTCTCTCCAACTTCATCAATATTAGGATCCATTATTGATTATTGACTACCTGAAAAAATACAAAATAAGTAAAAGTTAGTAAATATAGTATGGTAAAAGTGAGTAAAAGTAAGTAAATATAGTACAATGAAAGTAAGTAAAAGTAAGTGCTTTAAACTTAGTAAAAGTAAGGAAGAGTAAGTAAAAGTAGGTAAGTTAAAGTAAGTAAAAGTAAGTTTAAACTTAACTAAACTTTTCAATTCTAGAGTCATGGTGGATTACTTAAAACCGCACAAGTAATTATCTGGCCAATTTATCAAACCTGGCCGAGATCAATGGAACATAGTCCAATCCTGATAATTTTATATTAAAAAAATATACGTTTTAATAAAATTTTAATTATCAAAACATTGAAGCTTAACAAAAAATAAAAATAATTGTTAAATATGGAATTACCAACTAAACTTAAAATAACTAAATTTGTAATTTAAAAAAATTGGTTTGTACAAGAACGTATATGCAAAAAAATTGCATAATGTCTAGCGGATGAACAAAACCCAAACACAAATTTACTTTTTCTCATGGTCAAATTTACTGGAGCAATGCTCCAAAGATCCCAGGAATCTGGAGTCATGCCCAGGGCTACATTATGCTGGTGTTGTTTACGTTCCCAGGGCTACATTATGCTGGTGTTTACGTTCCCACAGCTACATTATCCTGCCGTCATTTACATTCCCAGGGCTACATTATCCTGGCGTCGTTTACGTTCCCAGGCTACATTATCCTAGTGTCGTTTACGTTCCCAGGGCTACATTATCCTAGTGTCGTTTACGTTCCCAGGGCTACATTATCCTAGTGTCGTTTACGTTCCCAGGGCTACATTATCCTAGTGTCGTTTACGTCCCAGGGCTACATTATCCTAGTGTCGTTTACGGTCCCAGGGCTACATTATCCTAGTGTCATTTATGGTCCCAGGGCTACATTATCCTAGTGTCATTTACGGTCCCAGGGCTACATTATCCTAGTGTAGTTTGTGGTCCCAGGGCTACATTATCCTAGTGTAGTTTGTGGTCCCAGGGCTACATTATCGTAGTGTAGTTTGTGGTCCCAGGGTGGTGGTATTATAGTTTCAACCACAACTTGATTACTGCATATTTGATGTGGTGTTTAGCTGTATCTCAAAAACGAGTGAGTTGCGACGGAAATGGATGCCAAATTTGAATGAATCGCATCAACAAACATAGGAAAAACATAAGTTTCATGTTCAAAACGAATTGGGGTCGAAACTGCAAATTTACCAGGTTTGGTTCCTAGGTTTTCTGTTGGTTTCTGATGTGATTCATCTGAAAATGACATTCATTTCCGTCGCAAATCACTCGTTATAAAAATTGATGATTGCTTAAGTTGTAATAATTTCATTAGTTTTAATATTTTATTGGATGGATTCACTTAAAAAATGTCTCTTAAAGATCATAGTGTAGTAAATGCAAAAAACTTCACTTTTTTTACGTGAAGGTCAAAATATGAGAATAAAAACCCACTCTAATAGACAGAGTTTATTTCCACGACAGTTTCGACGCCCACTGGCATCCTCCTCGGGTGGATACAGAAACACAAATGAAACAAAACAAGAGGGAAAAACAGTTCAGGGATCGACCATTAAGAAATTCGCACCTAGGTTGGATTCCATTCTCTCGAGACAGGAGGGGCATTTTCATTAAGTACATTCGCACAAAACCCGTATCAAAGAACACAAATATGCCTTCAGAAGTTGTAATACTAATAATGCCATTTTTTATCACGCTAGCCAAAATAATCATGCTATAGATTGGGAATCAAGTAAGGTACTTTATAAATGTAATAATTATGTCAAAAGAAAAATAATAGAATCTGTGTGTATAGAAAAAGTAGATAATTTTAATTTGTGCGAAGGTACTTATAAGTTAGACCCTTTAATGAGATTCTTGGTCAATAAATCCCTTACGGAGTCGTGGGAACGTGTTCGAACCTAAGTGTGAATTTCTTAAATGTCTCTGGATTGGAATGTTTCCTTACTCGCTTTTAGTAAATGTAATAATGGAAGTAATTAATGTGGAAATAAATATATGCAGTAATTATGTCAAACATTAGGATCTGTATGTATAGAACAAGAAGATATTTTTAATTTGTGGAAATGTAGTTATAAGCTGACCCTGTAATAAAATGCCCTTCTGGTTTCGGAGAACGATATCTAACCTAGGTGCGAATTTCTCAATGGTCTCTGGATTATTTCCTAATCGCCTTTTTTCATTCGTTTTTCGGTTTATAATTTCTGTATAATAAACAACAATGTAATAACCAATGTAATAATAAATTTATAATTTCTGTAATTAATAATTATGCAATATTAAATGTAATAAATTTAATTATAAATGTAATAATTATGTAAAAATAATAGAATCTGTATGTTTAGAACAGGAAGATAGTTTTAAAATTTGTGCGAATGTACTTAATGAAAATGCCCCTCCTGTCTCGAGAGAATGGAATCCAACCTAGGTGCGAATTTCTTAACGGTCGATCCCTGAACTGTTTTTCCCTCTTGTTTTGTTTCATTTGTGTTTCTGTATCCACCCGAGGAGGATGCCAGTGGGCGTCGAAACTGTCGTGGAAATAAACTCTGTCTATTAGAGTAGGTTTTTATTCTCATATCATAGTGTAGTTTGTTCCTCACCTTTGACCTTGTGTAGTTTGTATCACCTTTGGCATCAGGTGGATGTTAAACTACACTTGCTCCAAAGATAGTGTATCATCCAATGGTGCCCTATCTAACCTCACACTAAACACCCTATTTTGGCCCTTAGTATCCAAATATCATTAATTTGTATTTATTATAAATTATACTTTTTTTTATTTTTAATTCTTATCAAACATAAAAATGTGTTGGTTGTAAATGTTTTTGCATTTAAGTAGCACAAAAACATCCTTGGTTTGCCTGAATGTGAACTTGAAATGAAAGAAAACGACATAATTTGTGTCAGTAATATCCATGATATAGAAACACTAAACACAAAAATTATTTCATCATAAAAGTGTTTTATAAAGTTGAGTAGAACAATGTTCATTTTCAGATATACCATACCGTATGGAAAGAAATGGGTTGGTTATTTCAGGTGGTGGTTATCTGGCAAGTAGTACACAATGTGGGCTCATATTACATTTTAATTTTGACAGCACTGCTTTGAAAGTTAATGCAGTGTTGCAAACACCAGAAATTATATTATATTTTATTGTTAGCAGTAACAATTTTAATTATTGAATGTTTCACCATCACTGAAATTAATATCCAAAACACATTTTTCTAATGTATTTTGGTGTGTTCTGTTCAAATATGACCTTCATATCTTGTGCAAATGAACCAAAAGTTTTCCTATGTTTTGGTTCATTTTTGCTAGAAATGAAGGTCATGTATGATCCAAACACACTAAATATATGTAACCTAACCTAATCCAACCTTAACCCTTTAAGCCCTGAATTTTTTGTAGGGTTAAGTTATGAATGCTTGTATTTGAAACGTTAGCAATTTGTACCTTCAGTCCTTAAAGGGTTAACCTGTGTGTGCTAACTGTGGGGGATAATTATTGAATGTTTCACCAACACTGAAATTAATATCTTGCGCAAATGAACTGAAACAAAGTTATGAAACTGTCAGTGAAAAATTCAATAATAACCGTAATAACCATTCTCAGATACATAGTGTCACCCTGGCAGCATCTAGAGGTTCAGTTGGCTTGAGAGTAAAGAACCTCACACACTGTGACATATGTTCAGTTCTTGTCAGTTTGCCTGCAGAAATACATTAGTACAGGCCAGTTTGAGCATGTGACAGTGTGTGGGATCAGTTTGATGGCTTGTGCAGGCCTAGAGCTTGGCTTGTACTAGTTTATTCAATGTTTGAAATCTGGACTGTCAGGCCAATTTGAGCATGTGGGGGCATTTGCTCCAACTTTTGTTCAGGCCCTTAACTTGTGTTCATATTTTTTTGGGGGGGATGAAGCACTGAAAAACACTAAAAGTACTGGTAGATGCTAGCCTGAGAAGAATTGTTTGGTATAACATGTTGTATTAGTAGTACTTATCATAACTATGATAGTACAGTACTGTATGGTCTACACAAGTTAATTAGCCTACAGTATTGAAAGACTAATTGGCTCTGATTAATCAGTCAAAAGGCCGATTACCTGCTTAATTGGCAAATTGGCCAAGTACTGATTACCTACCAATTAATTGGTGCAACCCTAGTCTAAAGTCAGTAGGTCAAATTTATTCAGCAAAGTCATACAAGAGGTAACCAAGATAGTCATGCAAGGCAGCCTTTCTTGAAAGCATTCAGATTGGTTTGAGTCACAATGGCTTCAGGCAAAGAATTCCACACTGTAATACATCTAAGGCTAAAGAATCTGCTCCTACTATCAAATGTTTAGTGCCTTTGAGACAGTTTCAAGGAATATCCCCCATGTACCCACTACTGGTACAATTAAGAAAAATCATTTGACTGTAATACTGACAGTCCATGGGAAATCTTCCAGCATTTAATTAGGTCAGCATGTAATAATCTACCTTTCATTGAATAAAGGTCAAGTCTAGCCAACTTTGAAGTATAATCAAGGCATTCTGTAGCTACCCTCACTGTTCAGTGTCCATCACCTCTGTATGGATTCTAGGAGCCTCAGGTTCCCTACATATCCTGTGTGCCACAGACAAGAGCAACACTCCAGTAGTGGTCTGATGTGGCTCTCATACAGTCATCATAAAGATGGGGACCTACAAAGAGTGGACCTCAGCAAGTTAGTGGCCAGATCATCAGCTCTATCCACAAAACTATGTATGGTGTATATGCAGTAGACCCTCGCATTAATGTACACTTTGTGGGGAGCATGTGGTTGCTAAAGTGAAATTTCTGCTAAAGTGAAGTATGGAAAACCCCCACTTTAATGTACTGGGGAATGTTAAAGTGAAGTACGGATGACCCCCACTTTGCCAGACTATGGGATGTTAAAGTGGGGTTTTCCGTAACCAAAATACTTCAGTACAGTTACACATGTATGTATAGCCCTTGAATCTCCACATTCAACACACAACATGAAAATGCATACATAGACTTAACTACTTATGAACACATGCACATGTAAATATTTATTTTTATGGACTCACCATATATAGTCAATCCTCCAAAATATCATTGGGAACTTCTGGTGTGAGGGTACTGAACTCCACTTCAGGCTCTGGTAGGATGGCTGGTGAAGGAGTACTACTGCTAGTACTTGCACTCTCAGGAAACGAGTAGTGACACAGTGAAGCCAACACTGCTGCTAGTACTTGGCATTGGTTCAATGGGCAGTGAAAGGTCAGACATTCCACTTGAAATAGGAGCTTCGGGGTGAGATGGGTGTGGATGTGCATTGGGGCTTGGCAGCAGGGGGCTTCAAGAAATCATGAATTTTCATTTGCTTGATCCTTTTGTTTTGACTGTCAATGATTTCATTTTGGCACTTCCTTATGTAGTTATAGTAAGGGAGAATATTAGGCAGTACCGTAGTCTCATCATTGAATTTCAGCAGAACATCAGCGCACACTCTTGCCTGGCTCAACGTAGCCTTGGATATAACCTTGGAGACATCTTCAGTGTCCTTGTCATCATCAAGAGGTTCATTGGTGGATGTCTTCAGACCTGACCGAAATGTTGGCTGCAATTTCACTCTCTAAGATCTTCATACCCTGGGTCACCATCATCAGCGTGAAGCCATTCCACAACTTTGTCCTCTGTAGCCACTGTTTCACCTGCTTGTTGGAGAACACCCAAATAGTCCTGTGGCTCGAAGCCCTCAAAGTCTATTTCCAGGTCCTGGAAGTTATGGAGCAGTTTCTTCCAGGCATTGCGCAGAGTGGACTCCTTGACCTTGTTCCAGCTGTCGGCCCAATTGTAGATAGCAGACTTGATGTTGTAGGCTTTGAAGTTCCTGGATGCCATTGTTCAGAAAATAAAGTTTGTACGAGCAGGCAATAATTAAATAAAGTATGTACATACACTGTTAAAGCAGAGACTATCACTGTACTCCTATATGTACTGCTATTAACTGATAAGTCACTTTGAACTAAAAAAAATGCTATGAACTGATAAGACCTGTGTAAGACAATAATAAGAAATAAAACATATAACCACATATAGTACATACATACAGTATTCATAAATAAATGACATTTAGATACATAAATATAAATAATTATATGTAACTATCTATGTAACATCACACAAAAGAATGCCTAACATGCGCAACATTTGGAAGCAGCACTATGCACATACACAACCACTCGCCACCACTGCCCATGCAACACAATAGGAAACAACTGACCGCAACCTCATCCGAGGGCTGGTTCCAATAATAATCCAGTGGCGTCACCTTTATTTTAATGACTCAGAGTCCACTAAAGTGAAGTTTAGTGATGCTGACACTTTTTTAGCGGAAATCTTCACTTTAATGACCTGTATTACGTTAAACTGAATGTTAATGACCAGACAGCAATTTAGTCCATCCAAGTGAAGTTTCCGCTAATGTGAAGGTCATTAATGCGGGGGATTTCTGTACTGATGGAATCTTAGAGTTGTGTTGACCACCACAACCAAGTTGGAATGAGAATCTATGAATTTCATTCTAATGTTGTTCAGGTAGTATGATTAATATGGTCCTATACCGTACTTCTCCAGTCATAATAACCTCATTGAAAGCGCAGGAGAGCACACTTCCCTGCATTCATAGACAGCCCCCAGAATTCAGCAGTGCTGCTCAGAACATCCACATCTGACAATTTGTCACATTAGATTGCAGGCTCTCTACAGTTTAGTGTCTGACCTTAAGATATACCTTTAAATCATCTGCAAAAATTTTGTAATTACAAGAAATGTGGTACATGGTTAATTTAAATTAAGAGGAGAATTGGGCCCAATGCAGATCCCTGTAGCTAGAGGGGGGGCTGGGCCCCCTACCAAGCCTTGGAAAGGATTGTTGGAAAATTTATAAGTTGTATTTGTACTTAAAAGAAGAGCTTCAATTAATTTGTGTTTTTTTTCAGTATATGGTTGTTGTAGCTACATTATTGTTTTTCATTGTTATGCTGGGCAGTATATATATAATATAATGTTGCAAATTTTCTGGTCCATTGTTACATAGAGTGCATTGTGTGTTTTCCCTTATGAATCATTTTCATTTAATGGTAGTGTATTCTGCTTTTGTATTGCATTACTGAATACTGATATGGGTGTGTTAACTGTGTTATCATATATTATATATGTTCCTCACACTTAATAGATTCTTTGTATTGCCTGTAAATTGTTATGTTTGATGAGATAGATGATTGATAAAGGGTATCTTTGTCACACCCATTTGTTGGAAAATTTGGGCCTTTGCCCCTCTACCAAATATTTCTAGCTATGCCACTGTGCAGGACCCCACTTAGAGCATCTCTCTGCTTGCTTACTGCACCAGAATTGCAGACACTCGTTTGTCTTCCACAGAGACAATACCCAATGCTCTGAGCTTAGTTAGCAAGCTAGAGTAGTTCACAATAACAATTGCTTTTGGGAAATCAAACAAGATTAAATCAACTTTGAGGCCAGAGTCTAACCAAGCAGTCACATCATTATACATCACCAAGAGCTGATCCTCAACTGATTTGCCTTGGTGAAAGTCAAACTGATCGTCACATAGAAGCTGGTTGGTTTGAAGGTAATTACAAAGATGCGTGACAACCACAGGCTCCATGTTAAATTAGATTAGATTAGGTTAGGTTGGGCTGATTAGTGTTGGTTAAAATAGGTTAGTAACCAGGGCCCTATAGACCAAAGTCAACTGATAATACATCCAAAATTAAAGAAAATGTTGCAGGTTCTCTCTTGTTATTTTATGTAAATGCAAGAAGCATCAGAGATAAGATAGATAAATTTAAAATATATGTTGAAATTGAAAAACCAGATATCATAACTGAGATGTGGACAAAATTTAACAGTGTACCAAATATAATCAATGAAGTGAGCGAGATAATATTATTACCTATGAATTAAATGGCTACAAACACTTTTATTATGAGTACATAAACGTTTTGAAGGTGGTGGAGTATTTATTTATGCAAAGTCAAATTTGTCTCCAGTAGAGGTAAATTCAATAAAAGAAAGTGAAATAGCTGAGTCAGTATGGATAGAAATAAAAAATAAAAATGGTAAAAAATTAAAATTGGTATATATAGGCCACCAGAAGGATGTTCAATTAGAGGAATCCCCAAAACAAGAGAGGAGAATCGATATGTAGAAAATGAAATTATTAAGGAAATAAATAAGGTAGGTTCAAATGATGTAATTATTGTTGGAGATTTTAACTACTGTATAGATATATATATATATATATATATAAATTGGGTAACATTACAAGCACCTGAAAGTAACGAGAACTTCCTTGACTGTACTGTAGAAAATGGTCTAAATCAGTTAATTAAAGAACCAACCAGAGAGAATGCAATTTTAGATTTATTATTAACAAATATTGCTGATTCTGTATATAACATATCAGTTTTTGAAACACTGGGTTCAAGTGATCATTTTATAATAAGATTCAAGGTGAAATTTGACTCAAAGTATACTAAAAATGCAGCCAAAATTCCTGACTTTAAAAATGGAAATATGACTAAACTAGTTAGAGTTAAACTGTATAAATTGGGTGGAGATTTTTGAGCTTCAACCAAAAGATATATTCAACCAAAGCAAATCTACACACTATGTATGGGAAAAGTTAAAAAATAAAATAAAAGATGTTCAAAGTAAATATATTCCTCAGCGTAAAATAAGAATCAGAAATAACAGAGAACCCTAGATAAATCTGTCTATTAAGAAAGGGATAAGAGAAAGGCCTTCAGCAAATTTAAGAGAACTCAAAATGAAGTGGACCTTGAAATCTATAAAAATAAGAGAGAAGAAAGCAAGAAACTTATAAGAGATGGTAAATGCAATTTAAAGAGGAACTTAGCTGAAAATTGTAAAGGAAATCCCAAAAAGTTCTTCAGTCATTTCAACTTTAAAAATAAATCTAATTAAAAAATTGGACCCCTTCATGCTGATGACAAAATTATTGAAGATTTTAAAATTGTTGAGGAGCTAAATAGATATTTCTGCTCAGTATTTACAAAGGAAACTACATAAAATTCCAGATTTTACATTAGTAACACGAGAGAGAGAGAGAGAGAGAGAGAGATAAATCATATATATTTTGAGGAAGTGGATATTTTGAGAGCAATTGACAGGCTAAACATAGATAAGTCACCAGGACCTGATGAAATTTATCCTAAAATAGTAAAGGAAGCAAAATATAGCATAGCCGAAGCACTTAAAATACTTTTCAACCTTTTCATTGATTAACAGCGATGTTCCAGAAGACTAGAAAAAAGCAAATGTAATCCCACTTTTCAAAAAAGGTAACAAAAACCTAGCTAAAAACTATAGACCAATTAGTTTAACTTCTATTATTTGCAAATTACTTGAAAGTGTCATCAGAGACAAAATTACAATATTCTTAGAAGAAGGATTAATTAGTACAGTAATAGCCAACATGGTTTTTGAAATGGCAGGTCATGTTTGACAAACTTAATTGAGTTTTATGATAGTATGTTAAAGCATCTGGATAAAAAAGAATCTGTAGATATTGTGTACTTGGATTTTGCCAAAGCTTTTGATACAGTTCCTCATAAGCAGTTGCTTGTTAAAGTTAGAGCTCATGGAATAACAGGGACAATAGCAAATTGGATTGAAGAATGGCTTAAAGAAAGAGAACAGAGTCCAGTTAAATGGGACTATGTCTACATGGAGCCCTGTTCTGAGTGGAGTCCCACAGGGGTCAGTACTTGGACCTCTACTTTTTATTATTTATATTAATGACTTGGAAAGGGTCTAAATAGTAAAATGTCAATATTTGCAGATGATACAAAATTGAAACAAAATGTAAGATCTTTAACAGGTGCAATGAAAATGCAAAAGGACATTGATAAAGTAGTTGCTTGGGCAGATAGATGGGAGATGAAATTTAATGTGGAAAAGTGTAAAGTTATGCATGTTGGTCATGACAATCCAGAATTTGAGTATAACATGAATGGAAGTTGGATAAATAAAAAAAAAAGGAGATATATTTGGGTGTCATTGTGAATCATGATCTTAAACCTACAACTCTTTGTATTGAAATTAGAAATAAGGCTAATGCTAGATTGAACCTAATGCAGAAACATACAGAATATAAATTGCCAGAAATTATAAGTAGGCTCTATACTTCATATGTGAGGCCTCTTCTTGAGTATTGCATTCATTTAGAGCAAGACAAAGACAGGTTAGAAAAAGTACAAAAGAGAGCCACAAGGATGATACCATGCCTTAGACACCTTAGTTACAAGAGAGATTGGAGCACCTAAACATGTTTTCCCTAAAGCGAAGAAGGTTATGAGGTGATATGATAGAAGTATATGAAATAATAAATGAGTTAGATAATATAGACTTCCACTCTCTTTTTACAAAGGATCACAATGATAGGACAAGAGGCCATAGCCTTAAGCTTTTTCAGGGAAGATGTAAATCACAGTTAGTACAACATAGTTTTTCAAATAGAATAGTAAAATTCTGGAATAGCTTAGATGAAGAAGTTGAGTTCTCATACTTTGGAGACTTTTAAGAATAAACTAGATAAATTAATGACTGAAAGAGGTATTTGGTAATGACATTTTGCTGGAACTGGTAATGGTGTGGAGAAGAGGTTTGTGAACCCTTCCCACATACATATATAGTTTTTTTTTTATTTGGGTAAATCTCGTCACCCACACAGAGTGATGGGATGTAGGGAGGCAATCTTGGGTTAGGGGATACTCTCTGTCTTTATACCCTCTATTTAAAGATATTTCTCTGCTGAGTGGTGACCCCCATAGCACTGTGATGTATGAAAGACTCATTAAGTTCACTTGCCTCATAGACACCTTTAAATGGGAAACCCTGAATGGGTGTACATTCAAATACTCTATACAGTGTTTACAGTCCCACCTACTCCTTTTATCTTAATTGTAGAGCTTGTATTATATTATTTAGGTTATAGCTATTTAGATCCATGTAAAACTTCTTGTGATGAGATACGTAACCATATGATGTCTACAATTAGTACAGTAGTGGTATTGATGAATGATCCACAAGATCCAAAGTTTTGAAGTTAATGTACAGCTACTAGATATGTGACAATCTGCAATTTGCAGAGATCAATTGGATCTTAATTTTGTATGTAACTGTATTATGGTTTGTTTATATTAACAGTGGAGCCACCCAGATGGGCCGAAGGGCCCCTAGTGTGCCCACTATAAAATTTTTACCATGTTACCAACACTGTCTGGATGGTAAAGTTTTACAGTAAAAATTTGAAAAAGTAATTGGCATGGTGTTTGATTATTTTATGCAATTTTAAACAAATGAACAGTTGTATCTTCACCAGGAAATAAGGGCTAATATTAAATTTTCTAAGTGGGGCATAGAGTCTAGAAATAAGGCAAATAAAATACTATGTATTATTAAGAGAAATGTTAGTTACAAGAGTAAGGAAGTTATCTGTAAATTATATAATTCTTGTGTTAAGCTTCTTAGAATACTGCACTCATCCCTGGTCCCCTCATCACAGATATGATATTGATATGCTTGAAGATGTGCAACATTAGGGCAACCAAGCTTATCCCTAGTTTAAGATGATTGGAATACAGGGAAAGATTAAAGGAACTGGGTAGCTATGTTTAGTTTTAAGAGACATTGTTTGAGGGGAGATATGATATAGATGTTCAAAATGTTTTCAGGTTTGGACAATTTAAATATAAGTAACGTTTTCTTATTTGTCTGATGGAAAAACTCAAGGGCATAATAAGGAAATTAGAAAACAGACTTGTAGAGTGGATCTACAAAAATACTTTTTTAAGTCATAGCTAGTAGATTTTTGGAATGACTTGCCACCTGATGTGATAAATAGTAACTCCTTAGTTAGTTTTAAGAAAAATCCTGATGCTTTCATGAATGAAAATGTTTTCAGGTTTGGACAATTTAGATGTATGTAACTTTTTCTCACAAGAGGCTGATGGGATAACTTGTGGGCATAATAAGAAAATTAGAAAACAGCTTTGTAGACTTGATCTACAAAAATACTTTTCAGTCATAGAGTAGTAGATTTTTGGAATGACTTCCCATATGATGTGGTAAACAGTAGCTCATTAGTTAATTTTAAGAAAACTTTGGATGCTTTCATGAATGAGAGATAGTTTGTAGATTGTAAATACTGTATATTCTTAGCTTAAGTTTGTAGGCTACTTCGATAGTAGTAAATAGTTGTACATTAATTAGCTGACTTGAGATTGATGTTTTGCAAGATTCTATTAATTAGCTTATGACCTGGATAACTTTGATAGGCCCCAGTGGCTTTGTTTTACAAATGAAATGCAATGTAATGAAAGAGTGTGTTTCTGGATTGTAAATAGTGTATATTCTTAGCTTAAGTTATGTAGGCTACTTTGGTAGTGCTGTAAATAATTTAATGTTAATTAACTGATTTGAGATGGATATTTCCCAAATTTTGTTATAAAATATGTTGGCTGTAGCTTATGACTTTGATAACTTCAATAGGTCTAGGTGGCTTCATGTTTTCCAAATGAAGTGAAGTGAAATGTAATGTAAAGTTTCACAGAGACTAGATTACACTAGGTTAGGTAGTCATTTTAGATTGGTAAGTTATTTTCCACTTAACCAATTTCAGCCAGTCACAATCTTTGTGACATTTTAACTTTATCAGAAACAATGGTCTCTGTAAAACTTAGTATTTACCAAAATACAGTAGGGTCTTGATTAACTGGGTTAATAGGGTGGTTGACCCAGCCACTTGATTGAAAAACACAGTTGATTGGGGTCCCAAGGAAAAGATGATGTAAGTACAAAATGATATTTTATTATTTACAAACAATATACCATAGTATATTTTTTAAACATGTATATATAGTTATATACGGTACTGTACGGTATACAATCTTGAAGAAAAAAAAAAAAAAAGCTTTACCTGTTCCCACTGCTTTCCCTACTGCCCCCTCTGCGCATGAAGAACTTGGTGATTTTAGATTGTGTACCACCTAGCTTGGCAAGGTGGTATACATTGTGCATATGCTGCACACCTGACATGCTGTTCCTGACACAGGCAATAATAGCTTGTTTGGTTTTAAAATTTTTTTGTGGAATCCTAGATGATTGGGGGTTACCTGGATGATTAGGAGGGCTGGCTCTCTCTGTAAAACCTAGTTGATCATGAGCCTGGTTAATCAAAACCCTACTGTAAGTAAAATTCCAGGTGCCAGATGCAGTTCAGACACAGTCTATAGGCCCTAATTACTAACCCAACCTAATATACTGTAATTTAACATATTATCAAGCTGTTATGAACTGTCTCTGAACTGCATCTGGCATCTAGAATTTTGCCAAAAATAAAGGATGGTTTATGAAAAATTAAGATAAATTATGGATGAATTTCAAGAATCTAAATTTAGTTCAGAGACAACAGTCCATAACAGCTTGGTAATACATTAAATAAGGTTAGGTTAGGTTGATCAGAGTTGGTTAGGTTAGCAATTGGGGCCTATGGACTCTGAATTGTGTCTAGGGCTGGGCATCTGGGATCCCAGAATCCCAGAAGTAAAGTACAGATCATTTCCCAGGAAAACTGTCATCGATCCCGGGATTTCCCAGTATTCTATTTTCAGGGGAGTACTTTTAAACACAGTTTTATTATGAAGTATATTTATTTCATGCAAAGAAAAGCAATTTCAAAAGCATTCATTGATCTTGGGATTGGAAAGGGCATGGATATTTCAGATGAAGAATTTGAATATGTTGTTATCTCCTCTTTAGAATGGAACCAGTTAAAATTGGATTGGAGAAGTTTGGTAGCAGAGATGCAACATTGCTCACTGCGGAAGGTGTGTTTGCTTTTATTGTAAATGAGTTGAGACGTAATAAGAAGCTCATAGGATTATATAAATATTTAAACAATCCTATAATAGTATTTAATTCAACTTGTCCTAATTTTTCACTGCCTTCTAAATCAACATTGCAAACAACTGCCAAAGAGTTGTTTGCCAGGCTTTTCAGAAAAAGTGAGACGGATGTAGTGGCAGAAGGTACTAATGTAAATGAACCCCAACAGTTTTTTGATACACCACTAGAACTTGAAGTCTTTTCCTCTAACTAATCTTCAATCAAATCAAAGGTCCTTGGAAGAAAAATTGGATTCAGTTGTGCAGAAAAAAAATGGGAACCATAGAGCAACAAGATTTGCGCCTGAGATACAACGTAAAGAACATCATAAAAGAAATGAATATTTATGAAGCCACTGGTAATAGAACAGAAAATTTAAATCTCTTATTTAATGCTCTGGCGACAATTCCTCCAACTTCAATAGTCAGAAAGAGCATTTTCTGCTATAGGATTATTCATCACAAAACTCTCAACATTTTAAAGTGATAATAGTATTGATCATCATTGTTTTTTAAAGCATTATTTTAAGTAATAATCCAAATAAATCAATAATTTCAGTTTTATTAGTCTCTAGAAAGTTTTTATCAAAGCATGTTTTTGTTCAATAAAAGGAAATTTCCTGTTTAGTTATTTAATTTATTCCAGTACTTCAACCTTATTTAATTTTTTTAATCCCAGGAATTTCCTGGGATCCTGGGTTTGCAAGTTTTTGAATCCCATTTCCCAGGATTAAGAAAAGAGTTCGAAATGTTCAGCCCTAATTGTGTCTAGTGTCTTGAATTTTACAAAATTGTGGGCTATTAATAAATTTAATGGAGACTAGTCTATACAGGAATACCCCACATAGTATGGTTAATGCATGCACGGAAAGTACTGTACTGTACTATGTGAATTTGTACTGAATGGGGAATGTAATCAATACAAAATAAAGTAATTCGTTCTCAGACATCAATAACATTATAAAAGTTGGTCCTTTTGCATTAATTTAACCGAGTTTTAATTGTGAAACAACTACAAAGGTTAATAAATGCTTTTATTTTTCTAAATTTCATTTAAATATGTATGTAATAAAGTGCATTGCAAAACTTTTTTTTTTTTTTAAATACTTCAACATTGACGTCTGAACACTTTTATTTTTCTTCTTATCAGCATACAATTCTCTGTAGCAGCAAATTGCATTTTCTAAGTCTCTCTGCACTTTCATGCTATGCTCGACATTAGGATCTCCATCCATAATTTTTTCTTAAGATCTTCACACACCTGAAACATTTTTTCAAGTTCATCTATGGAGAACTCCTTTGATGATTTCTGATCTTCTTTTTCTTTGCTTTTGGTCTCTTCTCTTTTGAGTGCATGCTGTTCTTCTAAATTGATGAGGTTGTTATTGCTAAGCTCTTCTGAACGTGATTCAAGCAACTCTCGAACATTCACAGAATCTAAATCTTCACCTATTTACATTTAGTGTGTGTGCTTAGGAAAAATATTTGTTTACAAAACTGAAAAACTGTACTGGAGTGAATCAGGACCAGTACTGAAGTGGGGTTTGGTATTGTAATTCGTACTATAGCAAATTCCATACTGATTGAATCTGTACTATGCAGGGTATTCCTGTACTAGGTTAGATGGTCATTTTAGAGTGGTTAATTATTTCCCACATGATTGATTTTGACTAATCAGGATCTTTAACAAATTTTTACTTTGTTGAAAAACTGGTCTCTGCAAAACTTAATATTTACTAAATGAAATTAAAAATTCATTGAAAGAGTACAGGGGTTGAGGGGAGTTGGGATTTGGGTAAAATTCCAGAGTCCATAGGGCCCTAATTATTAACCTCTAGTGGTCCAGTGCTAGTGTCTCTGAGCAACTGATAAATGAGAAAATGGAAGCTAACCTAACATATTACTAAACTGTTATAGACTCTGGGGTAAGTATTAAGTTTTGCAGGACCATTTTTTGACTGAAAATTTGTTACAAAGATCCTGATTGGCTGAAATGGGTCATGTGGAAAATAATTAACCAATCTAAAATGACCACTAACTTGAACTTAATATTAGCTGACTTTGTCTCTGAACTGTCTGGATCCTGGAAATTTGCTGAAGTGGAATATGATTTTGTGGCATCCATATTTAGATGATGATAATTATAAAACAGGGACTTCATTACTCTAGCCTAGTAATAATGGTTGTAGTGAACTTTTACATCAGTAGGAGCTAATGAAGTACTTTAGTGATTTGTGAAATATTTAATGGTGAAGCATGTCTAATGGGAATTGCATTCTATACATTTGCTCCTTTGAGAGTGCATTTATTGCAGTTTCCATTGTATAATTTGGTTTGTGACACAATATTTTGTTGACAAAAACTCTGGGGAGTCTAGTGTTACAATGATGTGTTTGATGCTGGGTGATTGCTTTTTGAATGGTCTAGTATGTTGATTTTTTTATTGATAACTTTGAACATATTGGCAATGACATTGAATTTGTATAAGGCATTTAGTTTTAAAGTACTTGACTCTTTAAAAATCTTTAGCGTTATTTAAAAGGGTGTGCAGGCATTTTTTAGGAATGATTCGCAAAGGATTTTTTATACAGTAGCTATATAGAAATCATCATGGATTTGATATAAAATTTAATTACTTTCAACAGGTACTAATTTCATGTATTTTTTAAAATATAGCGAAGGTTATATTTTACAGGTTTTGTTTTAAATCACAATCAGTCAGACTGCAAAATCTGTAAATTTTTGCATGATGTTCCCATTTTAGAAAAATTCTCCCTTTCCAAATTGCAAAAATCACATATAAAAAATTCTTGCTTATAATATTTGTCTTGTGCTCATGTACTTTAAAAAAAAAATTGTGTTAATTTAGGTAACAAATTTAATTTTAGTTAAACCTTCACTTAATGCATCAAGCACAAGCAATTTCATTTAAAACTCTTACCTGACACATTGGGTGTGAGAGTGTTACAGAAAAATGCCATGACCAAAGTATTGGAAAAAATTTGAGTTCTGTAGTATGGAGCCATAGAAGTGTCAGAATCTGTGTACAAACATTGCTAAATTCTATAACCTGGTTAAAAATGGGAAGTGTTTGTGGGCTTAAACAGTTTAAATAATATATTTTGTAAGGCATACTTGATAAAAGGGTTCCAATAAAAAAAAATTGTTAGCCCTATTTTGGTTAGTATAATTCTTTTTTTGAGGTGACTATCAGCCTAGCTTGTAGAATTTGCTGGTGAAAAGACAGCAACTGAGCAATCAGAATGGAAAAAGGAGGGAAAGAAGTAGAGTAGTAAAGTTGTTGGAAAGGTTCTTGGCTAGGTGCTAGAAAGAGTGAAAGGAATTAGAATTGGATAGGTTTTCACATTTTTGTCTGCTGAAGGAATTTATGGCAAGGTGAAGAACAGATTTTGCATGATTCTAGGTAGAAATATAAGCAAAGTGAGAGTCAAGAGTCAAGAGTTGAATGGTGATGGTACCTTCTGAAAGCCTTCTCTCTGTTGTGGATAGCATTAAAGCAAGCAAAGTTAAACCAAGGTTTTTGCATTAGTAGTAGGAGTAGAATATGGAATGTATGCCTCCATGCTTGAAAGAATTACCTCTGTGGTGCACTCAGAGGGACTTGGAGGGGCCCTGGCCACAGGAGCAGTAATCATTCCATGAGAAATCACAGAAGTATTGCCTAAGGGCCTCCCAATCAGCAGTGCCAAAGTACCAAAGGCTGAACTGGAGCAATAGGCCAGGAAATGTATAAGATTGTGGTTGGAGGAGCCCAATGGAGAAAAAAGGTTGAAGTAAGAAAGATGAGTGTTGAGAAATAAATCCAGAATGTTGGGCTGATCTCCAAGGTGATCAGGAATATGGTACAATTAGGTTGCTGTACAATCTGCTCTAGGTCATTTAGGATAGAGAAGTTGTAAGCTATTTACCTGGGATTTTGATAAAATGGAAGGAAAGCCAGAGGTGGTGGTAAACATTGAAATCTAAAATGGAGATTTCAGTGAAAGGAGTGGGATAGAATGTATTTGACTTTGGATAGTCAGTAGAGTGAGGAGAAAAGTAGACAGTCCAGATATATTTAATTTGAGATTGCCAATTAAGCCAGAGCCCAGAGGGTGTAGAAATCTGAGGATTCAATTTTGGGTATGCAATAGCAACATTACATTACATTACATTACTGTACATTATATTTCATTTGGAAAACATGAAGCCACTGGGCCTATCAAGGTTATCCAAGACATTAGCTATATTTTATAATAAAATTGTGCAAAATGTAAATCTCAAGTCAGCTACACTACTGGTCAAAAGTTTAAGTACACCCTGAAATATTCATAAATTTCAAATTTTGTTTAAAGTTTTTTATTTATTAACTAAGTTATCATGACACAAATTCATAAGTACAAACATGGGACCTTAAATAGCAACAAATCAGGACAATTTACCAAAAGCAAAGTCTAAATTTTGGTTCTAGGAAATTTCGCCGCAAACATTTTTGCCGTAGGAAAATTTGCCGTAAACATTTTCGCCGTAAGACAAATTCGCCGTAAGGACATTTCGCTGTAATTTTTTAAAAAAATAATCAATGGATGATTATTTAAGAAATTTATTTAACCAAACTATCACAACTTAACCTAACCAATCATCAATGCCGTACAGTGAGTTTCAAAGTAAGATAAGGAATTTATTTAAGAAATTTATTTAACCAAACTATCACGACTTAACCTAACCAATCGTCAATGCCGTACAGTGAGTTTCAAAGTAAGATAAGGAATTTATTTAAGAAATTTATTTAACCAAACTATCATGACTTAACCTAACCAATCGTCAATGCCGTACAGTGAGTTTCAAAGTAAGATAAGGAATTTATTTAAGAAATTTATTTAACCAAACTATCACGACTTAACCTAACCAATTGTCAATGCCGTACAGTATAAAGAATTTTAATTGTGGTAGACTGCTCGAAGCTAGGTAGACTGCACACTTAACCAGCACCGGCTATTATAAGGGTTCAGTTAAACTTTTTTTTTAATTTTAATTTTATTTTATTTATGGCGAAATGTCCTTACGGCGAATTTGTCTTACGGCAAATTTTCCTACGGCGAAAATGTTTACGGCAAATTTTCCGGTCACGCTAAATTTTACTCATCAAAATAGCCTCCTCTAGCAACAATTACAGCAGAACAAATTTGAGGCATGTGCTCAACAAGAGAAAGAAGATAGTCTGGTGAAAGTTGCTGCCAGCACTCTTGTAAGAGTTCCCAGAGCTTCTGAACACTGGATGGCTGCTTGGCTTTCACTCATTGATCCAGTTCATCCCACACTAGCTCAGTGGTGTTCAGATTCGGGGACTGTGCTGGCCATTCCATAACTGTGAGCTGACATTGCCATTCTTTCTGCTTCAGGTAATTTTGACACAGCTTGGAAGTGTGTTTAGGATTGTTGTCTTGCTGCATTATGAACTGTTGGCCAACTAGTCGCAGTCTAGATGGGATGGCATGGCACTGTAGAATGCTGTGATAGCCACATTGGTTCATTGTTCCAGTGACTTTGTGGAGATCTCCAACTTGCTCTCCTGCAAAACATCCCCAGACCCTCACACTTTCTCCACTGAGCTTCACTGTTGGCACAACACACTGCTGTATCATTCTTTCACCCACTCTGCACCGCACAAATACTCTGCATTTGGATCCAAAAACTTTGAACTTTGATTCATCAGTCCAAAGAACAAATTTCCACTGCTCAATAGTCCTTTTTTGGTGTTTTTTAGTGAAGACTAGCCTTTTCTTTTTGTTCTGGCAACTCCGCATTGGTTTCTTTGCTGCAGTTCGTCCTTTTAATCCTGCCTCTCTTAGTCTTCTCTGAACAGTTTATGTTGAAACTGTTGTACTTCGGGAGTTGAGTTGTTCAGCTGGGCTTTGATTTCAGGTGCTGTGAGGCATTTGTTGCGCAGACTGATGACTCGGATATACTTGTCCTCTGAGTCTGTTGTGGTTCTTGGTTGCCCTGACCTTTTTCTGTCCTTATTTTGACCAGTTTCTTCATACCATTTAATGGCATAAGCAACTGCATTCACAGAAACTTAATTTTTTTTTTGCAATTTGCCTCAGTGATTGGCTCTCATTTCTCAGTTACAATCAACTGTCTTTTTTCTGTTGTTAACTGAGCTTTGGCACCCATTTTTGCTTTTTGAAACACAGAAATATACCTTAAACTACACAGTTAGCTCCTCTGCAAGGATTTTATATGTAAAGACCTGCAGCGCATGTTAATAACTGATTACATGTATTAACATACTCCTGAAGAAACACACTACCACAGTAAAGACTTTTAAACTGTTTTTGGACCTTTGTGCAGAGCTGATGGCATTAATTTTAGGTTGCATGCTAGATAGATGTCAATTAACACATTTTGAAGGCTATTTTGAAGGCTATTTTGAAGAAGCTTCTGTATTACAGCACACTGCATAGGGCAGATACACTGAAACATACAATATGAAAGCCAGGTAAGCAAATTCATATCTAGTACCTTTGAAGCTTGTTATGAACTAAGCAGCAA
Source organism: Bathynomus jamesi (assembly GCA_023014485.1). NCBI lineage: Eukaryota > Metazoa > Arthropoda > Malacostraca > Isopoda > Cirolanidae > Bathynomus > Bathynomus jamesi. The sequence continues at coordinate 596,977 of JAJOZX010002985.1, forward strand.
AACATTGGAAATTAGTAGGTGTACTTAAACTTTTGACCAGTAGTGTATATAATTAACATAGGCCTACAACTATTTGTAGGGCTACCAAAGTAGCCTACATAACTTAAGCTAAGAATATACACCATTTACAATCTACAAACACACTCATTCATGAAAGCCTTCAAATTTTTCTTAAAACTAAGGAGCTATTATTTACCACATCAGATGGCAAGTCATTCCAAAAATCTACTACTCTGCCTGAAAAAGTATTTGTAGACCCACTCTACAAGTCTGTTTTATAATTTTCTTATTATGCCCTTCAGTTTTTCCATCAGACTCTAATAATAAAAAGTTACTTATATTTAAATTGTCTAGACTGGAAAACTTTTCAAATATCTATATCATATCTCTCCTTGCATCTTTTCAGTTTGAAGCACTGAAAAAAAAAAATAATAATATTTCTAGGTAGAAAATGTAGTTATATATTTAAGAAAAGTAAATTTTTTGTGGAGAAATGGAATACAACCTCATGTAACCTAATTTTCTTATATGTACCAGGTTTGTGCTGAGACAATTCTAAAACCTCCAATGAAAATCGAGGTCCAAACCAGGGGTAGCATGGGATGGAAAAATAGGGTGGGCAAGACCTATGATTTTTCCATATGGGTAGGATTATGTAGTGTGTAGAGTAGGAATTGTAAACACTCGTTTGTCAGTTAACACTTGTGTAATGCTTCACTCCATTATATACATTACAATATAAGGAATTACATGAGGGGTCACGCGTCTTAAGATAGCTAAGCGCCACCACAGGTGAAAATGTGTTTTTGATGGATATCACTATTTTCACCCTTCCTCTATCATGTGGTTTGGGTTATACAGTGCCCGCGAAAAGTATCCGATCACTCAAGAAAATACAATATTTTCCCTTGATATTCAGAGACACGTAATTCACTTTCTATTTGTTCTAGCGACATCTGGTAACTTTGAGGTTGCTCGCTGATATGAGAGCTATCCAACGCATTCTCAAATTAGTGTTCTGGTAGCCTTCGTTGCGGGTGGCTGTGTCTCAAATTTGTCAGATTTCACTGTTTGTGTAAATTTCTTGATTTTTTTTTTTTTTTTACAGAAAGTGGTGTAAATAAAATTTATATATAATGTGTGCTAAAAAACAACTTAAGAGTGATTGTCGAGGTGCTATTGTTGCTTTGCATGCATGTGGGAAATCACAGAGACAGATAGCTAAGGAATTAAACATATCCCAAAGTACCGTTAATTTATGGGTTTCACGGGCTAAGAACAATGGTGGCCTAACCACGCCAGTCCCTAAAAAACGATCTGGCAGACCGAGAAAAACAAATTCGCGAACAGACAAACTTATGAAACGTTTAGTATTGAAAAAACCCAACAATAACTGCGAAAGAAATAAAATTTAATATGAATAATTTGTTATCTGGTGTTTCTGAACGAACTATCCAGGAGCGGCTCCAAAAAGAACTCGGATTACCATCTCGCCATGCTGCTAAGAAACCGTTCATTAATGAAAAAATGCGTAAAAAACGTGTCGCATTTTGTAAAAAATACATTCATTGGACTGATGATGACTGGAAGAAGGTTTTATTTAGCGATGAGTCGACATTTTTGACATTCAGAAGTTGTCCAAAAAAGGTTCGCCGGCCTATTGGCTCAAATAGGATGGACCCTAAATACACCCTAAAGACAATGAAACACCCTCCAAGTGTGATGATTTGGGGTTGTTTCGGTTACTATGGGCGTGGAAACTTATATTTTCTTCCGAAGAACACAACTATGAATGGTACACGGTATTTAGCAATGCTTCAGGATAAACTTCCAATGGCAATGGCAATCCAAAGGACAAAAACATACATGCATGATGGTGCACCATGTCACAGGGCCAAAATAGTGACAAAATGGATTACTGACAATAAATTTGATATTTTGGATTGGCCTGGTAATAGTCCAGATCTCAATCCGATAGAAAATCTGTGGCTAATAATAAAAAATAAGGTTGAATGCCACGACACTGGCTCAGTCGAAAAATTACAAGAGGCCATCAAAAAGGTATGGTGCAAGGAAATATCAGTGGAAGTTTGTCAAAACTTGATTAAATCCATGCCAAAACGTCTAGAACAAGTCATCCAAACCAAAGGACAGATGACAAAATACTAATATAAGGTTAGTATACATTTAAACATTGTTTTTTATGTAAAAAATACAAATTTCAAGGGTGATCGGATACTTTTCGCGGGCACTGTAATGACCTTACGACACTAGAAGTATCATTGAAAACCTTATGAAGCGAACTACTTTTTTCACCTCTATTGCCAGCCAAAAGTTCACCCAAAGTTTGGCATAATAAAAAAAAAAAAAAAAAAAAAAAAAAAAAAAATATATAGGTATGTGAAATATGAAAATCTATTCCAAAAACTCATCAACATCTTCATTAGCATACTTAGAACTCTAATTTAGCAAAAAATGAATGTTCTAGCTCAATTAATAACAGAGATACTATTGCGAGAATATTGCTGAACTTTGGAGGTGATTCCTGGCAAATTTTAATTTTGGTGTTTAGGTACTGTAAGATGCGGGACCCCTCACATACATTAAGCCAGAATGGTTGTCAAAAATTATTTTACTTTAGACACTCAGGTTTCACTTCATCTTCAGAAAACAATCACATTAGTAGTAGTTACAAGCAGTAGCTTGCTATTGCTCATGACCGTTGTACAACTTGGCCCTCCAGGCAGGTAGCACTGTGATCCAGCTACAAAATTTAAAAGAATGTCATTACCCCCCACTCCCCCATCACTCCCACTCCCCCATCACTCCCACTCCCCCATCACTCCCACTCCCCCATTACCCCCACACACAAAAGTAAAGATGCCATTACCCCTACCCCCACTCCTCCAATTACCCTCCCCCACTATCCCCGGGTGGGTAGCAGTATATGTCACACAATGTGAAGCTCAAGATTTTCACAGCTGCATTCTTTTCTGTAATTTATCATGGTGCTGGGGCCTTTGGACCCAGTAATTGTGACCTAGGACCGGGAAACTTGACAGAGCACATTGGCAGCTCATGGACTATCAGTTGGTTGCAGAATTTTCTGATGTGCCATTTAGTCTGTGCATGGTTCCGAAGAAAGCGTACACACACACACACACACACACACACACACATTTTAGCTCAATAGTATATAGGATTATAGAAAATAAAAATTACAAAAATCAAAGCAGTTTATGGCATCAGCATTTTTTTTCAAATCTGTCGTACATAATCTTTTTAACATTGTCATCATTCACTTTTTCCAGTAATTTGCTTTCAACTGTTAGAATCATGAGATCCTCTAGTCTCCCCTGTGTCACTGTACTTCTCAGTCTGGATTTGTTTATTTTAAGCTTTGAAAAACACCTTTCACACTTTGCAGTTCCAATAGGCATGGTGACAAATATCTTGTAAATCTGGTAAAGCACTGGAAATGCTTGTTTAAGTCCAAATCTTGATATACACTTGAACCCTGTTAATTCAACACTTTTGAGCTCTACCCTTATCAAATAATCCAGAAGGTATGAATTAACTGGATAGTATGAAATTAGTTGGATAATCCCCCACGTTAACAACCTTCACATTAGTGGAAACTTCACTTGGGTGGACTAAATCGCTGTTTGGTTGTTAACATTCAGTTTAACGTAATACAGGTCATTAAAGTGAAGATTTCCGCTAAAAAAGTCTGTTAGCATCACCGAACTTCACTTTAGCGGACTCCAAGTCATTAAAGTGGAGGTGATGCCGCTGGAATATTATTGGAACCAGCCCTCGGATGAGGTTGTGGTCAGAACATGCAAAAAATTAAAAGTTGAATTTTCACAGATTAGAACCCTGCAATCAAAAACGACATATGTAATAGCAATATGAGTGAAATTTGATGCAATTCTGAGATGATTTAGAGGTTGCACAAGGTGCTTGAAGTTTCAAAAATCGCAGTCTTGCCACGGTAAGCAGTCTATATTTTGCCATTATTTGCCAGTGGCTTGTAAATATTCTTTTCTGACAGTTTTATGAATTCTGTGAAGCTGGTTTGTTATTTTCTGTTAATAATTGTAAAATAATAAATAAACTTAGTATTCAAAGTCTGGTATGGTATGGGTACAGGTGTCTTGTTCAGATATCTACTTGGAATTTGTTTGTTGTGCATTGTTGGGTTAAGGTTTGTGTTGAACACAGTAAAATTATTAACAAACATAAATTAAATTTTGGTTAAGTACAGCCACGACAGGTGTCAACTTTGGATAGAGCACTATAAGCTTATCTTTGCATATTTATGTCTCCCCTTACTAATTGACCTAATTTTCAAGGTCACATAAGGGGAGACATTTTTTTTCTTGAAAAACAGCCTTTGATTGTTATTTATTTTTTTCAGGAAACTTCACTGCTCGTTCAAGCATGGCATGTAGCAGCAAATGCAGCATTCAAACTGCAGATGACAATAAGCCAAAGACAAGATCAAAATCTCATTTGGTTGATTGGTCCTGTGAATGAGAGAATCGTCCAACACAGCAAACTTCCATCACTTCATGAAACATTATCAGTATTTTTCTATCATCATACAGAACAGAAAAAGACACTCAAAGAAAGTGCACGCATAACTGTATCAGAAGTCCTTAGTTTTTGGCTGAAGGCTGGAATACCAACTGCTCTCAGTTATGATATAGAAAAGCGGCTTCTGAAAGTACATGCAGAATGGCAGTGTTTGAAGAAGGCCATAAACCGTCATACCCAGAAACAAATTTCTAATGAAGCACAGTTCAATTCAAAGCTTGGTAAGCTGTTTGACATAGCTCATCAAGATGCTGAAAAATGAACAGAACTGACAGAAGACCTGGAGTTTCTAGCCAGTCAGAGAGAAGGTCGGAAAGGATATATGGCAAGTGAAGATAAAGCATGGACAGAGAGAGAAGAGCAGAAAGCCAAAAGGAAAGAATCATTTGAAAGGTTGTGGCAGAAATCAAAGCAGGAACAACAGGCACTAATTTCAAGTTGCAGTAGTGAGTTGATTTTTTCTTCTGATAGCTCAAGTGAAGATGTAGTTGAACAATGTGCAGACTCAGAAATGGAAATGGATAAGTCACGAAAGAGGAAAAGATTTGCAAGCAGCACCGAAAGAAAGACATTGCTCTCAAAAGATGTCACAGCAGCATTAGATAGGTCAAAAGTTACAGATCGCCAGGCGGTGCACTTGTTAGCTGCTACAGCTCATTTGCTTGGCCATAATGTTGATGAGATAACACTAAGCCATAGCTCGATTCAACGTGCATGATCCACAAACAGAGCAAAAACAGCAGCTGATGCAAAAACTTCATGCAATCCCCAAGCACCATTGACTGTTCACTGGGATGGAAAATTGCTTCCTGACCTTACTGGGCGCGAGAAAATCGACTGATTACCTGTGATTGTGACAGGAATTGATGTTGATTGTTTGCTTGGTGTACCAAAACTTGCATCTGGAACAGGCCAAGCCCAAGCTGATGCTGTTGTATCCTGTCTGAATGACTGGAATCTTTCCCAAAAGGTCAAGGGTCTGTGTTTTGACACGACAGCAAGCAATACAGGACGTCTCAGTGGCATGTGTTCTCATAGAGAGAGCCCTTGGGCAAAGTCTACTTCATTTCGCATGCCGTCATCATGTGATGGAGATTGTGCTACAGAAAGTTTTCACTGCACTGAAAATAACATCTGCCTCATCTGGACCTGACATGGCCATCTTCAAACGCTTTAAAGAGCAGTGGTCTTGGATTGATCAACGTTCATATCTTACAGCTGCTGGGATGATGGAGATTGACTCGTTTAGAGAGCGCACATTACAGTTTGCAATACAGAATCTGAAAATGTGCCAACCACGGGATGATTACAGGGAGTTTTTGGAACTTGTCATCATATTCCTTGGTGGAACTCCAGCATGGGGGATTCACTTCCAGGCACCTGGTGCACTGCACAGTGCCCATTGGATGGCACGAGTACTTTACTGTTACAAAATGTGGATGTTTAGGAGAGAGTTCAAGATGAAGCCATCACAAGAACATGGAATATTCCAATTCTTGTTGTTCGTGTCAGACATTTACATCGCAGTGTGGTTTCAAGCCCCACTGGCTGCCCAAGCCCCTGCAAATGATCTGCAGTTTCTAAAGAGATTGACACAATACAATGTCAATCCAGTTGTCAAGCAGGCAGCAGTGACTGCTTTCAGCAGACATTTGTGGTACCTGAGTGAGGTTATGGTGGGCCTTGCTTTCTTCGACATGACAGTTGATCCCCAGCAGAAAATGCAGATGCTGGTAAACATGCGAGAGAAAGAAGGATCAGAAGAACCACCACACCGACTGGATGGCACTGGTGAATATGCAGACATGCAGCTCAGCTCTTTCGTTACAATGAATACAAAGACATTTTTCAACATTCTTGGTCTGCCACAATCTTTTCTGTCGATGCCGCATGAAACGTGGAATGATAATGAAGATTTCAAGAAAGTAGAGAGGGTAATTCGGTCACTAAAAGTTGTGAACGACACAGCAGAAAGAGGAGTGAAACTGATCCAGGACTTGAATGCATTTCTGACGAAAAATGAAGACCAGAAGCAATTTCTACTCCAAGTTGTACAAGAACATCGAAAACTGTATCCTGACTCGAAAAAAAGCACTGTTGTGGGTGGACTCGGTCTCATAGCTGGAATTCAGAAAGACAGTTCTCCTGTTAACTAAATATTTCCAACAAAGTTAGCATGTCATTCTAGATTTTATGCAGTATTGACAATTTGACAGCTGTTCTTATGCAACATAAAAGTTTTCACTGATAGTAAGTATTTCTAACTTACTGCATGGCTCCATTGACTCACAGACATGAATTGATGGTTTTGAACATTATTATAGTTGATATAGCGCATTTACTGGTGGTGGGGGCGACTGATATTATTTACTGTAAGTTCAAAAATGTTAAATGAGCAGACACAATTTGAAGCTGTATATTGTGCTTAAATAAATAAGTTACAGTATGTTGTAATTTGACATTAAACATGCACATTGCACAGGTTGCACACTGCAGCATGCGGCCATTAAGTAAATGAAACGAATGATCTTTGCATGCTTTGTGCAACCTCTAAATATTGTTTGATTTAGTTGAAATTTTTATGTAAAAATTACATCCATAGGCATATCAAAATGCTGGGTTCTAATCTGGAGAAAAGAAAAAAAACAAATTTTTTGGGCCACCCTAAATTATATATATATGGTGAGTACATAAAAATAAATATTTGCATGTGTTCATAAGTAGGTAAGTCTATGTATGCATTTTCATGTGTGTTGAATGTGGAGGTTCAAGGGCTATACATACATGTGTAACTGTAGGGTACTGAAGTATTTTGGTCATGGAAAACCCCACTTTAACGTCCCATAGTCCGGTAAAGTGGGGGTCATCTGTACCTCACTTTAATGTTCCCTGGTATGTTAAAGTGGGGGTTTTCCGTACTTCACTTTAGTGGAAATTTCACTTTAGCGACTACACGCTCCCTCCAAAGTGTACATTAATTTGTTGGGTATTTTAACATTTTATATGAATGTGTGGTGTATTTCTTAAATCTACTCTCCAGTAACTAAACTGTACTGTATAAATTAATTGCAAAGTTTTTAAACTATTTCTTTATAATATTAATAGTTATACAGGTATCCCTCATTTAATGATCATTCACTCAATGATCACTCGTTTTAGTGATCTATATTTTTTAACACCTTTTCTCATACAATGATTGGCTAAAATTCAGTTTAGCCATCACTACAATGGGCAAAGTTTTGTTCTGGTACTCCACAGGTGCATCTTTAATTTCACTTATCTAATTGCTGCCATGCGCAGAAATAGATTTACCCTCCTCTGCGCAGCTTGCCTGACCTGAGTGCCCCTAAGCAGCCACCCTCTGCACTTCCTTCTTGTCCCATCAGTGTTTTGAGTCACTCATGCTTCTGCATCACTCTGCATCATTGTGTAAGATTGTGCACGATTGTGATTGTTGTTGTTATTTGCCACCTTTGTGGAGTGTAAAGCAACATTGTGCAGACTGTTTGGTGCTAATTTGGACTGTGTTAAGTGACTGTGAACATTGAAAATGATGGATAAGCATGTGGCTGCTTTCCCTGCATTGTTGGGTAAGGCTAAGCTCTTTCATAAGTCCTTGACTTTGGAGGTTAAGCTGGACAATGGACATTATTAAGCACCATGAGAGTGGTGAAGGGGCAAACCCCATGGTGAGAGTGCTTGGCATAGTCCAGTCAACTGTCTTGACCATCATCAAGAAGGCTCCTAAGTTGAAGGTTTTTGATGAAAAACAGGTTTTTGCCAACCCTGCAGGAATCCCACCAAATACCAGGCCCAGTGTCAGAACTCAGAGGGGGCCTTGTCAGTTTCGCTCTGAAATGGTAATTCTTAGTATCACTCCTGTGCAGTCTCTGAGAGGGGACTACTTGTAGAGACCAACCAGAAATTCCTTTCCATGCCATTCTCAAACATCATGGAATCAAAACAAAGGCTATAAAACTCAAACACATGGGCATGAAACAGGCTTATGGAGGAAAAACAGATTTTGTGGTATTTTCTGAAATGCCCACCAGAGGATATCACCAAGGCCTATAAAATGTAAATTATTTCTCAAATCACACTCGCTTGCCATTCTCTCATTTTTGTCATCACATCTTGCCTTTGGCTCCTTCATCAGTAACACCATTCATCATGCCACCTGCTCTGGCCTTTGCCAGAGAGTGGCCCGCCATTCCTTCAAGGCTCTGGTTGAGCATACTGAAAGTCTATCATCAAGTAGGGCCCTCTACAATTTCATCCAGCAAGAAGCAATATCACTGCTGCAGAATTTCCAATATCCCCCTTTTCAAAAAGTCTCAACTGGCCCTCGACACGCATCTCTTGTCAGTAAGGCCAGTCCACCTTCAGAGCCATCTACATCGAAGTCGGTCTATAAACCTTCTTTGTGTTAAGCAACTCCTGCACAGCCTACCTAGTGTAACATCTTCAAAGTGTTCCCAAACAACCAGCTAACTCTCCCATTATGACTGGTAGGCCTGTTCAAATATTTTACTGTATTCAATTATCTTGCAGTATTTATATCCACTTGTTTATTTGCTCATTTATGTATTTATTTTACTTGCCTAATCCATTTACTGTACCAACATTGTACTTTCATTACATCGGTTATTATTGGGCTTAATCACTTACTATTGTGCGTTCACTGCTGCATATCATCTTAGCCTACCTGAATTAGTGTTTCTTGTAATTATTATATTCACTTAATGCTTATACTGTATAAACTATTTCTCAGTGCTAAGAATCAGTCATTGTAATATAGCACAACTACCATATGCAGAATTGTTAATCGCTGTGAACAAATAACACAGGCCTGTGAATTAAAACTTTGTAAGAGTTTTTTCTTACTAATAACTGATTTTACATAATTCAACTATGCTGATTTTGAATAAGGTGTCCATTTTTTTCTACCACATGAGGATTTTCTGCAAACTGGAAGGGAAAAACAACATAATAAATAAATATTTCAATTTACATTAGGTACCTATTTCACTTTGTTATACTAATTACAAATGCAAACAACTTTAAAAAGACTATCAACGTCAGTTACATATTCATCTTTATTTGTCCTGAGTTTTCTTGTGAGATCTAACCCTTTTAGTCTCGAATGTACGCGCTGTTCCTTTTCTTTTATGTAATAATTCTGGAGTATCCCATTTCAACATCCAGCAGTAATCAGCCATCATGATGATGTCCCACTTTCCCTGATATCTCTTCTCCATTTCTTTGATGTCTTGGTGAAACTAAGCCTTTATAAACATTTATAGGTAGTAGTTTTTAATCAAATTTAATGAAAATTACTTGCATATGAAATATGACATTTTGTGAAAAATCTGTATGTGATGGTGAAAAATGAATATTATTTTTGGAATCAGCGTGCAAAAATTACTATACAAGTGATAAAATATTTTGGACAACAAAACCATTGCAGGCCTGTGTAATTAATTTATTTTTCTAATTAAACACAAAACAACAAAGTAAGTTCTCTCTCCTTATTAATATTGTTTGTTTGGGCTGTGCCCCAAACTGGTGACTCTCATTATTCATTTCAATTTGATTCATAAATTATAGTAAGCCTACTTTCTAGGCCACATCAAATTGGTGATGTGTAGGCCACTATATATGTAAACCAGTGATGAATGGAAATAATTATGTTCTAAAGACATTTGGCAATGAGTCAACTAACCAATTGGTGCTTGCTCACCCAGATTCACTCATAAAATGTTACAACCATTTGTAGTACACACAACAAATATATGCCAGGTATTGCTATCTATTCTCAGTCTAGAGTGTCCTAAGAATAATGAGTGCAATTGTACATTAGTAATGTTTAGTTTAGAAACAAATGGTACCTGTGAAATTATGCAAACACTACAGTGGGCCCCTGTTGTTCATGATTAATTGGGACTGAGAAAAACATTATGAAATCATGAACAATGACATCCATTTTCAATGTAAAATGGCTAATTGGTTCCAAAAGCTCAAGGATGGCAGTATAAAATATCCTTAAAACACCAAATTTTGTAAAACTGCACAGAGTATACTAAAGCAATATGTATTATTAAACAATGATTCGCATCAAACGCTAATAAAAACCAATAATGTTACTATAATACATAATGATATTTTACCTAAGTAAAACTTTTTACTGTGTACAGGTATCCCTCGTTTAACCCGTTCACTCCAGTTGGGATACATGCGTATCCCATGGCTGCATCATCATGCGTTCCGATGGGATACCATAGTATCCCATTTATCAAATGGCTTGACTGAGGCTTTCATATTTCTGGAGAATGCTGAGTTTCTTGTACATTGTTTAGGAGATAATAATGAGAAAAAAAATTGACCAATGAGAAGATAGTGGGTGGGGCTTATTACGCAAATCTTTTGTTTCACTGGTTCATTGAACCTGTCATCATAAACTCCTATTTAGTTGTGATTTATCGCTTTATGAGTGAGGATTTGTTTCTTTGTTTTATATATCTTGTATAAATTTGTGAAATGGCTTCAGCTCAGTGATACTGATGGGCTTAGTAATTATAGCGATAGTGACACTGATAGGCTTAGTAATTATAGCGATAGTGATGTTGATTACGAGCCCGAAGGCAGTGAAAGTGTTAGTGATGAATTGGCTGGTGAAATAAGTGAAGATAGTGATTATGATGAAGATACAGTTGAATTAGAGAAGGGCTGGAAGCGTATTGTAAATATTTTTGAAGACATTAGGCCTACTGATCTTCCTCCATTACATCAAACATTTCATGGCGTGAATCCTGAAGTAAATTTTGATAAGAAAAACATTGATGATTATTTCAAACTTTTTATGAGCTCTGATGCAGTTGAACATCTTTTACGTTGCATAAATGATAAAGCTCATCTTCAGAATAAAAATGTGAGTAGAGTCAGCTTATATATATATATATATATATATATATGCCTACAATACATGGTATACATACCATAGGCCTGTATAACCTTACTATATGCAAATCAAAGGTGGTTTGGCTAACCTCGGATATAGCTAAACTATACAATATGCAGCATAGGGGCCAAGGGGTTAATGATTGGGTTACGTTCCTGAAAAATTGATTGCTAAGTGAATAATTGCTAAATGAGGACGTTATAACATGGGTTCATTGGGGATACATTCCTACGTGGTGCTTGTGGATAGTGAGGCTGGAGGTCTGAATGTTGTTCGGGTAAGTCACACTCTGTCTCTCACTCTCTCTCAGGAGAGAGAAGTTAGAGATGCACCTGTGGAGTACCAGAAACCAAACTTTGCCCATTATAGCAATTGCTGAACCAGATTTTGGCCAATTGTTGTACAAGAAAGGGTGTTAATAAAAATAGATCGCTAAAGCGAGTGATTGTTGAGTGAATGATCATTAAACGAGGGATACCTGTATGTAATATAAAGCAATATTATTACATAAACAATTATGTAAACCAATAATATTTTATAAATGACTAAATAACACTAAATATAGTACACTGGCATTAAAGAGCACGAAATGACACAACCTCACTCAGTGAAAGACACAACACATCTGAGCCTGCATTGACCTGTGTGGGCAGCATTGCAGATGCCACGTGACAAAATCCTGAATTTGTAGAGTCAGTCATGAATTTACTGAAACATGGTAGTAAAATGGGTCATCACAAATTTGCGAACAGAGAGCCTCATGAATAATGAGGGCCCACTGTACTTGTATTTCTGTATAAAATGAAGCTTTATTACCAATATGAGTCTGGCCAGTACCGTACTTTTCCATACTGTCATAAGAAAGTGGCACAATGTTACCCCCTTGACTAGGAGACCAGATCTACAATTCCACGCCTTATTTACCACATTCCTTGTGATTTTCAGTGGTTTCACAAAAAAAACTTTTTTTACAGAAAATTTACCCCTTTTCTAGCATGATTTTAGAATATTTGATGCTTTCCTAGGACACTCCTGATTGCTAAAATGTATTCCATTTAGAAATTGTTAGCTAGCAGGAGAAAAAATACTAATTGGCAACCTCGGTAGTCCCCCACACACACAGACTGCATGTGACAACATGAAGGCCACCATGGGCTGCATGGGTACAATTTGGACAACTATTGGATTATTTGTACATTGGTACCAAGAAGTTTGAAATTCCTTGGATATTTTGAAGGGTCAAAGAAATGTACAAATTAACTTCAAGTACAAAATAATGGGGTGCGAATTAATGGGGTTTGAGTGTAGTTTGTAAAACTGTAAGATACATACAGTACTAATCTTTCTAACAGCAGTGGTCAATCTCTAAGTCTTTGAAGTGGGCTGTGCCTTTCTTCTTTAATTTGATAAATGCTTTACTTAGTATTATGCATTCATTCCTGATGTCTTTGAGTGGCAAATTGTACATTCAGATATTTTGTTAAGTGCACTTTGTGGGAGCTCATCAGTTATTTCATCAAAATGGCTGGGACTGAAGTTGAAAATTCAAGTGTAGAGTTTTGTTGAGAAAATTGCAATGTAATGACCATCATGGCTCGATCAAAAGCTGTGTAAAATGTGTGTGCTTTATATGCATGAACTACATTGGAAATACACACTTCCATATTTTTGCTCAGCATTCACCATTTCTGCCAGATTCTACATTGTGGTAACACTGTGCTCTAGGCTATGTAATTCAGCATACTTTGTTGCTTTAGCAAAAATGCTGTCAAAAAAGTCACATCTTTAACTCATTTTCTAAGATTTGAATCAGATGAATGACCTGCAGCAGATCAACTTTCTCTGATTGCAAACATTTTGATACAGGATCACTGTGGTGGGAAATTTCAGAAAACATGCAAGCAGACAGAAGAGTGGCAAAGGATAATAGCTTGTAGAGTAGACCACTTGCATCAGAAACAACAGAGTTTGGAAATGACGTATCCTCACTGATATCTTCCAGAAGAGATTTGAAAGTCAGTCATTCTGCTCCAAACTGTTTAGATTCTGGAATTCTACCTAAAATAGCTTCTAAATTTTTTATGATGGATCAAATAAGTTGGTGCTTCAGAATTATGGTGTATGTACTATTTTAGAGAGAGATGAATATCACATTGAAGGTACTGTATGTATACTACTTGAATATGACCTATAATACATTTGAACTTATCCTGCATTTCATGCACTTTTATTTACAGAAACTTTGCTCCAGTTTACCCTAGTAAGGTCCTGAATTTATTATAATCTCCTTCAGAAAAGTTTGGAAGTTTTTTATTATTAGTTGAAGTTGCATTGTTGCCTTCAACTAACAAAGAAAAAATTCCAAACTTTTCCAAGAGAGATTGTAATAAATTTAGGATATTACTAGAGTTTGTAAATTGGAGGGAAGTTTCTGCAAATAAATATAATTATAAGGTGTGGAATAAGTTTAAATGTATTAGCTGTAGGTAATATTGGAGTAGCATGCATTTTAAGCCTATTAGAAATAATAAAAATAGGAGGCCAATGTGGTGGAATAGAAAGATGATAATGATAATTATGAATAAGAAAAAAACTTAAAAGTAAGAGAGGAAAGGTGCAGACATAAGAAATGAGTTAAGTAGATAAATTAAGAGTGACAAGGAATTAGAAATAAATTCAGCCATATAGACAGTGAATTGGTCCCAAAATATTCATTAGTTTTTATTAATACAGCGGAAGAAAGTTAGTATCGGCCCTTCAGAAAGTAATAGATCAGTAATTGAGATAGAAGAGAATATGGCTCATGCCCTGAATTATTTTTTGCATCTATTTTCACATGGGTAAAGTTAGATAACTTGGAAAATATCAGGATGAGTGCAAAGGATAGTAGCCATTATGGTAGGACTGTGCTAGACAGGGTTAGTATTAAAGAAAGATATATCTATTGAATATAATAATTAGCAAATTAAAAGCTAATAAGGCAGCAGGATCTGATAATATCTTTGCTAGGATATAGTTAAGGAAGGGGCAGGGGTGATTATCTAGCTGACGCATTTAGCATTATTTGATATGTCATTGCATTATGCAGAAATACTGAAGATTGGGAAAGGGCTATGTGGTACCAATTTTTAAGAAAGGAAATAAGAATTGGGTAATTATAGGTCAGTTAGTCTGACATTACTTGTTGGGAAGGGTCTTGAGAAATTAATAAAGGATAACATTCAAGGTCATGTAGATGAGTACAACCTAGTAGTATAGACTCTCAACATGTATTTAGATTAGGCTGGCCTTGTTAAACAAATCTTTTGGAGTTGTTAGAGTATGTCATTGACTACGTAGACCAAGAAGAAGATATTGGTATTATTTATTTTGGTTTAACTACAGGGTGGGCCGTAAGTTTCCATACATAGGAAAAATAAACATTTTTTTATGGACAACCATTTTTATTTATATAATATGCTCTACATGGTTGCCATTGTTTTGAAAACACATTTCAAT
The DNA here is from genome assembly GCA_023014485.1 of Bathynomus jamesi. Taxonomy (NCBI): domain Eukaryota; kingdom Metazoa; phylum Arthropoda; class Malacostraca; order Isopoda; family Cirolanidae; genus Bathynomus; species Bathynomus jamesi. The sequence goes on from JAJOZX010002985.1 coordinate 612,032, forward strand.
ACGTGTTCCCCACTGTTGATGAACACGCATTAGCACAGTTGACGTTATGCTTGTAATGGCGTTGGTGATACGTTCCTTTAGATAATTTGTCTCGTATCTTTTCCTGATACACCATGGCCTTCAAGTGTCCCCAAAGATAGAAATCAAGGGGGGTGAGATCTGGGGATCTGGGAGGCCACTCCACAGGACCACGGACCAATCCAAGCATCCGGAAACTGCTGATCCAAATACCGACGCACGTGAAGACCATAATGAGGTGGAGCTCCATCTTGCTGGAAGTAAACTGGGAAGTTACCTTCCTCATTTAGCAGGGATGGGAAAATCTCTTCTTGCAACATGTTAAGATACCTTTCGGCATTAAGATTTCCACTGACAAAAATTGGTCCAATAATTCTGTCACCCCATATCCCGGCCCACACCATCACTTTACCGGCACCTTGCATCTTCGTCGGACTCAGCCAGTTAGGGTTAGCATTACTCCAATAATGTATGTTTTGCCGATTAACCTCTCCATTGACGTAAAAATTTGCTTCATCAGTAAACAAGATCTTACGTCAAACGCATATTCTTAGGGTATCTGAAACATAAAAACAAACGTTTAATTTTTCCTATGTATGGAAACTTACGGCCCACCCTGTAGTAAAGCTTCTGTACCTATAGTGAAACTTATTAAAGATAAGATATCTGTAACTTTGGCTAAAATTATCAATCAAACTATTTCCAAAGGAATATTCCCATCAATGCTAAAAACTGGTTGTATAACACCCCTTTTTAAAGGGGATTATCCTACACTAGCAACAAATTACAGGCTGGTGTGTTCATTATCTGTGTTCAGCAAAGTTTTTGAAAAAATTGTAAAAAGTAGGATGCAGTGATATTTAGAATCCTACAATTATCTCCAAATCAATATGGTTTCTGTAATTTAATAAAACAACGGAAATGGCTATTTTAAATCTTATGGAAAATGTAAATATAGCTAAGGAGAACAAAGAAATATCAGTATTTATGGATTTGAGTAAGGTGTTTGATGTAATAGACCATAATATTCTACTTAATAAATTATATTGTTATGGCTTTAGAGGAGCAATCAGTGATTGGTTTAAAAGTTTTGTCCAATAGATATCATTTTGTATTAGTAAATAAGGTTTGCTCAACTAAAGCGCTTGTCAAACATGGTGTGCCACAGGGCTCAGTTCTGGGTCCATTGTTATTTTTATTATATATAAATGACCTTCCACATTCATATGATATACTGAACTTCATAATGTTTGTAGATGATACAACTGTCTCTTTTTCTTGCAAAGATGTTAATACAGCTAAGAATATATTTCATTCAGAATTCATCAGTGTAATGAAATGGTTGACCACTAGGGTGCATCAAATTTCCCATGATTTTTCAAAAAGTTTTATTTCAATCTGTCCCTATGATTACTGTGTTCCAATGCCTGAAATAGCACATATGGCCAAATTTCAAAGATTTATGTGGTCATCTAGGGGGTCCACATCATTGATGCAATATTTAGTATTGGAGTTAAATTGACCAAAAATTAAACATTTTATATCCCGGTTTCCGTGTTTGCAAAAGTATCAGAACCAGTAAAATGTATTAAATAATCAAAACAGGGATCATTACATTGATTTCTACATTACTTCTGACGTCTGACATTACAGTCTGGTTTATACATTATATTATTGTACTATATACATTATTGGTGATACAAGCAAGTCAAAGTCAAAAGAACACTACTTTAATAAAAATGTTCAAGAGCTGTAAATGAACATGAACAATTAGTTTAGTCTCCAGTTTTTCTCTTTCGAAGATTAGGAAGCTTCTTTCTGTCGGATTCAACAACTTGTAGGACATTTTGGTAATGTTGTTCTGATCTGGCAGCCATGAGGAAATTAGAACTTAGCTTCACCACGCTCAGCACAATCATTTACGACGTTAACTGCGAGATGTTCTCTGGATGTTTGAAAGGAAGCTAATTCTGGCCAATTTTCGATATTATGAGTCAGGAAAGAACTGTCAAGTTCCAGAACAGAGAAAATGTACCATGAATCTTTGTTGATTAAGTCGCCAAGCTTTGTCGTGCTGGAAATGGAGTTTGGAAATTTGGGTTTCCCAAATCCCATACCAAATCGATGTTGTGGTAAAGATGCCTGATCTTGTGCTGGCTTTACTGCTATAAGTCTCTCAGCCAGATAGCGGCGTTCAGCTTCAGGGACTGCATCATTAAAGAGCGCAAGAGGTACCATCTCAGCAGTCAGGTACCATAGGTGATGCTTGAGAGCTTTTATCGCACTAATGATATGCTGGGCTGAGTTTTTTATATCTGAGGATGTCTTGGTAAAGACAGGTCATTCCATGGAGCCTCGACCGCGCTTGAACAGGTGATCCACCACCAGCTGTACAGCAAGCAAGCAAAGTTGACAAACTCGCGCAGTTTGGGTTGTTGTGCTTCCGTGGTAATGGTTCCAGAGGGAAGAGAGCTGATCTGCTCCTCCAGCAGCACCATCTTAATGGAGTAGAGAAACTTGGCCATCCACCTAGCCCTGTGTACAGCACCAGGACGTCGAAATGAAAACTCTCTACTTGTCCCATCCAAGTAGAGAAAAAAGATCAGAAAATTCTTTGTAGTCATCACATTGATGCTTCACAACAGACTGCGCGCATAAAATCGCTCTGGCCCTATAGTCATGGATTATGGTTTGTATCATCTGAATAAGAGGTACCATCCAAAAAATTAAGTGCCTGATTATGTTGTGTTGAACTGTGTCCTAAATGCTTTCGGAACTGACAGAATATGGTAACTTCTAGTGACATGGTGGTTCTATTTTCAGATCATTGAAGACTTGTGTAAGGATTACCTCGCCAACGTGATGCCGGCAAGCTGAACAGTAAAGCTCGACCTATGTCCTGTGCAGGCTAACACAGCAGCACTCACATGACCAGTGTTACTAGCTGTTTGTGTCAAAAGTCATGTTCACTACTGAGCAACACAATTCCATGATCGAGAAGCTCCATGGTGAGATTAGCAATGCTTTGACCAGCTGGCTGATCTGTATTTGGCTGTAGAAGGCACACCAAGAAGTTTGATGTCATAGGAATTGCCAACTGCTACGGTGAGCCTCTTCTTCAGCTTTAGTTTGGTATGACAGAGTTGACATCAGTTTAGAATCCCGTGAAGAGACAGGAACTGTGGTGGAACCCAGGACTCTTTGACCGATGATGCAAGCTCTTCACAACCTTACGTCTTGCTCTGTCGGCGGTAGAATATGAGTGTGAAACATTTTTTGTGTCACCTCCTAATTCCTTAATGATGGCTTTGGTAAATGCTGCCTGTTGGGCCAGTGTGATCTTCGTGCGTGTAGACAGGGAAACCATCCTATGGGATTTGAGTATGTCATGGCTTATAAAAGCAGTTGTTCCTGAACGAGTTGCTTGGCGAGATTTTTGTGTTTTTGGTTTGTAATCCTCTATATCACCCTCTTCATCCTCAACATCACTGTTGCTTTCCTCACTGTTCTCAATCTGAACTTTGCTTGTAGATGCTTGGGCTTTATGAGCTTTAAGCTGTTGTTCTGCTTGCATCATTTCCTTTTCCTGCTTTCTTTGGACTTTGATGCGAGCTTCTTGTCATGGCTTCCAACGATGCGACTCTGCCTGATTTCATTGACCGCAAGAACTCCAGATCTTCAGGATCTTTTATGAGTTGCTCAGCATTCCTTGGCCAAACTGAAATGTTTCTTGTAATTCCTTTTCGATCCCATTAAGCTTCGCAACTGCACCAGGCGAAGAACGCCAATCCACTGGAAGTTCCCTAAGTTTTGCATTTTTGCAGATAGTCCCTATAATTTTTTCAACAGCTTTCCTCTCGTAATCATGGCAATGTTGCCTTTCTGATAAAATGGAATAACTTTTTGCAGACAAATTTAGCATTGTTCCATTTTGTACGGTTAAACGGTATACCTTCTTGCTGATGAAACATGTCATCGCAACACTTGCTCACATGTTGGCAGCCTAGATCCTGTTTCTCTGCATCTGCTCGCTGAGTCCACACCAAGACCATAATGGCAGCAGTTTGACGAGTTTTAACAGCATATTTATCATTTGTGCTACCTGAACTGGACATAATGCACGACAGGTGTAAAGAGAATACAAAATTTATTAACGTAACCTTGCATATTACATAAACATTTAACATAACACACACAAAAATCCATTTATCATAAACACTTGCATATCAGATTATACTTGCAGTTCCTTTTAGAATATTCTATAACTTTCCACCACTTCCTAGCCTTTCTAGAGTTTTCTATCACTTTCTAGAGGTACTATCACTTTATAGAAGTTTCTATCACTTTTTAGAAGTATATATATGACCTTAGAATATCACTTACATGTTTTGGGCTGATTTTTGTAGTGACAAATCTTTAAACTTCTACTATTTGGTCTCAATCACAGAATGACTGTGGGGTTGGTGTGCATAGAAGTCTGTGTGGACCCCATAAATGGCATTCAATCCAAAAATAATTCACTAGTAGGTTTTTCTTAACCCTTGGAACATTTCTAACTTAGGGACAAAGTGAAACTTTGTCATTGGTGATTTTGATGCCCCTATTGACCACCAATTAAACTCTTCCTAATACCGTAACAAATTTCATGATTTTACTTATAAAAGAAATGTATATCTTGAGGAACTTAATGTTAATGAAATTGCCATAAAGGAGTGTAGTGTAACAAAATTTCTTGGTGTAATGCTAGATAAGAATTTGCAATGGAGTGATCATGTAAATTATATTGCAAAAAAGATTTCAAGGAGCGTTGTTATAATGTTTAAACTTAGAAATGTAGTCCCTAAACAAGTTTATTGACTCTTTATCATACTCTTGTTCTTCCTTATATAACATACTGCACCCTCATTTGGGGAAACTCCGCTAACAACGCATTAAATGGTATCTTTGTCATCCAAAAATGAGCAATAAGGTTGTTATCTGATGCTGATTTCCTTGATCACTCTAGTGCAGTGGTGCACAAACTTTTTTCATGTGAGGGCTAAGCGAAGAAAATAACTAAATGTATTAGCCTACTTACTTTCCATCTAAGTCATAAATTGGGTCACTTTTATATTCTAACTTTTTCATTGAATTGAAAAGACCCATGGGGCCACTGAAAAGACCCGTGGGGGACACATTTGGCCCGCGGGCCAGGGTTTGTGCATCACTGCTCTAGTGCATCATTTAAAGAGCTAAACCTACTAAAGCTCAATGATAAACCAAACTGGCACATTTTATTTTTATTTACAAGTGTAAGAAGAAAATCATTAATTTGCAATGGGTAAATAGGTATTTTGTAACTCATCAAGAAATCCACTCGTATCAGACCAGAAATAGATCAAGCTTGTTATACCTCAATTTAGATTGGCTTCATCTCAAAAACTACCCTTTTCATTGGATTGAAACTATGGAATGACTTGCATGCCGATATAAAATATTGTGAATGTAAATTTTGTTTAAAACCAAGTTGAAATCCCAATTGATAATGGTATACTAACAAAAATTGATTAATGTCCACTAATATTGTTTAATATTGTCCATTAATATTGTTTAATATTGTAATACATGTTTTAACTATTCATAATACATACTTACTTACTTACTTACTTATTAATTTATAACAACTAGCTGCTTATTTTTATTAAGAGAGCAGTAAAGCCTAAAGCTTAAGGGTCAAATAAAATAAAATAAATAGTTGAGCTTCACAATTCATGCCATTGTAAATTGAAAAAATGTATTTATTTTATTATTAATAAAGCTTATTCTATTCTGTAAATGGGTTTGAGGATGGGATAGATAGCAAAATTTCTAAATTTGTAGAGGACACAAATATAGCTGGAGCAGTCAAAAACTAAGAAGTAGTTATAGGTTACAAAAAGATTTGGGTAAACTTGTAGTCTGGGCAGAAAAATAGCAAATGCATTTCAGTTGCCATAAAGCAAGGTTCTTTATATAGTATGGAACAACTGGTAAAGGCTATAGATAGAGAAAAAAAATCTAGGAGTAATTGTTATCAAACATCTTAAATCTTTAAGACAAAGCCTGGAAAATTAGGAACAAAGCTAATAAAATGTTGGATTTACAAAGAGGAATGCGAGTTACAAAACAATTCATTTGTTTTGTCACATTTAGAAGATTTTACAAGCATGGTTTTTTTATTTCAGGTAGGATTAAATATGTTAGCTGTTCAGCATAGAGCAACTGAACTTGTTCCTGGTTTCAGGGGAAAGGAATGTAGGGATAGACTAAAGGAATTAAGAATGTTTTCTTTTGAAAGGTGTATTATGGGTGGCACAATTGAATTACCTATACAAAATGTGTGCAGGCACTGATAGAGCCATAGATTTCTGGAATGATTTGCCAGCTGCAGTTGTGACTAGTATTACAAGTTTAGATAAGAACTTTAATCAGAGAAATCTTGTAAATAGTGAAAAGTCAAACTTAGTTGGTAGCAACATAGTCCAGTGGGTGGAGATATGTTTGAGATCAATTTATGTTTTGGAAAAAATGGGAATTTTGTAAATAGCTGTGATTCTATTGCATGTTTGAATTGTTGAATGACATACTCATGGATCTAAGAGTGGTTTGATAGGAAACCTTGTAAAATAGCTGGATTTCTTTGTACACAATGTACAGTTAGTTTTTGGGTGGGGGGGGGGGGGGGGGAGTTGGTTCTTATTCTGGATACCTAGGGATAACTTAGAGAGGTCCTGGTGGCTCTGAATTATTTTTATACTACTTACATTTTGAGAGTTTTAAAGATTTCAGGCCTGGACCATCAAATTTTCAGTAGTTTGTTAATTTATACAGGCATAAATTCTTGTGAAAGTTATAAGTTTAGACCAGTGGTTCCCAACCTTTTTTACGGCGAACACCCCCCAATGTCCATCACTATTTGCTGGTCCCACGCTGCCCTCCTCATAAAGATAATAAGGATAAGTGATTTATTAATAGAATGTAACAATTTTACAGTTTCCTAGTGCCCCCCTAAGATTCTCAAACACCCACTGTCGGGTGGTGATGCCCACGTTGGGAACAACTGGTTTAGACATTTCAAATGTAGCTAAATTATTATTCATAATTTGAAAGTCTAGACATATTTTACAAATTTTATATACAAAAGCCTACTGGAAATTAAGGTACTGACCATTTAACACAGTCTAACCTTACCACACAGTACAAAATGCGCTACTGCAGGTTAGAAAATTAGTTCAATTTATTATTAATAATTGAAATTTACTTGTATTTTAAAGGGACTACTGTAGTTTTATCTGCTAAATAATTATTATACCTAATATAGCTTACCTCAGGGAAGCTTCAGAATGGTGAGAACCAAAAAAAGACAACATTTATAGATTTGAAAGGCTGTACTATCATATACACAGGGTGCCACAAAAGTCAGGAGTCAAAGGGTCATCATTGCATAAATTATAAATTTCTTAGCTAAAGTAATTTTTATTTAAAAATAGTAGTGATCATAGAATGGAAAAGATGCATTTGCTCTGACACTCTGCTGCTTTTGTGCCACCCTTATATATATATATATATATATATATATATATATATATATATATATAATATATATATATATATATATATATATATAAATTTTTTTTTTTTTTTTTAGTTCAGGAAGAACCGATTCGCCTCTATTAAAAGGGCATATCTCAGCGGAAAAAAAACAAAGAAAAAGGGAGAGGAAAGACAGAGGAAAAAGAAAGGGTGGAGGGGACAGTTTGAAGTGGAAAAGACCAAGGAGACAAGGACTGCAGGGTCGAGCCCCATCATCCTTGGGTGCTAGGGCCGGGAGGGCGCACGTGAAACCTCCAGGAACAAGCACGTACAAACGAGCACAAAGAGCACTCAAGGAGCACGAGCTTAGAACCCCCTTGCGGGGGATATATATATATATATAATATATATATACTGTATATATATATATATAAAAGATGGTGTTCAGGGTATATACCATAATACTTGAGTCTATTATTAATTTTGAGTGTATATATACATCATAGTATCAAATGTCAGTTGCAACAAGTACACACATTCATGCTTCTATGTTTAGTTATTATATTGTGTGCTAACAATTACAAACACAGTGGGTGGACACTAACATGAAAGATACTTTGGGGAACTGTTTTAATAAGTATTTGCTTTTATTAGTGTTGCATAGAAGTAATTCAAATATGCCATATTACTTTGAAGTATTGCTTTTTCATTTTTTTGCATAGCCATACAGTAAACACAGGTTTTCCAGACTAATTGGAGAGGTGGGGCATCTGGATTATCACAAATAAATAGAAAAATATGCATTATAGCTACCTGTAAATGAAGTCTAATAAACACTATAAATTACAACCTAAAAACACTACTGCAGATTACACCTGGTAACTGATATAATAATAAATATAAGTGCTACAATAATATATATAAAATATAAGTAGTACAACACA